>CM061532.1:102321128-103027625 GCA_030545055.2 Neoaliturus tenellus
ACTATTTTGAAGAAGTAGTGGAGGGAAAATATCCCCACCACAAGTTAAAAGTTGGTGGGGGAATGTTTATAAATGTGTTAAATATTTGTGCAGGAGATCAGTCTTAAAGAGACTAGTGACCGAAGATGTTTCGTAAAATACCTTTTGATCCTTCATACTACAATCTGTTTGATATACATCGTTTTCCAGACATTGAGGAGAAATTGTACAAGAAATTTTGTTCTCTACTGGATAAACCACAAAAACTACCACCTAATACTTTTACCTACAAGCTACCTATCATGGACAAGGACGATGTAAGCAAAATACCATTGGTTCAAGTCAAATTTTTGGAAGAAAAAATTCTTGTTTGTGTTAGGGAAGTATTTCACAATGATTATTCAAAAAAATTGGCTTTCAACTTTATTCAAGAACATGCGGGATCTGAAAGAGAACAGTATCCTGAACCATATTACAAATATCTTTTCGAGAATGGAGCGAGTGTAACTGTAGAAATAACCATTACATTAGTATAACTCTCCCCACCACTGATGTCTCCCCACCATTGGCATCTCCCCACTACTGACTTAAATTTGGTGGGGGAATGTGGATAAATGTGTTGACTATCTGTGTAGAAGCTTACTCTTCGAGAAATTGTTGATCAAAATGTTTCATCATGTACCTTGTGATCCGACTTCTTCCTTCAGGGAAAAACAAAGATTAAAACGACTAGAAAAAGAAAGACAAGACCGAGAAGATATGAAGATGGAATTTAATAGACTACAATTTCAAATACCAGGAATTGAACTTGGAGCACCAAGATTGAAAACTCTCCACTGGGCTGGAAGTTATATCAAATTTTTGAAAGTACAAGTTGAAGCAAGAGATCTAAAATTGAAAACATTAGAAATGGAAAATCGAGAATTGAAGAAATTAATATCACACATGTCTGGTAATACAACTGTTCAAGAAGGTGAAGAAGAAGGAAAAGAAATTTTAGGAATCTAAATTATCAGCACCCCTTTTAGAGAATAGGGAATAGATCACTTTGTGGTAATGTAATAACATGCCGCTTAGTGATCTATTCCCAGTTCTCGCTTAATATCCGATGACCTTGACCTACATAAAAGTGGTGGGGGTAAGAGCATATAAAGAGATAGTTATGGATATAACTTTCAGTACAAGTCTAACACTATGGACAGCTTGTTAGTTTTGTGTTTACAACAAATTATCAATAATGGGTTTCTTTACCGTTATATAATAACATCAAATAAATGTGAAATACCTCAACCAATTCGTGAAATGGTCATGAAATTTAAGAAGGACAATAGTGGATTTGGTATTTATCTTGCTTTTATTTTTGAAGATGGAACAAAAATGTGTCATGATTGTGGAAAAGCATCTGTTTTAGACTTTGAACAATTTGAAGATGATGGAGGTAAATTAGTTCACCTTGTAAAAGGCCAAGTGATGAAATTTGAAACAGTCAAGAAAAAATGTAACATTTGTGCACAAAACTTGTTTGAATTTATTAAGTATAGTGCATTAAAATCATGATATCCCTTCTACATATGAAGAAGGTGGGGAAGAAAAAGAGTGGGGATTATAAAGTGGTGGGAGAACTTGTATAAATGTAGGCTGTTTGAAGAGACTTTTAATATTGTTGCAGCATTTGTTGAAACAACATGCAGTTCGAAATTTGCCATTTTAAAATTAAATATGAAGATTGGAGCTCTGTTGCAGGATTTGTCAAGTCTAAAGAAGAAAATCAAAAGTTGCTAAATGTACATTGCTATATTCACAATGAAGAAAGTCATGACAAAATAATGGCATATTTAAACACACCTAATGTAACATCAGAAAGCTCTGCATTTATAAAATATTTAAAAGAAGAAGATTTGGATGTGACCCTAGAAGTTTGGTATCTAATTTAAATTATTGTGGTGGGGGGAAATGTAGAAGTTATTGGTGGGGGAAATGAGATAAAACCAGCAAAATTGTAGAACAGAATTCACTCTATACAACGATGGAGCATCCTTCCACAACACCTGTATTGGCATCTGTGGATTGGCATCAAAATTATCAACTAAATACTTCAAGTTCAAATTGTTATGAAAATCATCAGCCTAGCACTTCAAATTCAAATTGGTATGAAAATCAGCTGCCTAGTACTTCAAGTTCAATTTGGTATGAAAATCAGCAACCGGCCACTTCAAGTATAAATTGTTATGGAAATCAGCAAACTATTACTTCAACACAAAATTTCTATGAAAATCAACAGCCGACAACATCAACTAATTTTTGTACATCAGTATTTAAAGTATCAAAACCCCATTTGGAGTGTAATAAGTTAATATCAGCTCAATCAGGAAGAATCAGGAAAAACACATACATGAGAGAAAGGTGCAAGAGAGAAAGGATAGAATTTACAAAATTACAGTTAACAGTTCCCTCTATTAAAGTGGGATGTACTAGAATACAAACTTTGCAAGCAACCAATGCATATTTGTTGGAATTGTTAGAAAAAATTGAAAAGTTGGAGAAGAAGAATGAACATTGTAAGAAGTAAACACTCATTCCCCCCAAGAAAAACAAAAAAAAAATAATAAAATAGTAAAATGAAAAAAAAGTAGATGTAGAATAGAGAGCGAGGAATAGATCACTTTGTGGTAATGGACTAACATGCCACTTAGTGCTCTATTCCTCGTTCTCGCGTTATATTGGATGACCTTGACCTACATTAGTAGGGTGGGGGAAATTGAAAATGGTGGGGGAAAGTGTATAAAGGAGAAGCCTACTGTAGAGGAATCACTCTGAAAGTAAACTTGTCAGAAGTATGGACTTGACCACAAGCAAAGGAGAAGATAGAAAACAAAGGTTTCGAGAAATGGCTAAAGTAAGAGAGTCAAGAATAAGGTTGAGATTTTACAAACTACAGAGATTGATTCCTGGTGTTAAGTTAGGAGAAATAAGATCAAGAACGGTAGACATGGCGGCTGATTACATCAGTTACTTACAATCGGAATTAATGATAAAGGAAGCAAGAATAGAAGAGCTGGAGCACAAGATAAAACAACATATTGAAACATCGTACAATGAACCTATAAATTGTGTAATAAAAGAAGAAGATGTAAAAGACTTAAATTAAACAAAAAAATGAATTTGGACTTTGGTTATTGATTGGACACTTCTTAGAGAATGGGGAATAGATCACTTTGTAGTAATGAATCATCATGCTGCTTAGTGATCTATTCCCAGTTCTCGCTTAATCAAAAATGACCTTGACATACTTAGCAAAATATCATATAAGCCGGATCAAAAACAGTTATTCCTCATTTACTGGAAATGGCTCCTGTAGACAACACCGATTATCCAAGGAAATCTATGATTGAAATATTGTATAAAATTCAATTAGAGGATTTAAATATGGAAGAAGATGAAAATAATAGCGAAACTTCAGAAGTAGAAACTATAAATGATATGGATGTGGATGTAACAACATCAGAAGAAGAAAATGCCAATGATGTGGAGAATGAAAATTTGGATATGGATGTAGTAATATCAGAGTCTTCGTCATCATTTGAATATGAAGAAATACATATTGAAACTCCAATTCATATAGAGAATATTAATGAAGAATCTGTTAGTAGAAGATTAATATTTTGTCCAAGACGTTTGTTTTCTTCTGAAAGTGAAGAAGAAGAAGATGAAATAGTAGTGGGGGAACTATTATAAAAGAAGGAAAGGGAGAGCTCATTTCATTTATTGGCGAAATTTTGAAGAGTGAACACCACCAAACATGTATCATTGCGATAAATGTTTGGAATCGTTTAATGATGATATTCTGTTAGAAATACATAAGGAACTAATTCACAACAACATAGAAGAACAAGAAGAACAAGAAGAACAAAATGAAATAACAGCAAGACCTACAACAACTTTACCAAATTTACAAGTATCAGCTTTACCCGGAAAGGTGGTAATGCATCATAAGATTCAAAATGAAGATTTAAACTTAGAAGAATTTATTAGAGAAGCAAAACCAATCATCAGTAGAACTTTAAAAGAAGAATTAAAAAGATTGAATTTTCTCAAATTTGGATTACTACTAGAAGCTATGTTTATAAATGTACAAGAAGAATTATCACCAAGAGGATTTATAACTAAAAATCAAACTATCATAGGAAGTTCAGACATTGATTCAATAGTTGAAAAATGTATAGAAGAAATATTAACTAAAATTCAGGAACATGAAGGACGAGGATCAGGGTGGAGTCTTATAAGTATTGAAGGATTAAATATAAGAGTTCATAAACATGGATATGGACTAATGGGATCTAGTTATATTCGTTTACCAAAAATAATTGAAGAAACAAGATCATGTGTTAATGTGAAAAATCAAGATAACGAATGTTTTAGATATGCGATGACATGTAAATTTGTACCAAATCATTGTAATGAACCAAACCAGCACTATGAAAATCAAAGATATAGATATAACTTTCAAGGAATTAGTTATCCTGTATCACTAAAAGATATATCAAAATTTGAGAAGAAAAATCCCGGCACATCTATTAATGTTTTTGGATTAGATAGTTCAAATAAAGTTTATCCTTTACGTATTGCTAAAGAAGAACTAGCAGATCATACAGATTTACTACTACTAACACAAGGAGATGTATCTCATTATGTGTATATAAAGAAATTTGACTCTCTTGTTAATAAACAACTTTCAAAAAATCGAAACAAAAAGCTGATCTGCAAAAGATGTTTTAATTTCCAACGAGAAGGAAGACAAGGAATGGAATGGTTACAAGAGCACAAAAGATTATGTAACAATAATTATGAAGCAAAAATTATTTTACCTTCAGAAAGCAGAGCATTTATTACATTTCAAAAAGTTCATCATCAATATCGTATCCCTATAGTTGTATATGCTGATTTTGAATCAACACTAATTCCTATAGAAGATGAAAATTGTGAAGCTAGAAAAAGTGTCAAATATCAAATGCATAAACCAAATAGTTTTTGTTTAATGGTTAAATCAACATTATCAGAAGAACATTTAAACCAATATGGATTAACTTCAGAACCTCTAGTATATCGTGGTGAAAATGTGGAAACAATATTTCTTGACCATTTATATTTAATAGCTGAAAATGTACAAAGATTATATACAAATATTATACCAATGAAACCGATGGAGGAAGAAGAGGAAATTCAACATGAAAATGCAACTCATTGTTTCTTATGTAAAAATGAATTTACCATTGACAATTATAAAGTTAAAGATCATGACCACCTTACAGGTTATTACAGGGGTGCTGCTTGTAATAAATGTAATTTGAGCTATCGTTTACCACTATTTATTCCTGTGGTTCTCCATAACCTCAGTGGGTATGATGCTCATTTTATAATACCTGAATTAGGAAGAGACGATGGTTCGATAGATGTATTGGCTGAAACTTCAGAAAAATTTATAAGTTTTTCTAAAACAGTTGGAAATGTCAAATTAAGATTTTTAGACTCCTACCGATTTATGCCGTCGAGTTTGTCTAAACTTTCTGAAAATTTAAGGAAACAAGATTTTATTGAAACAAAAAAGATTGTAAGTAACGACAAACTGGATCTCGTACTTCGGAAAGGTGTTTTCCCATATGATTATATAGACAGTTTAGAAAAGTTTAATGAAACATCACTTCCGCCAAAAGAAGAATTTAAAAGTAAACTATACGACATGGACATATCTCAAGAGGATTATGATCATGCATGTAAAGTATGGAATGAATTAGGATTTACAACATTGGGAGAATATTCAGATTTTTATGTTAAATTAGATGTAACTTTATTATGTGATATAATGGAAGAATTTAGAAATACATGTTTTGCAGCATATGGATTGGACCCTCTTCATTCATACACTTCACCTGGACTAGCATGGCAAGCCATGTTGAAAGAAACAAATTGTAAATTACAACTTCTTACTGATATAGATATGGTTTTAATGTTAGAATCAGGAGTTCGAGGGGGATTGACACAAAGTGTAACCAGACATGTTAAGGCTAATAATAAGTATCTGCCCGATTATGATGCATCAAAACCAACAACATTTCTAGGTTATTTCGATGCAAATAACTTATACGGATGGGCAATGTCAAATCCCCTTCCATATGATAATTTTAAATGGATAGATCCAGAATCAATTGGAAACATAATGGATATACCAAAGCATGGTGAAACTGGTTACATTTTTGACGTCGATTTTGAATATCCTGAACATCTTCATGATCATCATTACGATTTACCACTTCTTCCAAAGACTGAAATTTCCCCTACTGGAAGATGGCCAAAATTATTAATGACTTTAAACAATAAGTCTAGGTATGTTGGACATTATTGGATGATACAACAGGCTTTAGACTTGGGATTAAAAATTACAAAAATTAATCGAATACTACAATTCTCTCAATCTTGTTGGCTGAAACCGTACATCGACAACAACACAAGAAGAAGAGCTGCTGCTACATCAAGTTTTCAAAAAGATTTTTTCAAACTGATGAACAATGCAATATTTGGCAAAACTTTAGAAAACAAAAGGAAACATAAGAATATCAAATTAGTAACTGATCCAGTAAAATTACAGAAACTAGTGCAACAACCAAACTTTGGTTCATCGGTAATTATAAATGAAAATCTTGTCGTCATTTCTATGAACAAAAAATCAGTTGTATTGGATCGTCCTTTATATCTTGGAATGTCAATATTGGATATTTCTAAAACACACATGTACGAGTTTCATTATAAGAAGATGGTTAATTATTATGGAAGAGATAACATTGGTATTGTATATATGGATACGGATGCACTTATTTACTGGATTAAAACAAATGACATGTATGAGGATTTACGGACCTTTGTATATAAAGATGATTTTGATTTTTCCGATTATCCTAAGGACCATCCAAATTACGACTATGACAAAAACAAAAAAGTATTGGGAAAATTTAAAGATGAAACAAATGGTGTGCCGATGATGGAAATTGTAGCATTAATGTCTAAACTCTATTCATTTCAACTGTACATAAATGAAAGGAACGAATATCAAGTCACAAAAAAAGCTAAAGGAATAAAGACATCTTTCCTAAAGAAGAACGTACAGTTTCAACATTATAAAAGATGTTTGTTTGAAAATGTTGAAACAACTGCAACATTTAACACTATTAGAAGTTATAACCACCAACTTTTTAGTGTCAAACAAACAAAGTGGGCATTAAGCTACAAAGATGACAAGCGACATATTTTAGAAGATAAAATTAATACTCTACCATTTGGCCACTATTCCTTAAACCCTATCGACCAGTAAACCTATTCTTCGTCCTTTACCTTCTTCCTTTTTCCTTTCCGTAAAAAAGAGGGGACATGGCAAGCTCAATGCCATGTTCCCTCTTTTTTACACTAATATTAAATGACCTTGACCTATATTTCAACTATATATAAGAGAAAAAACCATTGTATGGATCAGTATTTCTACAAACAGTGTGCAAGCAACACTTTAAGATGGAAAGTGTAAAGGATAAGATTGTAAATGAACTACATAAACCAGCAAGAAGAAGATTTCCAAGAAGAAGTACAATCATTAAAGGAATGAATGATCTTTACCAAGCTGATCTTATTGAAATGATACCACACAGTAAATTAAACAAAGGATTTAAATATATTTTAACAATTATAGACTGTTTTACTAAAATAGCTGATGCTTTACCCTTGAAGGACAAGACTGGTAAAAGTGTTACCAAAGCTATGGAGACAACAATACAAAGAAATAAATTTAAAATTAAACATTTACAAACGGATGATGGAAAAGAATATTTTAATAAAGATTTTGGAGCTTTGATGAAAAAATATAAAATAAATCATTATTCTACAAATTCTGAAGTTAAAGCTTCAATAATTGAAAGATTTAATAGAACATTAAAAGGAGCTATGTATAAACAATTTTCAAAACGAGGATCATATGTGTGGTATGACATATTACCACAACTTATAAAAGAGTATAACAACAAATATCATCGCACCATTGGAATGAAACCTATCCAAGTAAACAGTGCTAATGCTAAAATTGTATTACAACGCATCAAAAATAATACAACACCAAAAATAGAAAAGTTACAACCAAAAAAGTTTAAGGTTAATGATAAAGTTCGTATAAGTAAATACAAAGGTGTATTTAGTAAAAGATATCTGCCAAATTGGACTAATGAAGTATTTACAATTTATAAAGTGCAACCAACTATACCTGAAACTTACATTTTAAAGGATAATAAGGGTGAATTACTTCAAGGTGGATTCTATGGACATGAGTTGTTAAAATCAACAGTTGGTGATGTATATCTTGTTGAAAAGGTTTTACAAAGGAAAAAGGATATGGTTAAAGTTAGGTGGTTAGGATTTGATAAAAGTGAAGACTCTTGGATTCCTTCAAAAGACTTGGTATAGTCATTAAATAGCTCATTATGTGTTTAACCTTTAAACAAGATGGAGATTGTACAACAAAAAGATCGATTTAATATTAATAATATTGATGAATTGACAGTTGACAATAATAAGTTAAATCATGGTAAACATGGTGAATTACTACCAAATACTATAAGATGTTTAATAACTGGTCCTTCAAATTGTGGAAAAACTAATGTTGTCTTTAACCTTATAACTAATCCTAAAGGTTTACGCTTTAACAATATATATATTTTTTCAAAATCATTGCAACAACCAAAATATCAATTATTAGATAAAATACTTGCAAGTGTACCTGAAGTGAATTTCTACAAGTTTAATGCTAGTGAAACAATAATGCAACCAGGTGAAGCAAAACCATTTTCCATTTTTATATTTGACGATGTTTCTTGTGAAAATCATGATACTATAAGAAATTATTTTGCTATGGGAAGACATAATAATATTGATAGCATTTATATTGGTCAAACATACAGTAAAATTCCAAAACAACTTATAAGAGACAATGCAAATATGTTGATCATCTTTAAGCAAGATGAGACAAATTTAAAGCATATATATAATGATCATGTTAATGCGGATATGCCATTTGATAAATTTAAAGAAATGTGTGGTAAAGCATGGAATGAAAAATATGGATTTCTCGTTATTATGAAAGAAGAAGATATTAAAAATGGTAGATATCGTATAGGATTGGATAAATTTGTATTAATACGTTGAACTACCTATGCTACATCTAGTAACACTTTGAACTTCACAGTGTAAACATGGTGAATCAAGAAAAACTATTAAAAGAAATAAAATCACTCAGTGATTCTATTAGGATAAAGAATCGTGCATTAAGGATGGGTTTAAGTGAAAGAGAAGAAATTTTAGAGAATACATTTAAACCTATCACAGAACCTTTAAAACAGATATCAGAAACTATTGGTAAACCTCGTTATGAAGGAGATGTTTTACTACCAGTTTCTAAACAAGAAGTACAAGCATTAAAAAAAGAAGATGATGATGATGATTCATATACAAGTGCTAGTGAACAAGAAGAAACAAAAAATGAAGAAGAATCAATTGTTGAAAAGGAAGACCAGCCAATACCTGAAGCAGAACAATCTATTCCAAATTTAACTCAATTGAGTAGTGATATATTACAACATGGACCTCTTGGACGAAAATATATAATGAAAATGCTACATGACATGAAATCAAATCCAAATTTAAGTAAATCACATGTATATGGAGCAAGAATTGATGGAAATGAATTGAAAATTGGTAACTCTAAGCTTGAAGTAACTCAAGACGATTATATCATTATTGGTGACCATAGATATAAAGGAACAAAAGGATTATATGAATTAATTTTTAAAAATATACCAATAAAATATTCAGCAAAAGATTTAAATACTTTTAAAGAAATTTTACAAAATACTAACGCTCATAAAAGAAACTACTCAAAGGATGGAATGATTAATCGTTCACGTGCAACAAAATATAGTATTGTTATAAAAAAATTGTTTCCTCCACGAAAATTACCAACATTACGTACCACACCAGCTGTGAGACAACCTTTAAAAAGAAAATCTTTATCACTTATGGATTTATCACTTCTTGAACAACATGGTAAAAAGAGTAAAGGAGATACTTCAACATCTGGTAAAGGATTAATGAAAAATCTATACAATACAAATGTTATCTATTACAACGACATCAATAAATTAGTTGACAGAATGAGACTATTGCATGAAGCTATGGAAGCCGGTCATACTGGTTTAAATAATGAATGGGTGGCTCTAGTTGATGAACTTAAAAATCGTGGTATAATTGTATAATTGTCCGCAAATATAAAGAAGTTACAAGTATAAGATGTATCAGTTCTAACATGAGCGTCGACAAGTTCGGACGCTACTCCGCATTAGGAGTGCAAGTTGGAGAAGACAGAAAAAGAAGCGGATTACCGCAAACACCTGAAGGTGACTATAACATAAGTAATAAACGTTTAAAATTAGTTAAAGATCCAGAAGAAGATACTGATGGAGCAAATTTAAAGACAGTAAAAGAAGCTACTTCAACATCATTGAAATTACATAAGAATACTTATGATGTTGAATCACATAGATTAATTAATGTTGGTAAACCAACTGAAGGTTCTGATGCAATTACTAAAGAGTACTTATCATCTGAACTTTCAAATACTTTAAAATTGCAATGGGGTAACAACTTAAAAGATGGACAAACATATGATGCTGGAAATTATAGAATAACCAACGTGGGAAATCCCAAAAATGATAAAGATTCAGTTAATAAAGAATATTTACATTCTATAATACCGGAAAAAACTGAACATGGATATTCTTTTTATAAATTTATTATAAATGACATTGGATACCCAAAGGAAGACGGTGATGCTGTAAACCTAAAATACATCAAGGACAACTGTATTTTACAAGATGTTAATGAAATCGATTGTCATGGTAAAACATTGACAAATGTAAAGTTTGGTTCTAAACCAAAAGATGCTGTTACTATAGAACAATTATCTAAAGAATTAAAAAAGGAAACATCCAATTTTGTAAAACATGAAGATGCCGTATTAAAGCGGGGAGATAAATTTATACATGGAAATGAAAAGTTTGATTTAATGCAAGGAAATAATGATGAATGGAATGCAGGACGTAAAACAATAACAAATGGAAGATTTGGTATAAAAGATACAGATGTACCTCTAATGGTGCAAACATTAATTGCTACTGGTGGTACATTAGGTACATACAATGGTCGTAATAGAAGAATAAAAGATATTTATCCTGGTTACGAAGCAAATGATTGTGTTACAATGAAACAAACAATAACTTGGGATAAACACTTTGGGACCAAATATGATGCAAAGATGAAGAAAATAATTAATATTTTACCAGGCGAAGATTCAAATGATGCTGCTACTATTGGACAAGTCATAAAAACATCAAAAAGTGATTCAACAGCTTACACATGTAATGATAAACGTATTATGCAATTACATAATCCTCAACATCCAAAAGATGCTGTAAATTTAGATTGTTTAATAAGAATAGTGGGCAATTTACTTATTGATACCCATAATCATATAGCTAGTACAACGAGTCATGTGATAATTCAACCCGATGAACGGGAAGCTTGGATTAAAAATAGAATTATAAATCAATATATAATTAATTTGAATAACTAAGTGTTTAAATATAAAAAATTATACATAACTTATTCATTTATGTAATGTATCTTGTGGAGTAAACACACCAGTTTATATAAGACTACATAATGAAGGCCGTATCACTCAGTCATCATCAAGACAGCAACAAGAGAGGACGTGGTATAACTTCAACTGCGTTATCCCTGCTTAGACGGATACCTATTGGTGCTGTTGTAAATCGAGCAATAGACGCTTTACCATACGAATTACATATTCCTGGAGGTTATCAATATTGTGGACCTGGAACTAAGTTGGCAAAACGTTTAGCAAGAGGAGATCCTGGAATTAATAAATTAGATCAAGCTTGCAAACAACACGATATAGCATATTCAAAGTTTAAAGATTCAACAAATAGATCAATAGCAGATAAAATTCTAGCAGAAAAAGCTTGGCAAAGAGTAAAATCAAGTGACGCAAGTATTGCAGAAAAAGCAGCGGCTTGGGCAGTAACAACAGCCATGAAGACAAAAGCTAAATTTGGTGGTGGAAGACGACGTCGCAGAGGAAGACCTGCAAAAAGAAGAGCTCCCAAAAAAGGTGGAAATATTAGAAAGAGACGTCGTAGAACTCGTAAAGCAAAAGTAAAAAAGGCTTCTGTTTGGTCAATGGTAAAAAACGGAGCAGGTTTATACCTAAGACCGTACCGTGTGTACTAAATAAAAAAAATCAATTGATAATTCCAAATAAAGCCTTAACTAATCATCAGTTAAATGATTATGTAAAATGTTTGAAAATACCATTCTTTCGAGGAGTTTTTATGAAAGATGCATTACCAACTAAAATATGGAAAAATGAAACTGGAATAGTAAATTTGGATTCCACCTATGGTCCAGGCACTCATTGGGTATGCTATAAAAAGCTCGGACAAACCGTTTACTACTTTGACAGTTTTGGCAATCTACCACCACCTAAAGAACTTCAACATTATTTTCAAAACTCCAAAAACATTTTTTACAATTACAAAAGAGAACAACCTAACAATACTGAAATATGTGGACATTTATGTTTGGAGTTTCTAGCGAAAAGTGTCAGTCATCTTTAAGATGTCATCGTATACAGTGTCACTGAGTGGAAATTCATCCACATTAAAAAGTACTCTATTCCCAGCATTGCGTTTATCCAAAGAAAGATTATGGGAAGCTGCATTACTTGATTTGACTACCTACAATTCAATTCCTAATGTTACAGAAGGAAAAAACAATTTACTACATTATTATGAAACTAAGGATGCTTCAGGAAAATACTCAGAATTGAAAATAATTACATTTCCTACTGGAGCTTATGAAATTGATGATATAAACCAATTACTACAGAAAAAACTCGGAGAAGAAAATATCACCGTTAAAGGAAACAATAATACTTTAAAAGCAGAAATAACTTCAAAATATTATATCGATGTCGGAATGAAAAACTCTATTGGCAGTTTACTTGGATTTACAGATACAAAAAAGAAAATCTTAACTCCTGAAACTACTCATTCAGGTAATACAACTGTTACAATATTAAAAGTAAATAGTATTGATGTAACATGTAATATTATACATGGATCATATAGAGAAGGAGTAAATCAGCATATTTTACATACATTTTATCCAACAGTTGCTCCAGGTTTTAAAATTGTTGAGAAGCCACAAAACTTGATATACCTACCGTTAAACACCAGTTTCATTTCAGACATCGTGCTGAACATATTGGATCAAGACGGTCATAGTGTTGACTTTAGAGGAGAAACAATTACTATACGAATACACATCAGAGCGGCGACATAAAAATCAACATGGGATTATCATTTAAACCACAACGGAAGAGTCAGGAGCTCAGTAGCTCCTCGACATTGGAAGAGTTAACATCAGACAACATTCGTTTTCTACAAAAGATTGGATTGAAACTTAACAACGATGGATATCCTGGATATATCTCAAGGACCGACATTCGACGAAACACTATGGGAGAAGGAATATCACACACACAACCCTTACACTTCATCAAAATTAAACAATAATGATGAAATAAGAATTCCCATTCAACAACAAGATATTTACACATTACCATGTGAAAGTTATTTGTACATCGAAGGAAGGGTATTAAAATTGGATGGAAAAACTGCTTCAACAGTTCCTTTTATAAATAACCCAATGGCATATCTTTTTGATGAAATAAGATATGAGATATCAGGGGTGACAGTTGATTCAACAAAAAAGGTTGGTATAACAACTACATTAAAAGGATTAACATCATTAACACCACATGAGAAGAATTCAATAGTCACCGCCGGATGGGTTGCTCCCGATAAAGACACTATAACACCTGCTTCCAACGGTCATTTTGATTTTCATGTACCTTTACGATTGCTTTTAGGATTTGCTGAAGATTACAAAAGGGTTATAATAAATGTTAAACAAGAATTAGTATTACTCAGATCTTCAACTAATAAGGACTTAATACTTGCAGACCCTGCAACTACGGAAGATAAACTGGAATGGCAACTACAATTGGATAAAGTTGTTTGGAGAGTACCTCATGTAAGATTGGCTGATGAACATAGAATCGTATTGTTAAGAAAGTTAAAATCTGACCGTGACATTGTAATGCCATTCCGAAGTTGGGAATTTCATGAATACCCTACATTACCTCAAACAGAACGACAAACATGGACCGTCAAAACATCAACTTACTTGGAACGTGCAAGGTACATAATACTCGGTTTTCAAACTAAGCGAAAAGATGTTATTACTGCAAATGCTGGTCAATTTGATCACTGTAAAATAAAGAATTGTAAAGTTTTCTTAAACTCTCAATTCTTTCCATATGACAATTTAAATGTCATGTTTAGCAAAAAACGTTTTTCCATTTTATATGATATGTATGCAAGATTTCAATCATCATATTATGGAAAGACTAATACACCACTATTATCACCTGATCAGTATTATTCCAAAGCTCCAATAATTGTAATCGATTGTTCAAAACAAAATGAATCAGTAAAATCATCAAGTGTGGATATAAAAATTGAAATGGAATTTGAAGAACCAGTAGCGGATGGAACTTCGGCATACTGTCTAATTCTACATGATAAAATAGTTACTTACACACCACTGACCGGAATAGTGAAGAATGTACTTTAAGAATAATTAGTACAACTACTGCAAAATATTGAGGTTAGAATTATCTTCCTCAATTTTTAAGGTTAGAATTTTGTTTATAAAACACAAGTTGAAAATAAACAATTATGTAATTGTATACATTTCAAAAATTTTACAAAAAATATAAAAGCAGGAAATTACCTAGTAGAAACTTCATTCTATCTTCAACCGTCGTTTGGGAAACATCGTTCGCAAGATGAATTCTACTAACGGAGAAGAAAATACACCTCTAATGGATGAAAATAGTTCTGATATAGAAAAGCAAGTTGAACAAGAAATGGATGAATTCCTCAAGTTTAACAAACATAAGAAGAAAGAAGAAGAAGGAGAAGATGAAAAAGAAGTAAAAAGAAAAAAGGTTGAAGTTAACATTACAACAAATATTTTAACAGAATTATTTCTTCGAATTTTCTACCCTATTTCTTCATGCATGACAAAAAGTATATCTGTTGGAATTGTAAAATCATTGGATTATTCACCAATTGTTATGTTAAATCAAGGAAGTAAAATGGTTATCTTTACTGAAACTTCTTGGGATTCTCTAATGAAACATTTACATCTTTTGGAATGTTATTTAACTAACAACACATTTGGAAAAAGAACAAGATTAAGTTTATTAGAATCAAATATTGAAGTTGATATAATCAAACATCGTGGGGGACAAGTTGTTCGCTTCAAAGATTTAACTAGACATGATGTAAAATTACATTTCACTAAAGAAGAATTTTACACTTTAAGTTGTACTACCGGTCCTGTCACTAGATACTTAAAACAACTAGTATTTTCAAGTACAATAATTAAAGATTATCTAATCGATACATTGGACAGACAACCATTCATTCCAATTTTATATGGTCCTGTGGATACTTCAATTTTTAATCGAATACCTCAAGAAGTGGATATGTGGAGACAATTAAACAACTATCACACCAATTTTAATATAAACGAAGAAGCGCAAGAAATAAAAGAAGAACAATCGTGTTTGTAATAACAGTCAGTTGTGGATGAGACTTCATCATGAACAAACGGGTTTCGTTTTCTACTGCATCACAGTTAATGGAAGTTAAAAGAGGTATAATTGAATTTCAAGCTTTTCGAGGGAATGATGGAAATTTCATTATTAAAGAATTAGTAATTTTGGATATGAACACATCTGTAATTTATCATTACTTGTTCAAACCTCCATTTCCATTCAATAAACTAACAACTAAAGCGAAAGTTACAAACAAATGGTTAAACAAACATTTTCATAACTTAAAATGGGATGAAGGTTTTATTCATTATAACATGATGCCGCATATTATGAATCATTATTGTAAAGAGTTTAAAACTATCTACACAAGAGGATTGGAAAAAGCAAATTGGATACAATCATTTACAAGCAATGAAGTGATAAATGCAATAATAGATAGAGATTTCCAATGCTACTTTAATGAACTTTGTATTTCATCAAAAAGTTTTAAACATCGAAGGTCACAGTGTGCTTTGAAGAATGCCTACCGCTTGAATAATTTCCTTCAACAAAGTAGTGGGGGTAGCATCAGTGGTGGGGGTAGTGTCAGTGGTGGGGGTATTCTCGATAATAAAAGTGAGAGCGCTACCATGACACAGCATGAGTATTACTCGAACCTCCGAAGAGACAACATCTCCAACGGATATTCTTATTAACAAGAAGATTAGCATCAGCAAAAACATTAAGATGGCATCAAACAACTTACTTCAAAATTTAGTTGAACAATTCAACGCTCATTCAAAATCAACAATCCTACCTACAAAAAAATGTTCCGAGCTGAAAGAAGAAAAACACTACATCATTCATACAATAAAGAAGATGGAAACTTCAGTAGGTGATGCTATAAATTGCACATTAAGCGAGGCACCTTATACAATTGGTGATGAAGCAAAATTTCAAATCTTCCTACCAAAGCGCTTCGTACAACTACTACAAAATGAAGATCTTCGTATAATTCAACCCGGCGCACTCTATTTGGTATCACATGGACCAAGTGGAAACAATTCTACTGAACTTACAATTCATGTAACACCTACTACTGATTAGTTTGTACATAAGATTGTAAATATTTCTTTGTATTTGTTTCTCAATAAATATGATATAAACCTAAAAAAAAAAAAAAAAAATAAAAAAAGCAACATATTGTAATGTGTTTGTACATTACAATATGTTGCTTTTTTTAAAAATTCCATGGGATGACCTTGACCCAATTTTGTGTGATAATAAAAGTGAAAATCAACTTGTTAAATTCATCAGTCTACGACTACCTTTCGTACCGTACACATCTCACTCTCTATCACTAAATACAAAACTTCAACATGTCCCTAAAGGTTAAGTGTGCATCTTATGATACCAACACCATAACTACTTTTGAACAACTTGAAGATTTAACTAACGAAATGCGAGTTTTACTTACCGGTGGTTATCACTTAACTGTTGATGTTAGTGCTACTAATACAAGGATGTTCACTAAAACAAAATATTGCGATGATGAAATATTTTTTTCTACACAACCTACAACTTCTTCATCGCCAGCTGGTCAACATAACGTCAAGTTCCAGAAGTATTACCAATGATGAATAACTTTTAATAAATAAAATTACAACTAAGGAATCACGTGATCAATATCAAGTTCATAAAAAGGATGTAACAGTTTGATAAATAATCATTCGCTTCTCAGCTCTCGCCACAACAAGATCTATTCTACAAAATGTTATACAGAATGATGATTGAACTTGATGGGAAAATCTATGGAAAGGATTATAACACTGTTGAACAAATGACTCAAGATTTAGATGTATTAACTAAAGAAGGATATCAAGCTAAATTAATTTTAAAATTTCCTGAAGTACATCCACTATCAACAGAAGAACTTATTGCTATGGCTAAGGCAGAGAGAGAAAAAAAGTCTGAAGAAAACAAACAGAAACAAACTTCTTAAATTTCAATAATCCTTACACTTGTAAGGTATAATTTTTTAAAACTCCATTTGGATGACCTTGAAATTACCCCTACCACTTTTCATAGTACATAAAACTCGCTATTCATCACTATACAATCTTATTCTTTCAGTAGACTCCGCAGCGTCAACATGGAAGAGCAAAAATACAAGTACAAACCTCGTTACTGTTGTGAACAACAGTGTACAGATTTAGGACCAATGATGGTGGATGGGTTAGCTTGTACTAAATGTGAATTCTTCGGATCTTGTTATTGCAAATGTAAAACAAAACAACTACCGCCACCGGAATTGCGAACTTTCAAATTTTACAAATCAAGATATTTTCATACATGTTGTCCTCAAAGATGTTTCAAATTTCACCCTCTAGATCTTGCTCATTGTCAACGCACCAAGTCTCATCAAGATGATTTTTGTACACATATGATAAAAAGATGTAAATACAGATCAGATTGGTATTCCGATCCTGTAGAACCATCAAATGTTTAATTTCAGTTTTACACTCTTTTTTAAAACTTCAATTGGATGACCTTGAGATTTCCCCCACCATTAGTTCTAATTTTTATATAATATTAAATCATTCCACTTCCAACACTCTAACTAACAACATGGAAGGAAAATTTATCAAGTTTGAACATATAATAACTGACAGGGAGGAGATGGAAGAATTGTTTCAAAACTTACTTTCTGTCATTGACGAATATCCTATAAGATGGTTCAGAATTGTAGTTCAATATTTAAATCCTGGTGAATTGTTTTCTTCATCGAGTGAAGAGGATGAAACAACTACTTCGGTTCAAATAATTGAATTAAAAGACGAAGAAGAAGAAGAACTAAACATTTTATTCAATCATAAGCTCAAAGTCCCCAATATAGAAGCCCCCTCCCTAAAAAGCCCCCCTCCCTAAACACCTGCTCAAGGTCGCCATTATATAAGCCCCCTTCCCTAGGCGCTAATCCTCATTCGATTGCCAACTCTCTAACGATGAACACTTCTCAATTGGCACGAATGAATGCTAGTTTTGAAATAAACTCAAAAGATGATTTACAAGAAATATTTAATGCTTTAAATGAAATTATAGATAAATTTAACGCTATTACAATGAATTTGGAAATAACTTACGCTTGTCCTATTTGTAATAAGGTTGAAAATTCTGATGAAGACAGTTTACTAAATACTACTCCTCTTACCCCTCTACAGTCGGACACAACTTCTGAAGCAAATGATGAGCAGCATCTTTCCCCCACCACTTCTATGTAACAACGCTCTTTCCCCCCACCACTTCTTTATTTAACCGACATTTCCCTCTTTTAACTCTCATTCCATCCTCGCCTCTTCAACTATCAACATCGCTTCTTTCAAAATTTCAAAAAAACACAAACATGATGGATATGATGGATGAAGTTCCATTTGTAACAAGGATGGAAGAGGATAAATTGAAATTGGAAATCAAACGTTTGGAAATGGAACGGGAAAACCAACTCGAGATGTTACGTTTGTTCAAACTTTTTAAATACATCATCTGGGGACTCTGCGTTTACCTTCTCATCGTCGTCGGTGTTTGTGTTTACAACTCTGTAGTTCATAACAAAACTTCAACTTGTTTAAACACTGCTGTCGCACATTGATTGTATGTTTTTCACAAATAAAATTCACAAACCTAATTCTATACCTATCCCGCTATCGCCGGAGTTGGTTCCACTCTCCGAACTATTACTCCGGTGGTAGCGGGATAGGGTTTTTTAAAACTTACTCTGGATGACCTTGACATACTTTCCATAACCCAATTGTCAAGTTGAATTTCAAATTTCAAATAACATCTCCTACCCCACCGGAAGCTATATGGCATGGCATATGGCGGCAGCGACTGATTTGGCAGCTGGCCGATGGCAGCTGGCCGGCAGCGGCTGGCAATTGGCACGACTTCCGTTTTGAAAGTAACCAAACCCCACTACTGCTGGAACATAACAACCAAAGCAACGCAAGTATTGTATACGGTACATATGCTTGTCATGAGGGGTGTTATTTTGTACATGTCGCCTGATATTGTAGTAGTATGTACATTTTGAATGAAAGCATGCAATTTTATATGGAACTACCCCACTGGGGCAGATTCATACAGAACTTGAGGCAATTTCATACACAAGCCCAAAGTATAGTTAATTCAAAATTGATAACTTAACAAACAAATAATGGCAGCTATAGGTCCAGTTACGAGCTTTAAAGCAACATTTACAGTATAGTATATAGCCTACTCGGGATCAAAACTGGCAACCAACCGGCAAGCTGATTTATTATTTTTGATTTTTATAGTTTTAAAAGCTTTCTTTTCAGGAGGTTTTCATATAGCCTATGTCATTTTGATTCGTCACTCTCAAATTACACTGTTTATTTTACGCCCCCATCAATGCCCGTACCCTGGGCTTTATGTTGTATGAAAATTAAACAAGAAAATATGTTATGTGGATGCTAAAATACAACGAATAGGGACGGGAATTTGACAGGAAATTAATTCTAACAAACTTTAAAAGCGGATGTAAAGAACGATTCGGCATTTACAAATCACACACAACCGATTTCGATGACTCTCTACAAGAGCAAGTAATTAAAGGAAATCACGTGGAAGTCTATAGATACCAAACACTGAGTACAAGTCCTCCATATGTGTATCACAGAAACTTGAGTATCTCCACTTAAAAATTTATCTAAAGACGATAAAACATTGTGCAACACTGCCATACACGATTTCCCGTAAATGATCAATGAAAGAGCGTCGGTGTAACGATCATCGTTTAAACTCCAATAACTTTGAGTAGGTATACTGATGGAGGATTTTGGTTATCATGAACATGCTGACAGGAGATAATACTGTATAATATCTCTATAAAGTTCAACCTACGTACGTCGGTAATCAAGTTTCCAATGCCTTTGTGATTTATTTTTTTACTCCATATAGGCCAAAAAAATAGGGCTGGTTAATGGGAGTCTTGTGGCCTGATAAGCGTTGCAGGCTACCAAATTGCGAGTTATGTTAATCTCCCATAACATCGAAAATATATCATATTTAGGATTTTCTTCGTAAACGGTATAGGGCTAAACTTGATGATTCAACAATCTATTTTGTTTTTTGTTTTATATAATAGGCTAGTTTGCTTTCTAAATTTTTTCAAGCGCTTTTATACAGTTTGTACCAAGAATGTTTTAAACGATTTTTTTTTTTTAAATACGGGTTGAAAATCACTATAGTCTACTTTTATGAAACCTATAAATCACAACTCTTTCGGTCCGATCAATTACATATTTATTAAATTTTACTTACAGAGGTTAAGGCATAATTGAATTACAAGCAAAGAGTCGTGGAACTGGGAGTTCCCGACTGCGAGTCAAGTGTCTCGACTCACTAACGTACAATGTACAAAGCTCCGTAGAAAAACTTCGAGATAGAGGGGTAGGTAAAACTTCGACATGTAGGGGTAAAATGCAAACTGAATTCTACTTTTATTTTCTGATAGAGGTAATTTTAGTCTTTCTTCGACATACAAAGAAATTAAAGATAACATTAGGCCTATTTAGAGTTGAACACACAGAAAAAACTGTTTTTTTGGCGCAACAAAATTTATTTCGTTGCCGTCGTTTTGTTGAGGTAACCAAATAAATTGGTCAAACCAACAAAACCAGTGGTTTGGATCAACAAAAGGGATTTGGTTATAAAATTTGGTATTCCCAACCAAATATTTTGTTTACCCATATTGCACTGAATATTTATTTCACGTCAAATAAACGTTCAACGTAAATCAGTAAGTTATTTCACATTTGGGCTAACTTTTTTAGTTTTAACCAAGCTCTGAACGGAGGCCGAGTAAAAAATGGCTAAGTAGTAAATTAGAACCACTATTTTCACAGCTCCCGTGGCTCAGGTGGTTAGAGCGTCAGGTCATTGAATATGAGGTTGAGGGTTCGAATCCCGTCACAGTTGTATACTTTTTGATTTACTTTTTTTATTTATTTACTTTTTTTAATCTGTTGGTTGGCATAAATGCATTAATTCATGAATTTTTATGTAAAAATAATACTTTTCAATAACTCAGGCCAACAAAATGGTTTTGTTAATTCAACAAAATGTATCAGGATTTTGTTGAAATAACAATATAACTTTTTGTTGCAATTACAAAAAATTTTTGTTGCTTTAACTAAAAAATTTTAACAAAATTATTTTGTTAGTCCAACAAAAAATATAGTTGTCCCTATTTCAACCAAATTTTTTTGTTGGGACAACAATTATTTTGTTACCCCAACAAAACAGTTTTTTTCAGTGCACTATGCAATGTATGGTATTATTTTATTGCATTTAGACAGGTTTTCCAAGGGTACTGTATTGATAATAATTCGAGGTACCAAGGATTTAGAGTTATTGAAATTCGATACATAGCCGGAGTCGACAAACGAACGGTGTAGGTATTTGGTTTCTCAAGAGGTCGAAATTATTAAGCAAATTCGAATGTAGGCTAAATCGAACCTTCATCTAGCTTTCCCGATAAAGAAGGGGTCAAACAGGATAAAAAGGTATAGGCAACTGAAAAAATCGTATCCAAAAAAAAGTATCCCTGACATTAAATTAGGTCTAAAATAATATACATTTAAAGAGTTTATAGTATAAGACATTGAGAAACTGCCAATGCCTTTAAATAAATTTTAAGAAAACGTTGTGGCCAAAAAATCTCTCAGCATATAATTAGCCTACATGAAGTAAAACTTTTATGTAATTTGAATTACTTATTTTACTTTGTTTTTAGGGGCAACCCCAGAAAGTGGGGAAGTGTTATTTTTTTAATAAATTTTAATATATTATCTTATAAGGTTACGTAGTTTTAACGGTAAGACTCAACCCTGGTATACGGTACCATGTTCATTTTTCGGTTTGAGGTTTTTGGAAGCCAAGAACACCCTTCATACAAATTCTTATATAACTTATGTAGGATATAGGCCTACATTTTTGTTTGCGAGTGTCAATCCGTTTGTTTACGGAATAACTTCACTGAGAGAAAAAAGGTGTTGAAACATACTTAAAAAATGGCGAAACACTCTTAAATAATGGCTTTTTCATTACTTAATGCTATATGTTACTGCATGTTCAGACATTCTAAATGCATAAGTAAGTAACATACGTACAGTCCGGCAGTAGTTTAATGACGTCACACTGTGTGACGTCACCGCAACTTACTTACCACTGTATGAAATATACGTATTATAAAGATGATCAGTCATCATGGACCATTCTTTGTTGTATGTAACTTCCTTGCCAACGTATGAAACATACTTGTTGTAATGGTTTTTTATACTGATGATTTAGTCTTGGCCGTATGTTACTTACTTTCCACTGTATGGAACATACTTATTGTAAATATGTTTAATCCTGATTAATTATTCTTGGTCGTATGTGACGTACTTGAAACTATATATGAAACATACTTACTGTAATGGTGCTTCGTCATTAAAGTTTTTCGTTTGACGTATGTTACTTACTTCCAATTATATGAAACATATTTATTGTAATTGTGTTTCATACAGATCACTAATCTTTGTCGTACGTTACTTGCTTGCCTTTACTTGAAACATACTTTCTGTAATTATGTTTCATCATGTTGGCTTTAGTTTTGCGTACATTACGTTGTTGACCGTTAAGGAAAAATACTTTTTCAAATGAAGTTCTGAAATGTGATTGTTTGGCTTCCACTGTATTACATAACATTTACTGTATCATACAGATGCTTTGATGTGTATGAAGCTAAGTTAAATGATACTACCAACTATACCAACATTTGAATACTATCCCACCTATATACTAGGAGTACGCTTATTCTGCGCGTATGGGGATGAACGGACAATAAAGATAAGGCATAACTAAATTTAAGAATAAAAAATCAATAAAACACAACTGAATCCCCACACATTCTAAAATTTACTTTATAAGTTCTTGTACTCATTTCATTAAACCTTGGAAGTAGTTTATAAAAATAAATAGCTTTATGTTTCTTGGGAGTACGAAGAAGGATTCTAAGACTTTTGCATTTCTGTTACGTCCATTTGATCCCACTTTGTGGTGGTTAAAAAAACCAATATAATTCATAATTCAAAAATTCACTTGCCTTATTACATACATGCAATACATTGTTTTAAAATACTTTTAGTTGAATCGATTTCTATCATATATAAAATGTTTTTTTTTAATATAACACTTGATGTGTTGGGTCCAAACATTTTTGCCAACCTTACAACTTGGATTATTATAATTACGGTATTTAAAAGATCAGTGCAAATCAGTTTGCTTGCTCCATGTACTAAAAAAGGCATTTATTTTGATTATTACTGTGTCCTTACCCCCATATTGGGTGATTCCCGACGAAGTGCAGAAATTTCGGGAGCTGATTCAAAAAAGTGAAAAAAACAAAACAAAAAAGTCATGTCCTAAAAATGATATGTCCTAAAATCATCCGTTTGGCTGCTTGCCGCCATTTTGTTTTATACATGTAATCATTTTTTTTATTTCCGTAACGGATTGATGGATTTACTTCATATTTGGCATGAACCTTAATTACAAAAATGTTAGTTTAAAAAAAAAAAAATATTTCCTTAAGTGTATTTTAAAAATGACGGCCATTTAAAAACTTTAACCTAACATTTCTCAAAAACGGAAAGTTTCATAAAAGACCAAAAAGTTGACAAATTAAATCATTTAAACAATGATACCAAGTTTGTAAAGATCTGACAATAAATAAGGGATTTATTGTGATTTCCCTGCAGCAAAATATCGATTTTATGCATTACAATCAATACAAATTGAATAAAATTTCTTTTAAAAAGCTCAATAACTCTGTTATTTGCTGTCAGATCTTCACAAACTTGTTATCATTGCTTAGATAATTTAATTTATCATTTGTTAGATAATTTAATTTGTCAACTTTTTTGCCTTTTTTAAATTTTGTTGAAATTTGCCGTTTTTGTGAAATTTGAGTTCAAAATTTTAAAAAGGCCGCAATTTTGAAAATACACATGGGAAAATAATACATTTTTTCCTGAAAACTGAAATTGATGTGATATGGGTCCATACCAAATATGAAGTAAATCCATCGATCTGTTAGTTACGGAAATAAAAATGATTACGTGTAAAAACAAATGGCGGCCAGCGGCTAAACGAAAGATTTTAAGACACATGTTGACATGACCTTTTTGCTTATTTTTATGTGTAGAATTAGCTCCCAAAATTTCTGCACTTCGTCTTGAATTACTCTATAAAATGGCTAATTATTTTTTTATACAAAAATATGATCAGGCTATTTTGAGAAAAGTATAATAATTAAGAGTTATATCTGTTTGTCAATAGGCCTACTACAAGAGAACAATTCAAGTATCTTCACAAATTTACCAAAATGATTTAGTTCAGCTTAAATATGTCAATCTTTGCTGCTTGTGAGTGGTTTCAGGTTATTATTAAAACATCCTCAGTCACTAAATCACTCACTATCTTTTATAATTTATCTATATTTATGCCCACCTGCAGTTGTTTAGTATGCACTGTTTGTGTAGTGTCAATATTATTACTTAATAGGTGAACCAATTAGGGAACAGAGAAGTGAAGTGAACTCAAATGTGTCCTGGGCCGCTTCGTGTTCAATTCTTGGGTCCGCTCATGTTGTTTGATTCGTGTGATGAAGCACTGGCGATGCGAACCATGGCGAACTGAGTCGAGCACACCCAGTACACTATTGTGCTACACCCTGCTCGCCTTGATTCAGTGATAGTCGGATAGTCCTGATATTGTATCCAGATAATATGGAATAATTCAAGGTGTAAGATTGTGATATAAAGCAAATCAAGTATATATTTGTATTGTATCCAAAACGCTGGAAATCTAAAAGAAATGCATGTATTGCAAGGTTATTTTGTAATTATTTATAGTCCCATGGATATGTAGTAATTATTGAAAAATTGTGCATTTGATTATGTATAGAGATTTAAAATTTGGGACACAAATTCTACAATACAAAAGCTTAAGTTTAGAGAAGAGGTGATCTTAGATTTAGCATATATGGGGTTTCAACTGGCGTTTTCCCATTTTTTACTATAAAGTTTCTTAATTACCTACATGAATTTGATTTACAAGTCTTGCTGGAGCTAGGCCTAAAAAATAAAAAATGTAGAATTTTTAAGTGTTATGTTATCTTGAATTAATGCAGAGACAATTCAAAAGAAAATCTGATACGATATATCAATATTCTACATGATGTGATATAAATCAAATCGATTGTATTGCTCTATAGTATTTTAGACTCTATACGAACAAAAAATTGATCAATGTATTGCTTTGGATCACATTTCAATATCGGATCACATCAGATTTTTTAATTATATTCTCCGCAACAACTCAAGATAATTTAATGGTTGATAGTTAAATTGTTTATTTCATGTGTTCTTGCAAAATATTTAACTCACAATTATGTGATTTTTAAATTAAATGGTGAAAAATTCGAAAAACTCTGTTGATGGGAAATCTAAGCTGGCCTTCTATCTAAATTATAGCCTTTGTTCATGACGTATGTGTATTCAAAATTTAAGATCTCTATCATGAAACACACAACCGGTCCATATAACTGCCAGACTATTAATCTTTAAAACGCATGGAACACCTACATTATAAAAAAACTGCTTAAAATTATATTTGAAATTAATTTCTTTATAAAAAACTTATTTTATTTTGGAGCACTGATTTCATGGAAACAAAAGCAAAATACCCCAGCATACCTGGGTACTCAGCGAATTTCCAACATCATTCAATTTTTTTTTTTTAACTTCCCCCATAAACACCATGGGAACGAGGATGTAGGTTTGCTGCCTTAGGGGTATTGCAAGTAGATATAGGAAAATTCTCAGTGCATGTAACCATAGAAAAACTATTGGTTAGTTTTTCTATGATGTAAGTAAATGGCACCAAATTCTGATATTTTTAATTTTCCCATAAATCCCATAGGGGTTGTGTAGGTAGGTTTTCCGCCCTATAGGTGCTGTAAGTAAATATAAGTTAAACCCCAAATTTGATCAAGTTATGTCAACAAATAAGTGAGATACAGGATTTTGTCACTTCCCCATAAGAATAACATTGAAAACCTATTTTTGGATTTTCTCCGTAACCTGTTAAGCCATGTTAAAAATTCAAAATACTAAATTGTTTGTTTTTTAGACTCTTTTAAATAGTTTTGGTGAAAATTACTGAATTTTAAAAACTTATGTCCAAAAATACCATAAACCCATTTTTGAGCCTTTTGAAACCTCGTAAAACCCTGTTCCCATAACCGGATAATGCTGGTTCGCAATTAAAATTATTCGCTGGTTAAAATTATTTTTCAATAAAATTTTGTACATACCTTTATTAGATGTAAGTAACTAATATTTGCTCAAACCCCCCATGGAAGGAAACCTACATATTAAATCCCATGTCGTTTTAATAGAAAACGAGTTGTTGCCCGTCGATACTCGACGAATACATCTCCAGTCTAAAGCTAGGCAGATGGTATGAAACTTGTATAAACTGAAAATAACATACAATCACGTAATTAAATAAACTAATTGTCACTCCCTGAAACTCCGAATAAAAACTGCATGTTAATAAACACCATCCCATTTCGTAAATCATCGTTGTATTTGAATTTGAAAGTTAACTGATAAGTAAACAGAAAAACTAAATTAATTCAATTGACAGAAGGGAGACAGCTCTTTGTTTTATGAAATAAACCATATGTTATATGTTATAGGTAAACTTACTAAATTTTGTTTTATATTTAAAATACATGGAAACTTTAAAGTCCAATGGGGCGAAGCACATTAAACTGAGGGTGACAAAAATTATTCAATGATGGCTACAGAGAATTCCATTTAATTTGACATCTCAATCATCAAAATCAGTTCAAAAATAAGTTTTGCTGCTCACAAGAAATTCCTTACGGAATTAGTAAGACTAGAGATCGCCTCCTGATCGAAATTCGATCAAAAGTTAAGTTGATCTGGACCCAAGAAGCTTAAAAACATTTTATAACTAAAACATCTGTTCTTCCTAAATTTCTAGCAGTTGTTTTTACAGCAGCTGTCTTATGATTCATTCAATTCTCCTTTCTCCATAAGATTAACATTGGAACTTTGAAAGCCTGTGGGGCGTAGCCCTGGAGTCCGATGTGAATTAGAATGTGATTCTGCTCATCTACAGGACTATACCTTTCTAACGGTATGCGCGGATTTCTCCTACGATGCACACGAGCTGAGAAAAAAGGAGGAAATGAAACATGCTTGTGTATTAATATATAGATAGATAACTGTATAGTGGGAGAAACAATAGCGAGAAGTGTTTGAACATAATCAGCTGATAAATTGACTTTCAGCATTTGTTTAATGCCACCTAGTAGCAGGTGTTGATTCGTCATATTAATGTTTAAGCTACATTTGAGGATTTAGCGTACAATCCCCATTGTACCCTTGGAAAATGTTAACATCTTCATGTTGTTTATCCGATTGTAGCCTACGGAATTTTACATTCTTAAGGAAAACTTCCTACTGTCACAAAGTTTTTATGATCAATATTTATGTATTTTAGCTCTCGCTATGCATATTTATTGTTCTTAAAACTATATCTATTTTTAATAATATCTGAAATTATATTTAATTAACTTATGTATAATAAATGGAAATAATATTGGGGGAAAAATGGAATATTTTATATATTATTGTATGGATTAATAGTTGTATTTTTTTTAAACAACTTCATCGCTCACACATAAAACCAAATATTTTTTTGATTAAACATAACAACCATTGGAAATTAACTAAGTATGCAGGTCTGCTGTGACAGTTGTATTGTTGATTGTAAAGTTTTGATAGAATTTTCCAGTTTTGAAAAATTTGAGTTAAAAATAATTTAAAATCGCCGCCATGTTTAAAGTAAACATTGGTAAAATTAAAGTTTAACTAAAGGAAATTTAAAATTTCTGTTTCATGCCAAATATGAATCCAATACAACCATCCGTAGCTCAAATAAAAATTATGAGTGGAAAAAACAAATTGCGCTAGCGGCTTAAAGCATTTTGGGACATATATTCACATTAACTTTTTTGTTTATTTTGGATTGCTGAATAACCTGGTAAAGTTTGGGACAGTTGAAGCTGGACACATTGGGTCGCTGTGACCGAGTGGCAGCCACTAACGCGTAAAAGTCGCAGCCACGCTTGTCATTTCACATATACGGTGGCTGCGACCGAGTTCTCAAGATGCGAAAGTGACAGACACAGGGAAGACGGTAGGCAGATGACGTAAACAAGCTGCCCGTGCATCCCGAAAGTATGGTGGCAGGATGAGTGGCAGTCACCGAGTGTGAAAGGCTCCGTATGTTTCAATGTCCGGCTAGCGACTTGAGTCGCTAAAAAGCAGGGTCGCTGCCACCGCCCAGCGACGGAGTTCTCTGGCGACCGAGTCGCTGCCACCGAGATGGGTCGCTGCGACGCACTGATGTGAAAGGCTCCATAAGGCTCAATGCATTTTCAACAGGTCAAGTGGCCGACGGGTAACTGCCACTCGGTCGCAGCAACCCAATGTGAAAGCGGCCTTAATATGTACAAAAAATTACACATTATTTATTATATAGGTCCTATTGATGCCCTATTATGTATACCTGGTGTCCAGACCACCCGTACACCCCTTTTAAAATCTACAAAATTAATTTTTCACTAAAACAAATTGTGCCATTGTAGGTAAACCAGTTGCGCTTTATCCATTGATGATAATTTCAATGTACAGGGTGTACCAAAAGTAATCTATCCAGACCAGAGGTCATTAATTTTAAATACAAACCCCCACTTTTTATGATATTTTGGATTCTAGACATAATTTTAAGACTACTTTGTGAGGTCCCTGTCTCAAATTAGTGATTTAGATTTAATGTGTACCCGTAATCCTAACCGTTTGGGAGATAATGGCAGTGGAAGTTTTGTTTTTCCCCATAAGAATAACATAGAGTAAATTTTCATATACATTAAAACTGAAACTTTTACCTTTAACATAACTGTATAAACATAATGATATTTTATAAGCTCATTTTAAATTATATTTCATCATAAAATACCAATTATCATATAATTAATTTTAATTTTCTATGCCTTTAAACTAATCTCCGCCATATTAAAAAATTTATGGAAAAATTGAAGTATTTATGACGAAACTAATAATTTATGATGCTAAAGTGTTTAAAAGAAGAAGCTAAGGCATTCTTACGCTAGGCCTTTTTAGTTTAACGGGAAAGTACCAGGTTAACCTTGGTTTTAATTCACATTTGTCATGGTAATCAAGCTATTAAACATACACCAGACTCTTCACAGATGACAGCTGTTACAAAACTGTTAAAAATTACTTACAGTTGTTATTTCCTTACCAAAATAGCAACACATAAGAACAATGTTATGATTTTTAAACTTAAATTTAGACCAAATCGATTTATCCTGGGATTGAGGTTGTTTCTAAACTTATTTTTGGGCCAAAACACTCAAATGCAAAGTTTAAGCAAAATCTACCCGCTAGATTTCGAGATCGTGGAACACAAATCCCTTCAGACATTGCTCGTATTATAGTATGATTTACAGAGATAATGGATAAGAAATTCAGCCCCATGTTATTGTTATGGAAAAAAAATAAAAATTCTACCTCCATTATCTCCCAAACAATTAGGATTAGGAGTTCACATTAAATTCTAAAGTTGTCTTAGAATTATGTGTAGAATCAAAAATACCATAAAAAGTGGGGGTTTGTATTTAAAATAAATATCTTCTGGTCTGGGTAGGTTACTTCTAGTACACTCTGTACATTCAAATTATCATCAATGGATAGAGCGCAACGGGTTTACCGATAATGGCATAATTTGTTTTTGTGAATAATTAATTGGGTTAGTTTTAAAAAAGGGTTTGTACGGGTGGTGTGGGACACCCCGTATAATTCCTCTACATATAGGTGTAGCGTTGGAAGGGGGGTGTGCTTCAACTTTTAGAAAAGTTTTAGCAAGGGGTAAAACTTGAAAACTGACTGATAGTACTTCATGCCCTTCAAACCCTAAAAATGTATGTCACACTACACCTATCGATACATTTTTATACACGTAGCAAGGTGAAAGGAGTATATCCTCTCAGATAGTCAAGCTGCTTTAAAAGCACTAGACTCGTTCGTGATAGACTCACGGACAGTGCAAGGCTGCAAGAGCGCTCTAAAAGCGCTGGCGGAGCACAATCAGGTACAGCTAGGCTGGATACCGGGACACTCCGGGCATGAAGGCAATGAAAGGGCCGATGCTCTGGCAAGAAAGGGCTCAGACGAACAGCTAATAGGACCGGAGCCCTTCTGTGGTGTCCCCCTGTGCATAGGACAAAACAAAATCCTATCCTGGGAGAAAGGTCAAAAACAGGAAGCCTGGAACAACTTCCCAGGAGGGAGACAATCAAAAATACTGATTGACCCTTTTAACAAGAAGTGGAAGGAGCTGCTTAGCCTAAACAAAAGGGAAATCAGTCTTCTAATAGGGATGCTAACTGGTCATGGGCCACTGAAAAAACATCTCAAGACAATCGGACTTGTAGTCAATCCGATCGATGCAGATTCTGTACAATGGAGGTAGAATCCGCCGAACACCTATGGCTGGACTGTCCGGCCATCTCTCAGAGAAGGTTGAAATTCCTAGGAAAGGTTGCATTAAAGCCAGAGGAAATAAGGGAGATGGAGATAAACCGGCTGTTAGGCTTCGCGAAGAGCCTTCATCTGACATATTGACAAACATAAGGGGTGATACAATAGGCCTTTCAGGCCGAGTTAGAAAAAGGTATTAATACCTGGCCCCACCAAATGAAAAAAAAGGTGAAAGGAGGGAGTTTTGATGGGGCTTCAGCTTTCCTCGAAATCCTTAAAAATGACCTTCTCATACAGGAATTTTACATCCTTATGACCCTTCTGCCTATTTCTGCATCCTCCAAAATCAAACTATAGCTACGCCCTTGTAAACTGGCTATAAGATGATCACCATAAAATAAAAGTAGAGGTGGAAATTAAAAACATTTTTAAAACATTTACAATTTTCTGACAACTTATAACTTAAAACCTACTTATAACTTATGCCTACTTATAATTAGATTTTCTCCATTAAATATAGGTTTCATGCATTTATACCTGATGTTTTAGTTATAAACAGGTCTTTTTATAAGCATATTTTGATGCTATGACACAAGTAGGAACATTTTTATTAATGGGTCAGAAACGAACTTTCAGCGAGAAAGTTGTAGTGAGGTGAATTTCATCACATTATCAAGAAGTTTACGATAATATGAGTTGATTGTTGGCAATAATATTAATATTAATGAATAGAAATTACGGGGTGAGAGTCTATCACTGAGATTACAGATCTTTTTGATCATCCTATAATTTCCTAAGAAAAAAATGTTGTACCGTACCCTATACATGTATAGATAAAATTAAGATTTATATTGAAATTTGTAAGTAAATGCAAAAAAATGACAAATTAACAAACAGCTTTGTCCACTACCAATTATAATCGGTGTGTGTGAATGGTCGAGATTTTGTGTTGACCAATTTTTTTGTCAGCCAATACGGTAGTTATCGGTGTATGTGGAAGAGACCTTAAAATGAAATTGTTTTTGTGACATTGGAAGCCTGTTAAATCGGAGGCTGGTTAAGAGGAAGCCTAATGTATTTATATTTTCTGATCCAGTTCAAAGAATATTCTTTCCATATAATTGAGTTATTGAGGAAAATATTCTTTGAACTGGATCTGATAATATAAATACATCAGGATTTCTTTTAACTGGCTTTAACAGGCCTTCTATGTCACTAGAAGAAATTTTTGTGACCACGTAGACCTAAATCCATTATTATAATAGAATGCCTCTAGTCCAGGGTCAAATGGTTGGTTGCGAAGTAATCCAGCTGCAGCGCTCCGGGAATTAAACAATTAATTAGCCATGGACATTTCCCATAGCTGTCATGTGTCAACTGGTTTTCATGTTCTCTATCACTTAAATATCCCAATTCAATTGCCAATTTCAGGACAACGCAGTGCTAAATGTACCGTTTTAAATAGTGATCTTTCTGCTCATTTTGCCCTGTTCCTCAATGTCACACCCTCAATGTTACGGTCAACAGACCATTCCTCCACTATTGTGTCCCACTTCCGCCCTATCACCTTTTGTGAGAGCCAATTTTAGGCTAAGACATTTAATCAGTGATATCATCCAGTAAATATATTTTCATTGCTAGCAGCGGTTTATCTGTTGTCTCAACTTCATTCAATTCCAGACCATTGACAAAGGCTATTGCAATACGGTGTATGAACCTCGATAGTTCGACACTTTGTGGACTTAGAAAGTGGCGAACTATCGAAAATTCGAAACTATGAGGAGTTTGTGGGAAATGTTAATATAGGGAGCATAAAAATCTGTTGAATTTAAGACACACTAAATAAATATTAATGAAAACATGACTTAATTAAACAATAATAGGCCTATAGCCAAAATTAAAATCATTCAACATTTTGACCTTTGACAGTCCCCAACATTGACATTAAATCAATTGTAATGACATGCTAAGTTGTCATTTATACCTTTACAAGTTGACTTGTCGAACTATAAGGAGTGTCGAACTACCGAGAGTCGAACTATCAAGGTTCCTCCAACTCTCAAGATAAATTTTTGTGATATCTTTTTAAGCAATTTTTACTATACGTTTTCTGATTTTGAGCAATAGCGCCAAAACAGAAGGTATATTTAGTTAACCCATATACAATTAGTCTTCAGTTTTGGTCCTATAGCTCTTTGCCCTATGTTCCTTTTAAACATCGAAACAAATTTTCGGGTTTTTTTATATTGAGTTTTTATTTTTAAGTTGAGGTCCAGTGACTGAGTGGTTGGTCTAATAAAACACTCCGCGTGATGTTTTGGGAAACTACAAAAGACCTACTGGTAGGCCTAAATTTATGGTGATAAGGTAAATAATGACTTTTTGCTTTATGCAATGTTAACCATTGAAAACAATAAACAGTATTTTGGTGGCTGCAACCTAGTTAAAAATAAAAAAACTCAAGATTAAAACAGATAAGTTATTCTAATATATGATTTCATATTGTTATTTTTCTGGATTAGTTGAAAATTCGTTGGGGAAAAGCAACCCTTAGTGTATAAGGGTCAAGTAACATAGATAGAGCAACTTCAATGGTGATAAGGTCAAAAAACAATTTTAATAATTGAAAATTAGCCTAAATGTTTTTTTTTAACCTTGCAAGGAGCTCAAATAATTTTTAGACACAAATAGGCCTAAGAAAAATTCTAAGGTACCGTATAAATTTTGTTTTGACTTTTATGTAGACTAGAAGAAGAAAATAACTATTACAGTTCTACTTCTACCGATCCAATAGAAATTAGGGCTGAACCTTAATTGGTTTGGCCAATTTTAAAAATAGACGGAACTTACAAAAAATGACAGTTAGAGAATAGCTTACTCCTGCAGTTTACTGAAACAGGGTGTACAATAAGGAAACTCAATGACAATCGGTTGAAAGCGATTGCATTAACTAGTAGAAAATACTCCTAGAACATGGTAGGCCTAAATAAGTTTGAAAAAAAGGAACAAACCACAGAAAAGCGACCGCAACAGTGATGAATCATGGCCAATAATCATAAATATTCTGGAAAATCAACAATCAGGATTCCCTCACTTTTAAGAACCTCAGGAACAGTCGGTAAGCATTGGATAAAATATTATCGGACGGAACTAAACAAAATATGTCCACAGCTCCCTCTAACCTGACAGATTCCTAAATGCTTTTCAGGCCTACAAAATGAGTGACAATTGTTAAAGGCAGTTTGTAACCAACTAAATAAGGAATATTTTTTCTAAATGTAGTGTTGTTTACTACTTATTGATGCATAGGCCATAGAAAACTGTAATTTGACATATTTAAACGTACTTCAATTAACCAGCCAATTCGTTATCCAGTCGGGGTCTGGTCCAGAAGTGGCCGTTTAGGTGAGGGTCCACTGTACTGTAAATCAAGTTCCTATATAGTATAGTTTGGTTATTTGGAGGGCTCAGCCCTCAATTTTAATACAGTACACTCTCGTTCATCGGAACTAATGTGGCGGACGGCCGGTTCGGATGTCAAAAAATTCCGATAAAGCGGAGTCCGTCGTGAGTCATCATTTTCGCCCGTACGGTGACCTATCGTGATTGTATTCACTCTTGTTTTTAAGATAACACAAGAGATTTTATGAAAATAAGGCTCTCAAACTTTGAAAATGGTAACAATGAACCTATAGGAACAAAAACAACGCAGGAAATAAAGATCCAAAATCTTTAATATCATATTCCAGCAGTCAACTGACTTCCACGTAACACAGGTGCAGTCGCGACGCGAGACAGACTGAATGACAGTTTGGGAAGCGGTCGACACTGATGTTCACTTCCTGCCCCCTTCCTCTTCTATTTTTGTGCGACTCCACGGCCTCGTAAATCACATCGATGGGTACAGATTACGGAAAACGCCTGATGACTTTTGATGCAAAATGTGATGCTTCACTGTTGTGCGGATAGAACGAATGGAAATTGAAGGCGCTAAAACTAAAAAAAATATTTATTTCGTAAGAAAAAAAAAATAATATCCAGATTTTCAGTTCCGATGAAGCGGAGTTCGGATGTCGCCGAGTCCGATGAACGAGAGTGTACTGTACCTTGTAAAAAATAAAACGGTTGGGCCAAGTATGAGTTTTTAAGTACAACCATGATGTAGGCTATTAATGGTGGGCTACACTTCCGCATACGCCCAGTGGAAATATCAATGAACCCGATATTGTATGGAAATAAAAAAATCAAATTGTAAAAGAGTATCATTGTAAGTATCAAATGGAAAATATTGATTCCATAAGAATATTTATATTCAGGATTACCGACTTTTTTTTAATGTGACTTCATAAAAAAAACCATTTAAAACCTGATCCAAAATAAAATAATTGAAACAGACTCAATACAAATCATGATAACAGCATATATAGATGACAACTTAACTGAAAACGTTTCCTAAATAACAAATACAATCACTATGGGCTTAGCGGTAACTAATTTCTCCTACTATTTATATTTTTTATTTTCAAATTTATGCATTCAACAACCGGTATAATGAAACATGACTTAAATTTAAAAAATTAAAAAGCTACTAATCATACAGTATAAACTAAAAAATTAAACCAAATAAAATATAGACCACCTGACTAAGCGTCAGATATGGCTCAATGTTGGAAGGTTAATGATACCAGGTAAACAGTCAAAATTTCCATTTATGAACTTATAATAAGAAATTTTACCTCGTTGTAATTTCAGCATCCTCCGAAATGTAGTTAAGCATTGTTTGTAGTGTGGGTCTACGTGTATGGTAGTTTTTCTGCCTTTCCACACACATGGCAGCATTCCTTTAAGAGTAATTTGATTTTGTCGCAAAGTATGATAAAAGTACTTAATTACAGTTCTGGTATATAGTTTACATTTTTGTTAATGTTTGCCCTATTGGCTAAGGAAAAAATTACCATACGATACCTATAGCCTATAATAGCCTACTTAATTTTTGTTGTTGCCTATTCTCACATTTACTTTCCTTTAAGCCTACATAGTTCTTCTTAGTGGAGTTTATCTTTACAATAGGTTAGATTAGTGTAAATTTTGTTAAGGTCAATCCATTTGATAGAATTTTGGATACTATACGGGCGAAACTTTGTTATCCTACTCCACAGTTATTATTGATGTTAAAATTTTGAGTTTGCGATAGTATTGCTATTTTATCGATGATACAATATTACACTATACGAATGTGACTTTATTACCTGATTTAGTTTAATTCTAAGATAATCAAAAATACCTTTTGACAATAAAACAAATATATTGCAAACAAGTACAAATTTGAACTAATGTAGCCTTTAACATTATCAAAGAACAATAAAAAATACACTAACTTAAGTTATTTAGCCAAGTTTATTTTGTAGCCAAATTGTATTTTAATTGTGAGAAGATGCACACTTCATTAGATCTAAAATTGTGTCACACAAATGATGTCAAATATGAATTAGGGAGGTATTTTTCTCTTTTGTACTAAAGGAATATGAATTTTAAAATTTTTCAAAAACCATTGATTTTGATAAACATTGCTGTCCATAAAAGTGACGGAGGTTTACGGTTAGATTATTATTACAGTTAGGTTTGATTATTATTACAATACTTTCAAATACTTCTTACCTACCTCAATATCGTTGTTGATTCAATTGTTTTCATCACTCAATTTTAATTGCAAACTAAAAATGTTAACAACTGTAATAACGGTGGAGTAGCTTAACGAAGTTTCGATTTTTAAGTTGATTCAATATTTATAACGATTAGATGCAATGAATATATTTTAATTTGATAGTTCCACCGGGCGTATACAGAAGTGCAGCCTAAAGGTGTCAACCTGTGATAACACCAGAGGTTGACAACCCAAGTTGTCGACCCAAGTCATATAGCCTAGCCCTAGATATGCTAAATTACATAAGTCAACAACTCTTTTTAGTTCTTTGGCAAAAGTTAACATCTTTTGATTGTCTACCTACCTCTGGGCTAAACACACCTTAAGGTAGGCCTAGCTACATATTTCTTGAGACAAACTTTTGGTATAGGCTTAAAAGATAGTATAGGCCTAAAAAGTTATCTGTTATGGCTTGTCCTGTTGTAATAATTCTGTACCTGATGATGATGAAATGGGCCCTTAACAAGTATAATCAGACACTTCTAGGCCTAAGCCAACCAATAAATTATGCGATTATGCCCTATATAACAAATATACCTAAAAGCCTACTCACTCTAATATTATGTTATATCACAAGACTTATTGAAATGCAGGAGGCCTATTGATATTCTGAAGAGTTTTATTCTGTATATAGAGCTAATCACAACTTTGTATATGGAAATAAATATAAGTTATTTGAAAACTGGAGAGTAAATTGGCTGATGCTTTGACATAAGTAGAATAATCTGAGGTAATTCCTACCATCCAGACCTACCATGGGTACCATTGAACTCTGCGCTTTTAAGTGAAATTAAGATCAACACAATTAACTTACAGTACAAAGGGGTATCATGTATTTTATTACGATAGAATGTATATTTACAACATGTTATTCAAACGTTAAAAACTATTATGAATTGCCGAATGGGCGATGGTACATGACCAACCTAACCTATCACAACCACAGCAGACTGTAAATTGTAAATAAATAAATAAATAAATAAATTTAACTTGACTCTTCTTCGTCTTGACTGTCTTGCCGCCGCCGCCATCTCCATATTATCGGACGGACATCTCACACACTCTGTTTTTTTCTTTATTAATGTTTTTATGTGTCAGTTAAATTTTTACCACTTTTATTTTCTTAGTAAAGATTTTCTTATTACTATTATTATTAGTTAACACCAAATTTATTTTTCCCGTATTCATAACCTATTATAAAATACTTTTTAAATAACAAATTGTATTATATACACTTTGTCTATGTCTGACAACAAAACAACAATGCCACCGTTTAACGTACCCTAAACACCGCTTATTACGGCCTCCAATGCATTTCTTATGGGAAATTAAATTACGTCTCATTACTTTATTACTTAACAGAATAACTTCAGAAACGAACTTGACCTGTAAAATTACGCCTAAAATCTACTGTGAAAGTTTGAAGTCGATCTGAGGCTTTTTGCGAACGTTATCGTCGAACAAAAAATAGGGGTTTGTCACTACAGTGAGGCTGTTAACAGTCATGTATGAGGATTCTCTCCTCTTCGATCCGTTCATCCAATTATTTTATAGAGTAAAGTTAAGTGGCAGACAAGCTGTTTCAAAACATGAAATATGAATATTTTTTGATGTATGTTTTATTTTTGATTTTTATTAATGTAATTTTAATGCTATGTCATTTGTGACACTCAGTTATATATCCTGAATTGAAAAACTATCAATAAAATATTGGTCCAAATCATGTTTTAATATTGTACTACTGTTGTAATATTTTCCTCATACACTCCTAAATGAAAACATTAAATTTTTTACGGTTTATTTTTTCTAATAAATAAAATTTACAGCAGTCAAATATCTTAGCCTACAGAGATCTAACCTGAATGCTTATAAATAAATAGTAAATCCAGTTAAAAATCAAACCTTATTCAAGTCTTTCCCTCTTACTACGGTACTTAACAATTACACTAGGATTGTAAAAAGTATAACAAATCACAGTTTGACTTTTAGTTTTGTTCTCATTTATAACAGGTTAAGACTATTTGAAAAAATCTAGTTAAGACACAAACACAAACACTAACACAACGCCATAAACCGCGAAAACACGTAACACCAAAACACTGACCGACCGGCGTGGCACGACGAAGCTGTCACTACACGAGTTCACTGTAGACTGACACAGACGAAGTGAATGAAAAACTGTGGTTAAATACTTATTTTCCTTGTTAATGATGTTTCTTATTTATTGCATTTTATAAGTGTGTTCAGTACAGATTTAAGTAAAATGCATAATTGTAGTCCTACCACAAGTAAGTTACATACTTTCAACAGTGGCGGCCGGTGGTTAGGGACGATGGGGGGACTCTTATCATTATTTTATTTATATTTACGCCAGTGAAGATAAGTAATGTCTGCTTCAGGAAATACGGGGGTTGTCAATCAAAAATAGTTACTCCATAAAACAGGTATAATTCGATCACAAAGTTGAATTAAATTGCAATGTAGTCTAAAAATCGTAATCACAATTGCTGACACGAAAAGTCATCTCTGTTGTACATAACTGATAATCTGTTATACTGCAGAGTATCAGTTATGTACAACAGAGATGACTTTTTAGGTCAATAAAATTGACCTAAAACAAGTAGTTGTTTTCCGTCAATTTTATTCTGTTGATATGAATCCGTTTAATTAGGTCTACTTCTTTTTCGTGACATTTGTTTGAATTGAAGAAACATATCAGACTGAAATAGTTTTGCCGCGGACAGGTGTGTTCTAAGAATTGAAAGCGGTCCGCTACTCCGGATGTAAAGATGGCACACACTTCCTTTGCGACAATATATTTCCGGTCTTCAAACCATGTTTACGTCTGGGTTCATATACACTATTGTTCACACACTGGACTAATCCAGTTCAGGGGAGTTTCTTATTTTTTGTACTTCATAATTAAATTCTTTATCGTACTTGAAAGCCTTAATACAATCAATTGTTTTATTGACTGTAAAGGATACATCACAATGTGGGATTATTTTGCCATTGCCTATGAGTACATAGGACTATTCAATGATTTTCCTTAACGAAATCCAGCAATAAATAAAAAATCTGCATTTCTCAAGACATTTTGTAGGCCTATTGTTTTATTTAATGTCGCATATCTAATGTTGATCCTTTCAAGTACTTCATAAAATTCTATACATGCCTTGATGTGTTTGTCACTTGTTTTATGTATTTTAACTTTTTAGTTCAAATGTTTAATCTCTGATATACCACCAACAGTTACGGCACGATCCTGAATCCCTATAATCAAGCAAGTGTTACAGAAAACGAGTTTTTAATTTTACAGCCACAGATACAATTGGCCTAATTGCATACATTTCTAAAACACTTTTGATTAAAACTATTTACATTTTTGTTCAACTTTGCATTTGATTAATAACTAAATTGGGCTTTAGAAACCCCAGGTTCTTCAAAGTAATTCTAATATTCAATGTTTTTTCATTCTATTACCTACGATTTACCTGGTGTAAATGTTGCTCATCTCCAACGTCACTCATTTCACTTTCACTCATTTACATTTCCTCACAAATCTATGTAATTCACTATTTCAACACAACGCACACCATCACGTACAACATTACGCACAACAGAACCCAGACGGACGACTGCATCGCGAGGGAACTGACAGTCACATTTTTGGCACTGCTCGGTTGGTAGGAGTGGCTGGAGCAGTGGCGCGCGCAGCCTAGGGCGCCGGGCAGAGCGTTGCATTAGCAGCCGTTGGGTGTGTCCGTGTGAGTGAGCTGCGAATATGCCCGTCTCCATTTGATTTTACAAGAGCGCTCGGACGCCGTGGCCGGCGTCCTTCGCTCCGGCCCGGGCCGGTCGCGATAGAATTAGAGATACAATCGTCGTCGATTTTGGATTTATTTTGGTACGATCTGTTTCTATCTTCAACTTATGACCTATACAATTGTCATTCTGCTAAATATTCTCAGACAGATAATAGAGACAGACTAAATAGAGACAGACAGCTGACGAGCCGACAACCGACGGAGAAAGTCACTGAATGAAGAGGATTGTGGGAGCGACAGCAGCGCTCTTAATGCGCACCACCGCCACCTACACCAGTCAACGTCCGCCATCTTGTCCAGTGCGAGGTCCGACGGTCCGACGATGACAGCATAGACTGTCGAAACTAGTCACCATAATGTAAACAATGTAATATATAGTAAATAAAGTGTTGTTTTGTCGTAAAAGTGTGTTTATCATTGTAAATATTCTCATAATAATATTTTTGTTAGTTTATTTATTTTGATTTTTAATCAATTCTTTAGGAGGGGCGGCGTCCGGGAGTCCTTATGGGCGAGCCGCCACTGACTTTCAAGTCAGTTCATAAGTATGTGACACGGTTTCGACGGAAAACTGATATGATGTCACTAACGATGACGTCACAGTTTAAGGACTTAAACTTTATTTGAAGTACGTTTCACCATTATAAATATCATGAAAGCATGTTTCACTGGTATTATAGTGATGTGGGCCGGGCAAATGCCCGGTGGGCGGGTCGTTTATAAATGGGCATTTGCCCAAAGCGATTTTAAGCGCCCAAAAACTGGGCGTTTATAAAAAGTTCAGTTTAAGGCGCAATACAATAAAACCTGTAATATTTTCAGTGTGGTATTTTAAATAAATATTTTTCCAAATTGTTAAATAAAATCTTATTTACTGATTAAACAGGTTTCTACTCTGTAATTCATAAATATGTGCATAAGATAAATTTATAATGTCTAATTAATTAAATTTAAAGTTAAGTTTTAAGGTTTTGTTAGTAAAACAAGTGCTTTTTAACCACAATGTAAATTTCCTAAAATAAAAAGGCACCTATAAAATTATTTTTATTCATAAATATATATATATATATATATATATATATATATATATATATATATATATATATATATATATATATATATTTCACAAATTCTACTGGGAGTTAGGGCTATTTATAAAAATATACTAAATATACTATTTTTATTTAATCTTATAATATGACAAAAAATTTCACTTTAAACTAATAATTTAGCCTACTAATGACTGAAATTGTCCTGTTTTGAGATTGGCCGGTAAATCATATGTACCATGTTATTAGGATGTGTTGTAATTAATTTTACAAAAAGGCAGTCTTGGAAAAAGATTAGCAATAGAAATGATTGTAAAAAATGAAATTTTTGTTACTTTAATTTATCAGCTAATGAATGGAAACTGGTAGTATAATTTTGCAAAACCATGGCCTAACTATATCATCCCGTACTGGCTGTACCCAAGACTCTTCAATTATTTTATAAGTAACATTAATAAATTAAAAGCATCATTTGCTAGTGATGGCGTAGGCCTAAGTTTAATGTATAGTTCTGATTCTGGATATATATATTTTGAAGCTGAACATGAGTATTAAATATATCAAATGATATGCTTATGATGGCATATGTAAATCTTAGTAGCCTAAAGCTAAAGTAAACTGCTCAACCTTTAGTGGTATAGAGGCTTGTTACTCTATTTAAAAACAAAAACAGTTTAAAAATTAGCCAATATTTATTTTGGTGACTTTACTGAAATTGATTAATTGTTCATTCATTCAAATGATATTCGTCCTTAAAATATTTTATACTTCAACTGAACTAACTGTACATGACTACCACAACATATATTATAGGCCCTATTATAATTAGGTTTGCTAAGAAGAAGAAACTTATGTTTATACTTATACTATCCTTGGAAAAAGTGATGAAGATGCTTCTGAATCTGAAGAGTCATTAGTTTAAGGAATTTTGTTTGATGAACTGAAGTTTTCATTATGCCCATAATTATTTAAGTAAAGACTGAGTGTGTAATAAACAAATGTAAATTAATTCTATTACATTAGCCAGATATTTTAAATAAAAATAAACCTATGAAGTTATTTTCAGCCTAAATTATTTCCTCTTGTTGACAAAAGAAAAGTGTTGACTCTCTAGTACTGACTTCCTACCAATATAATTAAAATTATACAAGTAATTATTTTTTTAATATGTAAATATCTAATGTTAGAGGTTTAAAAAGTTGACTAGAAGAGTAGTGTTCAATTTAATTTCCATTAATTAGGTTTATTAGCCTTTAACTGGATAAACGCCCGGCGCTTATGGATTTTGGGCGGTTATTTGGGCAAATGCCCTGGGCATTTGCCCTGAGATTTAAACGCCAGGGCGTTTTACATCACTAGGCATGTTTAATGCATTTATACGCAATAATTGAAACATACTTATTTGACATGGTAAAACATACATTCACGATTTTTTTGATATGTAAGATTATTACTTATATTATATGTTATATAGTTATTTAAGTATGAGTCATACTTCATAATGATAAAACTGTTATACCATTACATACGTATATTGCATTTTTCTCAGTGTTTGAAAAGAATAAGCCTTCGATTTCGAAGAAGTTCAGTAAAGATGTAGGGCAGCTAATTAAAAACATTACCAATGGTTTTGAGTGTGTAGGTTTACGACCATCCAAATGGTGTAAGGATTTTTTCGTTGTTGTACTCTACGATCCCTGATGCATGGTCATATTTTTAACATTAAAATTGAGCGGGTATTTCAAACTGCACCGGCCTATTTGAGACACGAGGGAACGAATCAACATCCAATCATGGACTACTGTGAGCTGACAGCAAATAATTAAACCCAAAGCAAACACCGGCTGTTTGTAATCATTGACAGGCAACGAGTTTTCCCGCGCGCTTTCATACCTTCGTACTCTGCAAATGCAACACTATACACTAATCCGGGCTTGCATTTCTCGTACTGTACCCGCACCGCAACACTAACAGTAGGTATGCTATACCTATATCGTTGTAGCATCCAAAATTGCAAGGAATCTAATATAAAATAAATAAAGACAAGGTAGGGGTCAAAACATGCAACGAGGGCAACGAGGGGCACCAGACGTTCTTTTGCACCTATGACATCATCTTTATCATTACCAGTATTAGTAAATGGTGACGTCATAGGTGCAAAAGGACATCTGGTGCATAGAGGTTTTATGGAAAAAAGGACTTTATGGAAAAAAGTCTGAAGACGATTTAATATTTTTAAAAGTATTTAAGTAACAAAACTAAAACGTTGCATATTGATTTTGAGTGACTAAGACAACTTCCTAAAGTACTTAGTGGCCTTGGATCTCGAAGGGGGGACGGTCCACAAGGAGTAAGAAGAAAATCTTAAATGTAAGCATATGTCAATATGTACATCAAATTAAAGGTCTTTGGGACTGGAGAACAAGCCGCAAACCCGATCTCAAAAGAATGACAGAGTAAAAAATAGCAGGTGATCAAACTTTGTATTAAAATCGTATTGCTGAAAACAAAAAAAGGCAATAACTCCCAATCCACTCTACCTTTTGAGGTTGGGTTTGTGGCAAATTGCTCAGAATGCAATGTACTTTAAAATGATGTAGCCTATCATATGACGTAGCGTATTGCAGTTTTCCTGACGACCTACACTAGGGACGTCTCTAAAGAAAGTCTTGTGTGAAACTCCATTGGCCTACATCATATGATACATCATTTTAAAGGGCTTTGCATTCCAAGCAAGTTGCCACAAACCCAACCGGAACCAAATTACAACCTTACAACCGTTAAGTTAAGACTGATTCATTGTGTGTAATAAACAAATGTAAATAATTAATTCTATTACATTAGCCAGATTTTTTAAATAAAAAATAAACCTATGAAGTTATTCTCAGTCTAAATTATTTCCTCTTGTTGACAAAAGAAAAGTGTTGACTCTCTAGTACTGACTTCCTACCAATATAATTAAAATTATACAAGTAATTTTTTTTAATATAGGCTATTATGTAAATATCTAATGTAGAGGTTTAAAAAGTTGACTAGAAGAGTAGTGTTCAATTTAATTTCCATTAATCAGGTTTATTAGCCTTTAACTGGATAAACGCCCGGCACTTATGGATTTTGGGCGGTTATTTGGGCAAATGCCCTGGGCATTTGCCCTGAGATTTAAACGCCAGGGCGTTTTACATCACTAGTTATGTTTGATATTGATATATAGGCCTAGATCAGAAATACCGTACTTTCATTAACTCAGAACCCATCACACGTGAACTAAGTCATACAAAAGCCGTCTAGACAACTAAACCCAGCGTCGCGACCTTGGACAGAGATGCGTTCGCCGCGACATCGGTAGGCTGACTTTCAAGCACAACTCAAAAACTGTAAAACTTTAGAAAGAATGTTTAATTTTCACACAATGTTCAATAAATAGACCTCTTTCAATTGATATGTTTTTTTAACCGCAGTTCAAGCTTTAAAAAAAGAAATAGGGGCTTATATAACATTTTTCCCATGAGGTCAAGAAAATGGGACAAACCCATTTTCGTAATTCAAAAACGATAGCCAACAACTAACCTTCAAATCACAGTTCCCATAATCCTGGCATTGCATTATTATGTGTCAAATTATTTATTATACATTTAGGTAGACCTATATTAGGGTTACCATACGTCCTCTTTTCCCCGGACATGTCCTCTTTTTAGAGCATAAAAAAAAACGTCCGGGCGGATTTTTGACAATCAGTCCGTTTGTCCGGCTTTTTGGAAGCAGCAAAATGAATATCTGTATTTATGGTTTTACCTAACCAATAAAGAGGTTTTGTTATTGTCACTGCGTCCATATTGTTAGTAAACCGCATTTTAATTGGTTTAAAATGTTTAACCTAGAGTAAGAAGTAATACCATATGTACTTTAAAACAGTTTTTACGATAGGCTATTCCTTATTCCTTTCCGTTCAGAGTTAAGACGTAAGCTCCAGCAATGAATATACAATCCAGTGCCGCCAATAGTCGGGTTGCATTTATTGCTGTCAGCAGTCTTTTGTCTGTTGATTGAGGTTATGTTTTAGCAGATTATCGGCTTTTTATTTGCTACATCTTAGTTTGATTAATGCGACCATTGGTTTGGGAAATGATTTGATTAGTTATTTATTATTGACAAGAGTTTATTCCTAATCGTGAAAAAGTAACCGAGTAATTGTTAAGGGACTATTGGAACTATATTTCATTATCTAAAACTAACTAATTATATTTTTTATACATTTTTTCCTTAACTTTGATTTAATTTAAGGTTAACCTTGAAAAACCTCCTCCTAACTACCGTGTACTACGGTAATAAATTATGAGCTCTAGACGTGTCACAATATTTTTCTCATATATTTGTTGGTATGGTTCTTAGAAAATTATATCTAATAAATAACAAAATAAAACCTATACTGATTAGGTAAAACCCATCTATTTATTTCCTAAATATTAAATTTAATTATGGAAATTTGCACCCTCTTTAGTTTTTGAAGTTTAAATTAAAAAAGGTGAGATTTACAATAAATTGTACTAAAAACATTTTACTGTTTCTCACTCTTTTATATTTAATTATAGCCTACATAGGGAGAGGGGGGTGTCAGGAATTAAGATTTTTGTGATTGATTAATCCGGCTCGTGACGAGTACTGTGTGTCCTCTTTTCATCCCGGAGAGTATGGTAACCCTACCTATAGTGATTTATTATTCCCAGAGAATTTTCCGGTCAATCTCCCAATCCAGTATTCCCAAAAATTACAAACTTCCGGCAATTTAGGATTTGTATAGGCTAAGCCTATCTTGGACAACCCGCGTTGGAACCAAAAAAACACAAACCAAAAGCGCGCAACTAAAAATCATTAAAATGCATTATGTCGCACAAATAAGTTCGTTTATCAATCAGTAAAGTGAAATACTGTATCCAATGAGAGAAATATCAATAAAAGTATTAAAGATTAATTAAAAACTTTGATTGAAACAACAGAATGGCTGAATAGCATAAAAATAACATTCTTATTCTTGTACTTATCCTTGAGCTTGCATGGGAGCTCGGTTCCCAGTTGAACTGCGATATGATGGCAGACGAAGACAGTTTGAAATTGTCCTACAATATTTAACAGTTAACTTAGAGCTCGATAAAAACGAGGTGGGAGTGAATTCATAGTTTGCCATACAATAAAAACATGACCCCTCCTCCAATTAACAAGCTGAATTTATTCTCATGGCTATGACCAAACCCCGATTACTCAACAGGACTAGAACGAGATCAAATGTTGTAACAGTACATTTCAGTTATTGTTAATTTATTATATTTACGTTATTCAACCACACAGGAATGCCAGGGCAATTGGAAGGTTGCTTCGAATGGTGCAGGAGAGGGGTGTTTTTTAGTTCATTCGAAGAACCGATGGAAGCACATGCCACTCCGAGAGGGACAGGTATGGGACAAGAAATCTAACAGCAGGCCTTTGTTGGGATGACTGATGTTTGAGGGGGAGGGGGTCAAAACCTGTCCTGAGAAGGGACTTAGATATATGGTATGTTTAAATTTACTTAAACTAACGAACCATTATTTGGCATGCAGAAGTTTTAAAGTTTCCTTGAAAAACTATCCCCACACAGCCTAATAATAGCAGCATAGAGCTGTAAGCCGACTTTAAAAAACCATAACAAAACTTATATCAGAATTTTGTACTTTTTTGTACCTTTTTGTACCGCAAAAAGAAAATTTTGTACCTCTCTCCTTCGGAAGTTATAAGCGATTTAAAAGTCGGCTTACAGGTCTATGCCAAAAACACAAGTACTCAAAATTGAATAATAAATTATACCACATTTTTGTACTATTTTTGTACCATTTTGTACCACCAAAAAGAATTTTTGTACCGCGAAAATAAAGGCTACACAATTAAAACAAAGTCGGCTTACAGGTCTATGCCAAAAACACACGTCTTCAGAATTTCGAAAAAATTATGCTATCTTATTCTACTATTTTTGTACTCTTCAAATATACAAATAAACAATTTTGTACCACTCAAATAATGGTACTATAGGCAATTTTATAAAGTCGGCTTACAGGTCTACGCCAAAAACACAAGTACTAAAAATTAAAAAACAAATTATACAGAATTTTTGTACTATTTTTGTACCTTTCTGTACCGCAAGAAGAAAATTTTGTACCCCTCTCCTTAGGAAGTTATAAGCGATTTAAAAGTCGGCTTACAGGTCTATGCCAAAAACACAAGTACTCAAAATTGAAAAACAAACTATACCACATTTTTGTACTTTTTTTGTACCATTTTGTACCACCAAAAAGAATTTTTGTACCGCGAAAATAAAGGCTACACAATTAAAACAAAGTCGGCTTACAGGTCTACGCCAAAAACACACGTGTTCAGAATTTCGAAAAAAATTATGCTATCTTATTCTACTATTTTTGTACTCTTCAAATATACAAATAAAAGATTTTGTACCACTCAAATAATGGCACTATTCACGATTTTATAAAGTTGGCTTACAGGTCTACGCTAAAAACACAAGTACTAAAAATTAAAAAACAAGTTATACAGAATTTTTGTACTATTTTTGTACCGTTTTGTACCACCAAAAAGAATTTTTGTACTGCGAAAATAAAGGCTACACAATTAAAACAAAGTCGGCTTACAGGTCTACGCCAAAAACACCAGTACAGTACTCAAAAGTGGGAAAATCTTTATACGAAATTTGCTGTACTATTTTTGTACCACAAAAACTTTGTACCCAACTTCATTAGTTGTTATAATTTATAAAAAATTAAAAAACTAATTATGCCTTATATTTTAACTTTTTTGTACCTTTTTGTACCACACAAAAGAAAGTACCCCTCTCTTTCGGAAGTTATAAGCGATCGGAAACTTGTTTTACAGGTGTACACCAAAAACGCAATTGCTCAAAATTCGAAAACAACATTTTTTATTACTTTTGTACCTCTTTTACTAAACACAACTGCTAGATACAAAGAAACTAGTTGCAGCATTGAAAAATTTGCACATGCTTGTGGCACTAAGGTCTCTTAAATAAACATTCCAATAATGTAATAAACTTGGCCGTATTACCTTTCCTGTTTATATAATAAAAATTCCAAATTTGGTACAACTTTCACTCAAATAATTTGTGTGATTTCATGTTTTTTATCTTCACCTAGACTTTTAACTGCCTTACTGTTAGTAAAGGGAAAAGATACCATTTCGCTGGTACACAAAGCATTTACAAAATGTCTTCATTTTCTAAATCTTCAACAAAGTTCCCTTAAACTCATCATTCAGCACTTCACTTGGCAGCAGTCAAACAGCAACGGAACAAATGTATAATCGCATGAGTGACAATGACCACAGCAACGATCATCGTCGAGCGATAATCGCCCACCGATAATCGTTTAATGATTGTAGTTGTAGTCGCACCAGTGACAACGCACCTTACGCTGACTTTGTAAAATTACCAACATTGACTTTATTCGAGCGGTAAAAAAGATTTTATTCGTACAGTAAAATACCACATTTTTTCTTAATTTGGAAAATCTGTGTTTTTGGCGTCGGCTGTAAGCCGACTTTATAAAATTGTGTATAGTGCCGTTAATTGAGTGGTACAAAAATTAAAATTGGTATATTTTAAGGGTACAAAAATAGTACAATAACGTAGTATAGTTTTTTGTTGCTTTTGCAACACTTGTGTTTTTAGCGCCGACCTGTATGCCGACGTTGTTTTAATTGCGTAGCCTTTATTTTCGCGGTACAAAAATTCTTTTTGATGGTACAAAATGGTACAAAAATAGTACAAAAATGTGGTATAATTTATTTTTCAATTTTGAGTACTTGTGTTTTTGGCATAGACCTGTAAGCCGACTTTTAAATCGCTTATAACTTCCTAAGGAGAGGGGTACAAAATTTCCTTTTTGCGGTACAAAAAGGTACAAAAATAGTACAAAAATTCTGTATAATTTGTTTTTTAATTTTTAGTACTTGTGTTTTTGGCGTAGACCTGTAAGCCGACTTTATAAAATTGCCTATTGTGCCATTATTTGAGTGGTACAAAATTGTTTATTTGTATATTTGAAGAGTACAAAAATAGTAGAATAAGATAGCATATTTTTTTAAATTCTGAAGACGTGTGTTTTTGGCATAGACCTGTAAGCCGACTTTGTTTTAATTGTGTAGCCTTTATTTTCGCGGTACAAAAATTCTTTTTGATGGTACAAAATGGTACAAAAATAGTACAAAAATGTGGTATAATTTATTATTCAATTTTGAGTACTTGTGTTTTTGGCATAGACCTGTAAGCCGACTTTTAAATCGCTTATAACTTCCTAAGGAGAGGGGTACAACATTTTCTTTTTGCGGTACAAAAAGGTACAAAAATAGTACAAAAATTCTGTATAATTTGTGCTTTAATTTTTAGTACTTGTGTTTTTGGCGTAGACCTGTAAGCCGACTTTATAAAATTGCCTATAGTGCCATTATTTGAGTGGTACAAAATCTTTTATTTGTATATTTGAAGAGTACAAAAATAGTAGAATAAGATAGCATAATTTTTTTTGAAATTCTGAAGACGTGTGTTTTTGGCATAGACCTGTAAGCCGACTTTGTTTTAATAGTGTAGCCTTTATTTTCGCGGTACAAAAATTCTTTTTGGTGGTACAAAATGGTACAAAAATAGTACAAAAATGTGGTATAATTTGTTTTTCAATTTTGAGTACTTGTGTTTTTGGCATAGACCTGTAAGCCGACTTTTAAATCGCTTATAACTTCCGAAGGAGAGAGGTACAAAATTTTCTTTTTGCGGTACAAAAAGGTACAAAAAAAGTACAAAATTCTGATATAAGTTTTGTTATGGTTTTTTAAAGTCGGCTTACAGCTCTATGCTGCTCCTAATAATCATGCTTCTAGCGAGTAACAAATATTCAAGATGCGAGTAACAAATATTCAAGATGCTTCTTCGTAGGAAAGGCCATCATATTATTAAATTTCAAGTTTTGTAAAACAAATGAGTGGTTCTGTATGAGACTAAATTAATTCTAAAATTAAAAATTAAAATTAAAACAGTGCTAGGCCCAATCATAGACAAATGGTTAACATAATTGTAATAAATTACATAAAAAAGGCTAATAATACCTTACTGATGAATAGTGAAAGAATTCTATTCAGTTTACTTTTAATGTTAGACATAAGTACAATATTTTTGTGACAAATCTGAGCAAGTGTACATGTACTGTATGAAAAACTGTGGCTTAGATGCTGAATAAATAAATATCTACAATATAATATTCCTTGTAACATAACCTAGGCCCTACATAATTTATTGACTCTGCATGTATTTGCTGTTGCTCCATACACAAGACTAATCATGCATTGAAACAAATAAACGTATGGTAGGCCTATGTAACTCATTTGCTCTATGGTGTGATTGGCTAACTCATTGGCTCTATGGTATTATAGGCTAACTCATTTATTTGCTCTATAGTAAAGATACATAACTCATTTAGTTCCGTCCCTGATGTTTTGAACGGAATGAATGGAATGTTTTTGTCGAATAAGCCCTAGGGCTTACGGTAAAAACGGTAAGTTTTAAACTTAACGTAGGCTCTATTATGAAAAAATCTTCACTGATTTGTTAAATGAAAGAAATAAAACGCTAATAGGGCCTAGATCGACATAGCAAGGGTGCAACTAGAAAAGAATTACAGTGTGTGAACTTTTAACTCAAATTTAAGATTGAAATAAAAGCCGCATAACTTAAAATATGAACATGCTACATAGCAACATAAACCATTTTCCAATTTTTTACGCAAAATAAAACCCACCAATCTGTTATAGATTCTACTCAGCTGAAAAAATATCGACCTAAGTCACAATAATCCTGAAAATTATGTAACTCGTGTGTTTACTACTGTAAACAACTCCCTTGCTACCGGTAGGCCTACTTCAAAAGTGAGGGAAGGAGGTGTTATAATTATTGGGACTGTTTGTTGATAAAAATTAATTTAGGCCTATGAACAATAAAGCATAATTAAATTCAACTAAATGCCAATGAGAATTTAAAACAAATTTATTAGAAAATGTATTTAAATCGCGTGTAAACAATGTTAGAAAGTGACAGAACAAAGAAACAACAATGTTAGGTTATGTCTTACCCCCGCAGCCGGGTGGCGAGTTGGTGCAGAATACATGGCGAATCCAGACACATCCAAAACACGTCAAACACCACACATAACACTCGAGAATTGCACCTTCGTAATCTAAAAGTGTCACCCAGCAACGAAACGACCGACGCGGACGCGTACGCTCACAACAAGAATGCACACGATCCCATAGCGTCCGCGACTGAAGCGCGTTCTAGTGAGCGGCGAGGGCAACTCGGCCACAGCTAGCGCGATACTTTCGCTGTAATGCCGTAATGGCCACGTGGTGTACCGAAAAGAAACGTCATATCGTTCTCAGCCAATGAGAGCGCGAGATGGGACCCAAGTCCCGCCCACTCACCAAGTGACAGGCGAGCGTCGAGTCCACGCGGACTATCGACGATCTATGCCCTCTCGCTTGCACACTGTTCCCTTCTCTCTCTAAACAACACTGACAAAGCCTAGGCCTTCCTTTTGGTCCGTGTAAAACGTTCCCCCCGCCTCACATCTCATTATGTTAATAGCTACAATAAAACAACCCAGAAAACCATCCGCGTTTACAGGAACGCTGTTCACCCGAATCGCCTAATTTATTTAAAAAATTAATCGCTCCCGGTTTACTGTATTTGATTTTTGGAAAGCATAGGTTTGATGCATTTTATAGATTTGTCTTATGACAACTCCAACGCTAAAATCATTCTTAGGATATTTTTTAAATCTTGATTAAAAACTAAAACCAGAATTATTTTTAGCTTACTTTTGACTTTTTCTATTCTATCTTTCTGATTTATTTGGGTATTTCTATTCTCTCTTTTTTGATTTGTATAGGCTAAGTTGTAGGCCTACTGGCATATACAATTTTCAAAACTGTAAACCGAACTCTTTGTAACATAATAAAAAGTTTTTATTCGAGGGTTGAAGGGCTACTGTAAAAAATTTTAAATGAAATTAAGTTTATCTAAAAAAAATCAATCAAATGAGAATTAATTACAACTACTGAAATTTTGGGGTAATTTAGTTACAAATCTATAATTAGAATATAAAATATTACTAAACTGTAGGCTATTGAACATGTATTTTGCAAAATGATAATAGTGTTCCGGTTAGGCCTAAAAATTTCAATAAAGGGAAAAACGTCCGATTTTTTAAATATAGGTATAATATACAGAAATTAATGGAACAGCGAAATAATTGAGTAAACCTATTGTAAGAACATGCTGACAAATACTATGTAGTCCTAAATTTACAATACAGTACCCCCACAATAATTACAATAATAACAATAAGATTCGAAATTAATAGTCACCAACCGGAAGAAGTCAACAAAGAGAAACAAGAAATATACAATCCAACAAGAAAATATTTGGAAGAAAAATATAAAATTAAAGATTTAAAAGTAATTGGACTATAAATTGGTGCTAGAGGCACAATTCCAAATTTTCTAGTACATAAACTTCTGGAAAGAATTTAACTTAAACCGTCAAGTTATAAAAAGTATAGTTGAAAAAACAATTAAAAAATTCTATTTATATTATAAGAAATCATTTGTACAATCAAAATTGAATTCCAGTGCATAGTGACTCATTAAAAAATGATTAAGTTTTATTATTACAAAAAAAAATATGTAAATGTTTTGTATACTGTGTCTTTGTAGGCAATCCTCAAATGGGGACAGTTATAATTTATTTTCAGTAAATTATTTTCTCTCTTGTATATCAAGGATTGAAAATTAGGGGTAGGCTACAACAGTAGTGGGGAATGGGGGCTTCTGGGCCAGTTCAAGGTCACCCGAGCGATGACGTCATCGAGGTCAATGACCTCATCGATGACGTCATCGATTGCATCATTGATGACGTCATCACCAATGACGTCACAGAAATGACGTGCCGATGACGTCATCACCCCTTACGTCACCAAGATGACGTCATTGATGTCACAAAAGGTCAAGGTCACGCTGAAACCTAAAATTTTTCGGCACTTTTGCTGTTTCTCGCACTACGCTCCGAGTTTTAGTCACAGTTACCATGACCTTGACGACTTGGAGCGAATTTGCGATGAGAAACAGCAAAAGTGCCGAGGAAATTTGAAGTTTGCAACGTTACTCTGCCTAAACCGTCATGTGACACCGCTCGGGTGACCTCGAACTGGCCCAGAAGCCCCCATTCGACCATTACTGCAACCGCGATGCGCACCCTACGACAGACACCGAGCGACTGACTGTCCGGCCCCGCGCACTCTAGGTATATGGGAAGTGGTGGGGGAAATTGCGATGACCCCGGGAAACTTGAAAATGTCAAGCCGGGTAGCACCGTTTCGGTGCTACCTTAAAGTTACATGCTAAAGTGTGATGACCTTGAGTAAAAACATAGAAATACTACAAGTTGATACCGTCCCAGAGTTAAAGTGTGGTGACATTGAGTCAAAACACTGAAATACTATAAGTTGAAATCATCCCAGAGTTAAAGTGTGATGACCTTGAGTGAAAACACAGAAATACTACAAGTAGATCCCGTCCCAGAGTTAAAGTGTGGTGACCTTGAGTCAAAACACAGAAATACTACAAGTCAATCCCGCCCCAGAGTTAAAGTGTGACGACCTTGAGTTAAAACACTGAAATGCTATAAGTCGAAATCATCCCAGAGTTAAAGTGTGATGACCTTGAGTCAAAACACAGAAATAGTACAAGTCCATATCGTCCCAGAGTTAAAGTGTATTGACCTAGATTCAAAACTTGTAAAAATACTTACATATAGAGAGTTAGAGAACAGCGAAACGCACCGCATGGAAGCTGGAGACATACTGGCGGAGCGGTGTTGTGCAGCCTAGGGACTCAGTTGTGGTGGGGGTACAGCCAACACTTAGAGTAGAAGTGTTGTGGGTGACCTTGACCCACTTACCCCCCCCCCACCCCCTCCCCCTCCCCCTCCCCCTCCCCCCCTCCCCCACCCCCTCCCCCTCCCTCCCCTTCCCCCCCCGAACTTTTTTTTCGGAAAAATTTTTGACCTTGACCAAAAAGTTTTTTGCTCCGGACGAGAAGTGACCCCCCCACCCCCTCCCCCACCCCTCCCCCACTCCCTCCCCCACCCCCCCCCACCCCCTCCCCCACCCCCTCCCCCACCCCCTCCCCCACCCCCTCCCCCACCCCCTCCCCCACCCCCTCCCCCACCCCCCCCGAACTTTTTTTTCGGAAAAATTTTTGACCTTGACCAAAAAGTTTTTTGCTCCGGACGAGAAGTGACCCCCCCCCGAACTTTTTTTCGGAAAAATTTTTGACCTTGACCAAAAAGTTTTTTGCTCCGGACGAGAAGTGACCCCCCCCCCGAACTTTTTTTTCGGGAAAATTTTTGACCTTGACCAAAAAGTTTTTTGCTCCGGACGAGAAGTGACCCCCCCCACCCCCTCCCCCCCCACCCCCTCCCCCCCCGAACTTTTTTTTCGGAAAAATTTTTGACCTTGACCAAAAAGTTTTTTGCTCCGGACGAGAAGTGACCCCCCCCCCGAACTTTTTTTTCGGGAAAATTTTTGACCTTGACCAAAAAGTTTTTTGCTCCGGACGAGAAGTGACCCCCCCCCACCCCCTCCCCCACCCCCCCCCCCCCGAACTTTTTTTTCGGAAAAAATTTTGACCTTGACCAAAAAGTTTTTTGCTCCGGACGAGAAGTGACCCCCCCCCTCCCCCACCCCCACCCCCTCCCCCACCCCTGATATCCTGGGCGTGGCAGCCCCGGTGGGGATATAAGGCGGCCCGGCCACAGCCGGCTTGCAGTCCGCTCCCGCGCGTTGAACGTGAACGATCGGGACGGACCGCCATAGGCCTCACTAAACACTGAATGGCGCCTTCAGTGTTTAGCGAAGTCTACTCTAACTTTAAGACTTGTATTAGTTCTAAGATATTGCGCTTGCGTTTGGGTATTAGGAATTGTTTTATATGAGAGTGTTTTACTTGTACCCTATGTCTCCTGTGTGTCTTTTATTCTTTGTGTCTTGTTTGTCATACGTGTTAAATGTGTATGTGCTTGTTCCAGCATTGACTACGTTGAGCTCAATTGTGTGTTGTAAGTGTGTTATATTTTCCTAAAGTGTATACGCTTGTTTTAGCAATCCCCCTTGAGCTTTTCCAATGCTCAAAGTAAATTGTAACGTTAGGGAACGGGAGTAGGCCCCCGTGTAAAGCCACTTTTCATAATTGTTAGGCTCCTCTCAGGCATGCAACAGGTTGCGGCTGGGGCTGTGGGAGCATGTCCGTTTGTACGCTGGCAAGCAAAAGGTTGTGGCGGCCTCTGCACTCGGACCGAGGACGTAAGCCACTAGGGTGTCCTCAGTTAGTTTCCCTTTTGGAAACTCAAAATTATGTAAATGAATCTTTGTTAGCTATTTGTGTTTTTTAGTCCCCAAGGCCCCCGAACATTCGTGGTTCGCCATGGATGTACGGGGGCCGAAATTTTTTAATGTCCGTGTGGCCTTGACCCACAAAGGACTTGTAAAAATTTACTGCATTGTTAAATTTAAAATGTTAAAGATAGGGTTACGGGAGTAGGCCCCCGCGTAAAGTCAGTTTGAAGTATTGTTAGGCTCCTCTCAGGCATGCAACAGGTTGCGGCTGGGGTTGTGGGAGTATGTCCGTTTGTACGCTGGCATGCAAAAGGTTGCGGCGGCCTCTACACTCGGACCGAGGACGTAAGCCATTAGGGTGTCCTCAGTTTGTTTCCTCCTGGAAACTCAAAATTATGAAAATGAACTTTTGTTAGCTATTGAAAAGACAATGCAGTAAATGTTTACAAGTCTCGCGTGGCGAAGGGAACACGACATTGGATGTTGCCCAGTTGTCATAGTTGGGTCTCTTCGGAGGCTACAGCGATGACAACCCAAGTGCCTCACACCCCCATAGGGGGGTGTGGGGCTTAATTTTTTTAAAAATTTTTCGTGACCTTGACCTATATATATAAAAGTTTTCAAATCTTTAACAGTCATGTTTTTTAACACAGTAAATATATTAAAGTACTTTGTAAACATTAATGGGTAGACATTACTAACACAAGTTTGGAGTTGTCCATAGTTGTGTCTTTTCGGAGACTACAGCGATGGTAACATAAGAATGCCATGGGGCTTAATTTTTTTAAAAGTCCCCCCCCCTTTAAATTTTTTTGAAAAATTTTTGACCTTGACCAAAAAGTTTTTTGCTCCGGACGAGAAGTGCCCCCCCCTCCCCCACCCCCACCCCCTCCCCCACCCCCTCCCCCACCCCCTCCCCCACACTAATATCCTGGGCGTGGTCGCCCGGCGGCGATATAAGGCGGTCAGGTTGCACGCACTTCTCATTCACGCTCCAGCTTTCGTTGGAAGTGGCTGTCCAGGAGCTCATTCTTAAGAAGACCGGTGACCAAAAATGTCTCGTCGTATACCTTATAAACCTTTGTACTATAATCTGATTGGTATTAATAGTATTACAGACAATGAGAAGAAATTGTATAAAAAATTTTGTTGTTTACTTGACAGAACGCACAAACTACCGCCAAATACTTTCACCTACAAGCTACCCCTGATAGACAAGGATGATGTAAGCAAACTAACATCAATTCAACTGAAATTGGTGGAAGAAAAAATTCTTGTTTGTGTGAGAGAGGTGTTTCATAATGAATATTCAAAAAGATTGGCTTTTGACTTTATTAAGGAACATGCAGGACGTGAAACAAAACAGTATCCAGGATTATATTATTTATATCTTTTTGAGAATGGAGCAAGTGTAACGGTAGAAATAAGCATCAAACTAATGTAATTCTCCCAACCAAGTGTTAAACTAGGACTTGAACTTGGACTTGATTGAGGTTTTGTAGAACATAGCGGGGGATAGATCACTTTGCGGCAATGGACTAGCATGCTGCTTAGTGGTTTATCCCCCGCTCAAAGGGTATCTTTACGCGACCTTGACCTACATAAATGCATAGTTTGTGGGGGGTATAAAAAAGGGCAAACCAATTGGATGGATACACCACTTCTATACCATGGCTCTATTGCAGTGCTCTATCCCCGCTAAAAATAATAATTCCAAGTGACCTTGTTCCACATAAACTTGCTCAAACAGACATCTTTAAAAAAATTTGTACAAAGTAGTGGATTTAGACCAAACATTATTGGTTTATCAAGCCTGTTGAAGAATATATTGAAAATGGGTGTTTAAAAGCCAAATTTACTAAATGATTGATAAACCGGATGTATATGACGTCATCTTCCCCCACCCTTCAACCTCGGGTATAAAGGGACCCGGTTGAGCGCGCTGCTCATTATTGCTTGGACGTTCACCGAGTGCACACTCAAAGCCAAACTGTAAAAAAATGGCTCTTTGCGATATTTGTGGTGAGTTTTTCCAAGATGAAGATATCTTTGTTTTACACCGAGAATTGCATCATGAAGAGAACAGAAAAGAAAAGATTGTTGTAAGTGAAGAAGACTTGGATGCGTTTGATCGGTTATTGGAAAACTACCAGAAGCAGATGGACGACTGTGATAGCTATCTACAGTTACACCGAGAATTGCATCGTGAAGAGAACAGAAAAGAAGAGATTGTAGTAAGTGAAGAAGACTTGGATGCGATTGATCGGTTTTTGGAAACACCCCAGAAGCAGAAGGACTGGGCTAGCTATTTACAGTTAATGCAAAGAAGAAGACCAAGTGTTATTCAATTTGCCGGAGCTGGACCATCTACAGCTGGAGGATTTATTGAAAAGGAAATGGAAGAAAAAAAAGTGGAAGATGTAAAACAACTGCGTACCCAAGAAGAGGATATGGAAGAAGAGGATACAGGAGAAGTGGAAGATATAAGACAACTGCGCACCACAGCCTTGCCAGGACCAGTTGTAACTCATTTCAAAATTAATAATGTGCAATTGGAATTGGAAAACTTTATAACCCAAGCTAAAAATCTAGTTGTAAAAACATTGATGGAAGAATTGGCAGGATTGAACTTTATTAAATTTGGATTGGTGTTGGAGGCTATGTTTACTAATACCGATGGTGAAAACTCACCGAGAGCATTCATTGCTAAAAACCGAACCCTTACAACCACATCTGATATCAACGAAATCTTAGAAGAATGTTTGAATGAACTGCTAATGAAACTCCAAGAACACGAAGGAAGAGGATCTGGCTGGACGCTATCATCGATTGAAGGTATGGATGTGAGGGTTCACAAGCATGGATATGGTATGAGAGGTAGCAGCTTTATCCCTCTACCAAAGGTGATCCAAGATACTAAATCATGTATCAATGTGAAAAATGAGGATAATGAATGTTTCCGGTATGCAATGTTAGCAAAATATGTGGAAGACCATCCCTGTAGACCTAGCGTAGCATACGAAACTGTTCAACACCGCTATAACTTCCAAGGTATGTCGTATCCTGTTAGTCTTAATGATGTTGCTAAATTCGAAAGAAAAAACCCAGGAGTTTCAGTTAATGTGTTTGGTTTAGACGAATCAAATAATGTATACCCGTTACGAGTTACAAAGACTGAACGTCAAAATCATACAGATTTGCTGCTATTGACCAAAGGTGAAATATCACATTATGTTTACATCAAGAACTTTGAAACTTTGGTTGGACGACAAGTGACTAAAAAGAAAATTAGAGTAACAGTGTGTAAGAGATGCTTTTGTTTCACAAATAAAGACTTGAGACGTGGAGGATCGGAGTGGTTGATGGAACATCAAAGACTTTGTAATGACAACTATGAAGTGAAGATTAGTCTGCCACCGCCATCTCGAGCTTTCATCCAATTCAACAAAACAGTTCACCAATATCGGATCCCAGTAGCCGTCTACGCAGATTTCGAATCCACGTTAGTACCACAGGAGCTTCCAAATGGTGAGGTGACTAGAAGAACCAAATATCAATTGCATCAACCTAACAGTTTTTGCTTATTGGTGAAATCCACTTTGCCTGAAGAACAGTTGCAAGACTATGGGTTAACATCCACTCCAATACTCTACCGTGGGGAAAAAGCCGCTAAGTATTTTGTAGACCAGTTGTATGATATTGCTGAAAAGGTGCAACGCTTATTCGGTAATGTTTTACCTATGGAACCTTTGAACCAAAATCAACAAGAAGAACACAATTCAGCAACAAGATGTTATTTATGCAAGAAGAGTTTCAGTGAAGAAAATAAAAAAGTAAGAGATCACGATCACCTGACAGGGTTATACAGAGGAGCTGCTTGTAATTCATGCAATATAAATTACAAACTACCAAACTTTATCCCTGTCGTGTTACACAATCTTAGCGGCTATGACTCCCACTTCATTATCCCAGAGTTAGGACGGGATGATGGAAAAATTGAAGTATTAGCTGAAACATTGGAGAAGTACATCAGTTTCTCAAAAACAGTAGGTAAAATTAAACTTCGCTTCGTAGACTCTTATAGATTTATGTCATCTAGTTTGAGCAAATTGTCTGAGAACCTAAGAAGAGAAGAAGAGAAGAAACCAGCAAAATTGTACTTGAAGATAAATTGGACTTAGTAATGCGTAAAGGAGTGTTCCCCTATGATTACATAACTTCTGCAGAAAAATTTGAAGAAACCAGTCTGCCACCGATTGAAGCCTTCAATAGCAAGTTAAATGAAAGTGCAATCACCGTTGAAGACTACAATCATGCTTGTAATGTTTGGAACCAACTTAACATTCAAACCTTAGGGGAATATTCTGACTTTTACATAAAATTGGACGTAACTCTGCTGTGCGATGTGATGGAAGAATTTCGAAACACCTGCTTCTCCGCCTATGGACTGGACCCTCTGCACTCGTACACATCTCCAGGATTAGCATGGCAAGCTATGCTGAAGTCAACCAACTGTCGATTGGAACTTCTAACAGATATTGATATGGTGCTCATGATAGAATCTGGTGTACGAGGCGGTTTGACACAAGCTGTAACACGTCATGTCAAAGCTAACAACAAGTACATCCCAGGATTCGACAAGGGCCAACCATCACTCTACCTTGGCTACTTTGACGCAAACAACCTTTATGGTTGGGCAATGTCAAATCCGCTTCCTTACGCTGACTTCAAATGGATCGACCCGGCCACCATCGGCGACATCTCACAGATCCCAAAAAATGGTCAAAAAGGTTATATTTTGGACTGTGATTTTGAATATCCAGAGCAACTTCATGATCATCACTACGACTTGCCTCTCTTAGCCAAGACTGAAGTTTCACCAACAGGAAGATGGCCAAAATTGATGATGACCTTGGAGAATAAAAATCGGTATGTGGCTCACTACTGGGTAGTTCAACAAGCTCTTGAATTGGGTCTACGTTTAGTAAGAATTCATAGAGCAATTGAATTCACCCAGTCTTGTTGGTTGAAACCATATATTGATTCCAACACTACAAGAAGAGCAGCAGCAACATCAGCATTTGAAAAGGACTTTTACAAATTGATGAACAACGCCATCTTTGGGAAGACCTTAGAAAACAAAAGAAAACACAAGATTGTAAAATTAGTAAGTGATCCTAGGAAATTGGAAAAATTAGTGCAAAAACCAAATTTTGGAACATCCATGATTATAAACGAAGATCTAGTCGCCGTTAGTATGAAGAAAACAACGATAGTGATGGATCGTCCGTTATACATTGGAATGTCGATTTTGGATATAAGTAAAACTCTGATGTATGATTTCCATTACAACAAAATGGTTAAACACTACGGAAGAGACAACATTGGAGTTGCATACATGGATACCGACGCGTTCATCTACTGGATAAAGACTTTGGACATGTATGAAGATCTAAGGAGTTTCCCATACAAAGACGACTTTGACTTCTCTGACTATCCAAAGAACCATCCAAATTATAATGAAAAGAATAAAAAAGTAATTGGAAAATTTAAAGATGAAGCAAATGGAATGCCTTTGGAGGAAATAGTTGCGCTGATGTCCAAATTATATTCCTTCAAGATGTATATGGAAAATGACATACCGACAGTGAAGAAAGCTAAAGGAGTCAAAACATCATACTTAAAGAAACATGTGACATTTGACCATTACAAGACCTGCTTGTTTGAAGATTCTACAATGTCTGCAACGTTCAACACTATCAGAAGCTTTAAACATGAGGTCTACAGTGTCACTGAAGTTAAAAGAGCACTATCAGCTCAAGATGATAAAAGGCATATTATGCCGGATAAAATCCATACTCTTCCTTTCGGCCACTACTCTCTAAACCCTATCAACTAGTAACCTATTCTTCGTCCTTCTACAACTTCGACCTTATTCCTTTCTCCTTCCGTAAAAAAATGGGGAACACGGCAAGTCCAACGCCGTGTTCCCCATTTTTTACACAAGTTTGGATGACCTTGACCTATATAAATGATGTGAATATTTAAGACAACATTCATTGTGATTATACATGTGATACATGAAACATTCAAACCTGCAATATGAAGAACTTGAAGCAAGAAATTGTCAACGAGCTTCATAAACCTGCAAGAAGAAAGTTTCCGCGAAGAAAAACAGTAATAAAAGGAATAAATGATTTATATCAAGCGGATTTAATCGAAATGATTCCTTACAGTAAACAAAATAGAGGATTTAAATACATATTGACTATTATTAATTGTTTTTCAAAAATGGCAGATGCTTTACCACTAAAAGATAAAAGTGGCAAAAGTGTTACAAAAGCAATGGAAACAGCTATACAAAGAGACAAACATACTATAAAACATTTACAAACTGATGATGGAAAAGAATATTTTAATAAGGAATTTGCAAATTTAATGAAAAAACACAACATTAACCATTACTCAACCAATTCAGAGGTAAAAGCATCAATAATTGAAAGATTTAACAGAACTTTAAAAGGTGCCATGTATAAGATGTTTTCCAACAGAGGATCACACGTATGGATTGATATGTTACCAAAACTTATAAGCGATTACAATAACAAGTTTCATAGAACTATCGGTATGAAACCAAGCCAAGTGACTAATAAAAATGAAAAACTTGTATTAAAACGTATAAAAATGAATACTAAACCAAAAATTGAAAAACTAAAGCCTAAAAGGTTTAATGTTGGTGATAAAGTGCGAATAAGCAAATACAAAGGTGTATTTAGTAAAAGATATCTTCCAAACTGGACAAATGAGGTATTTACCGTATTTAAGGTGCAACCTACAATACCAGAAACTTACATTTTAAAAGATAATAAAGGACAATTGCTGGAAGGAGGGTTTTATGGACATGAAATGTTAAAATCAAGAGTAGGTGATGTATATTTAGTTGAAAAGGTGTTGCAACGGAAAAAAGATAAGGTTAAAGTACGATGGTTAGGATTTAATAAGACGGAAGATTCATGGATACCTAAAAAGGATCTAATATAACGGTAGAGCATCATTTTGGGTTGAACCATTACAAAGGATGGAGATAATACCGCAAAAAGACAATTTTACTATTAATAATATAGATGAACTCACAGTGGATGGTTCTCAATTCAATACTGGGAAACACGGTGTTTTGTTACCAAACACGGTGCGTTGTTTGGTTACCGGTCCTTCCAATTGTGGAAAAACAAATGTAGTACTCAATTTGATTACAAACCCTAAAGGCTTACGTTTTAATAATTTATATGTATTTTCAAAGTCACTACAACAACCAAAATATCAGTTATTGGAACAAATACTCAATAATGTGCCTGAAGTTAAATATTTTAGATTTAACGCAAGCGAAAGTGTCATGCAACCGCAAGTGGCTAAACCATTCTCAGTATGCATATTTGACGATGTATCTTGTGAAAATCAAAATACAATAAGGAATTACTTCGCCATGGGTCGACATAACAACATAGATAGCATTTATATTGGTCAAACTTACAGCAAAATACCGAAACAGCTCATTAGAGACAATGCAAACATGTTAATTGTATTTAAACAGGATGAAACCAACCTAAAACACATATATTATGACCATGTAAGTGCGGTATGTATCTACCGCTAGTGAAGAGGAAAAAGAAGAAGAAGCAAGGGAAGGTCCGTCAAACATAAGCTTGTTGGGTGAAAACATTCATAACAAAGGACCTTTAGGAAGGAAATACATGATAAAAATGTTAGCTGGGATAAATCCTAATAAAAACTACCATAGTTATGGAGTAAGATTAACAGAAGAAGGTTTAATGGTTGGTAATAGCCCGGTAAACATTGATGAAGATGATAATATTATTGTTGGTAATCAAAGATATAAGGGCACAAGAGGATTATTTGAATTATTATTTGAAAAAAAGCCTTTAGAATTGTTAGTTAAAGAAGAAGATATGGAAGCATATAAACAGATTTTGGAACACACCAATGCATACAGGAGGAAGTATTTAGCTGACCAACCAGTTTTTAGATCTAGGTCTTTAAAATATAGAGTATTTGTATCCAAGTTAATACCAACAACGAGAAGACAACCAATGCCGATAATGCCAAGAAAACCTGTAAAACGAAGGTTTGTGTCATCCACTTTGGATATAAGTGCTCCAGAACCAAGAAAAAGAAACAAATCTGTTACAGGTACGGGTTTAATGAAGAAACTATATAACACAAATGTGATTTATTACAATAATATCAATAAATTGGTGGATAGAATGAAACTAATACATGAAGCTAAAGAAGCGGGTCATACTGGATTGGAAAACGAATGGGTGGCTTTAGTGGATGAACTCCGAAACCGTGGGGTAATCTCATAAAAATGCGTTACTCCCTAGATTACTATTCAGTTGCACCATGAGTGTCGACAAGTTCGGACGTTACTCCTCGGATGGGTTATATTACGCAAATAATTTAAAAAGAGGTGCTGGTTTACCACAAACACCTGATGGGGATTATGATATAACTAATAAAAGGTTAAAAAACATAAAAGATCCCACAGATGAAAACGATGCAATAAATTTAAAAGTATTAAAAGAAAATATATCACCAACATTAAGACTACAGAAAAACACATATGACGCAGGTTATCATAGAATTGTCAATGTTGGTAAGCCAAATCAAAACGCTGATGCAATAAACAAAGGTTATTTATCATCAGAATTAAAAAATACGTTAAAATTCAATGGAAAAACGTATACTGCTGAAAATAAACGCATATCCAACGTAGATGATCCTAAAGATGCAAAAGACAGCGTAAATAGACGCTATTTACATTCATTAATACCTGAAATGACAAAAGATGGTTTTTCTTTTTATAAATTTGTTATTAACGATATAGGTTATCCGAAAAATGAAAATGATGCTGTAAATTTAAAATATATAAAAGATCATTGTATTACACGTGATGTAGGAGTTATTGATTGTCTAGGTAATTGTTTAGCGAATGTTAAAGATGGTTCGGCACCATCAGATGGTGCAACAGTGGGTCAAATGATGGAAACCTTAAAACAAGAAACAACCTCTTTTGTAAAACAAGATCAAGTAGTATCAAAGCAAGGGGATGAATTTGTTCAAGGTAATGAAAAATTTAATTTATTAACATACAAAAATAATGCTTGGGATTGCATGGGTAAAGGGTTATCAAATATGAAATTGGGTTATACTGCTCGAGATGCAGCTGCTTTATCACAAACTGTACATCTAGATCCAGATCATTCTTTTAGATTTTTTACATGTAAAAATAAAGTAATAAAAAACTTGCATAATGGAAGAGATCCAAATGATGCTGCAACTGTAGGACAAACATTACAATATGACAGTGCAAATAAAGAGTTTATTTATAATAAGCAAAGATTTAAATTAATGGATGTAAATGATTATCAAAATATATTAATTGCAGATCCAAATTCATTTAGCGGATTTAGAAAATTGTCTGGTGAACAATTTATTCATAAAAATCATGTATTTCGAAATGAATCAGACGGAGCATTAGTTAGTGGAAATTTTAAATATTTTAAATGTCCCGGGAGCGATGAAAATGTAACTGATAAAGACTAAGAATTTGTATAAAAACTGATACGGGTTAGACATCGAGACTAATATTATAAAAATGGGTTACACTCTAGAATGTTATTCAGTTGCACCATGAGTGTTGACAAGTTCGGACGATATTCCTCGGATGGATTATATTACTTTAATACTTTAAAAAGAGGTGCTGGCTTACCACAAACACCTGATGGAGATTATGATATTAGTAATAAACGGTTAAAAAACATTAATGATCCCACAGATGAAAATGATGCAATAAATTTAAAAGTATTAAAAAAAGAGATATTACCAACACTGAAACTAGACAAAAACACATATAACGCGGGTAATCATAGAATTTCCAACGTCGGTAAGCCAAATCAAAACGCTGATGCAATAAACAGAGGTTATTTATCATCGGAATTGAAAAATACGTTAAAATTCAATGGAAAAACGTATAATGCTGAAAATCGACGTATATCTAACGTAGCAGACCCTGTAGATGAAAAAGACAGCATAAATAGACGTTATTTACATTCTATAATACCTGAAAAGACAAAAGATGGGTTTTCTTTTTATAAATTTGTTATTAATGATATAGGTTATCCAAAAAATGAAAATGATGCTGTAAATTTAAAATACATCAAAGATCATTGTATTACCCGTGATGTAGGAGTTATTGATTGCCTTGGTAATTGTTTAGCGAATGTAAAAGATGGTTCTGCATCGTCAGATGGTGCAACGGTGGGTCAAATGAAGGAAACTTTAAAACGAGAAACATCTGGTTTTGTGAAACAAAACCAAGTAGTAACACGACAAGGAGATGTATTTGCACAAGGAAATAAAAAGTTTACTTTACTTGAAGAAAACAATAATGTTTGGGATGGTAAAGGAAAATTATTGACAAATTTAGGTATTGGTGAAAAGCCTGGTAATGCTGTTACTTATGAACAAATAATACAATTAGAGCCAAATGGAAAAAAATGGTGGAATTGTGATAACAAACGATTAACAAATGTTGCAGACCCTGATTATGCTGATAACGCTGTAACTGTTAATTTTCTTGTTAAAGTAATAGGTAATTTATTATTTGATATGCATAATTATATTGCAGCTGGACAACATAAACCTATTGATGAAAAAATGAGAAATACATGGATTAAACAAGAAATTCTTTATAAATACTTTTTTAATCGTAACACACAAAAGTTTAGATCATCAGATTGGGGTACTTTTGATATTTAATTAAATAACATCATAAATTACATCATTTCTGTGCAACCTATCATAGAGGTAACACATAGGTTACGCTTTTCGAATATAAAAGACAATCATGACGTTTCATTACACCAGTCCATATCGAGACACTATACGGAAAGGAGGCGGTATCACGTCCACAGCGGTTTCTCTGTTAAGTAAAGCTTTAAATCGTATTCCAGTAGGATCTATCGTAAATAGAGCAATAGACGCTTTACCATACGAATTTCACATACCGGGAGGTTATCAGTATTGCGGACCAGGAACTAAATTGAAAAAACGACTGGAAAGAGGTGATCCAGGTATAAATAAGTTAGATCAGGCTTGTAAAGAACACGATATTGAATATTCCACGTTTACCGATTCAAAAAATAGGTCAATCGCTGATAAAAAGCTAGCAAATATAGCTTGGCAACGAGTAAAGTCTAGTGACGCTAGTATTGCAGAAAAAGCAGCAGCTTTAGCGGTAACAGCAGGTATGAAGGCTAAAACAGCGGTAGGAGGTGGTAAAAGGAGGGGTAAGAATAAAAAAGGATCAACCATGAGGAAACATGGTGGTAATATTAGACTAAAAAGACGTTCTCCGAGGAAAAATAACAAAAAACCGACAATATGGTCAATGGTAAAAAACGGGGCTGGTCTATACCTAAGACCGTATCGTGCATATTAAATAAAAGAAATCAATTGGTTATACCACATAAAGCGTTGACTAATGTTGAATTATTTAAATATATTTCCTGTTTAAAAATACCATTTTTCCGCGGAGTATTTATGAAAGACAGTTTACCAAAGAAAATATGGAAAAATGAGACTGGAATCGTGAATTTGGATAATACTGAAGGGCCCGGCACCCATTGGGTGTGTTATAAAAAACTAAATAGCAATGTATATTATTTTGATAGTTTTGGAAATTTGCCACCACCTAAAGAACTTGAACATTACTTTAAATCTGCTAAAAACATATATTACAACTATAAAAGAGAACAACCTGATAATACTTCAATATGCGGCCATTTATGTTTGGAATTCCTAGCTAAAAGTATCAGTCACTATTGAGATGTCTTCCTATACGGTATCATTAACAGGAAAATCGTCCACTTTACGAAGTATCCTTTTTCCAGCGTTACGCTTGCAAAAAGGAAGATTTTGGGAGGCAGCACTGTTAGATTTTACAACTTACAACTCTATTCCCAATGTTACGGAAGGTAAAAATAACTTATTGCATTATTATAAAGGAAAAGATGCCAGTGGTAAGTTTACAGACTTAGAAGAGTGCAGTTTACCCACAGGTTCTTATGAAATTGATCATATTAATGAATTTTTGCAAAATAAAATGGGAAAAGACAATATATCGCTAAAAGGTAATAATAATACAATGAAAGCTGAGCTTACTTCAAAATATTATATAAATTTCACAAAGCCAAACTCAATTGGTGATTTATTAGGATTTCCCAAAGATGGAGCAATTTTAGAACCAAATAAAACACATTCTGGTAAACAAACTGTAACAATATTAAAAGTCAATAGTATAGACATAACTTGTAACATTATACAAGGAGCTTACAGAGATGGAGCAAATACTCATATAATACACACTTTTTACCCAAGTGTACCGCCTGGATTTAAAATTGTTGAAAAGCCACAAAACCTGGTATATCTACCGTTGAACACCACTTTCATTTCAGACATCGTGTTGAACGTATTGGATCAAGACGGTAACTTGATAGATTTCCGAGAAGAGCCTATTACGGTTAGATTACATTTAAAATCGACACTTTAATACAAAACCATGGGTTTAACATTTAAAAGCGAACAACCTACGGGAAACCGCATTAGTAGCTCTTCAGCTGTGGAGGAGTTAACACGCGAGAACATTCGTTTCTTAGAGAGAGTTGGATTAAAATTAACCGATTATGGATATACTGGATATAGCGCAGGGTCCAACATTCGACGAAACCCTATGGGAAAAAGAATATCACACCCACAACCCTTACACTTCATCAAAATTAAACAATAACGATGAAATTCGTATTCCCATACAAAATCAGGACATTTACACACTACCATGTGAAAGTTACTTATATATTGAAGGAAAAGTTACTAAAAAGGACGGTACTACTACTGGTACAACAGTTCCATTTATAAATAATCCCATGGCTTTCCTGTTTGATGAAATTAGATATGAAATATCAGGTGTAACAGTTGATTCCACTAAAAAAGTAGGTATTGCAACAACTTTAAAGGGATTAACATCTATATCACCTAATGAAACCAATCTAATACAACCTGCAGGATGGGTTTTACCTGCAAAAGACACAATCACTCCAGATACAAATGGAAATTTTGATTTTCATATTCCATTACGTTTGTTGCTTGGTTTTGCTGAAGATTATAGAAAAATTATATTAAATGTTAAACAAGAATTAGTTTTGTTGAGATCTTCTAACGATAAAGACATTATTAAAGCCCCAGACGGTACAACAGATGCAACTTTAGAATGGAAATTAACATTAGACAAGATTGTATGGAGAGTTCCGCATGTTAAATTAGCTGATGAGCATAGAATGCTACTATTAAGAAAATTAAAGGCTGATCGTGATATTGTAATTCCTTTTAGAAGTTGGGAATTTCATGAACATCCCAGCTTGCCAGCTACGGATCGTCACACTTGGACTGTTAAAACATCTAATTATGTGGAACGAGCCAGGTATATTATATTTGGTTTACAAACAGGCAGAAGAGACACCATCACCAAACATGCAGGCCAATTTGATCATTGCAACTTGAAAAATATTAAAGTTTATTTAAATTCACAATTTTTTCCATACGATAATTTAAATGTGTCATTCGCTAATAAAAAGTACAGCATATTGTACGATATGTATGCAAGATTCCAAAGTTCATATTACGGTAAAACAAATGCACCTTTACTATCACCAGAAAAGTACTTAGATGGTTACCCGATAGTTGTAATCGATTGTTCTAAACAGAATGAATCGGTAAAATCATCAAGTGTGGATATAAAAATAGAAATGGAATTCAACGCGGCTATACCACCTAATACAACTGCATACTGTTTAATTCTACATGATAAAATCGTAACATACACACCTTTAACTGGAATTGTTAAAAATGTATTGTAAAAAACCGGTTTTGTTACATTCCAATGCATTCCGCGAGTATAAAAGCAGAGTGTTCAGGTCGCTCCTCATCAGTTTGTTGCCTGTTCTTCTATGGGTAGCATCTTATTCAATATGGCTTCTAATAGTGGTACACAAGAAAATGTAGTAGATATTGAGAAGGAGATATCCGACTTTTAGATCTTCAAGGTCAACCGGAGGGAGATGAACACAACGCTTGCGGACAACTCCACGGCAGTAATAATGTTGAGGAAAAAGGTAAAAGAAGAAAGAATGCACAGAAGAAGAAAAGGGATATTGAAGATAATATTTCTCCTAACATATTGAGTGAGGTATTCTTGCGAATATTTTATCCAATCTCATCCAGTTTGGACAAAAGTGTTTTAATCGGTGTTATGAAATCGACGGATTATTCACCTACTGTAATTTTGACTCATGGACCCAAAATGATTTTGTTCACCGATAGTGCTTGGGAATCTTTTATGAAGCACTTGCATCTGCTAGAATGCTATTTAACTAGTAACATGTATGGAAGAAAGACAAGAGTAGGACTTTTGGATTCAAATGTGGAAATTGATATTATAAAGAATCGTGGTGACCATCAATTGCGGTTTAGAGACACAACAAGACATGATACCAAGATTCAACTTAATCGAGATGAGTTTTTTATTCTAACCTGTGCAACTGAACCAATAACAAGATTCTTGAGACAACTAGTGTTTTCAAGTTCTATTATTAAAGATTATTTGGAAGACACTTTGGACAAACAACCGGACGCACCTATATTGTACGGACCTGTGGATACTTCTATATTTAATAGGGTTCCTCATGAAGTACAAATGTGGGGACAGTTGGAAAAATACGCTCAACTACATACGAAATCAGTAAAACAGGAAGAAGAGGAAGAAGGAGGAGAAGAATCAAGTGTTAGTGATGAAAATGAAAACAAGGAGAATGTAAAGATGGAAACTTAGATGACAATGGTTGGTTTTTAAAACAATATCAAAGACTTTGTGGGGTTAGGCCTACCGGGGACGGTGCCCGCGTTAAATATACACCAACGCGCCAACAACTTTACGGCCTGGTATAAAAGTCGTACCTACCGTGGTGTGGAAATCAGTTGATCTTTGGACTTCGTTATGAGCAGACGAGTGGCCTTCGCAATGGACAAGGAAGAAGAACAAGTAAAGTCCAAACCTGGTATAATTGAGTTCCAAGCGTTTCGGGGTAATGACGATAGATTTATCATAAAAGAACTTGTGTTTTTCGACGTCAATACAAGTGTTCCATATACATTTTTGTTCAAAACCACCATGTTCTTATTCATCATTAACTAGCAAAGCCGCTACTACCAACAGGTGGATTTCAAAATATTTCCATCATATCGATTGGTATGATGGTTTTGCAAGTTACACAGACTTGTATCACATCATGCATCAGTTTTCAAACAGGTTTACCAATATTTATACAAAAGGACTGGAAAAGAAGAGATGGATTGAAGGATTTACTAATGTTCCGGTTAATGATGTGGACTTGGATAAAAACTACAAGTATACGATGGAAAATGTTTGTATTTGTACTAAAAGTCCAGAACATGAAAAAGATAGACATTGCGCTTTAAAAAACGCCTATAAACTCGCATCTTACCTTCAAAGTGGGGAAGTGGGGAGTGGTGGGGGTGACGGGGGTTATATAAGTGAGGAGCAGACTGGGACCTGGCATGAGTATTACTCGAGATTCCGAGACGACAACATCTCCCAGCAAGAAGACGAAGAAGACAATTTTTAACTCAACCATGGCATCTCACCAGTTCCTGCAAACTTTGGTTGAGCAGTTCAATGCTCACTCCAAATCTACCATACTACCTGTCAAGAAGTGTTCCGAACTTAAAGATGAGAAGCACTACATTATCCACGCCATGAAGAAGATGGAGACTACAATTGGAGAGGCCATCTGCTGCAGTCTTAGCGAGGCACCGTTCACTCCGGGGGATGAGCCCAAGTTCCAAGTCTACCTGCCGAAACGATTCGTCCATCTCCTCCAGAACGAGGATCTGCGCTCCATCCAACCCGGCTGTCTCTACCTGGTTTCCCACGGTTGCACGGCTAGCAATTCCACCGAGTTGACCATCCACATCGCCGACAAGCAACAGTGTTAGATTTAAGTTTTACTGTTGTACATATGTTATTGTAATGTTTTATAGATAAATAAACCATAAAAGACAAAAAAAAAACAAAAAAGAATCAAAAGACAAAAAATGCAACATATCAATATGTGAAGTTTGTCACATATTGATATGTTGCATTTTTTTTTAAACTTCGCGGGTGACCTTGACCTTTGACCTTTGCATTTCACAGTTACCCCCACCACCAAGCTAAAGGTCAAACCTGCTTCGATGCAAACACCCCCACCACTTTTTCATAGTACCCCCAAGCGCTGTGCCTCAGCTTCATTTCAACTCCAACGGTCAACCGTACAACATCAAGATGTCTCTCAATGTAAGTTGTGCTAGTTACGAGGAGGTTACCATTAAGACTCAGCAGGAGCTGAACGACTTGTACAAGGAGTTGCAGCTGATGGTGGCGCGAGGCTACCGTATAAATGTGCAAGTCTACGCTTGCAATATACGCAATCTCCGACACCCAAAAGAAGAGTCTGAACATTACTCTTCTCCAGCGACTTCATCACCGGCGTCCATGAAGACTGAAGCGAGCCAGACTTTGGATTATTTCAGCTGACTAACAGTTGTCTTTCTTCTTCTTACCATTGTAGAATATGTTTATTTCTTTATTATATAAAAGATGTAAAAGAGAAAAAAAACACCTATCTTGTTACTGACATATGTACTCAGTAACAAGATAGGATTTTTTAAAACACAATTTGGATGACCTTGAAACTTCCCCCACCACTTTTTCCCACTTTTTTATAGTACCCCCAAGCGCTGTGCCTCAGCTTCATTTCAACTCCAACGGTCAACCGTACAACATCAAGATGTCTCTCAATGTAAGTTGTGCTGGTTACAAGGAGGTAACCATTAAGACTCAGAAGGAGCTGAACGATTTGTACAAGGAGTCCGAAAAGGAGGTTGTCAACAAAACCGATGATCAACAATTGTGGGACTCCTCTATTACAGAAAAGGAATTACATGCAGCCGTCGAAGCTGTCGAGGAAAAGGAAAAAAACCTCAGGCAGCTCTGGTTGGCTCAGATGGATATTTGCGGATCTGTGCCGCGTGATGATTTTGAACTTCAATGTCAGATGGCGATTACCCAGCAACTAGAAGAAGCCGAAAAGGAGCTAAAGAGTGGAGGTACTATCCAGGCGGAGGTGAAAACTGAGAAACATGAAGAATATAACGAATATGATGATTAAACGTACTGTTGATCCCAATCCTTTTAGTTTAAGTGGTTATGTTATAAGTAAATAGACAAGGTTTCCTTTTTTTAAAACCCAATTTGGATGACCTTGAGATTTCCCCCACCACTTCCCATATACCTAGAGTGCGCAGGGCCAGACAGTCAGTCGCTCGGTGTCCATCGTAGGGTGCACATCGCGGTTGCTACTCCAATTCCTGACAATTTGGGGTAGTTCAAGGTCACAACACTTCTACAACTTTGAGGTCATCACACTTTAACTCTGGGACGGTATCAACTTGTGGTATTTCTATGTTTTAACTCAAGGTCATCACACTTTAACATGTAACTTTAAGGTAGCACCGAAACGGTGCTACCCGGCTTGACATTTTCAAGTTTCCCGGGGTCATCGCAATTTCCCCCACCACTTCCCATATACCTAGAGTGCGCGGGGCCGGACAGTCAGTCGCTCGGTGTCTGTCGTAGGGTGCGCATCGCGGTTGCAGTAATGGTCGAATGGGGGCTTCTGAGCCAGTTCGAGGTCACCCGAGCGGTGTCACATGACGGTTTAGGCAGAGTAACGTTGCAAACTTCAAATTTCCTCGGCACTTTTGCTGTTTCTCATCGCAAATTCGCTCCAAGTCGTCAAGGTCATGGTAACTGTGACTAAAACTCGGAGCGTAGTGCGAGAAACAGCAAAAGTGCCGAAAAATTTTAGGTTTCAGCGTGACCTTGACCTTTTGTGACATCAATGACGTCATCTTGGTGACGTAAGGGGTGATGACGTCATCGGCACGTCATTTCTGTGACGTCATGGGTGTGACGTCATGGATGTGACGTCATTGGTGATGACGTCATCAATGATGCAATCGATGACGTCATCGATGACGTCATCGCTCGGGTGACCTTGAACTGGCCCAGAAGCCCCCATTCCCCACTACTTACAACAAAATTTAAAAACAATGTATTTACAGTAATGAACAAATTGGCGTAAAAAGTGTTTTAGACCTACTTATTTACCGTAATGAAATACATCAATGAGTACAATTTGATGAACATATAATGAGTGGACACAATTAATTGCAATTACAATTGTCTTTTTCGTGCATTTTGAAATTTGAAAACAAGTTGTTTGCTATGGAGGCCTGTTAGCTGGGTTTTCAAAGCTTCAGTTGAAAAAAATATATTCAAGAAAACATTGTTAAATCGAGTGAGCGAGCAAACATAAGTTCTACACAGGCATAGGCTACACACCCACACCATTCAAATACATCAATACATGCACTATCTATCTAAATCTCCTCTCTATGCGGTCTGTAGTGGCGAAGCTCAGGTATTCAGCCCAAGCTTGTAGTAAATTAATAAACAGAAGAATATTTTAATCTATAGGCTCGGAACTGTACAATTGTGGAGAGTTCAGTTGAACTGTACAGGGAGGTCAGGGACATCCTTATCCTTTAAAAGAATAAAGATTAACTGTCTCATGGACTTATAATGTTTTAAACATTAAATTTGTAGGCTATGTTTTCCTAACATTTAGCTCTGAAATTTTATGGTAAAATGTTGAAAATTTCAGTTAAAAATATAAATGAGTAGGGGGTTGTACTCAATAATACTTCAAGAGAAGTGAAGTAAAGCTTAAGCTTCTCTTCTCTGTGACCATTTTGTCCTTCTCATAGCGCCGTCGTGAGTTGTCCGCGTCCCGAGCGCAAAGTGAAAAAAGGTCCCAAAGACCCTCACGAACAGAGCCGGCCTTAGCCTGTGCGGGGCCCAGTGCAAACCTCCTGTGCGGGGCTCCCCAAAATAACCTCCTCCCCTCACACACAAACTTGTTTCTATCTCTTCAAAGCCCCAAACGTAATATATAATTTAATTTATAATTTAAATGTTGTTGGTAACAAACATAAGGCTTATAATAATGAAGATTGTGACTAAAAACTTACCAATTTATAAGATTTCGTTTATTATAGTAAGGTGCACGAAAATAGTCCGATGGAAATTTTAACAGCTGTGTTCCCCCTCACCCCCTCTCACCCTGCAATGTTGTCATTTGTTGTTATGTTTACCATGTGTACACAGTATAAAAATGTGTTTCAGGATAAATTTGGCAACAATGTATCAACTCTCATCGGACTATTTTCGTGAATCCTACTATAACTTGTAGCACAAGATGAAAACATAATTTTTAATTGTATCAAATTATTGTTCAGAAGAACAATTGAATTTGAATATAGCAAAAGAACAATAGTATATTTTGAAGTTTGTTTTAAATGTAAAAAAAAATTGGAATCTTCTTTTGCAAAATCCCAAAAACGCCTCGATAAAACCTTGTGTATGATTTAGGCCTATATAAAATTTTGTTAGTATAGGTACACTTAAGATATACCTACTGTGTTAGTTATATAGGATACTTTTAAGATATACCTACTGTGTTAGGTACCTATATAAATATTATAGGCTAGACAATTTTATTGTTTGCACAAAAAATATAATAATTTTTTAGCTATCATGTACGAGTTTATGGAAAATTGAAAAATTTGTAAATGGTAACATATAAGATTATTTTGGAAACAAAAAATAAAAATGAAGTTTTTACTAGCAATGAATTCTTATAGGCCTATTATTGTCATTAGCAGTTCAAATCAAATAAATTTAAGAAATGGATTAAATTATAAAAACTTTACAAAGGCTATAAACTGTATAAAAATTTTTGAAATTTGTAACGCTGTCAACACGAAGTTGTACCGGAAATGCAAGGAGCGCGAAGGAAGAACGATAGAATGTTATAAACAACATGTAGCCTAAAAGCCTAATGCACACCATGCGATCATCAGTACTACCGTGTAAACCTATAAGCTACATAAATCTACATTTATTCCTCTTCAAAATGACATTTCATTCGACTAGACGACTAGTTTTTTTTTTTTTTTTTTTTTTTTTTTTTTTTTTTTTTTTTTTTTTTGAGGGAGAGGCGGAAAAATGCATTACGCACACAGGTGGCCAGCCTGTAGTGTGGGGCTCCCCTAAAAAACGGGTTTACCCACTAAAAAACCTCCTCTACTCTTTTAGGAATCTAACCTGGAATTGTTTATCACATTACGTCAGGCTAGGCCTAAATTTGGCTTACGCCCGTCGGGCTCGCTCCTTATCCAGCCGCTCTATCAAGGGATCTGGGCCACTTCGCGGTCCAGATCGGTTTTCTTTTCCAGGAGGATGCCCCGGACGAACTGTGACAAACAATCCCAGTTGCCCTCATCCTCCAAAATCTTTTGGCAGACCGAGTCCACCGAAAATGCACCAAATATTTGTGTGGCCTCCAGGCGGGGCCCTTCCCAACGGGGACATCGGAAGAATGTGTGTTCCGCATCGTCGGGAACACCCGGGCAATAAATGCAGTCCGGTGAACCGGTCTTTCCCATCCGGTTCAGGTACGACCGAAAATAGCCGTGACCTGTCAAAAATTGGGTCAGGTAGTAGTCCACCTCCCCATGCCGCCGTTCCACCCATGGTTGGACCTGCTTGATAAGTCGCGCAGTCCATCGTCCTCGGGTGTCGTGCTCCCAGCTGTGTTGCCACTGCTGGAAGGTTCGGGAGCGCTCTTCTGTTCTTGCCGTGTCCTTGCCGATCTCGCCTTGTCTCTGATAAATCGCTTTCCTCTCCCCTGCCAAGAGCTTGACAGGGATGACTCCGGCGACCACCAGGACGGCAGGCTCGGACACTGTCCGGTAGGCGAAACACACCCTGAGCGCGGCTTGACGCTGAACCCGGGCGAGTCGCAGCCTGTAGCACTCCTTATCTAGAGCGCCTGCCCACACCTCTGCCCCGTAAAGGAGCACGGACTGGACCGCGGACATCAACAGACGTCTTCTGCTGGATCGGGGACCCCCGACATTGGCCATCAGCCTACTAAGGTGAGTAACTACCTTAGCGGCCTTGTCCGCCGTACGGAAGATCTGATCCCTCCAGCTTAACTTGGTGTCCACCATAACCCCAAGGTATTTGGCGGCACGAGTTGATGTGACCACCTCCCTTCCCACTCTAAACGGGACGACGGTGTCGATCCTCTTCTTCGTGAGAATCACGATCTCCGTCTTACTAAGAGCAAGCGAGAGACCGTGATCGGACATCCAGTTGTTGACAACCCGCATAACTCGGTTCAACTTTAGTTGGGCCAGCTCAACGTTGCGTGCAGCAATGAGAGCTGCGACGTCATCGGCGTACCCAACCAAAGTGGTTTCCTCAGGCATCTCGGACCTCAGGAGGCTGTCATAGGCAACGTTCCAGAGATCCGGGCCGAGTATTGAACCTTGTGCGGCACCAGAAGTGACTTCCATCGTCCGCGTTCCGTCCCTTGTGTCATAGATCAGGCTTCGAGAGCGTAGATAATCCTCGATGAGCCGCAACAGATATGCAGGAATACGAAAGGTGTTGCGAAGCGCATCCAACATATCGACCCACCTCGCCGAGTTGAAGGCATTCTTGACATCAAGCGTAACAAGAAGCACTACTCGGCGGGAGAAATGGTTGTGGCTCTCGGCTCTCTCCACAGCTCTCTGAACTTCGGTGACAGCGTCGATCGTTGACCGTCCCTTTCTGAAGCCGTACTGACGGGGGCATAAGTCCCCGGCAGCTTCCACGGCAGAAGTCAGGCGGGAACGGATCAGCTTCTCGAACAGCTTCCCAGCCGTGTCCAACATGCAGAGAGGCCTGTGGGACGACGGCAGTTCGGGATCACCTTTGCCCTTGCTGATCAGTACAAGCCTGGCTGTTTTCCAGGGAGCCGGAAACACCCCTTCTACCAAACAGGCATTGTACATTCTCAACAACAAGTCAGCGTTAATTGAAAATACTTTCTTTAAAGCCTCACTGGGAATCCCGTCCGGGCCAGGAGCCTTGTTGCTCTTCAGGGAGAGAACGGAGGTTTCCAGCTCCACGAAAGTGAAGAGTGGAACGTCCTCTACCCGTCCGAAGTCAACCAGCGGTCGCTGTGGATGTTCAGGAAACAACGCAGCGACGATCCTCCCCATGGTGGCGCCCTCCATGATGGAAGGTGGAGAGCGGGCGCCGAGTTTCTGTGTTACAAGTTTGTAACCCAGGCCCCACGGGTCGGAGTCAACGTCGTCACGAAGTCTCCTCCAGCTATTCGCCTTGCTCCTGTTTATCGCCTGGCGGAGAGATTTTCTCGCAGCTTTATAGGCCTCCGACTTACGAACTCTGTCTGCGGGAATTCTCGCTCTTGTGGCGGCTCGTCTAGTTCTTAAACATGTTCTTCTGAGTTCCGCAATCTCTTCAGTCCACCAGTAAACGGGTTGTTTGTCGCGTCGGGGTTTCCTTCGCGGCATAGACTGGTCGCAGGCCGAGACGATCAGTTCCATCGTGGATGTTACTAGTGCCTCGGCCCCAGCCTCACCAGGATTCCCCTGTGCTCCCCGAGAGATGACTTCGGTGAACTTGACCACGTCCAGTTTGTTGGTGTTCCACCGGCGTGGCCCTTCCCGAAATGCGGAAACTCGACGATTTGCCTGATCATGCAGGTCAAAAACGATGTATTGGTGGTCGCTACCCGTGTAGTCCTCCACAACCCTCCAGCCTGAGATCCTCGGAAGGAGCGACTCAGACGCAAAGGTGACGTCGGGGATCGTGCCTCTCTGCCCGGGGCGCCGAAAAGTAGGTGTGTCGCCCTGGTTGAGGACGACAAGACCGGCCCTGGCGATGAAATCCAGGATGTATTTCCCCCGGGAGCTGGTAGAGGGCATTCCCCACTCGACGGCCCTGGCGTTGAAATCGCCACCAACGACGACATGCCCGGTGGTGCCAAGAATGCACTCCTCTAGGCTATCTATCTTGTCGCGGAAGTCCTGGACGGCCTCGTTGGGTGTGAGGTAGCAACTGAAGATAGTCACGTCCCTACACCGAACCCAGACGAATCCTCGGCCGCGCCCGTGACTCCGCACCAAAACATCTCGTGTATTACGTGCCCAAAATGCAGCAGTACCGAGGCTGTCCGAGATCCAAATGTTTGGGTCTCTGTCCCGATACTGTTCACTGATAAGGAGCGCGTCAGCACCAAGTTCTCGGGCGAGCTGATCTAGAAGGTTATCAGCTCCCCAGGATCTATGAAGGTTGGCCTGGAGGATGCGAATTACCGGCCGCTGCCTTTTGCCTGTTCAAGTGCGGCTCTGAAGGCACCGCACTGACCAGACCCGGGTAAGTGACCGAGGGCACTGGAGCCTGAATCCTTGCAGAGGAAGCAGGAGGGGCTCGAGGAACATTCCTTACGTTTGTGGCCTTGGCTTCCACACTGGAAGCAGTTGGCACTCCTGTCGGGCCCTTTACAGTTTCGGGAGGAGTGGCCGAAACCGAGACAGCGGAAGCATCTCGAAACTACCACCCTCCGTTTGAGCCTGCAACTAACCCAACCAACTCTGAGGTGCTGAAGGCTAAGCAGCTTATTGGCGTGCTTTTCGCTCATCTCAGCAACAGCCATCCGGAGTTGACTTCGGTTAGGCTTTGTCAGCCATACCCTCACTCCATCGGCCGGTATCTCCGGGAGTGCCACCTGGATCGCACGGGTCACCTCATCTTCGGTGGAGAGGACATCAAGGTCCCGAATCTCGACCGAACACTTCGGTTCTAGGGCCTTGATGGAGCCTTTGTCCCCAAGTGCAGTCTTGAGGGAAGCGGCAAAACCGATCTTGTCACTCGACTTCCCCAGTTCGAGGAGGACATCCCCGTTCTGGGTTCGCCGAATAGACTTGATAACGGTGTCGGTCTCTTCCGGTTTGGCCTGCGATCTAATCTGACCCAGAACATCGGCAAAAGATCGCCCCCCTAAGGGCTTGATCAAGATTGCCTCCGTCCTGGGCTTCTTAGGCCTGGGTTGTTTAGGCTTTCTGACAGACTTGCCAGAGGCCTCCCCAACCGGGTTTGAGACTTGCGTCCGCTCCACCCTCGACGCACTTTTCGAAGCTGCCTCCGCTTGCTTCTGCCTCCTCCTTTCTTTCTTAGACAGGCGCGTCTTCCAGCCCCCCAAAGGTGTTGAGGCAGAGTTTGCTGCCAAGGCAGGATTAGCCGCCGGAGCAGGAACCTCTGCAGGAGTAGCCGCTGGAATCACGGCAGCGCCCGGGGCGGATTCAGTAGCCTGGACAGGAGATGTCTGCGATGCCGCAGTGACAAAAACCGGTCTCGGCACTGAGTCCACCTCAATAAGCTCAGGGCTTCCCGGCGAAGAACCGCTCTGCCTCTTCTTTCGCTTTCTGGCTTGAGTCTGGGACTCAGCCAGATGAGCTTGAGGTGAAGCAGAGATGACTCGGTTCGTGACATCGCGCTCCTGCTTCACTGCCTTTAGCCTGATTTTCCGGCATTCCTCGATTTCTTCTAAAGCATCTTCGAGTTTCGGGATCCCCTCTTTTATCGCCTTGTTTATGTTCTTTTGAATTAGGAGGACCTTGGCCATCTCCTTCAAAAGAACTTTCATCTTCTTCAGACATGAGTCTTCCTCCTCGTGGGCGTCGTCCTGCTGCTGCCGAAGCATTTGCAGCTCGAATGCCGCACGAAGAGGGCTCTTCCTGGGAGGGATTCCTTGCATCCTGGCTAGAGGTGTTACCGGCTCGGTCACACCCATACCCAGATCAACCTCATCTTTCTCCTTTCCTGTTACGGCCGATGATCCAGCGACACCAGCAGCCTTGAACGGGGCCGGCGGAGGGGAGGTTTTAATTCCAACCGTCGGCGTCCCAGTCTTTGAGGTCGGAGACCTCTGCACAAGTGAGCTGCGCCTAAAAGCAGCCTGTTCGTTCTCCTTTCCAAGATTCGTGTTTTGCAGTTGACAATCCATACTGTTTTGTAACCAGCGCATCGTGCGGCAAGAGGCGGCCCTTCATCGGCCGGGAGCGGGTACACCCTCGGAGGTCTACCCCCCGTAGGAGATAAGACACCCCTACCCCGGGACTCCGGGGCCCGAACCTCCGTTTGCCCAGCACCGATACACAAAATGTGCCGGACGTGCTGGGGGTCGCACCGTGGCAATGCAGAGTCCGATCCCTGCATCCATGCCGCACTCCCTGACTAAGGTCCGAAGCGGCTGGCTTCTGACGACACACTGGAGGAGACCATCGGCAGTGCGAGGCACACATCAGTCCCTGCAACACAACAGGGACACTCCCAGGACCCCCCAGCATGCGCCGGTCGAAAGAAGGTGGAAAGACACCCTTGATTCGGGGTCGAAAACAAGAAGGTGAGCAAGGTTAGCTCAGGAAAGAATAAAGACGGTGAGCTAAGACCTGAAAGATGAGAAGAAAGGCCTTAGCTCGGGAAGAACTGTGAGGAGGGTCTCACAGCTTGGCTCAGGTACCTCGGGGTCGCCAAGAAACACCCGTACAGTGGAAAGCCCACTGCCCCTGAGGGGGACTAGACGACTAGTAATAATGACGTACATTATATAAAATAACAATTTAGCAAATGACCGTCTGCCAGGAGTTTGGTATTTGTTATACAGTTCGAAAATATTTTATATTCTAACCTATGAGACCTTACAAAGTATAAATTGATTGATACTAAGAATAATAGGAACTCTTTGTATTGACCAACAAATGGTGCCAAATGAAAATTTATACAATAAAATCTATCTGATCAGGTAAGTTAAAAATGTCATGTTTTGACGTTTCAAACCTGTTGGCTACTTTGATTGATGTCGTGCTAAAATTTACGAATATTCTGAGAGCTATTTCGTTGTAACACAAACACCTAACAGTTATCTCTTACTATAATAAGAAATTCAGAATGTTATCTTTCGAATGACATATAATGTAACCACTTTTTAAGATATTTTTCACCGGTTATTTTTACCAGTATAAAACGTTTAGGCCCAGACGTCCGTCTCCCGGCCGCGGCCACTTTAAGGCATAGCAATAAACGAGAAAACGGCCGTCTCTCACTGCTATGGTTAAATTTTGTAATTTTGTAATTTTTTCGTTTTTTTCCTTGATCAACTTTTTAAGCGCGGGGCCCGGTGCGGCCGCACCGCTCGCACCGCCCTAAGGCCGGCTCTGCTCACGAACCAAAACTTCTACAAAAAATAACACAGCAATTGTTCCTCCTGAAGCCGCCACTGACCCCAAATAGGCCTACCTGATTTTGCAGTATTGTAATTACATAGTCTAATGACAAACCACTGTAAAGAGATATTCCAACTTAACAAAAACTTTTATGGTATACAGTACAAATTATACCTCTCTGTTTGCTATTTCCTTTATTCTTATAACATATAGTCAAAAATAAAATAGTCAGCGAATTTTCAATCACCTTGAGTTTTCAAGTTATTTCAATTCAAAGCAATTCAAAGAAGTTGTTAAATTTTATATTTTCAGTGACATTATTGTATTGCATCAACTATTGAACGTTTCAACGTTTGATCATCAAACAATGACAACAAACTTTGATGTCATTTTAGGTTTTGCTATCCAATTGAGGGCAAATAAAAATCATTTTCGTTTTATCGTTAGTAAAACTACAGTATCTAGAATATTATAGATTTCTTGAGTAAAACTACCCGATGTTATTTAATTTTTTTTATAGCCTACTAGACCTACAACAGAATTCGATCCCTCAAAGGAAGTTCATCACGCGTGTCTGGGCGCGAATGTTTAATTCAACACAAACATGCACTCGACTCACAGCCACTCAGTCACATGATATTTTTTGCACCGGTAAGCCTATACCGAGATAAGCTGACCCTAGGGGGAAAATTAATAAAACGGCCATTCTAAACGTACCTTTTTCTGTTTCTTGTACACGAAGCAGTAGCAGACCTTGCCGCAGTCAGAGGCCATGGTGACTGCCGCGCTGCTGTCGCGGCCACTGCCTCAGCTGCTGACGGCCCACAGCTGCGGATCAGCAGTTGTTGTTATCTCCCAGGTATTCAGCACATCCCACGTCCCACGCCAGAGACGATGCGCCAGCTCGTCACGTGACGGTTATCACCATCACGACCACGAGGAGAGAGGAGAGTGCACGTTCTGACGGTGCGAGTCCACCACTGGACCGGAAGTAGCAGAGGAAAACAAAAATTTGCACCGAACATCTATGTAGCTCAGAGGCCAGCGGGACGGTGTACTTTGGATTATTAAGGATCACCAAAACCAAGCAACGTTTGTACACTGTTAGTAGTAAGATATGAAGATAAACTTACTAGAACAACATCATTCAATAACAGTAAGAATACAAAAATTCTGTGACATCAGATTTATGATATGTATGCAGTGTGTTACAAAAATACGAGACTAGCTATTCATATTCGCATTCTACACATACAAATAAATTGAAAGTATTCATTAAAATTTTTCTTTTCGGCTTTGTTATACCGCTATCCGACATCTTTGTTTTTACACTTAATAATTTTTTACCTGTAAAGAACTATTGTATTAAGTTCATGTTTGGCAGGGAATTTTATGACATAGGCCTAAATGTCCATTTTCTTTGACTTTTTACAAAGAAAGTAACGGTATTTATAATTTTGTTTATTGAACTATAATTTTCATTCTTTTCTTGATATACCTAATCACAGAAAAACAATACATGTATTACTTGATTTCTCTGTAGCATGTAGTTCGCGAAAAGTATAAAACAACCAGAGTGGACCGAGGTCCGAAACCCAGCCTCGCCGTCCCACCATTTTAAACTGTGACTCAGGTCCAGTATAAGTATGTTAATAAGTTAATGAAATCAACTATTAGATGGTTTACTTCTAATTTTCATTCAGAATGGACTTTATTCTACCAACGTTTTTATTTTACCGATATAGTTTATACCAAATTGCATGTAATTCGGTCTGCAGCAATACAATTTTAAGGGCGAACGAAGAAGCAACGGACTCAGCATTTGAACTCCATCCGAATTACTAAACACCCCCGTCGCAGCAGACCTGCATTCTCAGCGAATTTCCAAATTAGTAATATTAATTTTGACCAGATGAACCTGTAAACAAAATTTCATCACGTACTCATTAATAGGGAAATAAATGTCTATTCTCCTTATGATAAATATAGCAGGGAAAGAGTATGCACGTGTGCTGCCATGGGGAACACTAGTATTTTTAGCATGGAAAATGTATTTCGTCCATATGGAGTAATATACTATATAAGTTTCATCAATGTATCTGTCCATATAAATAAAGATGTTTGCGTAGGCCTATTCTCCATATATACGCGATTAACATGGGGGAAAAGTGTGCAGGTTTGCTGCCATGATACCCGGCTTTTATGCTAAAACATGGTTTTGTATTCCCCTGTTTCGGACGCCGTTTTACAACCGATTTTCTTGAAAGTTGGTAAGTGTTTAGTTGAATACTTATATATTAGGTTTCTCATACCTCGAAATTTTGAAAATTTTACTAAATTTTGAAATATTAAATAAAGGAAAATCGAGTTACTTTGCGACGTCACAGAGAGTAATATTTGTTAAATTTTAAAATTCCGAGGTATGAGAAACCTATAGGCCTAACTATTCAACTAAACACTTACCAAATTTCAAGAAAATCGGTTTAAAAACGGCGTCCAAAACAGGGGAATACAAGACCATGTTTTAGCATAAAAGCCGTATGATTAACATTTCCGACTGCGCATCAATGGGGTTTCTGGCCCAGGGGTGAAGATGACTCTTAAGACTTTTTAATATCTCTGTAAAAAATGAAGATAGAGCAAAGCTTCATGATAGGCCTACTAAATTGTGTGTGTTATTTAGCTAAATCCAGTGGTGATAATCAAAATTAAAAAAAAAAAAAAATAAATTACGTATGAAAAATGCGAAAACCCATTTTGGGAGTACAAAACCCCCAAACTAGGTCGATATATCTACGAACTCATCCGAATAAAGGTATGGATTACACATCTCCATACCAAATTTAGTCTCGATCGGACCTTTTTTACGAGAGTTGTCTTGTCTATAGGACACATACGTACATATATATACATAATAAATATATATATATATATATATATATATATATTTATAGGCCTATATAAATTTTAATGACTGTTATTTTTGGTCTCTGGGCACTTCAAAACGAAAAAGTAACATGCTCCCGGGCTTAGGTCAAACCACAGAAAAATGAAACGATATCATTTCCTTTTTCTGTGGTCAAACCAAACCATGAGACCTACGGTAATAGCTTATTCCCTACGGGAAATTCGCTAAAATGAGAAACAATTTTATTTTAGGTCCACTTTATAATTTAGTAACTGGCTGTAATGCAAAACCACATGTTTATACTGAAATATTGCATATTTCTTTGCAACATTTAATTATTTATTTCTTTGTTTTAATTTTAAGTCCATAAAATTAATGGTTAAAAGTGAATGAAATATAGTAAATTCAAATTAAGAATGGGTCAGCCTCCAGCAATATTTGGCCTCAACAGTTGGTCAGTTCCGTAGGTCAGTTACTGGTCACCAAGTGATGCGCATGTAACTGTGTGTAACAAGGATAAAATGAAGAAAACGCTCAAAGAACTGACAACATTAAATACCCCCCGTCGCAGCAGACCTGCTGCGTACTCAGCGAATTTCCAAAGGATCTTGAGATTGTTTATTTTCCCCATTAACACCATAGTAATGAGTATTTAGGTTTGCTGTCATTGGATGTTGTTAGAAAATGTTAGTTTTGTTAAAAAATGTATTAGGTAATGTAAATATCAAATTGTATCACACTTTAAAATTTTCCCCATAAACCCCATGGGGGTGAGTATGTAGGTTTGCCGACATATGGGTGTTGAAAGCAAATATCAGTTAAATCCTACCTAGTGAATGTACATACCAAATTGTATCAAGTTATTCTAATAAATAAGCGAGATACAGGGTTTTGCTGATTTCCCATAAGATTAACATTGGAAACCTATTTTTAGCTTTTCTCCGTAACCTGTAAAGCCAAGTTAAAAATTCAAAATACAAAATTGTTTGTTTTTTTAAGCTCTTTTAAATGGCTTCAGTTAAAATTGTCGAATTTTGAAAATTAAGGTCCAAAAATGCCTAAAACCCATTTTTTACCCCTTTGAAAGCCCATAAAACCCCGTTCCCATAACCCGATCATGCTGGTTCGCGACGAACTCCTGAAAATAGACCTGGTCTTACACCTTCATACCAAATTTCATCAAAATCGGAGGTCCCCTTCAAAAGTTATCAGTACCACGGACACATAGATATATACATAGATATATATACATATATATGAAAATGAACGAATGGTGTTTTTGGCTTCTGGGGACCTCAAAATGAAAAAGTAAAGTGGTCCCGGGCTTAGGTCTTACCATGGCTACTACCGTAATAGCGCATTCCCTATAGGGAAATTCGCTAAAAGTAGAACTTTCGTGTACTATTATGTTTATCATATTATGGAAATCTTCACGTTTTAAACGTACTATTTGCGATTAAATAATTAGTACAAATATAAATTTTTAATAAGTTTTCTCTTTAAATACCTCGTTTTAAATTTTCTATTGTACAATTTCGTAAAATTGTAATGTTGTTCATGCAACAAAAGTATGGCTTGTTATGGCATATCCTATATACTATAATACGAGCTCTGCTTGTCTGAAGGGATGTGTGTTCCACGATCTCGAAATATAGCGGGTAGATTTTTCTTAAAACTTTGCATTTAAGGGTGTTTTGTCTCAAAAATAAGTTTAAAACAGCCTTAATCCCAGGAAAAATAATAAAATAAAAAATACGACACCCGAGGACGATGGACTGCGCGACTTATCAAGCACGTCCAACCATGGGTGGAACGGCTACCAATTCTTTATTTATTGCTCGGGCGTTCCCGACGATGCGGAACACACATTCTTCTGCTGTCCCCGTTGGGAAGGGTCCCGCCTGAAGGCCACACAAATTTTTGGTGCATTTTCGGTGGACTCGGTCTGCCAAAAGATCTTGGAGGATGAGGGCAACTGGGATTGTTTATCACAGTTCGTGCGGGGCATCCTCCTGGAAAAGAAACATGATCTGGACCGCGAAGTGGCCCAGATCCCTTGATCGAGTGGCTGGATAAGGAGTGAGCCCCACGGGCATAAGCCAAATTTAGGCCTAGCCTGACGTAATGTGATAAACAACTCCAGGTTAGAATCCTAAAGAGTAGAGGCGAGGTTTTTTAGTGGGTAAACCCGTTTTTAGGGGAGTCCCACACTACAGGCTTGCCACCTGTGTGCGTAATGCATTTTTCTTACCTCTCTCCAAAAAAAAAAGCGTCACCTAATAACTCAAAAAGTGAGTAAAAAATTCTTGTACGGGACGGACATCGGAGCGTATTCCTAGTAACTAACTGTGAAGAGGTAGTTGGTTCTTGGTGGAAATTTAATAGCTTTTTACCATGAAACTATAAGAAAAGTGAATTAAAGTGAAAACCAACGAGCAAGGCTCGGTTAACCTGGTACTATTGTCAAATTAACAAAATAAAGAGATGATAAGATTTACAAACCGGCGTTTGAATAGTTGTAATACGTATATTACTAACAGTACAGTATAATTGTTAAAAATATCTCTTCAGTTATCAATGGTTAATGGTTATCAATGGTTTACTTCACTTTTTGTAACTAAAATATAACGTGTTATTTTTTAAGCCCCCAAAATTTACTGGACGAAAATTTCCGAGGGGCCATGGCCCCCATGGCCCTCCCTGAAGCCGCCACTGCATGGAAGCGAAAGTGGAAATTGTTTTACAAATTTATTGTGGCCATTCGGTCGTATATTGAATTCTTTTTCGAGAACTAATAGGCCTACATACTAATACATGGACTATATTCTTATAAGTTAGTCCATTAGGAATAATATTTGATTCTTAAAGCCAACGTTTCTTCTGAACTATAAAATAAATTCCGGTTTATTTTGAGTTACTTACTTTTAAAACAAATGTTAATTTCCCTATAGATGTAGGCAGTGACTTATCACCGTAACAGCACTGCAACCCAGTGAGCGCTGGCCGAATCATGTGGTGGAACGCTAATCTACCTTACCGACAGGTCTGAGACGACCTGGTGCCTGTGTCTTGTTACTACCAAAGAAAATAGAAAATATACCTACACTAGAACTTCAAGGTCCAATGGGGCAAAGCCCAGGTAACTTTTGACGATTCTGGTATTTTTCCTTGCGTTCTTGGCCCTCAAGCTTTAAAATGAGCCATCATATGTTACCCTATCTTTCTTCTAACTCGAGATATTTCGAGGGGACCCATGGGCGGATTTAGGTCAACATTTTTGGGGGTGCCAGCTATTCTAAAGTAAGAGTCGTTGTATGCTCATCCAAACACCAAAATCCTATTTAAATGGCAGGTTTCAAGGCTTTTCCCAAGTAGGCCCTAGCTGTTTAAGTACTTATACATAAGACAGCTACTTTTTTATGTTATCTTGAACTGCGATCTTTAACAAACACATAAATTGAAAGAAAAGTATTTACTGAGCATTGTGTAAAAATTTCACGTTTCTAAGTTTTACGATTTTTGAGTTCTGCTTCCTTAAACTCAGTCATGTCACCGATGATCGCGGCTAATGCATCTCCGCACGCGGCCGCGACACCGCGAGCCTGATGTAGGCCCAAAAGCCAAGTTTACAGCGGAGCACGCTGTTATTTTTTCTCTTATTGATATATACAGGATAGGTCATAAATACTTTCACTAACTCAAAACAAGCCTCACGGTAGCGATAAGACATACGAAAGACCGTCTAGACTGCTATAACCAGCCTAGCGCGTAGCGTCGCGGACGCGGTCTCGGGAATGATTTCGCCACTATCATCGGTGACATGGATGACTTTAAGTAAGCACACCCAAAAAACTGTAAAACTTAGAAAAATTAAATTTTCACACACTGTTTCAGTAAATAGTCTTATTTCAATGTATGTGTGTTTTTTAAGACCGCGGCAATTCAAAATAACCTAATAAGAAATAGTGATTTATGTATAACAAACAAGTACCGCTGTTCAATTTATTATTACAAAAATAAACCCCTAAAATTTTACTATAACTCATTTTAGTTGAGAAAAATGTCTATCTAATTTGGAATTTTGTTATGAAAAAAACTCTAGAATGTTGATTTTAACCGTTACTAGAAAAGCGTTTTAAGGATCTTTAAAGAGTGTTTATTCCATTTTAATGAAGATCGTTTGTTAACCTATAACCTTCCAGTTCGAGAGGGGGTGAGGGAGAGAGAGAGAGAGAGAGAGAGAGAGAGAGAGAGAGAGAGAGAGAGAGAGAGAGAGAGAGCGTCAGACCAGCGTCGGTAATACTCGCCGTTGCCCGAAATCGTGCAGTGTAGTTGACCAGAAACGTCGTGGCGTCACACACACACGACCGCGTTATGTTCAAAATATGCATAATTTTATATACAAAATACTATGCTTTAATTGCATTTTAAAATAGTTGAATCGAATACACGTTGACTACTTACGTCTTACTTGTTAAAAATGTTTACTGTCCAAAAAACTACTTTGATCCAATACAAAAACATTATTACAAAAATATGAAAGAATTTATAAAAATCACAAAAATTCAGGGGGTGCCAGGCACCCCCTGGCACCCCCGTAAATCCGCCCATGAGGGGACCGATTCGCTTACGGAATTATAAATATAGATTGTTATGCTCAGCTAGGATTTGTGCTAATCATATTAATTTACTATACTATTTTGTTTGCTATATTTTCATTCAGTGATACTAATTAATATATTTTTGTAGCAAATGACTTTTTTAGGTTACGATAGCACCATATTCGAAAAAGTATTAATCTTATTTTCATCATAGAGAAGAATCTTTCCTAATTATTAATCACAGATTAACTCAAATTTATTTATATACACCTATATTTATTTTACGTTTAATTATTTTTGTGATATTAATTAATACAGGCTGTAATGCCTAACGCTGAGTTCCCAGTTAACTATTCTGCTGTTGGAGACTTGGAGACTTCGAAATGTTTATCGTTATTGTATATGTGAATGAAAGAGCAAAATTCAGCACATTAAAAATCAGAGAGTAAAATTGCCAGCACATTAAAAGTCAGTAGTTGTGAGAAGATTGATATTATTATTTTTTTATAACCCTAAGTTTTGGCATAAGTTTTACCAAAGAGGAGCACGGTTAGCCGTCATTTATGTCATTACCTTAGGCTCATAAATGGGTACCGTAAATAAAATACTAAAAAGTTCACCTATATGTATTTAGAAAGTTTTGAGCCCTTAGTACTTTAGCCACATATAGTTTTATTTAGCTTTTAAATATTTTCTATTACTTTTTTGTTGATTTAGGCCACGGACTTATATTTTACATTCTAGGTTTTCCAATATGAATTGTTCTGAAAATCGTTCAAAACTTTTACCTTTTTTACATTTATGACAAATTGAACTTTACGAAGATAACGTGTTGAAATTCTTATAAGTTAGCGGTAGGTCCCTGCCTACCAATGTATATGGAAGCACAGAGTACAAAGCTTTAAAGGCTAAAGGTTCCTTACTCTGTGATGGAAGCCCTACATTGGTAGTATTCCGGGCGCCTCACCGGTGTCACCAAAACGGTAACTTCGTCTGCTATGTCGTCTGCTAACAAGGCATTTGCATTGTTTAGCAGACGACAATTTAGTCACCGGTAAACCCGGTGAGGTGCCCGGAATACTACCATTGTGTGTAACATTCTGTATTGTACCAGTGTTATGAACTGTGTGTACCGTTTTAGGCCTATTAATGACAAAATTCGATCCCATATTGCAGTGTACAGTAGAATACAAAAATATTTTATTCCATGTGCAGTAGGATCTAGATTGACTGACTGGTGGTGCCTGAGATCTAGCGGAAAACCTTGTAACTTTCTCACCGCTATCTTGAAATTGTGGCGTGTGGCAGCACTGGCAATAGAGAGTTTCTTTCAGCAGCAGTTCGTTGGTTATTCCGCTGCAGTGAACAGCTGTTGGTCGGTAGGCCTGATTGTTGCCTTTTGCCGTGGAATGTTATAATCCTATTATAACAGCCATCACTATACATTTTCTGCTTTTGTGTGGTGCATTTGTATAATGCGAAGATGGATTTCAAAAACGTAGTATTCAATGCCGCACGAGATGGGAAAATACGTCGTTTAAAGGTCAGTAAATTTATGATTTATTGTCAATACGAATTTTCTTTGTTTCATGGAACTGTGGGATCCTAACATGTTTACTAATTGTCATCTCAAGAATTAAAAACAATTAAAATATTATAGTATTGTTAGTACCATTTTTATTGTCTAATTTACTATAGCCCATAATTTCCTTTTATTTCTGTAATTTAATGAGCTCTAATATATCAACGGTCTATTATATCATTCATTTCCTCCATGGGCATAACTTAGGTTATCTTTGCTTTGTATTAATAGACTATCAATAATTTACAAGGTTTATTTGCAAGCTTGTGTTTGTTCTTCAAAATCTTTACAACCTAAAGGTGACTGTAATTTTTGAGTTTACCATGTCTGGAAAAAATAAACATCTCAGCCTAAAAGCCCAATTATAATTTAATTTATAAGGTACAGTACCATAAGAGGTACTTCTAACCAGTAAATACCGTAATCTAAGGAAACCTTATTTCAAAGTTGAATAATTCTTAAATTTAGCTACAACCATCAGAAATTAGATTTTTTTCAAAATTTTGGGAATTTCATGCTGATTCCGAAAATGATAGTTTTTCCACAGAAAAGCTCTTAGCTGGAACCTTGTAGCCTAGTTGCGATATTAAGTGTTAATTTCTTCCAAGGTAAGCTCAACTTTTAGTGGACACATGACTTATAAAACGGTAATATTAGGTACACTGCTGGGCCCTTCTCTGGGGGTTTAAGAGGTTTTCTGATCAAGATTGGTAGCAAAGGTCTAAAACAAATTGGTAAAATTATCCTATTCCGGTAACCCCAGGGTTTAGTGGGGTGGGACATTTCCGGGGATTTTTTTGGGGATTTTTTCCCTGAAAGGGGTAATACTATCCCTCATCAATAAAAATTATCCCAAAAGTTTCCCTGCAAAATTCCCTATGGGGGTAAGAGGGGGTAAAAAAAGGGGAAAAATCCCAAATTTGTTATTTTTTGCGATAGGGAATTTTGCAGGGAAACTTTGGGGGATAATTTTTATTGATGAGATAGTATTACCCGTTTCAGGGAAAAAATCCCCAAAAAAATCCCCGGAAATGTCCCACCCCACTAAACCCTGGGGTTACCGTATAGCCATGTGTATAAATAATAAATTTAAAATTAATGGTGGAGGGATCTTTGACATAGGCCTAACTTTCATGTTAGTCAATTTTAGTCAAATTAACTTAGGCCTAATTATTTAGTTTTCTATGTACGAGTTATTGCCTACGAGTAGGTAGCAAACCATGATGTTTAGGGTAACAGATGCGATAGATCTATGCGTTTTAATTGATAGCGTAGTGTTTTGATTTTAGAGCAAAATTTTAATATTTAAGAGTCAAATTTTGCTGCCGAATTGATTCTTATATGATAACAATTTGTTTTAATTTGTCGAAAGTAGGGCCTGCTTAATTTAGTACTTTGGACTGTTAACTTAACTTAGGTGGTATCTTAGAAAATGTGACTGCAGGCCTTAAGTTAAACGTGATCATGAAGTTCCACATTGGAAAATCAACATTAACAAATATCTATATTAGAGGCTGTATTGTAGTGAATACAGTAGCATTTTTAAATGCCCTTTTCACTCAGACTTTCCCCCCTTAAAGCATGTAACTTATTAAAAGAAGTAGGCCTAGGCCTAATCTTTGGAATAAATTGTTTAGAAGATTTAGCCTATTAAAAACTTACAGCAGGCCCCTACACTTATATTAGGCGTAGGTGCATTGTTCGTTCTTGACCTAATCATACCAGCTTTTAAGTTTTGATATCGATGTATTTATTCGAAATTTATAAACATTTTAAGCTGGTAGGACCAAAAGTAGCGTATTCTTTGTGCTTAATTAAGTAGGCCTATGTTGAACATATAAGGTGTAGACTATACGGTACATTGGATAAAATTTCTAAAACTTATTCCTGCACTTCTTAACTCATGGAAAATTGTGCTTAAGTTTACATCCAAATTGCTTCTAGCCATCTTGAAAAATTTGTGTTAGGCCTAATTCAGGGTTGCCAATTTTATTCTTGGAAAACCAAAACTACCCTGCACTCCTTTCTAGTATCCCATAAGTTACCAAATACTTTGTTTTTGGAATTACTTAACTTAATAGCCGTCACTTGGTATGTGTAATAGCATTGTTTTTACATTTCTAGCTAAAGTATAAAAGTTTCCATATATAGTTCGGGCATCTCGTTATCCTAACCGAATCTTAGACTTTAGTTCAAGAGGTTACTTGTTCAATCTCTGGAGGCCCGGCTCACTCTTAATTTGGGGTTGAACTGCTTTCCCTTAAAGACTTTTAAGTACTATCTACTAGAAGGATCTGGTATAATGGAAAAGAGAATCATCTGAGAAGATTATAGGTTTTTTCACTTCTTGTTGGCAGATTTGATACAAATAAAATTCTTTTACTTTTGCGGGATAATTGGCAGGGTGATTAATAAACCACCATTTTTGTATACAGTATGTCTCTCCATCGTGTCTCTAATTTATCTGTAGTTAAAATATGGTGACTTATGAATGTCAAGATATTTTACTAGGAGTGCCACTATGGAAGTCCGAAACTGAATCATGCAACCACGTGATACAACTTACTCACACATCATGACACATTAACAGTTAATGTTGATGACTGCATTTGACCCATTTGGGCTTGTAAACTTGAAATTTTACTGTAGTATGCTCGATTTGCAGTAAAGCTAAAACTTTTCTTAGTAAAGATTTTCATATGATTTTGAAAGTTGTTATACCCAAGTTATTAATTAATCAATGCCTAACCTATAAGCATTGGCTATAAATACTATATAGTCAGAATTTTTAGTTAACCTGTAGGTAGGTCCCTAGATACCATTGGCTGTTGGGCTATTAATTAACAGTCCTTCCTAAGGAGAATGTCGGCCTTAGTCAATAACAAGACTACAAGATCGCGCCACAATCATCCTACACTCATCTCTCATTCATATTCAGGTTAAAACTATGTGAGGTTACCAACTATGTGAGGTCCCTGTCTCAAAATAGTGATTTAGTGATATATAGTCAATGCTATCAGTTTTAATACTGCGAAATAAGAGATCATGTTTTTAGCTGCATATTGCCCATACGTACCTAGTTTTTGTAATCAAATAAACCGAGATGTTGTGCAGTACTGTATATGATATAAAAAGGTTTTATAATCTTAAACAAATATGTCAAATCACTTTCAAAAGCGTATAATAAGTTGTAACAAAGGATTTTAGAAGAGTTAAACTTGGGGAATCATAGAAAAGCTAACCGACAAATAGCTTTATTTTGGGAAGGGGGAAAAAATCGACTGTAAAGCATTGCTAACGATCAATATTTTTGAATTTTACTAGTTTGTTCACATTTAATATAATTATCAATAAATAAAACGTGGTTTTGTCCAGAAGGCCACGTATGAAAAGGCAATATCGTACACGGTGGCGTATCGTACATCATACGATAGGATAAATTATCGTACTTAAAGATAATTATCGTACGTCTGGAAACACTGGATGCACTTTAACTAGGTGTAAAGCCTTGTGTGGCTATGTTTCTGACTAAAATAATCTGATTCATCTTATGTAATGTTATTAATAATTCTTAATAGTGATATAGTGATATAGTTAATACCCCAGTGAACAAAGGAAGCAAGGGTCAAGTTTTGAACCTTAAATAATCTACAAACTCTTCTCAGGGTAGAATCATGGTATCAGCAGGCCTATTATAAACTGCAACAGGTCAGTAGCTTGGTTATTCAGTGACACCTTAATTATCTCAATCCAGATTACTACTGACGGTTAACAATTACGCGTGAAACAATGAACATTTTGAAAACAATTGATTTTCAATGAGGATTGAGTAACAATTTTTATCTGCTGCAACCTTGAGCATACATTAAACAGAGATAAACAACATTTATCTTATTTGTTTGGTTTTTTAAGAAGCATTGGATTATTTTTAATAGCCTATCAAGGAAGCTGTACGATTATCCCTTACTCAAATTCTCTCAAATTTAATTTTGCATTTTAACATTTGATTTAAACATCAAAACAAAATATGCTAATAAATTATTGATTATAGCTGAAGAACAGCTGACATCTACCTAAATACACTACAACTTTTTTAAAGAATCAAGAATCGTTTTCAAAATAACCAGAAGTTGCAAAGTGATATTTAAATCAACAAATACACACATCCATTAAAATTATTCTATGTTGTGTAGGAATTTTTGTTATTACTATAAGAACAAAAGTATTAAATTAAAATCAAGAGAGTCACTGAAGTTAGGCCTAAATGATAAGAAAAACAGGCTAAAGCCTACTTTAAAATGTAAACCCACGTGCTGCTGTTTCAACCTTTGGTCCACCTAATTGGTTCGGAGTGCAGCGCCAAAAAATCAATAGCTGTGATTGGCAAGTGAGAATAGCAAATATCTATTAGTCTACGTGATACATATATTTTTCTGCTTTGGAGTCTTAAAGTTATTGGTATCTGTATTTATAAAAGAGGATGTTTAATATTATATTATAATTATATTTGTAATCAATGGACTCGGAAACCACTAGACCGTTTGCCATGAAACTCGATATTTATGTAAAATTTCATGGAGAAGGTTTGTAAGCCGTCAGTTTTCGTATAGCCCTCAGGGCTTAGCCCAAGGACTGTCATGGTTTTTTTAGCACCATGTCAGGATATTTTTTGAGTTTTTTATCTGAATTATTATAAATAAATGGCAAAAATATATCTTTTTAATTAATTTTATAAACAGCTGTTCTCATTTAAAGTATTTAGGGACAATTGGTAACAAGAAACTAGAGGAAATTATAGACTTGCTGCAAGTGCAAGTGAGCGCAGCGAACAAGCTCACCTGAAGGGCAAAAAATTCTTCAGGTTGGCATTGTAAAGCATGCTATTAATTTATAAAATACCCCCGTGGCAGCAGAAGTGCGGACTCAGCGAATTTCCAAAGGAATTTGAGATTTTGTATTTTTTTCCATAAATACCATAGGAATGAGTATGTAGGTTTGCTGGCAAGGGATGTTGTTAAAAAATGTTAGCTGCTAGGAAATGTAATGGTTAGGTAAAGTAAATATCAAATCGTATCAGTATTCAGAACTTTAAAATTTTCCAGATAAACCCCATGGGGGTGAGTACATGTAGGTTTGCCGCCACATGGGTGTTGTAAGCAAATATCAGTTAAACCCTACCCAGTGAAATTTCATACCAAATTTTATCAAATTATGCCAATAAATAAGCGAAATACAGGGTTTTGTTGATTTTTCATTATTGATTAACATGGAAAACCTATTTTTGGCTTTCCTCCATAGTCCATAATCCGTCAAGTTAGGTTTAAAAATACTAAATTGTTTGTTTTCTTAGCTCTTTTAAATGGCTTTAGTTAAAATTCTTGAGTTTTTAAAATTGAGGTTCAAAAATGCCAAAACCCCATTTTTGACCCCTTTGAAACCCCATTCCCATTATCCGACAATGCAAACTTGTCGGCGAAAATTATCAGCGAACTCATGAAAATAAACCTGGTCTCACACCTTCATACCAAATTTAATCAAAATCTGAGGTCCCCTTCAAAAGTTATCAGTACCACAGACACATAGATAGAAGTACCATTTACATATATATGAAAATGAACGAATGGTGTTTTTGGCTTCTGGGGACATCAGAATGAAAAAAAAATATATGGTCCCGGGCTTTCTTAGCATGGCTACTACCGTAATAGCGTGTTCCCTATAGGGAAATTCACTAAAAATTGAACTTAGCCTTTATATTATACTAGTGCACGTGTTGCTCGACATCAAAAAATTTGTTTTGATTCAGTACAAAAGTAACATTTAGTTCTAAATCAATGAAATCGACCAATCCAATATTGTGAATATCAGTGATCACCGAAGACTACAGCTGTACATAAACAGATGTTTAAAATCCTCAAACCAATCTCAATGTTATTCTAATGGGAAAAATTCAAATTTAATTTGTGTATAGCGCCCATATTTGATTTTTATCAATTTTTGGCAGAAACAACTACAGACCAAGCCCTATCCAACGACACCAAAAACTTGAATATCGGTTGAAAATTGTAGGAGAAGTTCTCAACACAAAAACTCCTAGCGTATTAAATAAGTATAGATTACAGGATATTATTCAGTTTAGTTAGGCTGTGTTTGGACCACAGGAAAACAATATTTAATTAGACTATTGAGACCTTATAGAACCTATTGAAGCATAGATTTTCAAACTATTGTTGCCAAAATTTATAGTAAAATAAGATTCTCTATTACTATATTTTCCAAAATTGTCAGACTTGCAAAGGCGCTCCAAGTTCACTTGATTATTTACATACTTTATGTTCATTGTTATAAGGTTGCTTTGTACTTTGTTGGTTACATTGTAAAATATTTTAACAAAAAAATGTTTTAAATTTGAACATGTAATCATGCAGTGATGAATTTGTTACTGTGCTTAGAAAATTAGGAGCTCTATTGCAATTACATTACAAACTTTGTTTGCATGGTAAGACATCCAGCTAGTTTAAAAGTTCTGGCTCTGATCCTGTCAGGTTTGCCAAGACCCTTATGCAACTCAGTACCGTAACTCAATGCTAAATTATCCAAGTTTATCTCGGCTGTTGCAAAGCCAGATTTGCAAGAGGCATAGTTCACTTACAATAGGTATTACAATGTGTAAGTGATTCAGTTAGTCACCTAATGCTATCACGAAAACACCATCGCTGTTGTCCCCTTGGAGGCTGAATTCATTTACGTAAATGACTTACAATAGAGTTTCATGGCTCTTGTTACTGTTATGTATTTGGGGCCTAGTTTTATTTCTTAAGGCTGATTGTAAACGAGATGTCTAGGTAAGGTTTTTTCATAGCGTGAAGATTTTTTGATATGTTTGAAAAAAATTGCAAGTATGTGAACTAATTTACATATATTTAGTTTAAATGTGAAGCATTTTTTGAAAACGCAACCCCTCTCATATTTTTTTTACCAATTTTAAAATTTGAGATGTTAAATAATTGTTTTCAGTTTGTAATTTTGCAATAAGTCTTTAGATTATACATATTTTAATTCTGAAGTGCATCCGGACATTCCTTAAAAAATCTTTTGTTCATAAGTTTAACATACTTGATTTTTTAAATATTTTTCCCACACACATAAGTTTGCTGGACTTCTTGATACTTCCACATATTTCAGTACTATAATGAGAGGGAAAAGCAGCCAATTTTATTCTGGTCAGTTTAAACAAATAATACAAACACATTTAATACTGACATGTTTTTTGTCTACTAAGGAACTCCTATTACAGTTTTCAACTTATTTTAATTATTTTTGTGTCATTGGATAGAGCTCAGAATGAATTTGTTTTTAAAGTACATTGGTATACATCCATCCAAAACTGAGTGGCCCACAAGCCCTTCAATTTCATTATTTGCCCATTTTATTAGCATTGTTAAAGAAATTAATTGATTTTCAAATAAATGCATATACAAAGACAGTTTGAGTTAGCTGCTTTTAGCAATTTTGTTTGCTCCTTAAGTCTACTGTTGAAATTCATTGAATTTAAGTTGAAGATTGTAACAAACTTAGATTTTTCCTGGAATAAAGACCTGTACTAATATTATTTTTATTATTTGCAATGAGGCTTTTTTTAGATAATCGTGCATACATAAAAACTTAACTTTTGTTAGGGTAGGCAAGAGTAAGTCCCTGTGGCATTATTTATAATCTTGAATACAGTAATCTCAAAATACTGTAATGGTGTTTTTTATTCCTGAGTGATTCACAAGTTTCCAAGGCATGGGAAAAGTTTAAACATTTTGATGTGTGATTGAATTTTCTAACAAATCTGACGGATTACTCTTTAAAATTTTACTACCGGTACCGTATATTACTTTGTACTGGGAATGATGTAGCCTAGCATTTCTGGCAAGCATATTCTGCTCGTTACGTATAGGCTATAGTAGTTGTACCATACAGGGTTTGTTCCCATTGTCATTAATCTTAATTGGCACATTCACTTTCTGGTTATGGAGAATTACTAATTATGTAATATAATTTGTTATGTAAAATACTAAATTACTTGCTTGTTTGTTAATCAGAAGTCCTGTCCAAATACTGCAAAAAACTCATGTATATTCTTCAAACAATTAAACATTCTTGTATGAAATTCTTTGTATATTGTCATCTTTTTATGGCTAATGTTAGTAAATACTGTAAGTTTAAAGTTAGTTGTACTGTACAGTTTTAAATCAAATGAATAGAAAAATTTTTCGATCCATTTTTACTCATGCTTAGTGAAACAATTTAAAAAGTCAATTATTTCCCACTTAGTTCTTACTTTTTCCTAACTTTATTTCTTAGCCTGTGACCATCAACTGTTTGATGAACTGCTGCGTCAGTGTCTTGAGGACTTGAAAACTATTTACAACATAAATTTACGGGAGAAATCAATATAAGAATATAGAAAACTATTGGCAGTGCACATTAAATAACGCTTCCCTATAATTCATTTGACACTTGGTAAATGGAATAAAGGGGTCTAGCGAGTCAGGCCATTATATTTTAATATAGTAGTACCATATTATTATTGTTGTATTCTGAAGTGGAGATGTTAAATTGTTAAAGGCAATGCAATGATGTGATTCACTAACCAGACATGATGCAAAAGTAGCATAATCAAATAATCACACAAGAATTCGTTCCTTTAAATAAGCAGATTCACTTAATTTTAATCAAGATAGCCAAGACAAGTTTCTGTTCTGTAGACTGTCTTAAAGATTCTTTTCTTTCCGTCGTAATACCTTTCCTGCGATTGCAATTTTATTAGTTTTTGCGGAATCGGTAATGCTCAATTACTCGTGACTTGTGACAAGTGCTAGCGCCATGGGTACTACTACTACTGTTTTGGGTAGTGCTAAGCTAAGGTCGAGAGCAGATTCACGCAATATAAACATGTTGAAAATTCAGCAGACCTGACCAATGAAGATAGTCATGATTAGTTTCGGAGCACTCTCCTGAAGAATATATTCTTAAGAGGTAATATTAATAGGCAAGCATGAAATGAAATGAAATGAAATGAAAAGTCCTTTATTGTCACATTACGTTTTACATGATACATCCAGCTCAGCTGGTGAAAACAGGTGACATTGTCAAAAATTGTCTTAAAACTACTTAAAAACTCAGTGGGAAACATCGTCCAAATATTCATTTATGGAATAGTATTTCTTATTTAGAAGATACAATTTCAATTTGCTTTTAAATGTAGATGTATTTTCTATTTCTCTCAGAGTGACAGGTAGATTGTTGTAAAGTCTTAGACCCATATAGTAAGGAGATCTTTCAAAAAGAGTTAGATGGTGCCTTGGGTACTGGAAATGGTTCCTATAGCGGGTAGGGTAATGGTGAACAAATTGATTTGTTCTAAATGATTGGTGATTGTTTTTTACAAACATTAAAATTTTGAAAATGTAGACACTGGGCATTGTTAATACTTCATATCTATCAAAAAGAGACTTACATGATGCTCTTTTAGAAGCAAAAGCCATTATCCTTAGATATTTCTTTTGAATTTTGAAAATTGCTATTGCATGTGAACTTGACCCCCATAGCTCAATGCCATATTGCAAAATAGAGTAAAACATTGCGTAGTACACCATAAGCTTAGTTTTTGAATCAATTATATTTCTTAAAACATACATTTGAAAACAGGAAGTGTTCAATCTTTTAATCATCGTGTCAATATGAGGTTTCCATGTTAAATTTTTATCAATTTGTAAGCCAAGAAACTTGGTATATTCCCCAAATGACAAAACATTGTTATCATAGACAAAATCACAATTTAAGTTCTTCTTGTTCTGAAGTGTTTGAAATTTTATAAGTTGTGTTTTAGAGCTATTAAGTTTTAATACATTTGCTGTTAACCTATCAGATAGTTCTTCAAGTGACTGGTTGATCACCAATTTTAAATTTTCAAAATCTTTCTGCATGTTTCTTTTCCTTGGTTTTTCTCAGCTTGTATGCATCGTAGGAGAAATCAGTGATTACCGTTAAAAAGTTAATGTCCTATTGATAAGAATAATCCCATTATAATTCACATTGGCCCTCAGGGCTACGCCTTACATGCTTTCAGAGTTTCAATGTTAATCTTATGGGAGAAGGATAATTGATTGATCATCAAACAGCTGTTGAAATAACAAATGCTAGCAAATCAGGAAGAACAGATTTTTTTTGTAATAAATATAAAACCAATTATCTCAAGACCAACTGAATTTTTGGTCAAATTTCGCGGATCAGTGGGCAATCCTCAGTGGTGATTATTATTGAACAATGGTAAAGATCAACGGATGATCAATGATTTGTTAGCAGCGGACTGCATAGAATCAAGTGTTCTGTACTGACACTTGTGGTCAGCATGGTTGAGCAGCATGTGGTGAGGAACAGATTCACACTCATCCAGCAGTTGCCAATTTGAACCGGTTGGCCCAGCCACAACACGAATAGCCCTGCTCATGACACCTCGTGTGTGTCACATATATAGCAGCTCTGGAGCTGGTGGTGGTGGTCCAAAACTGTCGTTTGGACCCCAGAATGCCCAGAATAACCGCAACCGGTTCGTTACTTGGCACATGAACAATTCACAAGCAACAGAACACACATCATGTTGGTGTTATGAAACGGCAACATTTATGAGGTGTGAGCCAAGCGAATGGGGTGTGAGGAAAAGTAAAAATAAATAAATCTGGTTGAGCTCCATTAGGCCCTAGACTAACCGGCTAACCCATCCCTGTTATAAGATAAACCAAAAACCCCCAGTCAGTGTTTAAGATAGGGACATATTAGCTTATTTTCATTTTGAAAGACCATTAGAGCACTTCCCACGGGCTTTGGCATTTTTTATGTTACTTTAATTCACCCACTGCTTAACTATAACTTAAAACAATTTTATAGACCGATATAGTTTAACAGCACTAGAAAACATAATATAGCGTCCAAAACAGATTTATCAAAAGTACTGTATTAACATCTATGGTATAGCGGATAGTGACAAGTCCTTACCATTTTAACTCTTCACTGCGATTAAAAGAATTGCCTTGTTGGTCCGGGTGTAAAATATGTTCTCCATATGACGCTCAAGTGTAACATGTTCAGGGGACCTTATTGAAATTCGTGTAGGTAAATGACGTGCTATGAGGGCAGTAGACAGTGACGCACTGTTTAGCGGTGCGGTGTGAAGGACATTGACACAGCAGCGCGGCGTCGCGGCGCTTGACATCACCGACCGAAATAGTCACCAACACGACATTAACTGCGCATCGATTTTCCCCAACAACATGCTGCCGCACCGGCACCGTCAACAAGATTCTTTAAACCCCGATGTTGAGGATGGGAACTATTAAAAGCTTAAGAATGATCGAGACTTGGGACTTGCTATCAAAGGTACAAGAGTTCTGAAACTTCTTTTGGATCAGTTAATTTCTGAGTTCAGTAGTGCAACAGTTAATGAACATTACAATACATGGTACAATACAACTTACCAGGTGATGAGTGGTTAAAATTCTCGTCTTTGATTTCGATCCTGAGAAAAGTTAGCAAGCTTATCTTTTTTAAAAGTTCGATACTGGACCCAGTTGTCACTTGTCAATCGGCTATTAATTAATGATGCTAACAGGTTGACGTTAGATAGTAACAAGACCGTGGTTTGGACTGTTCTTTAAAACGTCATAAAATGCCTAGTCGTAGATAATTTTTTTTGATATCTTATTAAGTTGACACTAAAATATAAGAGAAGGTTAATAATATGTTAAAAATATTGTCATTCAATTTTTCTCAGTTTGAAATCGGAAACCTTAAAAGCTAGAGCTCCGTCAATAAAAAGTAGTTTAAGTGAAGAACACATATTTCAATCACAATATAATTTATTGCAGAAGGAAAAAATTTAACAGGCAAAAGTAGTATTTAAGCGGTGTCTTCTCAATTGCGGTCAGTCCCAATTCCGGTCAGTCCAGATTGCGGTCAAGTCTAGTTTTATGGGGGCTGGTCGAGGTTCAGGTGGTGGAAGGGTGTCCAGATTGCGGTCACATTTTGGGAGACTCTTCGTCGCGTTCTTAGAATACCTTGCCACTTATATAACAGAATGATTTGACCATATTCACAAATCGAGTCTAGTTATATTTAGAGCAGCAAGGATTCTGAAATGTGGTATAAGATGAAACTAGACTAGATGATAGTGATGCGCGATTACTTGAGAAAACATTTCGAAGCGTTTAAATTGTTTTATACATTCAAAATGTTATAAAATGGTTAAAAGTTTGTATTCTAAATGTGAATTCAAAAGTCCGTCAGCGTTTGGGAAATCAATAAAAGTAATGCATTTTTTCAATGTGTATATGTTAATTTACAAATAATAGTTACAAATAATAATTTAAATTGCATAATATATGATACCTAATTAAGGCTATTATGGGTATAAACCATCATTAAGATAAACCATAATAATTTATTCTAAACGCTACCATAGAAAACCGTATCATCTCTCAATCGCGCATCATTTGACTAGACGCAGGCCTTTACTGTAAGTAGGCCCTAAATATATTTGTCTTGTTCCAAAACGATCAGACAGCTTACTTTTCAGTTGATTTTTCCATTTATCATTCCCTCGTAGCTTCTTGGACATGTCGTTTTTTTTACCGAGTCCTTTTGGTCAAACCCTTCAATTTGAGACCATTCTACAATTTATGAAAAGTTCACAATTTTGCTCTAAATATTTTCCGCATGCATACGTAATCATACATCACGCATACATTTAAGCCTAGGACAACTTCCGTAGTAAATTTGTGACTGAGAAGAAAATAAAATATTTCAAACGACAACTTATTCCTTCGTTATGGAAGATTTTACTTTCAATCCAACCATTTTTTATTAGGCCTACTCTAACTCTAACATATTTTGAAACAGTAAAAACAAAAACTCAAATTTTTGTCACCTAGCTGAACTAGACCTATTACTTTTTAAACATATTACAAGTATACTTATAGTAATACATGAATTTTGGTCTTATAACAGTAATATGTAATTTCTGAAATCATTAAACTTCAACTCGTGGTCCAAAGAATTTTGTTTTTCTGTCTAATTAGGAAATATTTCTGTATGGAACTAGGAATTTCAAATATTGGATTTAATCTTCAATGTAATAATACATTGTCATTGTCAGTAAAAGATTTTTTTCAAATTTTACCATTTCTCAGAATGATCTAAATAAAAGTTGGAATTTTAATTAATTTTATACATTCTAACTGTTTTAAGATAACTTATTTTGTTTAAAACTAGATGACTGTATACAAACTGCAAAATATAAAAATATAAAATTGATTAAGTTTATTGGACTTTATTGGAGTTGTTCAATGTTACATAAACATGAAAAATGCCGTACCATTTTTATATTCACTATGCTATACCACGCAAAAAGTGATTTTCTTATTTACCCTAAACTATTGTCCCAATTTAAGCGGGATAAAATTATCACGTAAGTTAAATTATTTTAAAATTTTAGTAAAAACATATAAACTTAACATTTCAATAACTAATAACTGATTACAGTACAAATTTTCTCAAATAAAATTCAGATTTGAGATATAAAATTTATTTATTTTCTATGGTTTTGCCTATGAATTCATAGCTGCATTTCAGTAGGCCTAATTGTCCATTAAAACCGATTCACCAGGCAATTATTCACAATTAGTTTGACTCCTTTAGCTGACTTGTTCATTTCGGCATATAGTATACTTCAGTGCAACCAATCTAAGCAAATCAGTTGTATACATTGTCAGTGGCAAGCTATTTTAGTCTGGTGTTATCTCCAGTATTAGAATATAACCTCCTTGGGTGGATAGGTTTCTATGATGAGTTTACGATTCACAGCTGTTCACTTTTTTATCAATCAATTTCCTTAACCATGTTAATCAAATGGAAAAATTGTGAACTTTTGAGAGGACGTAGGGCCCTTCCCCTAAAATGAATATTTACCAATTTACTTTCAAAACAACTTCACGCCGAGCTCTATCCAATGACACAAAAATCATAAAAATCGGTTTAAAAATGTAGGAGGAGTTCCTTGTTCAAAAAGCCATGTCGCGTATTAATAGATTTATACATGTACAGATTGATTTGTCAATTAATATATGAACATTGATTTACTGTATTTGAAAAAACTCTGTTTTAAAGACAAATTCATTGATTTTATTGATTACCCAAACAATATGTTAACGGTGTTTTCGAATGCACATTTCGAAGGATGAAATAATAAAAAAGCTTCAAAATATGCATCTTGCAATTGCACATTTACCATAGCCCTCTTTGCGGGACATGGTTCCTGGTTAGCATCCCCTACAGGTGACATACCTGCTGTATGGGTCCGTCGTTGTGCATAGCCTACCTGGCTCGCTCGTTGTGCTACTCATTATATTATATGGAGTCCAAAAATGTGACCGCAATCTGGACAAATGCCATTCCTTTAGCCCACGACATTTTTGGGGTGACCGCAATCTGGACCGTTTTACCCCTGACCGGAATTGGGACTGACCGCAATTGGGACACAACCATTTAAGCAACTGTGTCAATTTTATAGGGGTTAATTTTCTTTTACCATCCAAAGTTGAAATATTGATTACACGATATTATTTCTATTATGGGCCATGCGGGTCTGAAATTGGCCAAGCATTTAGCATAAAAATATAATCACCGTAAACATTCGTAGTCTTTGTTTGCAGTGAAATGTTTCTGGTTTCACCAAACGGTACTGGTACTACTGTAGTTTGTGGTGGCGCGGCGCCCCTGACCCAGGCCCATATCCCGTGGTCCACTCCGCGAATAGACCCTCCACTGGCAACTCGAATCCTCGTGTTTATCACTACAGTAGTACAAGATTAGGGCAGTGTGTCACCTCGAACGCCGCGCATGTTACTAGAGCTGACAATTTATTTGTTTATAGCTGAAAAGCAATAATTCTTTTGTTGCGATTCTATGTAAGTTTAAAGAAATTCGCATGTTGTAGTTAGTAGGCCCACAATACTACTTAGGTCTTTATGCATTTGAACAGAATTATGTTTTATTTAATGAACTCTGTTAACTTATTTTCCACAATTTATAAAATGATTTTTTTTATTTCTTAGCCAAGTTTTATTTTAACCCTTGTGATGTTACCGCGTGAGCCACTCCATGCACTACATGCCGCCGCCAATGGCAAAAGCAGATTAAGTTAAAGTTTAAAATTACAAAGCAACGTAGAAAAATAATTACTTTTCATACCTTTAATATATGGGCATAGTTCTAAGTTTTATTTTTAATGCTTGATAGATAATTCACATCCAGTAGGTAAAAACGTTTTCAACAACTTTCGTGCAGTTACATTAAAATTAAAATGCTTTTTGGACGAATATATGTGTGTAATCAGATTTTTAATCAGTCATCAATTTATCACAGATTATATTTGTTGATATGAATGTCACGTCGGTTCAGATGACGCTGTTATAGATATCGCAATCTGATTATGTTGATAAACGTCCCAATCAGATCGCGATAGTATTAATTCAATCTGATATCTACTGGAAACTCAAATCGTCACTTAGGCATTGGGTCTTCAACTGTGTTCATTGTACCAAATTCCGTTGCCGTTGAAGTAAGTAGGCTCTACGATAAGTATTCCTGTTTCATTTTGCTTAAACTTATCATCTCGTTGTCTAGTTAAAGTGTTTGTTCGATTTGTTAAAAGCCAAAATAAAAGACTTCATTTTACACAGAGAATCTTTACATAACACTTACTGTCATGAGCACTTTAGATAACATTTCCTATAACATTTACCAAAACGTTTTAGGGTATGCATTATAGACTAAAAGATATTTTCTGTTAATTTAAATTCTAATTTTGACAAATCAACTCCCAAGGACACTTCATGGCAAATTATATCACATTTATATTAGCGTAATTGCTCTCTTATAGACACTTCATAAACTCTTATAATATTTTACTACTTTAAATTTAAACTAAATTTAAAAACTAAAGTAGGCCTACTGTTATTAAATAAGTAGTGTAACTCTTAAAGTAGTTGTTTTATATTCTTATTGTGTACTTTAAAAACTTACCACTTCACAAATAAGTTATTATTAATTTGAAAATTGTTTTTCCTTAAGCAGCTTAGTATAGTTGCAATTCTCTTGGAATTGCTATCAAATGCGTTACACACTGCTTTTATATTCTTGCACATATGCACTACTTGCCAAATAAATGTCTATTCAACGACTGTCTGTTTTATGAACGATAATCCTTTTACTTGCTGTATTTTCAGTCGTTTATTTTGCGAGAGTTTCGTAAAAAGGGTGCCGTGGATATTTAAGAATAGTGTCTATTTTAACTCTTTGTAACATTTCCCTATTTAAATATATGCAAATTTGTGACGCCAAGTCTCGGCTGAGACGCCTATGAGATTTTTTAAGAGTCCGCGGCTTTCAGGTTGGTCTTAAATCTTTTCCGTTAACGTTCCTGGTGCGTTATTTTATTTTCGCGTGGTGCAAAATTAGCTCATTGTGGTGCTAATGAGGCGTGGTGGGGTGCCGGTATAACAGTGTTGCCCCTTTACTCCTACGTTATTTAGGCTCCGAACGTCATCTGCTCGACTCAGTTTGTCTCCTGTGTTGTATTTGTTACATTTCGCTTCTGTGTGTGATTCTGTTACGTTCTCGTGCGTAGCGATTGCGAGTGCCGAGTGTATTTTGAAGTTCCAGTTTGTGCGTTATTCGGTTAAACATTGGAAATGAGTGAGTTAAGGTAAAAGTTTATCATATCTGAATATTTATTGCGTATACGTTTTGTTGTTGTATCGTTGTTATCGATGATCTTTTTATTTCCCGCTATATTAAATACTCCCCTTACGATACTCCTTTATTTTTTATATCAAACTTGATAAACTTAAAAGCTTATCAAACTTGATAAAAGCACATTAATTATACTAATTGCTGTTATTTTATACGTGTGGTTGGTTAACTTGGACTCATATACATGTTTATTGATGGTACGAAACCATTGAATCACTATGTGGACGTTTGGATGTGTGGAAATTGATCCTGCGGTGGATGTTTTAAGCCTAGCCGCCAAAGTCTATGAACCCCATCTTACGATATAATACTGCTCAATTATTGATTTTTAAATGCCTTAAAATAAATTTTCACGTAATGTTTTGCTCACTATATACTGAGAACAGTACGGTGCGCAGTAGAGAGAAACTATGGTTACTTTCAAATATTACAGTTAGTTGCACGAGACGTGAGACAGCCCTCCAGAATTTGTGCTACATATGGGCAAGTTGACTCTATTTCGTGCAACAAGGCGTGGATAAATCATTATAATGACAAACAGTAAAATCATTATTAAGGTCTACATTTCAAATTCAGGCTATTAAACTGCCCATGTGTGGCACAGATCCTAGGGGGCTGTCTCACGTCTCCTGCAACCGACTGTACTTGTGTCAAATGATTAAAAATCTATCTCTGGGGGCCCACTGAGTTTGGCATACAGGATGTAAATGTTTACACTCGATCTTTTCCCATATCCTCTAATCGTATAATTTGTTATGTTCAGCAAGTTATGGGCTAATAGTTTACAATGAGCTATTCTCTGAATATACTTATCAATTTTGTATTGGACCTCGCTTGTCTTTTATTTTTTGCTTGGCTTGTGCCAATCAGCCGAGGACGTCAAAATCAGTAAAATGATGCAAACAAACGGCGAGCCCAGTCACCGGCTGGTTAGTATCTCAAAGTTCACCGTTATCGCGTTATCGCCGTGGGGTCGCGACCTCTCCTCTCGCGTCTATCATACACAGTGTACAGTACAGTGTATCGGCTGCGGCAGTATCATCTGATGCTGCACGGCGGTCTGTTGTTGTATCACAGTGTGTCCTGCTTGTTTGCTCACAATATGCCTTTGTTTACAGGTATGTTGACCAGCCTACTGCAATCCGTGCATTGCTTTATTAAGCAAAAATCAAAAAAGGGGAAGGTAAGGGTTAACTTTTCTTATTGTGTTGTGCAGTTTTTAGGTCTATCTTAATATAAGTAGGTATTTCCATACATAATAAACACAAATGTAACCTGGTTTATACACGTTTTTAGAACTTAGTATATTTTTTGTCATTGGATTTCTTCTTTTTTTCTTGTTTACTAATCTACACGACCTTAACTGATATTGATAGAGGATTGTTATTGTTCTTTGGTTACCTGCAACGCTAAGTTGGGCTGTCCGATATTATAACAGGGTCGAAAATTATTAAAGAAACATTTATATGATTCGCTTAAAATAATTCTTAGGGGTCTTTTTGAGTCGGTCGAGAATTGGTAGTCTAGAAGTCTTCTTTCACATCCGATATTACAGACAGTTTATTATGCATCATACCGGTGACTTGCACGGTAAACACTAAACAGTAATACCTTACCTACCAATTGTTTAAGATCTATGATCTCATTCAGCTTTTATATGCCCGAATATTTTGTAGACTACTGGTGGTCGTCTGTTTTTGTTTGATGTACGGTATTTCGCACTTGAGAAGGACCTGCGCGCAATATGCCGCAGCCGCATTTTTGACCTTATATATCATCATAGGCGTCACAAGTACAACACGAAATGCATCACACATGTCGGAAGAGATCGTCCAGCAGGTCTATAAATATCTTCCATCGTGGCAATTCTGTCCAACTGTTCTATTTCCAACCTGCGCTGCGTATGTTGCAGTTTTGAAAATCTGTTCGAACGAGTTTCTGTGCCAAAGTACTCAAGTTTTTTTTTTTAATTTTGCTAAGTGGTCTGTAATCATTCGCCAGCTACACCTACTTTTCATTTTACCGGATTTTATCCCCGAAAAACTGGATCGTGTGTCCTCTGTAGAAATTAAAATTGAATTTACTTAATACGAATGCGAAAGAGTTCGTTTAAGTCAACCTATACCCTAGACTATAGGCTATATAGCCAATTAAATCCTTGGTGGCTTCCCCATGGCTCGGTTGGTCGACCGCACGGGAACATCGTGTCTCACGATAAACTGCTATTTATTTAATAATAATAAATATATCATCTTTAATAATTTATGAAAGTACTGCAAGTCGAAGAACGAGTGCCGAACTGGCCAGATCAGCCAATGTCGAGCTCCCATGTCCTTACGACCATTATGTATCTTTAGTGACATTGATATAAAAAATTAACAATATCAACGCAAGTAAAATGATAACATGTAAAATACCACGCAAGGTACTTAATTTGTGTTTTTTTATGATAACTTAGCTGCTATAACGTTATCAGATTTATTATAGAATTGCTGTACAGTACAACATTTCAAATGTTCTGCTTCATAAGGGCTAAGCGCCACCTCCACAGTCCATGACACTAAGATCGAATATTTCCAAGAACAAAGAAATTTTCTTTACCGTTATAAGTTGCACGTGGAATCTCGTGCTCGGTAAGCGGCGGCGGGAACTCTGATCATTGTTCTCTGATGTGACCGTAACAAACGGACCATGTCAAGGATTCTACCTAACCTGGCCTACTTTTCACAAAGAAATCACGAGTCAGTTCCTCCACACTGTTCAATTACGGATTACCTTTCGCTTCTAGCAAATAGATTTTCACTCCCGGAGTATGGTCTGGTAACGTCATCTGCTATGTAAACCCGTAAGCCTCCGTATCGCTACGAACGAAAATACGCGCAGTAGGCCTACGCACCGACTGCTGTGATTTTACATCCGTAATAGGTAAACTATAAAAATTGACAATTGTTGAACTCTGTAAAGTAGGCTATACAGTATTAACTGCTTGGCTTTTACAATATTGTACTAATACAGCTATATTTATATGCATACTCATAAACGTTGCTAAACATGTTAATTACTACTAGGTCGATTCGCTGGCTTCATCCAAAATGTATCTGTTATTATTGTATCGTCCCATTTTTAGATAAGCAAGCAGGCAACACTCGTTGCACAGGACCAATGACATTTTGAGCCTCATATCGAGGTGGACCGCCGAAGTTGCGTACCAGTACCAAGTCCGACCCCGACCATCCCCAATTTCCGTTGATGTCTCCTGACTTTACCACATAATTAATTGGGCGGTTCGTTGATAAATTATAGTAGCAGTACCGTAACATCACATATTTCTGTACAGTCAGAGTTTCTATAAGGCGAGTTTGTCGTATGTGAATTTGTCAATAAATTTGAAAGGAATCATTTAAAATATAATAAAACTAACTCCACTGAGCACGCACTTTAATATAAGTGTTATTAGTCTTTTTCAGAATGCATTAGTTTTGCTGGTATAAACTAATTGAAAAATACCTGAATTTTTTCCGAGGAGCATATCCTACAATAGTAGTTACAGTTACATTTTGTATGGACTACTAATGTATATATCCGCAGTACTGTATAGCCAGCACAGTATGCTCCAGCAGCAGCACCTGGTGGGCCGCCCAGGTAGCGGCTGACGGGATGGCACGGCGCTGGTCCCGTGTTGGTCCCACGCCCAAGGGCGGCCAGAAATACACGCCTCCTCCGTCCCAACGCGCAGCGGCGAAATTGGGCTCGGGACCGAGTTTTGACGCGAAATGTCGCTTTCTAGAACCTCCTGTCCTGTCCCGCTGTCACATCGGCACCGGCTCAGCTACCGTTGTGGCGTGGAAACGGGCGCGCGAAATCGCTCCGTTTCACCGGATAGGAGGAAGTGTGTGACTGTTGGGCGCGATTCCCGAAATGTGGTACCATTTGTTGGGGAAAGTAATTGAGAAAATATTTAGAGATTTGCTATTAAAAGAATAAACATTAGGGCGAGTGATGAGAAAGGTGCCTGCGTGATGATTCTTATAAGCAATCCCTGAGCTATCGGAAATCGGAACCACACATAAATCCTGATAATCCTTGATGGTTAAAAAGAACGACAAAATTCAAAATTAGTCAGTCCTTAACGAGTGACAATTAAACAGTTTTGTTTTAATCAATTATTCAGCACGTTTTTATGTGAAAACATTTCTTGAAATGCAAATTTTCGTTCTAGACATAAAATTTTTGATGAACAGCCCTTTGTGGGTATGCATTTTACAACGTTGAAGGGTGCGCTCTACCCATCTGCCGCGCGCGGATGCAAGGGTTTAGAATCTCCGTGTTTGTCGCCCCAGTTGTAAACCGATTTAAAATATTTTGGTGTCATTCTTTTCGTAATATAATTTTGTACTCCGCTATCGTCTTAAAATTTCGATATTAATTTAAATTACTAAGCAGTGTGCTTGCTAATAATGTTGAAATAAGCGTTTTTGTATCAAGTTTTAACGTATTAAAAACATTTTTTTAAGAAAAAAATAAGATGATAAGTGAGTACAATATAATCTTAAGAACAAGAATCTTCAATAAGATTGGTAAAAAGTTTATAGATAACGATGCAAGAATCGAGATGCGAAAGGTCTGCAATTTCAAAAACATCGTTATTAGACCACCGATCGATTTCGCACTGAAACCAAAAAAAGCATTAAAGTAACAAAATTTAAAATCACCCGTCATATATTTTCCAAAATGTGAGTTTCCGCGTATAGCGGCAGTTAAAGGTGCTGCTATACATCGACGTCACGTCACGTCACGTCACGTCTTCATTCGCATCCATTCGCACCGACGGATCCGGCGATTCCGGAGGGGGTGCTATACATCGACGTCAAGCATTCGCATTCGCACTGGACGTCGCGTCCATTCCGCCAATTCTCACGGATTCCGCGCGCACGGAAGTAAACAATACCCCCCGTCGCAGCAGACCTGCGTACTCAGCGAATTTCCAAATTAGTAATATTAATTTTGACCAGCTAAATTTGTAAACAAAATTTCATCACGTGCTCATAAATAGGGAAATAAATGTCTATTCTCCTTGAGATATAGGGAAAGAGTATGCAGGTATGCTGCCATGGGGGACACTAAAAGTAGGTTTTTAGCATAGAAAAAATTTATTTCGACCATATAAAGCCATATAGTAAGTTTCATCAATATCTGTCCATAAATAAAAGAGTTTGCCTATTCTCCATATGATTAACATGGCAAAAGAGTATGCAGGTTTGCTGCCATGATAAGTACAAAAGCCAAGAATTTTTACCTTAAATGGATGAATCTCAACCAAATGAAGCTAAATACTAAGTTTCATCCAAAAATATTGGTTAATAAGTGAAATATTAACACATCCTTATTCTCCATAAGATTAACATTGGAGCCCTAAAAGACAATGTACTGTCTTTAGACTTTGTAATATCTCGGTAACCAATGGAGATAGAGCAAAGCTTCAAAATACTAAATTGTGTGTTTTTTTTAGCTAAATCCAATGGTCAAAATAAAAATTTAAAATTTTTAAAATTTACATATGAAAAATGCAAAAAACCCATTTTTGGGGTACAAAACCCCCCAAAACTACCCCTTCCGGTAGGTCGATATGTCTGGTTTTCGAACTCATCCGAATAAACGTAGGATTACACATCTCTACCAAATTTGGTGTCGATCGGACCATTTTTACGAGAGTTATCGTGTCTAGGGACACATACATATATATATATATATATATATATATATATATATACATATATATATATATAAAAATTTTAATGACTATTATTTTCGGTCTCTGGACACCTCAAAACGAAAAAGTATCATGGTCCCGGGCTTAGGTCTTTCCATGAGACCTACGGTAATAGCTTATTCCCTATGGGAAATTCGCTAAAACAAACATTCGGACAAAATCCACCCTTGCTCTCATTGGTTCCGAAGTTTCCCGATTGCGTACGAAGATACCCGAGGCGAAAGCCGAACGGCCGAATGGACGTTGGTAGCGGCTATACAGCGACGTCGCGTCGCGTCACGTCACGTCCTCATTCGCACGCATTCGCACCGATTCGCACCCGAATGCTCCTCAGAGCATTCGAGTGCGAATGGATGCGAATGAAGACGTGACGCGACGTGACGTGACGTCGATGTATAGCCGGTTCCATTTGAATACACAGGGAGCATACCATGCGAACGTGGACGTGACGTGACGCGACGTGACGTGACGTCGATGTATAGCAGCACCTTAACAGTCTCTCGCTCGACGATTTTGACGACGAGGTAGAGCGCACCCTTAAACTTGTCGTACCACTACCACCTGTCAGCGAAAGTGAAAGAATGCGTAAGTGACGAAAGAGATCACTTTCGCTGGTGAGAGAGTAAACAAAGCGCCAAACAAAGGTTGGAGGAAGTATCGTCTAGTCATAGTGTGGTGGCTTAACGAAATGATCGTGACCTGATGGATTAAAGCCACAGACTTTGCACGTTACTTCCATACCCTAAATACAAACAATTTATGGGGGGTGCCCGATTTTCAGGTCCGTCATCTTGAAATACGACGCCATCTTGGTTTTCATTAGAGGAATTGAACTATTTATTGAAAATGGCCTAATATCGCCCAAAAGGACACATTTACGCAATTTTGTATATAATATGTTTTGTTCACAAATAAATTTACTATAAAATGAGATAAAAACCACTTCAATAACTTAAATAGTCTTGAAGATATAAACTGTCAAAGTTGAAAATTTGATATTTTCCTCTACGTTACATGTAGTTTTTGCTATATATCACTCAAACGGTCAAGGGTACGTAATTGTTATAATGATATGTTTTATTTGCTGTTAAATTTGCTACAAAATGAGGTAAAAATCTCTTAAGTAACTTAAATAGTTTTGAAGATACAAACTGTTAAAGTTATAAATTTTATTTATTCTTGTATGCAGTAGGTCCATGTGTCTTAAAAGCCATGACCATTTGTTTAACCTGTACGTATTGAGTTAGAAGACTGCAACTTCGCACATCAATACTGGACTTAAAATAGTACTTTCCAAAGGTCTTCTTGACTTTTTCCTCCCAAAGGGATACAAACAATAAAACCACAAGGGCTTTAGCACAAGAGCTTTAGATATGTGAATATTAATTCCATATAAAACCAGGGGGGCCCACAAGGAGTAAGTTGAAAATCCTGAATAAAACCATAGGTCATGAAGCATATAAAATTAAAGGTCTTAATCAGTAAAACACTTTGCCGTAATCTGGAGTTCAAAAGAACTGTGAGCGAATTTTCACATCGAGCAGGGCAGGTCATGACGTCATAGTTGAGCTTCGTACGGCTGAAAGTTATTGGTTCTTTTATCTGATTTCGATAGTCGATATAATCGAAATACTCCATCTTCTGTTGTCTGATCCCCTTCCTTGGTCAGTCGAGTCCTGATCCAGTCATCCTTGCATCATTGCTCGGCCGAAAATGAAAGAAGGCAAAGTGACAACAGAACCAATCGGAAAATAAATTTAACCATGCAAATTCGTATAGTGAATTTTTACTAACCTTTAACAGGATTATGAAGTTATGTTCTGTTGTTTTCAAAACTTGTAAGTTTACCAACAATAATGCCACTTAGGCCTAGGTTTTATGGGCCTAAAGAAATGTTCATTATAGGCCTACTGATGGGGTTTCACGTTTAGTATAGGCTATTTAAGTTAAGCTTTTTTAAACTTTTTTGTAATGGAGTCATTAACCTTCCGAGTGTTATTCGTCGAGTTTTCGACGAATAACACTCCCCAAGGCCCAGCTTTTCGACCTTCGAGCGTTTGAGCATTGACTATCTAAAGTCAATGGTTCGAGTATATTTTTCGACGGTTCGAACACGTAACGTAACTTTATAGAGACTCTGACCTACCTTACCTGGTAAAATAAATATCTTAAGGCTGCGGTCTACCCCTGGCGCGCACCCAAATGCAAGGGTTTTTTAGAATCGTGTTATCTTCTGCCAAATGAAGCCTAGAGCTATAAATAAGGTGTCATATTAAAGAAGAATAACGGTACTAGTTTTCGTCTGTTACAATTTTGTAATTAGTTCATTAAAACCAATAGAAAACTTCAGTTAAAAATCGAGAAAAACAGATGATTTTAGACCGGTATAGCTGAAATTAGAAATTTTATTTTAAAATTCTAAAAAGATAGCCGACTAGATCCTTTTTTATCCTTTTAGAAAAAGTTAAGAGCCAATCTCTATCTTAATTGGTTATTTTTAAAACACGATCCCCGTAAACCTCTGCATCTATAAAACTCAAAAACAGATAATTTTACACAATTATAACTGAAATTAGAAATTTTATTTGAAAATTCTAAAAAGATAGACGACGAGATCCTTTTTTGTACTTTTAGAAAAAGTTAAGAGTCAATCTCTATCTTAATTGGTTAATTCTGAAACACGATCCCCGTAAACCTCTGCAGCCATCAAACTCGCCTAGCGCTACGGCCGCGAGGCCGGCATATTCGGCATTGTTGTTGTTTTTGTTTTGGTTGGGGTAGACCGCAGCCTTAATACAATAAAAAATAGCTAAAACTGTTTAAGTAGACTATGATTAGTTTTTTCTTCTTTTTTTATTGACATGTTACAAACTTTCTATTTAACTATTATAGCAGCCTTTACAAAATTAAGAAATTCATCAATATTGTATTTATTATTAAACAGGCTTTGTTATTTTTCGGAAGGTCTTTAAGTTACCAGTGAATGAGTATTTGTTGTATTTATTCTGCATTTAATTAACAGTGGCAAAATAGAAAACTTCTGTTCAAGCTCATTAGTAGGTTCGGAGGTAAAGTACAATACTCTCCAAACATCAGATATACCAATGAAAATGGGTTTGGTTTGAAGTTGATGAGGAAAAGTAACAAGACCATCCATATACTACTAAAGGGTGTAACCTACGTCTTTCCATATGCTTAATTTATTTAGTCTTTAGATATAATGAGCAATGTTTTAAATGGACTGTATTACTAATATGGGGAGTCTTCCTTCGCAGAGGGAGCATTTAATGCTAATTTAGCAAATACGGACAAAAACGCCCTTCATTTCAGTACAATATTTGCCTAACAAACGATTACACTAGGCCTAGGAAATGTCAACTTTCATAAGTTGCTTTGGTTTAAGCAACAAAACATCAATTAATTAATGTTATTTTTAAGACGGATGTTATCCTTTTATTTATCGATACCTAATATATCACTGCCAGTTTCGCATCTTTAATAATTAATTATATGGTTTTTGAACTTCTCTCTGGTAGAAAATGGAAGGGAGTAATTTGCATTTTCAATGACGTTGTCGGATAGAAGGACACAAGCGATAATCTCAATCTCATACCGATATCGATAGACATATTCATATCGATATGACTATCCACAATATCGACTTCATGAGTCTATCGCATAAACTATGAAGTCATGACCTGCCCTGTTCGATGCGAAAATTCGCTCACCCAAAAGAACGATCCAGTCATAAATGGCTGCCAGTCAAAGTTTGCATGAAAACTCCCTAAGCAAAACTATAAAATGTTATAACTTTTGACCCACTTGTCCTTTTAAAGTGCAGTTTGTGGTAACGAGTTCTACTAGTGAATCCCTTTAATTTGATACGCATCATGCATGACCTATGCTTTTATTTAGGATTTTCAACTTACTCCTCGTGGGCCGACCCCCTTTGGGGGAAAAAGTCAAGAAGACCTTTGGAAAGTACTATTTTAAGCCCAGTATTGATGTGCGAAGTTGCAGTCTTCTAACGCAATACGTGCAGGTAAAACAAATGGTCATGGCTTTTAAGACACACGGACCTACTGCATACAAGAATAAATAAAATTTATAACTTTAACAGTTTGTATCTTCAAAACTATTTAAGTTACTTAAGAGATTTTTACCTCATTTTGTAGCAAGTTTAACAGCAAAATTGAGTAATTTGCTGAAATTATTGTTAATTATTGCTTCATATTGTATTTGAACTGCAGCATCAAAGTATTGTACAAAATATTATCAATTGAGTTTACCGTCTTGTTATTATTGTATAAGTATTTATCTTGTTGTTGTTATTATTGTTGTTATTATCATGTATTGATTATTTCAATGTAATGGGTTTCCCGTTGGAATAAATAAATAAATAAATAAATAAATAAATAAAACATATCATTATAACAATTACGTACCCTTGACCGTTTGAGTGATATATAGCAAAAGCTACATGTAACGTAGAGGAAAATATCAAATTTTCAACTTTGACAGTTTATATCTTCAAGAATATTTAAGTTATTGAAGTGGTTTTTATCTCGTTTTATAGTAAATTTAATTGTGAACAAAACATATTATATACAAAATGGCATAAATGTGTCCTTTTGGGTGATATTAGGCCATTTTCAATAAATAGTTCAATTCCTCTAATGAAAAACAAGATGGCGTCGTATTTCAAGATGGCGGACCTGAAAATCGGGCACCCCCCCCATAAATTGTTTGTATTTAGGGTATGGAAGTAACGTGCAAAGTCTGTGGCTTTAATCCATCAGGTCACGATCCTTGCTGATATTGTCTCTAAGCCACCACACTATCAGGCGTGTAGACTAGCAGTGGTAGCGGTGCGCCGCCTCCGCGCCGGTGAACGGTGACATTGGTGTAAGTGTATGTGGGATTGCCGCGTTCGATTTGCACACAATCGCCTAGTGGTGGGGAAAGTCTTTTAAACGTAATCACTTTCGATTCTCACTGTTTACAAAACAACTATGACTCTCAATTGCAGAATCATGTCTCAAAACCCCGCTTTTGTATTTTAAAAAAATTACGACTTGCCCTCATTTTAATTTAACAATTAGTAATGTAGTTTTAAAAGACTGTCTTAATGGAATTGCAGATGACATTGGATATCTTGGCCTGTGATGGCCGTTTACAGCTCAAATTGGAGTAGAGAAACGAAGTTGCTCAGCACCGTTTTTAGTGCCGTGATTACCAATTTGAATCTATAAGGGGAGTATGTCGGAGGCCAAGATATTCCGTGTTATCTGTTATATTTGCCGAACTAAAGTTTTGAGTTTGTCATGAGATAGACGGCAAATTAACAGTACTGTTGTTGGCGTCGCGTCGCGTCGTCTGCCGTCCTGCCGTAAATCGTACTTTTCAGAGAATGTTACTGAGGTATCCGAATCTATTATATGACCACCCCTAGGTACTGAGGGCATTAGTAGTCGAGTTTGCCGGTTACAGGCTATAGGCAGTAGACGTCAGTACCAGTAGTGCACCGACTACAAAAGCACGGCCGTATACGAGAGGTCAGCCCCAAGGCGAGGTGGACTTGTCGCAGCTCTGAGTCCTTATCAGCGGCGATTGTTGGCTTATCCGACATCCGCACCACTGGGTCAATGTCGCGCACCGCATCGCACTCCTTCCTGTACCGTCTTGACGAGGAGTGTATGTACTACCTTATGTTGCGTCGCACTGGATTTTTAATGGTCAACGTTGGTTGAACAAGCTTTCTGACAAAGTATTGCTCATGGTATTTTATAACATGCATCTAGTAGCAAAGAATATCAACAGAACTTCATTTTGTTACGACGATGTTTTAAAATATTTTGGATCGATCGATTTACGGAAAGACAGATGACGCCGAACGTGTAACTCTTGAATGACTCACTTTTCCAAAATTCTAATTCAATTTCTTTATTGACGTTTGCCCAATGGCCTTATCAATAAATTTACGGGCGATACAAGACGAAAATACAACACAAACTACTGTACATTCAATCGTAAAACTTAGCATGATACAAATCTTTTAATTCGTAAATCCATAGTAGATTAGTTGTGTTACTTTGTGCTAGTGTTTGTCGTTTTTCATTTTCAATGGAAATCGTTTAAGACATCCATTTTGAGGTATTTTTGTCGCAAAGCTTAGTAGCTATTTAAAGGGCGCAATATATAAACACATTGGAGCCGATTAAGCTCAAATAGCATTTGTGTGTAATTTAGCCGGCTTATTCATATAGCGCCACTCGATGTCACGTTTGATGAGGAACGGTCGCAGAGGCGAGCGTTTACTCAGTGCAGCGCGAGGATCGTCCCCTCTGGAGCTCGCTGGTCGCCGGTGATGCTGGGAGCGGACTTCCTTGACCTTCCGCCGGTCACTTCCGCCGCCGTATACGGAACTCCAGGGCCGCCCGCCGCGAAGGGAAGGTCGCCCTGCCGCTGCCGCAGCCGCTGTGGTTGCGGCTGTTCCGCGTCTCTCGGTTATACGATCACCCATCTAGTTGTTACTTCTACGAAATGAGAGGGATCAAAATTACCCTCGCTGTATGGAGCTTTACAGCTTGTTCGCGTCGAAGCACAACTGGTTAAACCAAAGGCAAAACGTTTCATTATTCTGTGCTTCAACTAAACTTATGTGATAGTAGATTTCATAAAGGATTAATTGAGAATACGGATGTACGCTATTCATCCTGTTGTTTATTATCTTATCAATTATTAGTTTGCAATAAACATACTACTGCAATATCAAGTAGTGTGTCTTACTTTTGTTCAAAGAACAACATTTTGTTACAAAAATTTCAAACACGAGTTAATTCTAAGATAAAAATCGCTGGTTGCGATTGGTCTAGGTAGGTTGCGGAGGCGGCTAGACGACCAGGCGACGGCGGCGTCGCGTCGGTGGTTGCTAGGATACCCAGCGTCTCTCCGGAAACCAGCGTCATATGGGTCTCAAGGTCGTGGAACATAATATGTGTCATATTTTGATATTGTGTCTGATTTTTAGAATTTCTAATCGGGAAACTCGATTTCCAAGACCTATCGATCAATGCTAATGACACTACGCGTGTGACTCAAGTGAGATCAGTATGCTTTATAGAATGTGTAAGTGCAAATCTGTATTGAACAAAATTGCGGTTGATGACAACTATAATTTAGAACAATAGCTACAAACAGCATGAACCTTTATTACATAATACAAAAATCAAGGTTGTAAAAATGATTTTAACGAACAATTATTGCGATTGTTCCATAGTTATGTGAAACAGATTGTTCGCATGGAGTGGATAATGAACTCAAAAGAGGTTCGAAACCAGGAGTAGTTCAACCATAAAACAGGATCACTTTGCTGATAATTCATGTAGTTAAACCTTTAGGTGATGTGTCTTTTCTCGTCATCGTTGTAGTCCTAAGCAGAGACCAAACACAGTCCGCAACATTCTACAGTATGTTGACCATTAATGGAAAAGTCGTCGTTGCAAATAGTCCAAAGGAGATATCAAGCACAGTCCACAATATTGTACAGTATGTTGACCACTAATGGAACAGTCATCGTTGCAAATAATACAAAGGGGATTCCAAGCACAGTCCGCCAAATTGTACACAATGTTGACCATTAATGGAACAGTCGTCGTTGCAAATAGTACAAAGGAGATACCAAGCACAGTCCGCAAAATTGTACAGAATGTTGACCATTAATTGAACAGTCATCGGTGCAAATAGTCCAAATGAGATACCAAGCACAGTCGACAATATTGTACAGTATGTTGATCATTAATGGAACAGTCATCGCTGCAGATAGTCCAAAGGAGATACCAAGCACAGTCCGCAATATTGTACAGTATGTTGACCGTCAGCAATCGTTGCAAATAGTCCAAAGTAGATAACACGTTAAGTCCACAATATTGTACAGTGTGTTGACCATTAATGGAGCAGTCATCGTTGCAACTAGTCCAAAGTAGATACCAAGCACAGTCCGCAATATTGTACAGTATGTTGACCATTAATGGAACAAAATATCGAGTCTCCTTTGCTCTTGCCCCGACCCTGGAATATAAGAAACTTTCTGGCACGTGCGTATACCTTATCGTCCGATGGCGTTAAACCTCTACAGTAGCCACAGGGTTCTTCTCTCTTGTCGCATCGCCATCGTTGTTTGCACGACCGCGGAAGTTAAGCGGCAGTGTTTTCTGCCAAGAATCCCGATGGCCGTGATTCACTGGTTTCTAAATACCTCGTCATTTGGCAGCGGCGCGCATATGTGTTTGTCAACTCTATCACAACCTGGCAGCGCCGCTGCCCGACCTGCCCATGGTTGGACACGTGTACGGGGTTTACCAAACGTCTTGTGGTATAAACTATGCAGTTATTCCTATATGATGAACTTGACGTACACTATCGTAGATTGCTTCTCAATTATAAACAACTGAATATATAGTAGGCCTTTAAAAAAACTCGTGTACACCAGTAATACGTTTTAATTTGACTATAAAATCACACGACAAAGTATAGTAAACCCTATCGGCGTCCATAAGTCTATTGGAATATTCATTACGCACAGTGAATTCAAATGTAATAATCTGTGCATATTACGTTCTCCTTCAATACATCACATCCTCTTGTTGATAAGTTTCAAGGTTAGTCATATTGTTTTTCCATCTATATTTAGTCATTGGATATCCCAGGTATCGAGAGGTTTAATCGATCCGCTATCGTAAAATCGCAGGGGAACCCCTGAGTGAAAGGGTAGAAGTTCCAGAAACAGGCAGGGCGCGGTGCGGGTGCGGACCAGGAAGAGAGTCGCAGTCGCGGGGTCGCGCGGCCAGCCTTGAGGCGGGTTTGTGACCCAGGCACCAGGCAGTAAAACTGCACCACGCTACGCAGTCGAGCAAGCTGCCGTCACTGCTGCCCTCTTAGGATCAAGAATAATTAATTGTTGTAGGTTAGGTCTTATTCCTGGCAAAACGAGTTTTGCTCGTTACAGAATATATTTATTGGGTTTTCTTTTAATGTCATCACTGTTAACGGAATTTTGTCCCAAACGTTGTTTGTCCTAACAGCGGTATTCGTTTCCTCATTAAACAATAGTCGTTAACGAAGTGTAAATCTAAAACCACAAGTCTGCACATTTTATATGTATTGTTTACGTGTAGGATTCTCCTTTGTAATGTTTCTCATTTTTCCTTTGTTCTCCTTTGTGTTAGCAACTCATAAAGACATGTTTATTTTCAACTAAACACAAATTCTAGTTATAAAAAATAACAATTTCCCCTAGATTTCAGTCTTGATGTGATATAAAATCACAGAATTTATATTTAGTTTTTGAGCTACTGTTACTGTATAGCTAGTACCAGGTTAACCGAGCCTTGCTCGTGGGTTTTAATTCAGTTTTGATATAGTGTCATGGTAATAAAGCTATTACATTTCGACGAACAACCAACTATACCTTTTAACAGTTAACAGCTGTTCAAAAAGTCTGCTTAACATTAATGTTCCTTTATTTTTGCATAACTTTCGTTGTTATTTCGTTACCAAAATAGCAACACATAAGGCCAATGTTAAAAATTACGATTTTTAAACTTAAATTTAGACCGAATTAAATTTTTCCTGAGATTGAGGCTGTTTCTAAACTTATTTTTGGGACACAACACTCTTTAACGCAAAGTTTAAGCAAAATGTACCCGCTAGATTTCGAGATCTTGGAACACACATCCCTTCAGACAGTGCTCGTATTATAGTATAGGATGTTGCTTAGTATAAGGACTCCCCTATTCATAAAGTAATGACAAATCCGTTTTATAAACCGTCATATATTAAAATTGGAATTTTTCGCGTTGATTGCAAATCGCAGAATGCTAGCAAAAAGTGATAGTTCCAGGCTTGCTCTGAGGGACAAAACAATCATGTAGTTTCTCTTATGCCAGGCCCCAGGACATGCAAGGTCGAAGTTAAAAATATTTCCCTAAGGAAAAGTGTGGGTCAATTTTTTTATTAGGACATCGCGGTCGGCGCCCGCAAACAATAAGTCAGTAGCTATATACACCAATGGTGCATACATATATTGGCGTAACACCAATACGCCTGGGTTTGGTGTGAAAGATTTTGTTTTTATGAATCTTACTACAGCGATCGTGTTTGAGTTGTCCGAGCGCAGTACAGTCACAGTACGGTACCGATACAATGGAGGATGCCGGCACCGCAACGGTCGACGTACACCGAGCGGTACATTGTCCACTGTTGCTACCCATCGTGCCCATACCGCATGTTGCATACGGATCAGCTAGCACCAACGGTGAATGTACCCGCGGGAATACTGTAGTCCATACCCACACCGTTGTGGCGCGATGACGTCCCGGCGAAACACTCGGGAAAGGGCGTGTACCGTGTACCGCGGTCAAGGTTGGCTGCAAAACTGACCCACACAGAATGCGAGACGCTTGGCGTAGGTAGGGAGGGCTCTCTGGAATCTCTAAATGCTGATTTGTTCTAGAAAATTGCCGAACTATTGCATATAAGCTAGGTAGCCTAAACAAGTCATCGTGTTGGAGCAGCTGAGAGCAGCTGTTATTCGCTGGCTTTTGTAAATGCCCACCAGAACACTCATCTTTAGGAGCTTTTAAAATCTAAGCGCTATTTTTCGACATGACTTGTTTCAGTGTTTCTCCAGATCAGTTAGAGGAGAAAACTAATTGATTTTTTATGTTGTATAGAAGCGCGTCTACGATGAAAATGACGTTTTAAATAATTACATCAGTTTCATTATTTTTATGATGCATTTCATTTTTTTAAAGTATGATTCCGCGAAGCATATCCCTTTTAAGAAGTGTAATTTAGGATGGGCGCGAAGGTCCCTCGGTTCCGGTTGTGCAAGACCGGTGGCGGTGGCTCACAGGACGCGTGTCCCGGCTGTGGCTGCCGTCACATCCTCAGCCTTCTCCTACTTTCTCCTACACCAGGCCGGGCTGGTGGAAACAAACAGATCAAGGCAAATGTATCGCCTCTACATAGGATAGCTCTGGATAACTTGATATGGACAGTGTTGACGCGGTGTGATCATGGCGGTAGAGAGGTAAAAACCGGTTATAAACATGATACCTTGCAATAGAACCGATGGAAACCTCAACGCCTAAGTTATAAAACAATTATAAATATGTTTTGCTTCTGCCAAATTCGGTGTTGACTGTTTTTGGCCCACTAAACAAGCATCCAGTAAACTCAACGATGGAATAAACTAATAGGTCTACTTTTATATCAGCACCCCTGTGGCAGCCAACCTTCCCTCACTTCCCAAATTTATGGGAGAATAGAATGGTCCTTTTATCGTGCAAACATCAATTATTTTACTTTGGCTTTAAGAGAATTCGAGATGACTAATTCACTTTAGCCGCTGCGATCGAGGCCGTGCAAGATCAAGATCCTGGCGGAGAGGTCGACTGCGCATGTTGACTCATGATATGATTACAGCTCAGCGCCAGCGCGGAACGACCGAGCACTGGTGAAGTGTCTCCAGCACAGCTCGTGACAAGATGAATCATTCATGTACACTGTGTATGATACTTTGATGTGTAGGCAAGGGAAATGGAAACAAATCTCACATTCAGCTTTAAATTTGTAAATGGACCATGAAAACACTGGAGAGAGATTCTGTTTTTTTTTTTCATAATCTTTCAAAATTTACTTGATTTTGAGGTTGGCAATTTTATGGAGTTTAATTTATCTCTTTCTGTAAGGAGTATGTAAAAAAGATTTATCATCAGATCTCATCCAAATTCAAACCTAAGAACTCCCTTCCGATTAGGATACACTTTTGTATTGATTATTTACCAATTCATAAGTATTCGAATCATATTATAAATACTAGCCTACTGTAATTAAATCCGGGAAATTTATAGCTACTACATTTCCGCGACGCGACGTTTTCACTGTTGAATCTGATTCGCACCCAGCAATGCGCGCTTACACAATTTCTCTCAAAACAGGATTCAATTTTATATGTAAAAGTAAATGTTTTTTACTCAGCCATTCATGTAGTTATGATATTTTTTGTTTGTTCCTCAGAATAACATACAATAGCGTACGACAAAACATATTATATTGCCTCACACGCCTGCAAAACATGCTACATCCCTAGAGTCATACTAATACATTTCAAGAGCAATACTTATTTTAAAGGTTAAATATAGATTGGACGTTTTAACATTCAACAATGATAAAGTCGACTACCAGGGCAGAGCGCACACTCGAGAGAGCAAATTGCACGCGTGGCTGTGGTTGTGTGTCAGCCCTGGAGAGATCAAAGGCCGGCCTGATTGCAGCGCAGGTTGCTCGCAAAGCCCTTTGTGCTCAGACCGAGCGAACAAAGTGTACCGGGTCGTCAAGGTCAGTCCTGCCACTGCCGCTGGTGAGGCCAAGGCGGTTCCGGCGGCGGCGGCGGTCGTGTCATATCGTCAGTTCGGCATCACTGTGACGCAACGGCGGCGTCGATAACGCGCCGAGGCTCTTCCTTGTTGTACACCAACAACGCGCGACACTACTCAATGAAAACGACAATCATTCGGAAGTAAACTCGCTCGTCGTAGCCGTAGCGGACCTGAGCGTTCTTGCTGGCTGACTTTTCAAGAAATCGTTAAGAAATACCTTATTGATCATGTGCGGAGGGAATTGAGTTCAACTAAATTTTGATGAAATCTTCGATTTTCAATTAGGCCTAAAAGCAAATTAATAACGTTGTTGAAATCGTAGAATACAACTTTTTATCGCCATCATACCGTCTTCAACATTATTAAACATTAGTCAACCGTCAAGAATTTGCACCAAACATCGACGTCGCGGCAACTCTACGTGCTGGCATGGATTTGTGATTTAAATTAGAGTACCAAATTCCATTAGACAATCGCTGAGTGCGCAGGTCTGGCGCTGCGCGTCGTATTGTGTGATGCGGGGTCCTGGGAGAGAGGCGAAGACCTGAGGAAGAGGAAGAGGAGGACGTTGCACTTGGTCGACACGGCCACGGCTGCCAACGTAACGGCGTTGCACAACCCCGTGTGTTCCGTGCCGTGCAACGCCATTGTCTTGTGCTGCCAACGCTGCAATCCCACTGTGCCACAGCGGGTACCCTCACCCTCCGTCCCCCACTACTCTATTTACATTTAACTTGTGAATATTTTGTTGTTTTTAACTATCAGTTTATTGTATTGCTCAACATTAGGTTCTGTCAAATGTCAAGTACGTGATAAGTTTAAAGATGTGTTATCATCTGTCATCATATCCTACTTAATTTATCAATCACTCGTCTTACTAGTATTGCAATTCCCTACTAAATGCAGTTGTAAGATATTTTTTACTAAACAAACCACTGTAAAATTACATTTAAAGTATTGTACATTTTATAATTACTAAGTACATGTCTGTGAGCGTGGTTTTGTATGTAAATAAATAATTCAATGACCAGAACCATGTAGATCTTTGTTATGCTTATATTTCTATGGCATTAATAATCCGCAACGAATCTTAACTCAATAATAATTTCTCGTCTTTCTTGTTTGCGTTTGCCTGTCTGTGTGTGTTTGTTGCTGACGCTCATGGGCCCTACTTTGTCCGCTTTTCACATCAGGAGAACGGATATAATGATTTTTTTTTAATTTCTGTAATTGACTATTGAGTGGTGTTAAAAGTTTTAGCAACTTATAGGCTAAAATAGGGAACTAATAGGCAACTTATAGGCTATAGAGTCTGTGGGACCCTTTAAATTAGCCAAATTACTGTAAAATTTCAATCACTGTCCGCTTTTCGCACGGGCTCTGCTTTTGAATATTAAATGCAAATATGTATTATTATAGTATTGTTTATTTATTTATTTGAAGGATCTAAGCTACTTCACTATTATTATCCTATTTGTCAGCAGTATAGAGCTGTAAGCCGACTTTAAAAAACCATAACAAAACTTATATCAGAATTTTGTACTTTTTTTGTACCTTTTTGTACCGCAAAAAGAAAATTTTGTACCTCTCTCCTTCGGAAGTTATAAGCGATTTAAAAGTCGGCTTACAGGTCTATGCCAAAAACACAAGTACTTAAAATTGAAAAACAAATTATACGACATTTTTGTACTATTTTTGTACCATTTTGTACCACCAAAAAGAATTTTTGTACCGCAAAAATAAAGGCTACACAATTAAAACAAAGTCGGCTTACAGGTCTACGCCAAAAACACACGTGTTCAGAATTTCAAAAAAAATTATGCTATCTTATTCTACTATTTTTGTACTCTTCAAATAAAAAATTTTGTACCACTCAAATAATGGCACTATGGACAATTTTATAAAGTCGGCTCACAGGTCTACGCCAAAAACACAAGTACTCAAAATTGAAAAACAAATTATACCAAATTTTTGTACTATTTTTGTACCTTTTTGTACAACAAGAAGAAAATTTTGTACCCCTCTCCTTCGGAAGTTATAAGTGATTTAAAAGTCGGCTTACAGGTCTATGCCAAAAACACAAGTACTCAAAATTTGAAAACAAATTTTACCACATTTTTGTACTATTTTTGTACCATTTTGAACCACCAAAAAGAATTTTTGTACCGCGAAAATAAAGGCTACACAATTAAAACAAAGTCGGCTTACAGGTCTACGCCAAAAACACACGTGTTCAGTATTTAAAAAAAATTATGCTATATTATTCTACTATTTTTGTACTCTTCAAATAAAAAATTTTGTACCACTCTAATAATGGCACTATAGACAATTTTATTAAGTCGGCTCACAGGTCTACGCTAAAAACACAAGTACTCAAAATTTGAAAACAAATTATACCACATTTTTGTACTATATTTGTACCATTTTGTACCACCAAAAAGAATTTTTGTACCGCGAAAATAAAGGCTACCCAATTAAAACAAAGTTGGCTTACAGGTCTACGCCAAAAACACACGTGTTCAGAATTTCGAAAAAAATTATGCTATATTATTCTACTATTTTTGTACTCTTCAAATATGCAAATAAGAAATTTTGTACCACTCAAATAATTGAACTAATAGACAATTTTATAAAGACGGCTTACAGGTCTACGCCAAAAACACAAGTACTTAAAATTGAAAAACAAATTATACCAAATTTTTGTACAATTTTTGTACCTTTTTGTACCACCAAAAAGAATTTTTGTAACGCAAAAATAAAGGATACACAATTAAAACAAACTCGTCTTACAGGTCTACGTCAAAAACACAAGTACTTATAATTAAAAAACAAATGATACCAAATTTTTGTACTTTTTGTACCTTTTTGTACTGCAAGAAGAAAATTTTACCCCTCTCCTTCGTAAGTTATAAGCGATTTAAAAGTCGGCTTCCAGGTCTATGTAAAAAATTCATGTACTCAAAATTAAAAAAAACAAATTATAACACATTTTTGTGCTATTTTTGTACCATTTTGTACCACCAAAAAATCTTTGTACCGCGAAAATAAAGGCCAACCAACTAAAACAAAGTAGGCTTACAGGTCTTCGCCAAAAACACAAGTACTTAAAATTGAAAAACAAATTATACCAAATTTTTGTACTATTTTTGTACCTTTTTGCACCACCAAAAAGAATTTTTGTAACGCAAAAATAAAGGATACACAATTAAAACAACTCGTCTTACAGGTCTACGTCAAAAACACAAATACTTATAATTGGAAAACAAATGATACCAAATTTGTGTACTATTTTGTACCTTTTTGTACTGCAAGAAGAAAATGTTGTACCCCTCTCCTTCGTAAGTTATAAGCGTTTTAAAAGTCGGCTTCCAGGTCTATGTAAAAAATTCAAGTACTCAAAATTAAAAAACAAATTATACCACATTTTTGTGCTATTTTTGTACCATTTTGTACCAACAAAAAATTTTTGTACCGCGAAAATAAAGGCCAAGCAACTAAAACAAAGTAGGCTTACAGGTCTCCGCCAAAAACACAAGTACTGAAAATTGAAAAACCAATTATACCAAATTTTTTAAGTATTTTTGTACAATTTTTTACAACTATAAGAGTGTTTGTGCCTCGAAAATAAAGGCCACACAATTAAAAAAAAGTGGGCTTTCAGGTCTACGCCAAAATCGGAAGTACTGAAAATTGAAAATTTAATCATACCACATTGTTGTACAATTTTTGTACCTTTTTGTACCACAAAAAGAAATTATAGTACCTCTATCCATTGGAAGTTATAAGATATTGAATACCGGCTTACAGGTCTATGCAAAAAACACAAGAACTTTAAACTGGAAAACAAATTATATTACATTTTTTCCTATTGGTATACTTTTTTGTACCACAAAAATAAAATGTTGTAGCCCTATAATTCAAAATTTGTAAGAAGACCTAAAGATTGTGGAAGAAACCTTTGTTGAAGGCAAGAGATCATTATAGTGGTGACTGTGATGTTAGAGATCTTGAAGATGACGACGATGATACAGAGTATCCAGAGAATCTGCGAAGTGACAGCAATTCGGAACTTCTTGCGGATGTTATGTAGTTTAGAAAAACATAAAATGTTTTCTTTAAGTCATGGACAGAGTGGATTTTATGTTGTTCGAAGTATAAAAAATTTCAATTTTTTATTTGAAATAGTTCTTACGGTGTAAATTGTACGTACAATTTATATTTTTATTTCGGATAACTAATTTAAGGGCGACTAAGGTCAGAAGTTCCAACATTGTCGTATTTTGGTATGATTCTTATTAGAAACTTATTTAGTTTACAAAGCTTCAAGTCCGGCACGGTATTGTATGGGATGAATACTTTTTATAAGTTAATTACAAATTAAAATGAAATACGTCAAAATAATTTTTATCTGCTTCTATTTCAATTTAAATTGTTTTTAAAAATGTTGAATATGTATCAACATTGTTATAATAAACTATATTTTTCTTAAGATTACTGTTTTGGATTACCTCTACCTACGGTAACTGTTTTAAAAAAAGTTCGTCGTAAATTTTTTCCCTTTACTAACAGTAAGGCAGTTAAAATTCTAGATGAAGATAAAAAACAAGAAATCACACAAATCATTTTAGCGAAAGTTGTTCCAAATTTGGAATTTTGATTACATAAATAGGAAAGGTAATACTTCCAAGTTTATTACAATATTTGAATGTTTATTTAAGATACCTTAGTGACCCAAGCATGATTTTTTTTGAAATTTTTCATTGCTGCAATTAGTTTCTTTGTATCTAGCTGTTGTGTTTAGTAAAAGAGGTACAAAAGTAGTAAAACATGTTGTTTTCGAATTTTGAGCACTTGCGTTTTTTGAGTACACCTGTAAACCGAGTTTTCAATCGCTTATAACTTACGAAAGAGAGGGGTACTTTCTTTTGTGTGGTACAAAAAGGTACAAAAAAGTTAAATATGAGGCATAATTAGTTTTTAAGTTTTTTATAAGTTATAACTACCAATGAAGTTAGGTCCAAAAAAAATAGTAGAGGAAATTTCGTATGGATACGTTTCCAATTTTGGGTACTTAACTAGTGTTTTTGGCGTAGACCTGTAAGCCGACTTTGTTTTAATTGTGTAGCCTTTATTTTCGCGGTACAAAAATTATTTTTGGTGGTACAAAATGGTACAAAAATAATACAAAAATTTGCTATAATTTTATTTTTATTTTCAGTATTTAATTTTTTGGCATAGACCTGCAAGCCAACTTTTAAATCGCTTATAACTTCTGAAGGAGAGGGGTACAAAATTTTCCTCTTGCGGTACAAAAAGGTACAAAGAATACACAAATTTCGTATAATTTGTTTTTCAATTTTAAGTACTTGTGTCTTTGGCGTAGACCAGTGAGCCGACTTTATAAAATTGTCTATAGTGCCAACATTTGAGTGGTACAAAAATTATTATTTGAAGAGTACAAAAATAGTAGAATAAGATAGAATAAGTTTTTCGAAATTCTGAACACGTGTTTTTTTTCACAGACCTGTAAGCCAACTTTGTTTTAATTGTGTAGCCTTTATTTTCTCGGTACAAAAATTCTTTTTGTTAGTACAAAATGGTACAAAAATAGTACAAAAATTCCGTATAATTTTTTTTTTTTTAATTTTTAGTACTTGTGTTTTTGGCGTAGACCTGTAAGCCTACTTTATAAGATTGTCTATATTTGAGAGGTACAACATTTTTATTTGTAAATTTGAAGAGTACAAAAATAGTAGAATAAGATAGCATAATTTTTTCTAAATTATGAACATGTGTGTTTTTGGCGTAGACCTGTAAGCCGACTTTGTTTTAATTGTGTAGCCTTTATTTTTGCGGTACAAAAATTCTTTTTGGTGGTACAAAATGTTACAAAAATAGTACAAAAATGTGGTGTAATTTGTTTTCAAATTTTAAGTACTTGTGTTTTTGGCGTAGACCTGTAAGCCGACTTTATAAAATTGTCTATTAGTTCAATTATTTGTGTGGTACAAATTTCTTTTTTGCATATTTGAAGAGTACAAAATAGTAGAATAATATAGCATAATTTTTTTCGAAATTCTGAACACGTGTGTTTTTATCGTAGACCTGTAAGCCGACTTTGTTTTAATTGTGTAGCCTTTATTTTTGCGGTACAAAAATTCTTTTTGGTGGTACAAAATGGTACAAAAATTGTACAAAAATGTGATATAATTTGTTTTCAAATTTTGAGTACTTGTGTTTTTGGCATAGACCTGTAAGCCGACTTTTAAATCCCTTATAACTTCCGAAGGAGAGGGGTACAAAATTTTCTCCTCGTTGTACAAAAAAGTACAAAAATAGTACAAAAATTTTGGTATAATTTGTTTTTCAATTTTATTTACTTGTGTTTTTGGCGTAGACCTGTAAGCCGACTTTATAAAATCATCTATTAGTTCAATTATTTGAGTGGTACAAAATTTCTTATTTGCATATTTGAAGAGTACAAAGATAATAGAATAATATAGCATAATTTTTTTCGAAATTCTGAACACGTGTGTTTTTGGCGTAGGCCTGTAAGCCGACTTTGTTTTAATTGTGTGGCCTTTATTTTCGCGGTACAAAAATTATTTTTGGTGGTACAAAATGGTACAAAAATAGTACAAAAATGTGGTATAATTTGTTTTTCAATTTTAAGTACTTGTGTTTTTGGCGTAGACCTGTAAGCCGACTTTATAAAATTGTCTATTAGTTCAATTATTTGTGTGGTACAAATTTCTTTTTTGCTTATTTGAAGAGTACAAAATAGTAGAATAATATAGCATAATTTTTTTCGAAATTCTGAACACGTGTGTTTTTATCGTAGACCTGTAAGCCGACTTTGTTTTAATTGTGTAGCCTTTATTTTTGCGGTACAAAAATTCTTTTTGGTGGTACAAAATGGTACAAAAATTGTACAAAAATGTGATATAATTTGTTTTCAAATTTTGGGTACTTGTGTTTTTGGCATAGACCTGTAAGCCGACTTTTAAATCCCTTATAACTTCCGAAAGAGAGGGGTACAAAATTTTCTCCTCGTTGTACAAAAAAGTACAAAAATAGTACAAAAATTTTGGTATAATTTGTTTTTCAATTTTATTTACTTGTGTTTTTGGCGTAGACCTGTAAGCCGACTTTATAAAATCATCTATTAGTTCAATTATTTGAGTGGTACAAAATTTCTTATTTGCATATTTGAAGAGTACAAAAATAATAGAATAATATAGCATAATTTTTTTTCGAAATTCTGAACACGTGTGTTTTTGGCGTAGGCCTGTAAGCCGACTTTGTTTTAATTGTGTAGCCTTTATTTTCGCGGTACAAAAATTCTTTTTGGTGGTACAAAATGGTACAAAAATAGTACAAAAATGTGGTATAATTTGTTTTCAATTTTGAGTACTTGTGTTTTTGGCATAGACCTGTAAGCCGACTTTTAAATCGCTTATAACTTCGAAGGAGAGAGGTACAAAATTTTCTTTTTGCGGTACAAAAAGGTACAAAAAAAGTACAAAATTCTGATATAAGTTTTGTTATGGTTTTTTCGAGTCGGCTTACAGCTCTATGCTGCCCTATTTGTCGATTGAGCTCTGTTTAAAGTCCAGTGTAAAATCATGGAATTAAATACTGAAATAAACTTAAGATTTGTTAATTTTATAACCTTAGTTTATTTGAATGTTTAATTTCATCTTTTAACATGAAAGCTTACCCAGTTTATCATATTTTCAAAATACGTACCTTCAGCCGTATAAGACGAGTAACAAACAAATAGAGAGTAGCAGGTGTTGATGAAGGTGTTGATACCCTTCAGCCATCTATCTTATTTCTATAAGGGTTTAGTCTGTTACATCCCTTTTTCTTCGACCTACTTAACCGATTTTTAAGATTGGTGCGTCACTTTAGAGCTAATTATCTAGAGCGTGGTCGAATGGTGATTACAAAGGCCATTTCGTGTCGGGCCTCGCCCCCCTTAGCCTTTGAGGACGGCATAAAATGTTGACCAACTTTCATTACAAGATTTTAAAAATGTGAATTGTAACTTAACAGCTGATAATCTTCAGATAATTTTTAAGTCATGTTGCAAACAAAAATAGATCGTCTGTCACTGCATAATCAACATAAATATTGTTTGACAAGTAGTACATAATTCCTTCGAATTATACTGTAGGTGAGTTCCTAACAAACGGATAGGAATACATTTAAAAATGCGCAATTCGCGCACGGGCCCCCTAGTACATTATAAAAACACGTTTTCAGTAATAACCGCTGTTGTAGAACTACAATATATACTGTGGTAACCTATGTCACGTATTATATAAACTATTTGTATGACTAAATAATTTAGTCTTAAATATACAAAATTACAGTATAGAATAGTATTTTTTCTAGTTTAGGCATTACCTACTGTATTTACAAAGTATAGTTTTCATAAACAAAGAAAGAAAACAAATTTCACTAAAAACAAAAGCTAGCAAAAAAAAGCCAGTACAAATAAATATTTTTCATCTGACGCTAAACAAAACTTCGATAAACTTATACATACACATTTTGGGGGGAAAATATCAAAAGTTTCAATGGAAATTTACTGAATACGCAGGTCTCCTGCGACGGTGTTTACAATTTAAGAGTCGCGTAAGCTTAAATTTAACCTTCTACTGAAGTCACTAGTAGTTTTCATCAATAGGACAGAAAGTGTTTTTTCCTTATGCAATTACGTTTTAAACAGCGATATAGCGATTAAGCATAGAAAAAAACACTTTCCGTCCGAGTGATGAACAACGTTTTTCATCGTACTGCAAAAATGTTGCAAAAATATAAAATGGATAACTCATTTAAAAGTAAATTATAATTAAAATTTCATAATCTGTTCTCGTTTAGTAGTTGACTTTTCCTTCTTAATTTACACATTCCTTATAAACAGCTGATATAGGCCTATGCGTGGAACTAAAGAAAAGTCAAAATCTTGCATTAAAATGGTATAGTCTGCAAGTAGTTTTTTTGTTAACTTTGCCCTTATTTGTTTTGGATTGATTTTTGCTCAAGAACAAAAATTACGGAAAAACAGACGTTTTTCGGTTCACTTTTGAACGGCTACAGAAAATTTCAACTTTGTGGACTAAATACAGGCCAGAAAACGGCTGTTCCGCGTGCTGTATGATGAAAAAAATAATTTCACATTGATAAAGAATGTTAAAAATTAGGTTTAATATACTGCTACGCCCCTTTCACACATCACGGTTTTGCCCGTGGCTTAAAAATATCACGGCAGACATGCCAATAGAATCTTATGAGACCTTTCACACAGGCACGGCGACGGTTTTTAAACGGCTGCCAATTACTTGTACGGTGTGACAATTACTTGGACGGTTTTTAAATCGTGCGGTTTTTCCCGCACGGCTACAAAATGTGCTGAGTGAAAGGAACGCTAGGATTTTCAGGAAACTCGTTACATTTTTTGATGAAGTACATTTTTATAAATTTTATACGTAATGTTATAGTGTAGTCATTTTAAATCAAAATTTCTCCATTACCTAAAAAAACTCTTATAAGTGTGAAACTTGGTACATATATTGATATTTACATCCGGAATAACATATCAAAAGTCCTCGAAAAATAAACTTGTGCTATGGCCGCCATCTTGGAAAATGGCGCCCGAAAACCAGTTTTTCTCCAATTACTCAAAAACTATTCATCCTATAAAAAAAACTTAAATGTAAAAAATGTTCGCCAAAAAAAGAGCTACAACTTTGGTCCTTAACAATATTTCGATATAATTAACCGTTTAGCCATAAAATTCAATATTTAGAAAATAAATTTGAAAATTCGTTAAAAAACCTGATTTGCTATTAAACATGCTTTAAATACATTATTTTAAAATTTATTTTACTATTTTTATTTAATAATTGGAATGTTCTGAACATTTTCATACCAGTGACATAACTTTTACTTTTCCATTTATATATTTTTGTGATTTTTTTTATTTTTCGCTGCTGATGCTTTCGTTGATAAACTACCATAATATTCCCATTCTGAGTTCATTATGGTACAAGGATGGGATTTGGTACCTATGTATGTTGTATTTACTGAAATAACATAACAAAACCCTCGCAAAAACTTTTTAGTAGGCAGTTATCTTAGTAAATGGATATTGAATTTTACCTAAGGATTAAGACATTAAAAATTAATAAGTGGATATAGCTAAGTCTTGTATGTAGGAAAAAACAAACCCCTTTAATAAAATTAATTTTTTTAATTCAAATAATTATTATTGTATACTGTTACATAATTGCTCCAACGTCATTAATCGTACTGAAGTTCTACTCTGGGTACCAACATAAATATCAAAACTAAAAAATCAATAAAACCAACCATGGATCCTAAACACAATAGGAGATTATTATGGTAGTCCAACAACGACATTTAAAAATATCACAGAAAATATAAATGGAAAGATAAAAGTTATATTACCGGTATGAAACTGTTCAGAAAAATTCCATTTTTTTAACTAAAATAATAAAACAAATGGTAAAATAATTTATTTCAAATATTTTTAATGGCAATTAATGTTTTTTTTTTACGATTTTCACATATATTTTCTAAATATTGCATTTTATGGCTAAACGGTTAAGTATATCAAATTATTGCTTAGGACAAAAAAGAGCTTTAACTTTTGTTTTTTCCTACATACAATATTAAGCTATATCCACTTATTAATTTTTAATTTCTTAATCCAATATCCATTTACTAAGATAACTGCCTACTAAAATGTTTTTGCGAGGGTTTTGTTATGTTATTTCAGTAAATACAACATACATAGGTACCAAATCCCATCCTTGTACCATAATGAACTCAGTACGGGAATATTATGGTAGTTTATCAACAAAAGCATCAGCAGCGAAAAATAAAAAAATCACCAAAATATATAAATGGAAAGGTAAAAGTTATGTCACTGGTATGAAAATGTTCAGAACATTCCAGTTATTAAATTAAAATAGTAAAATAAATTTTAAAATAATGTATTTAAAACATTTTTAATAGCAAATCAGGTTTTTTAACGAATTTTCAAATTTATTTTCTAAATATTGAATTTTATGGCTAAACGGTTAATTATATCGAAATATTGTTAAGGACCAAAGTTGTAGCTCTTTTTTTGGCGAACATTTTTTACATTTAAGGTTTTTTATAGGATGAATAGTTTTTGAGTAATTGAAGAAAAACTGGTTTTCGGACGCCATTTTCCAAGATGGCGGCCATAGCACAAGTTTATTTTTCGAGGACTTTTGATATGTTATTCCGGATGTAAATATCAATATATATACCAAGTTTCACACTTATAAGAGTTTTTTTAGGTAATTTCGCTAATATGACTGGACTATTATCGATTACCCGTCATTTTTGACGGGCTATGTAGTATTTTTATAACAATGAATGAAACAGTTTGAATTTGCATCAGTGAATCAGAGGCGCGATGCTCGACCTTGCTACGTCGTATTTGGTTCAGGTTAAATTTTCCGCATTGTCGACTCAGCCATTGTCGGTTAACGAATTCGCTACTTTAAAATAGAAACGAATAAAAATGTTGCTAATGTTTTTAGTAGGTTTTCAAAGAAACTGTATGTGGTCTGTAGTGATTTATGATCTCATTTAATTTTAATCGCACTTTATGTAAATTGTCTGTAATCCGCTCCTGTGATACTTATGCACATTGTATAATGACAGTACAGTATTACGAAACACGACGGAGAGGTTGTACAACCATCGCGTACATGCGACTCCTGCGCTGTTGCTCGACAGTTACGTCTACTGTTACAGTACTGTATCTTACCGTTACTGTACTGTGTTAGTGCCGGAATCGATCGGGGAGGAGGAGGCCGCCCCCCATCACAGATCTGATTTGTCGGATAAACTAAGTGGCCCGGAAATTGGGTCACCTTGCATATAGGCATACAGTGTCTCAAACGCGGCAGCCGGACGGAGTGACGTGCTGGTAAACTGGGAAACATCAAATTTAGTACCACATTACCAGTTAACAGCTACAAACTAGCTTAAACCGTTATACTTTGTTGTTTACTAATCAAACAATCGATGATATAAAACTTTTTGATTTTATAGGGTCCTAGGATTAAAATTTACTTTAAAATGACATTAAGTTCAATCTTTTTCGACCAATACTAAAGGCGTAGCAGATGTTTGAAATTGAACATTAGTCTTATGGGAATAAAAATACAACGCGGCCGGGCCAGTACTGCAAACTCTTAAGGGGAAAATAAAGGAAATATGTTTACCTTATATAATTATTAAGGAACTGAACTACTGACGACACTTATATATAGCTTTTTTCTTAAAATGACATTATGAAAAATGGTACGTATACTCTACTTTTACCAAATGATAACATTTTATTGTTTGCTATCAACACCTCAGTAGCAGGAAATTTACACACACCCCCACAATATTTTTGGTGGTAAATAAATAAATCTCGAAGTTCAGTTATGTTGTACGTGAGCGTGAAGGTGTTCTGTGATGAGATGTATTGAGCAGAAGTGTTAACATGAGCGAGGGGTCATCCATAACGGTAAATATTTTGCTTTGTCGAGAAGGCATTGGAGCCATCCTTGTTTGGTAAAATTCGAATTTTCCTTTTTAGGGTTGATTGATCATTTAGCGTTGAGCGACGCGAGTTCCTGATTGCTCGTCTAACCTTGACTTTTACCTCGGCCCCTGCTCACCTGATGAGATCACACGAGTGGTCTGCGTGCTGCGTCTGCGCGGCGGTGGGTGATGCGTGCATGCGTGTGTGATCAGTGTGATGCGTGATGCGTGATGGGCGACATACGACACTCCACACGGGGCGTTACGTAACGGGGCCACATAACGCCGCAAGGTCGAGGCTACAGGCCGGGTCACCGATGCATTATCAATGAACCCATACCTCCGCCACACGCCACCGTCCACCGTACTTCCGAGGAACCGGTGTCCAGTCTGCTCTCCTCCTCGTCCTACTTTCTCTCTTTTATTTGAAAAAATAAATAGGAATTTAAGAAATTTTTTAAATAGGTATAGATGAGTTTTTAGTATGTATTTTAAATTCATCTTTCAAGTTTGTTATTGGATGTAAATTTCTTTAATTCGATGCTTTTATAAGTTCATCTGTTAGAATGCTATGTAAATCTTTGAGTCTTGTCAAGGTCGAGACCACAATGAGATTACTAACATGAACACGTTTTGATAGCCAGTAAACGAATTATATTAAATCGTGTCTGTCAACAATACTGAGATAAGAAATATAGGATTTACTATACAGTAAAATAGTTGTGTGTGATGAATAAGTTGTTTTTACCATTGTAGAATATTTTAAACCCCTTATGATTTGAACGACATTTTTTCTAAGGAGAAAATTCAAGGTCTAAAACTTTAATTTAAACTAATTCAACTGTAACTGCAGTGTTAAACACAGCTAAACAGTGTTTGAGAGGTAACTGCTTGCTCAAGTGGCGGCGGCTAGCCACAGACATTTACTCGTATTTCTCCTTCCCATGTTGCAACCCTCCCATGGTCTGACCTATTTGTGCACATCACGCTCTGCCGAAATTAAACTCATTTTAGTTTCAAAGCGATTGTCATTTTTAACGGTAGCATTTTGTACGGTAGGCAACCTTCCCAGAGACAACCTAAATAACTTATGACATGCTGAATTTAGGCCTACATACTTATGGATAGGCATCATTATAACTTTTAACATAAAACTAACTCACTAATGTGTTGTACTGTACTTCTTTTTATGTCTACGTTTATTCATATTCCTATGAATCGTTGTTTAAGTCGGGCAGTATTTTTACTGTGGAAAATAAAACAATGTAGAAGGAAATTAAGTGGATGAAATTGTATTTGTTCTCATCTATCACCATCTCAGCCGCAATCAGTCGCCTTCGCCTGTCGCCGGCCACTCCACCGCTACAGCAGCGCTCGCGGCGCGGCGCGGCGCGGGTAGTTTCCGCACTCCCGTCACACGGGTCGGCGATTTCCTTTATCGCTTGCGGAAGCAATTAAAACCCCATTAACGATCTGTTTCTCCGTTATCCCAACCGCGTGGCGATGTCTCTCGCGAGTCGATGACAAATCCGTCCTCCAAACGTTGGGGCGGCAGTTCAATACCAGCGAGCGCTTAAAATATGACGTTATGAGCTCCCTGTGCAAAATACTGGAAGGATTTAATACCGGGCTAGCTGCATGTATTATTCCTGCTTTATGTTTAATCCAATCTGTTTGATTTTTTTTCGGCAAAATAAAACTGGAACCCTGTCCCTTGTGGTATAGTCTACTTTTGGATTTTATTCCACCACAGGTTTAAAAACACAGTTAATGTTTGTTTGTTGACTATATGAGCCCACAATATCGATAATTTTGGAAATGGCTAATTTTAATGAAATGTGATATGATTAGGACCTAATCTTTATTTTTTGTAAATCTGAGAAACCAGGATCATCACACCATTGGAACGGGGTTTAATTTGGTTTTAAATGGGTACATAATGCGATTTTTACATTTGTTGGCATTCAACTGTATAGTCTTATTTCTAGTTCCTTTAGATGAACTCATGATAACAGTATATATTGAAAATGCTACAACCAAATTAGAGCAATATGCTGCGATCTCATCAACGTTTGAAGACAATTTAAACTTAAGATTCCCTTATCATTATTAGGTAATTACCTCGTTCCGAACTCTGGAACGACTATAAGGGTTTTCTATCAGCTGGATGATCAAAAGCGAATGCTCAGTAATTATGTTACAAAGCCAATGGAGGCCCGGCCGAGCGGTTCCGAGAGCCTAATCATCCACTTAGCCTCGTTGGGCGGCACAGGCACAGTCGGACACACGGCACAACTACCTTCTCACTTCATAGACCGACCTCTGCAAGCTCCATCATTTGGAATAAATTAATTTAATATACAGTGTCGTAAGAAAATCGTCAGGCAGTATCCTAAGTCATACCGACATAATTGCCTGTTCGTTCTTCAAATATTGCAAATTTATATTTTACGGTAGTCGTGTAAAGTATGCTTAATTTTGGTACTCGATAACTATCGGCTGTAGATTTTATTAGAGATTTAAGTGGTTTCATTTTGTTCGTTACATTAAACACAATGAAATAAAATTGACCAAAAGCCATTACTGTGGCAGTAGGCTATATGAAAAAAATTGGAAAAAAATTTACTTTAATGCATACCCTCTTGAAATCAATAAAATCATGAATTAAAAATCTAAAAAATATATTTTCAATGCATTTTTTAAGAATTTCAATGATAAATCACATAATCTTGTCAGAGATCACAATAAAAAGTATAAAAAATAAACTTAAAAACTTCTCTGAAAACTCAAATGCACAAATTTATTCGAAAATACTGCACGCTAGTCCATAAACTTCGTAACATATTTTGCGTTATGGCTAACAAACAAATGCGGAACAAAGCCCTTTCGTCCAGGGTAACCGAGTTTATATTTGCGATTCGTCAATAAGATATAGATTTCGATGAGGAACGCGGAAAGCAGCTGCGATAACCATAAATCTCGAGTGGATGGATATACTGTATGAGCAAGGAAGAGAGCTCGGGGCAAGGTCGAGGACTAGGCCCGGGCCGGCACGACGATCGAACCGACACGGACACATGACTGACATCGGAGCATCGGGCCACGAGAGGCCTACACGGCGAGTCAGCGAGGATCGACCAACATTCTAATTGAAGAGGAATTTGCCATTGAACAAATTTATATTTGCATCATCTACAAAAACTGCAGCCTTGTTGTTTGACAAATAATATTAAAATTTATAAGTATACAAACGGGGATAGTAATATCGTTTAGATTTTGTTTGTTGGGCCTATGTGAAATAACTAAAGGCAGAAATATATTAGACTTTAACTAGTTGATGCCATTAACCATAAAAGATATCGTGTTTAAATACAGAATACTGAAGTGTATGCTTATGAAGGCGTCCTATGCGGAAACAATCTCATTTGAAACAATCGAAGAAAGCAGCCGCGTTTAATCTCTATTATAGTAGTCATTCCATGCGATAACCAGAATTTTTTATTGAAACCCCGAGATGGACTAGCTGTTGAGAATCCCTTATTGTTTTAGTGAATAAAGTTTATCTGTTTCTTACAATTTTTTGTTGTATCGAAACCAGTGGTATATTTGTTACAGAGTACTATACTATAAACGCTTTTAGGGAAAACGGTCCATCGGTGCACCTTGACCCTGCCCAACTGATGTAACGACATTCGAATCAAAATTAACTGTTTGTATCTCTAAAAAAAAAAGTCTACAGTGATGTCATAAATAAACGGTATCAGCAAACTGACACATACTTTCTCCCAACAATTTAAAAAAAAACATGTGTTAAAAGCTTCAAACATTAAGGCTGTGCAAGGGCTAGTAGGGACAAACTTCTGCCGGTAGAATGCAGCACTGTCACTCAAAAAAGAGAAAGTGGTTGGCCCGTGCGCGTGCGAGTGCTCCAACCCCTCTGCATCCCATGGCCACTGAAGCGTAAAGGGACTCACAACTCGCTCCCTCTCATTCACTCTCTCTCACCCCTCTTTGTCGAGCGCTGGCCTTTCTCAAGTTTTACAAATTTCAGTGGTTGGCGTCTCTTGGCTGCCGTGAGCCGAGCCGATTGTTTTTCAAACGCTAGCAAAATTCGCACGGCCTGTCTGCCACGCCTCGCACTGGAGGTGTGCTCGAGCGGTAAAACACTACCGACAATTACTCATACAGACAACACTAAAAAACTTATATTAGTGGCACCAAATACAGTTATATTAAACAGAAAATTCGGTCTTCCATATATTGAATAATCACAAAAGTTATTTATAAAAAATAAAAAAATAATTTGATTTAAGTAGTGGGGAATGGGGGCTTTTGGAACAGTTCAAGGTCACCTGAGGGATGACGTCATCGATGACGTCATCGAGGTCAATGACCTCATCGATGACGTCATCGATTGCATCATCGATGACGTCATCACCAATGACGTCATTTCTATGACGTCACACCCATGACGTCACAAAAATGACGTGCTGATGACGTTATCACCCCTTACGTCACCAAGATGACGTCATCGATGTCACAAAGGTCAAGGTCACGCTGAAACCTAAAATTTTTTAGGCACTTTTACTGTTTCTCGCACTACGCTCCGAGTTTCAGTCACAGCTACCATGACCTTGACGACTTGGAGCGAATTTGCGATGAGAAACAGCAAAAGTGCTGAGGAAACTTGAAGTTTGCAACGTGACTCTGCCTAAACCGTCATGTGACACCGCTCGGGTGACCTTGAACTGACCCAGAAGCCCCCATTCGACCATTACTGCAACCGCGATGCGTACCCTACGACAGACACCGAGCGACTGACTGTCCGGCCCCGCGCACTCTAGGTATATGGGAAGTGGTGGGGGAACTGTGATGACCTTGGGAAACTTGAAAAATGTCAAGCCGGGTAGCACCGTTTTGGTGCTACCTTAAAGTTACATGTTAAAGTGTGATGACCTTGAGTGAAAACACAGAAATACTACAAGTCGATCCCGTCCCAGAGTTAAAGTGTGGTGACATTGAGTCAAAAACACAGAAATACTACAAGTCGATCCCGTCCCAGAGTTAAAGTGTGGTGACCTTGAGTCAAAACACAGAAATACTACAAGTCGATCCCGTCCCAGAGTTAAAGTGTGATGATCTTGAGTCAAAACACTGAAATACTATAAGTTGAAACCATCCCAGAGTTAAAGTGTGATGACCTTGAGTCCAAACACAGAAATACTACAAGTTGATGTCGTTTCAGATTAGAAGTGTGGCGACCTTGAACTACCCCAAATTGTCAGGAATTGGAGTAGCAACAGCGATGTGCACCCTACGACGGACACCAAGCGACTGACTGTCTGGCTCTGCGCACTCTAGGTATATGGAAAGTGGTGGGGGAAATCTCAAGGTCATCCAAATTGGGTTTTAAAAAATAAGAAACTCTAAACCCCATGCTCCTCTTCTTCCCTTTCCACCTCATTTGTAGGATATATGGTTGACAACGGTAAATGTGACAAATACTCCGGTGATTGTTGACCTCCACTGTGATCTGATTCTTGATCGTCTTGCTGCATTATAACTTCAGACCAATCATAATCTAAAGTGACCTTGAGCTTTATTCCCGGGTTGTCGAGGAGAATAGACCTCATCCAATCGCAGATGGTTTCTAAGTAATGCACGTCGTCGATTGTCAATTTCCAACTTGTAGTGGGTACATCTTCGGTGGAAGACATGTCATCGCAAGCAGGTGTGTCCGCCATGGTTGTTGGAGGAGGAATGATGCTTGTTGCAGCGAGCAATGCTGGTATAACAGAGTGGTGGGGGAAATTTCAAGGCCATCCAAATGGAGTTTTAAAAAAAGGAAACTTTTTCTATTTATTTATAACATAACCACTTAAAACTAAAAGAATTGGGATCAACAGTACGTTTAATCATCATATTCGTTATATTCTTCATGTTTCTCAGTTTTCACCTCCGCCTGGATAGTACCTCCACTCCTTAGCTCCTTTTCGGCTTCTTCTAGTTGCTGGGTAATCGCCATCTGACATTGAAGTTCAAAATCATCACGCGGCACAGATCCGCAAATATCCATCTGAGCCAACCAGAGCCGCCTGAGGTTTTTTTCCTTTTCCTCAACAGCTTCGACGGCTGAATGTAATTCTTCTTCTGTAATAGAGGAGTCCCACAATTGTTGATCATCGGTTTTGTTGACAACCTCCTTCTTGGACTCCATAGCGCTATCTGGCCAAAACTCGACTGTGAGACAGCCGGACGGAGTGGGGGAGCAGGACGTTATTTTCCCGGAATTGTGATGTGTCATGTATATTGACAGTCAAGTGGTGGGGGAAGTTTCAAGGCCATTCAAATTGTGTTTTAAAAAATCCTATCTTCTTACTGAGCATATATGTCAGTAACAAGATAGGTGTTTTTTCTCTTTTACATCTTTAATATAATAAAGAAATAAACATATTCTACAATGGTTAGAAGAAGGAAGACAACTACTAGTCAGCTGAAATAATCCAAAGTCTGGCTTGCTTCAGTCTTCATGGACGCCGGTGATGAAACCGCTGGAGAAGAGTAATGTTCAGACTCTTCTTTTGGGTGTCGGAGATTGCGTATATTGCAAGCGTAGACTTGCACATTTATACGGTAGCCTCGCGCCACCATCAGCTGCAACTCCTTGTACAAGTCGTTCAACTCCTGCTGAGTCTTAATGGTTACCTCCTCGTAACTAGCACAACTTACATTGAGAGACATCTTGATGTTGTACGGTTGACCGTCGGAGTTGAAATGAAGCTAAGGCACAGCGCTTGGGGGTACTATGAAAAAGTGGTGGGGGTGTTTGCGTCGAAGCAGGTTTGACCTTTAGCTTGGTGGTGGGGGTAACTGTGAAAGTAAAGGTCAAAGGTCAAGGTCACCCGCGAAGTTTAAAAAAAATGCAACATATCAATATGTGACAAACTTCACATATTGATATGTTGCATTTTTTTTGCCTTTTGTATTTTTTTTTCTTTTATGGTTTATTTATTTATAAAACATTACAATAACATATGTACAACAGTAAAACTTAAATCTAACACTGCTGCTTGTCGGCGATGTGGATGGTCAACTCGGTGGAATTGCTACCCGTGCAACCGTGGGAAACCAGGTAGAGACAGCCGGGTTGGATGGAGCGCAGATCCTCGTTCTGGAGGAGATGGACGAATCGTTTCGGCAGGTAGACTTGGAACTTGGGCTCATCCCCCGGAGTGAACGGTGCCTCGCTAAGACTGCAGCAGATGGCCTCTCCAACTGTAGTCTCCATCTTCTTCATGGCGTGGATAATGTAGTGCTTCTCATCTTTATGTTCGGAACACTTCTTGACAGGTAGTATGGTAGATTTGGAGTGAGCATTGAACTGCTCAACTAAAGTTTGCATGAACTGGTGAGATGCCATGGTTGAGTTAAAGATTGTCTTCTTCGTCTTCTTGCTGGGAGATGTTGTCGTCTCGGAATCTCGAGTAATACTCATGCCAGGTCCCGGTCTGCTCCTCACTTATATAACCCCCGTCACCCCCACCACTCCCCATTTCCCCACTTTGAAGGTAAGATGCGAGTTTATAGGCGTTTTTTAAAGCGCAATGTCTATCTTTTTCATGTTCTGGACTTTTAGTACAAATACAAACATTTTCCATCGTATACTTGTAGTTTTTATCCAAGTCCACATCATTAACTGGAACATTAGTAAATTCTTCGATCCATCTCTTCTTTTCCAGTCCTTTTGTATAAATATTGGTAAACCTGTTTGAAAACTGATGCATGATGTGATACAAGTCTGTGTAACTTGCAAAACCATCATACCAATCGATATGATGGAAATATTTTGAAATCCACCTGTTGGTAGTAGCGGCTTTGCTAGTTAATGATGAATAAGAACATGGTGGTTTGAACAAAAATGTATATGGAACACTTGTATTGATGTCGAAAAACACAAGTTCTTTTATGATAAATCTATCGTCATTACCCCGAAACGCTTGGAACTCAATTATACCAGGTTTGGACTTTACTTGTTCTTCTTCCTTGTCCATTGCGAAGGCCACTCGTCTGCTCATGACGAAGTCCAAAGATCAACTGATTTCCACACCACGGTAGGTACTGCTTTTATACCAGGCCGTACAGTTGTTGGCGCGTTGGTGTATATTTAACGTGGGCACCGTCCCCAATAGGCCTAACCCCACAAAATGTTGGTTATTGTTTTAGAAACTAACCATTGTCATTTAAGTTTCCATCTTTATATTTTCCTTGTTTTCGTTTTCATCACTAACACTTGATTCTTCTCCTCCATCTTCCTTTTCTTCCTGTTTTACTGATTTCTTATGTAGTTGAGCGTACTTTTCCAATTGTCTCCACATTTGTACTTCATGAGGAACCCTATTGAATATAGAAGTATCCACAGGCCCGTACAATATAGGTGCGTCCGGTTGTTTGTCCAAAGTGTCTTCCAGATAATCTTTAATAATTGAACTTGAAAACACCAGTTGTCTCAAGTATCTTGTTATTGGTTCAGTTGCACAAGTTAGAATAAAAAACTCTTCTCGATTAAGTTGAATCTTGTTATCATGTCTTGTTGTGTCTCTAAACCGCAACTGATGATCACCACGATGTTTAACAATATCGATTTCCACATTTGAATCCAAAAGGCCTACTCTTGTCTTTCTTCCAAACATGTTACTACTTAAATAGCATTCTAGCAGATGCAAGTGTTTCATAAACGATTCCCAAGCAGTGTCCGTAAACAAAATCATTTTGGGTCCATGAGTTAAAATTACAGTAGGTGAATAATCCGTCGATTTCATAACACCGATTAAAACACTTTTGTCCAAACTTGATGAAATTGGATAAAATATTCGCAAGAATACCTCACTCAATATGTTAGGAGAAATATTATCTTCAATATCCCTTTTCTTCTTCTGTGCATTCTTTCTTCTTTTACCTTTTTCCTCAACATTATTACTAGCGTGGAGTTGTCCGCAAGCGTTGTGTTCATCTCCTTCCGGTTGACCTTGAAGATCTAAAACGTCGGATATCTCCTTCTCAATATCTACTACATTTTCTGGTGTACCACTAGGAGAAGCCATATTGAATGAGATGCTACCCATACAACAACAGGCAACAAACTGATGAGGAGCAACCTGAACGCTCTGCTTTTATACTCGCGGAATGCATCGGAATGTAACAAAACCGGTTTTTTACAATACATTTTTAACAATTCCAGTTAAAGGTGTGTATGTTACGATTTTATCATGTAGAATTAAACAGTATGCAGTTGTATTAGCCGGTATAGCCGCGTTGAATTCCATTTCTATTTTTATATCCACACTTGATGATTTTACCGATTCATTTTGTTTAGAACAATCGATTACAACTATAGGGTAACCATCTAAGTATTTTTCTGGTGATAGTAAAGGTGCATTTGTTTTACCGTAATATGAACTTTGGAATCTTGCATACATATCGTACAATATGCTGTACTTTTTATTAGCGAATGACACGTTTAAATTATCGTATGGAAAAAATTGTGAATTTAAATAAACTTTAATATTTTTTAAGTTACAATGATCAAATTGGCCTGCATGTTTGGTGATGGTGTCTCTTCTGCCTGTTTGTAAACCAAATATAATATACCTGGCTCGTTCCACATAATTAGATGTTTTAACAGTCCAAGTGTGACGATCCGTAGTTGGCAAGCTGGGATGTTCATGAAATTCCCAACTTCTAAAAGGAATTACAATATCACGATCAGCCTTTAACTTTCTTAATAGTAGCATTCTATGCTCGTCAGCTAATTTAACATGCGGAACTCTCCATACAATTTTGTCTAATGTTAATTTCCATTCTAAAGTTGCATCTGTTGTACCGTCTGAAGCTTTAATAATGTCTTTATCGTTTGAAGATCTCAACAAAACTAATTCTTGTTTAACGTTTAATATTATTTTCCTATAATCTTCAGCAAAACCAAGCAACAAACGTAACGGAATATGAAAATCAAAATTTCCATTTGTATCTGGAGTAATTGTGTCTTTTGCAGGTAAAACCCATCCTGCAGGTTGTATTAAATTGGTTTCATTAGGTGATATAGATGTTAATCCCTTTAAAGTTGTTGCAATACCTACTTTTTTAGTGGAATCAACTGTTACACCTGATATTTCATATCTAATTTCATCAAACAGGAAAGCCATGGGATTATTTATAAATGGAACTGTTGTACCAGTAGTAGTACCGTCCTTTTTAGTAACCTTTCCTTCAATATACAAGTAACTTTCACATGGTAGTGTGTAAATGTCTTGATTTTGTATGGGAATACGAATTTCATCGTTATTGTTTAATTTTGATGAAGTGTAAGGGTTGTGGGTGTGATATTCTTTTTCCCATAGGGTTTCGTCGAATGTTGGACCCTGAGCTATATCCAGTATATCCATAATCGGTTAATTTTAATCCAATTCTCTCTAAGAAACTAATGTTCTCGCGTGTTAACTCCTCCACAGCTGAAGAGCTACTAATGCGGTTTCCCGTAGGTTGTTCGCTTTTAAATGTTAAACCCATGGTTTTGTATTAAAGTGTCGATTTTAAATGTAGTCTAACCGTAATAGGCTCTTCTCGGAAATCTATCAAGTTACCGTCTTGATCCAATACGTTCAACACGATGTCTGAAATGAAAGTGGTGTTCAACGGTAGATATACTAGGTTTTGTGGCTTTTCAACAATTTTAAATCCAGGCGGTACACTGGGGTAAAAAGTATGTATTATATGAGTATTTGCTCCATCTCTGTAAGCTCCTTGTATAATGTTACAAGTTATGTCTATACTATTGACTTTTAATATTGTTACAGTTTGTTTACCGGAATGTGTTTTATTTGGTTCTAAAATTGCTCCATCTTTGGGAAATCCTAATAAATCACCAATTGAGTTTGGCTTAGTGAAATCTATATAATATTTTGAAGTAAGCTCAGCTTTCATTGTATTGTTATTACCTTTTAGCGATATATTGTCTTTTCCCATTTTATTTTGCAAAAATTCATTAATATGATCAATTTCATAAGAACCTGTGGGTAAACTGCACTCTTCTAAGTCTGTAAACTTACCACTGGCTTCTTTTCCTTTATAATAATGCAATAAGTTATTTTTACCTTCCGTAACATTGGGAATAGAGTTGTAAGTTGTAAAATCTAACAGTGCTGCCTCCCAAAATCTTCCTTTTTGCAAGCGTAACGCTGGAAAAAGGATACTTCGTAAAGTGGACGATTTTCCTGTTAATGATACCGTATAGGAAGACATCTCAATAGTGACTGATACTTTTAGCTAGGAATTCCAAACATAAATGGCCGCATATTGAAGTATTATCAGGTTGTTCTCTTTTATAGTTGTAATATATGTTTTTAGCAGATTTAAAGTAATGTTCAAGTTCTTTAGGTGGTGGCAAATTTCCAAAACTATCAAAATAATATACATTGCTATTCAGTTTCTTATAACACACCCAATGGGTGCCGGACCCTTCAGTATTATCCAAATTTACGATTCCAGTCTCATTTTTCCATATTTTCTTTGGTAAACTGTCCTTCATGAATACTCCGCGAAAAAATGGTATTTTTAAACAGGAAATATATCTGAATAATTCAACATTAGTCAACGCTTTATGTGGTATAACTAATTGATTTCTTTTATTTAATATGCACGATACGGTCTTAGGTATAGACCTGCCCCGTTTTTTACCATTGACCATATTGTTGGTTTTTTATTATTTTTCTTCGTAGAACGTCTTTTTAGTCTAATATTACCACCATGTTTCTTCATGGTTGATCCTTTTTTATTCCTACCCCTCCTTTTTCCACCTCCTACCGCTGTTTTAGCCTTCATACCTGCTGTTACCGCTAAAGCTGCTGCTTTTTCCGCAATACTAGCGTCACTAGACTTTACTCGTTGCCAAGCTATATTTGCTAGCTTTTTATCAGCGATTGACCTATTTTTTGAATCGGTAAATGTGGAATATGCGATATCGTGTTCTTTACAAGCCTGATCTAACTTATTTATGCCTGGATCACCTCTTTCCAGTCGTTTTTGCAATTTAGTTCCTGGTCCGCAATACTGATAACCTCCCGGTATGTGAAATTCGTATGGTAAAGCGTCTATTGCTCTGTTTACGATAGATCCTACTGGAATACGATTTAAAGCTTTACTTAACAGAGAAACCGCTGTGGACGTGATACCGCCTCCTTTCCGTATAGTGTCTCGATATGGACTGGTGTAATAAAACGCCATGATTGTCTTTTATATTCGAAAAGCGTAACCCATGTGTTACCTCTATGACAGGTTGCACATAAATGATGTAATATATGGTGTTATTTAATTAAATATCAAAAGTACCCCAATCTGATGATCTAAACTTTTGTGTGTTATGATTAAAAAAATATTTATAAAGAATTTCTTGTTTAATCCATGTATTTCTCATTTTTTTCGTCAATAGGTTTATGTTGTCCTGCTACAATATAATTATGCATATCAAATAATAAATTACCTATTACTTTAACAAGAAAATTAACAGTTACAACGTTATCGGCATAATCAGGGTCTGCAACATTTGTTAATCGTTTGTTATCACAATTCCACCATTTTTTTCCAGTTGGCTCTAATTGTATTATCTGTTCATAAGTAACAGCATTACCAGGCTTTTCACCAATACCTAAATTTGTCAATAACTTTCCTTTACCATCCCAAACATAATTGTTTTCTTCAAGTAAAGTAAACTTTTTATTTCCTTGTACAAATACATCTCCTTGACGTGTTACTACTTGGTTTTGTTTCACAAAACCGGAGGTTTCTTGTTTTAAAGTTTCCTTCATTTGACCCACCGTTGCACCATCTGATGGTGCAAAACCATCTTTTACATTCGCTAAACAATTACCAAGACAGTCAATAACTCCTACATCACGTGTAATACAATGATCTTTGATGTATTTTAAATTTACAGCATCATTTTCATTTTTTGGATAACCTATATCGTTAATAACAAATTTATAAAAAGAAAAACCATCTTTTGTCTTTTCAGGTATTATAGAATGTAAATAGCGTCTATTTATGCTGTCTTTTTCATCTACAGGGTCTGCTACGTTGGATATACGCCGATTTTCAGCATTATACGTTTTTCCATTAAATTTTAACGTATTCTTTAATTCCGATGATAAATAACCTCTGTTTATTGCATCAGCGTTTTGATTTGGCTTACCAACGTTGGAAATTCTATGATTACCCGCGTTATATGTGTTTTTATCTAATTTCAGTGTTGGTACTATCTCTTTTTTTAATACTTTTAAATTTATTGCATCATTTTCATCTGTGGGATCATTAATGTTTTTTAACCGTTTATTACTAATATCATAATCTCCATCAGGTGTTTGTGGTAATCCAACACCTCTTTTTAAAGTATTAAAGTAATATAATCCATCCGATGAATACCGTCCGAACTTGTCAACACTCATGGTGCAACTGAATAACATTCTAGAGTGTAACCCATTTTTATAATATTAGTCCCGATTTCTAACCCATATCAGTTTTTATACAAATTCTTAGTCTTCATCAGTTACATTTGCATCATTCCCGGGACATTTAAAATATTTTAAATCTGCACTAATTAATGATCTGTCTGCTTCATTTCTAAATACATGATTTTTATGAATAAATTCCTCACCAGACAATTTTCTAAATCCGCTAAATGAATTTGGATCTGCAATTAATATATTTTGATAATCATTTACATCCATTAATTTAAATCTTTTGGTATTATAAATAAACTCTTGATTTGCACTATCATATTGTAATGTTTGTCCTACAGTTGCAGCATCCTTTGGATCTGTTCCTTGTGCCAAATTACCTATTTTCTTATTTTTCGCATTGAAAGTACTACCTCCTGGTTTGTCTGATATTAAAGATTGTTTTACTACAACACAATCGTAATCATCGATACCTGGAAATATGTTAATTATTCTTCTATTTGTACCCAACCAACTTCTATGATAATTGTTTGGATTAGTATGTAAAACTTGTGATAAAATCGGAACATCATGAGCATCTGTAGCTAATTGCACATTTGATAATTTCATGTCTTTGCAATCCCAAACACTATTTTTTTGTTCAAGTAAAATAAACTTTTCATTTCCTTGTACAAACACATCACCCGACCGTGATACTACTTGATCCTGTTTTACAAATCCAGATGTTTCTTGCTTTAAAGTTTCCTTCATTTGACCCACTGTTGCACCATCTGATGGTGCCGAACCATCTTTAACATTCGCTAAACAATTACCTAGACAATCAATAACTCCTACATCACGTGTAATACAATGATCTTTTATATATTTTAAATTTACAGCATCATTTTCATTTTTCGGATAACCTATATCGTTAATAACAAATTTATAAAAAGAAAAACCATCTTTTGTCTTTTCAGGTATTAATGAATATAAATAGCGTCTATTTACGCTGTCTTTTGCATCTTTAGGGTCATCTACGTTGGATATACGTTTATTTTCAGCAGTATACGTTTTTCCATTGAATTTTAACGTATTTTTTAATTCTGATGATAAATAACCTTTGTTTATTGCATCAGCGTTTTGATTTGGCTTACCAACATTGACAATTCTATGATTACCTGCGTCATATGTGTTTTTCTGTAGTCTTAATGTTGGTGATATCTTTTCTTTTAATACTTTTAAATTTATTGCATCGTTTTCATCTGTGGGATCTTTTATGTTTTTTAACCTTTTATTAGTTATATCATAATCCCCATCAGGTGTTTGTGGTAAACCAGCACCTCTTTTTAAATTATTTGCGTAATATAACCCATCCGAGGAGTAACGTCCGAACTTGTCGACACTCATGGTGCAACTGAATAGTAATCTAGGGAGTAACGCATTTTTTATGAGATTACCCCACGGTTTCGGAGTTCATCCACTAAAGCCACCCATTCGTTTTCCAATCCAGTATGACCCGCTTCTTTAGCTTCATGTATTAGTTTCATTCTATCCACCAATTTATTGATATTATTGTAATAAATCACATTTGTGTTATATAGTTTCTTCATTAAACCTGTACCTGTAACAGATTTGTTTCTTTTTCTTGGTTCTGGAGCACTTATATCCAAAGTGGATGACACAAACCTTCGTTTTACAGGTTTTCTTGGCATTATCGGCATTGGTTGTCTTCTCGTTGTTGGTATTAACTTGGATACAAATTCTCTATATTTTAAAGACCTAGATCTAAAAACTGGTTGGTCAGCTAAATACTTCCTCCTGTATGCATTGGTGTGTTCCAAAATCTGTTTATATGCTTCCATGTCTTCTTCTTTAACTAACAATTCTAAAGGCTTTTTTTCAAATAATAATTCAAATAATCCTCTTGTGCCCTTATATCTTTGATTACCAACAATAATATTATCATCTTCATCAATGTTTACCGGGCTATTACCAACCATTAAACCTTCTTCTGTTAATCTTACTCCATAACTATGGTAGTTTTTATTAGGATTTATTCCAGCTAACATTTTTATCATGTATTTCCTTCCTAAAGGTCCTTTGTTATGAATGTTTTCACCCAACAAGCTTATGTTTGACGGACCTTCCCTTGCTTCTTCTTCTTTTTCCTCTTCACTAGCAGTTAATACATCTTCATGTCCTCTTTTAGCTTTTACTTCATATAATTCTCTTATACCACTATAGTCTGGTGATTCTAGCTCTCTTTCAGGTTCTCCACCGGTAAAACCACTATATGTAGAGGATTCCAGGTCTTCATCACTAAAATCTTCTGATTTTACATTTTCTCTTTCAAACTTTGTAATAGGTGCAATTGCATCTCCTTCCAAAACGGGTTTAGCAAATTTTTTGTTTAATTGTTTCAAGGGTTCAGTAATAGGTTTAAAAGTAGATTCAAGAAATTTCTCCCTTTCGCTAATACCTAATTTTAATGCTCTGTTTTTATCTCGAATAGAATCACTAAGTGATTTTATTTCCTTTATTAACTTTTCTTGGTTAACCATGTTTGTAGCAAGACGTGTTGTACAACAATGAATGTTTTACATCATGATCAGTGTATTAGTATAAATTTATCAAATCCTATCCTGTATCGACCATTGTTTAGCGGTTGTTCCTTCATAATTGTTAAAAACCCATACTTTTCAGCCCAAGCCTTTCCACACAACTCTTTAAATCGTTCAAATGGCATATCCGCACTTACATGGTCATAATATATGTGTTTTAGGTTGGTTTCATCCTGTTTAAATACAATTAACATGTTTGCATTGTCTCTAATGAGCTGTTTCGGTATTTTGCTGTAAGTTTGACCAATATAAATGCTATCTATGTTGTTATGTCGACCCATGGCGAAGTAATTTCTTATTGTATTTTGATTTTCACAAGATACATCGTCAAATATGAATACTGAGAATGGTTTAGCCTCTTGCGGTTGCATGACACTCTCGCTCGCGTTGAATTTAAAATATTTAACTTCAGGCACATTATTGAGTATTTGTTCCAATAACTGATATTTTGGTTGTTGTAGTGACTTTGAAAATACATATAAATTATTAAAACGCAATCCTTTAGGATTTGTAATCAAATTGAATACTACATTTGTTTTTCCACAATTGGAAGGACCGGTAACCAGACAACGCACCGTGTTTGGTAACAAAACACCGTGTTTTCCAGTATTGAATTGAGAACCATCCACTGTGAGTTCATCTATATTATTAATAGTAAAATTGTCTTTTTGCGGTATTATCTCCATCCTTTGTAATGGTTCAACCCAAAATGATGCTCTATCATTATATTAGATCCTTTTTAGGTATCCAAGAATCTTCCGTCTTATTAAATCCTAACCATCGTACTTTAACCTTATCCTTTTTTCGTTGCAACACCTTTTCAACTAAATATACATCACCTACTGTTGATTTTAACATTTCATGTCCATAAAACCCTCCTTCCAGCAATTGTCCTTTATTATCTTTTAAAATGTAAGTTTCTGGTATTGTAGGTTGCACCTTAAATACAGTAAATACCTCATTTGTCCAGTTTGGAAGATATCTTTTACTAATTACACCTTTGTATTTGCTTATTCGCACTTTATCACCAACATTAAACCTTTTAGGCTTTAGTTTTTCAACTATTGGTTTAGTATTCATTTTTATACGTTTTAATACAAGTTTTTCATTTTTATTAGTCACCTGGCTTGGTTTCATACCGATAGTTCTATGAAACTTGTTATTGTAATCGCTTATAAGTTTTGGTAACATATCAATCCATACGTGCGATCCTCTGTTAGAAAACATCTTATACATCGCACCTTTTAAAGTTCTGTTGAATCTTTCAATTATTGATGCTTTTACCTCTGAATTGGTTGAGTAATGGTTAATGTTGTGTTTTTTCATTAAATTTGCAAATTCCTTATTAAAATATTCTTTTCCATCATCAGTTTGTAAATGTTTTATAGTATGTCTGTCTCTTTGTATAGCTGTTTCCATTGCTTTTGTAACACTTTTGCCACTTTTATCTTTTAGTGGTAAAGCATCTGCCATTTTTGAAAAACAATTAATAATAGTCAATATGTATTTAAATCCTCTATTTTGTTTACTATAAGGAATCATTTCGATTAAATCCGCTTGATATAAATCATTTATTCCTTTTATCACTGTATTTCTTCGTGGAAACTTTCTTCTTGCAGGTTTATGAAGCTCGTTGACAATTTCTTGCTTCGAGTTCTTCATATTGCAGGTTTGAATGTTTCATGTATCACATGTATAATCACAATGAATGTTGTCTTAAATATTCACATCATTTATATAGGTCAAGGTCATCCAAACTTGTGTAAAAAAATGGGGAACACGGCGTTGGACTTGCCGTGTTCCCCATTTTTTTACGGAAGGAGAAAGGAATAAGGTCGAAGTTGTAGAAGGACGAAGAATAGGTTACTAGTTGATAGGGTTTAGAGAGTAGTGGCCGAAAGGAAGAGTATGAATCTTATCCGGCATAATATGCCTTTTATCATCTTGAGCTGATAGTGCTCTTTTAACTTCAGTGACACTGTAGACCTCATGTTTAAAGCTTCTGATAGTGTTGAACGTTGCAGACATTGTAGAATCTTCAAACAAGCAGGTCTTGTAATGGTCAAATGTCACACGTTTCTTCAAGTACGATGTTTTGACTCCTTTAGCTTTCTTCACTGTCGGTATGTCGTTTTCCATATACATCTTGAAGGAATATAATTTGGACATCAGCGCAACTATTTCCTCCAAAGGTATTCCATTTGCTTCATCTTTAAATTTTCCAATTACTTTTTTATTCTTTTCATTGTAATTCGGATGGTTCTTCGGATAGTCAGAGAAGTCAAAGTCGTCTTTGTATGGGAAACTCCTTAGATCTTCATACATGTCCAAAGTCTTTATACAGTAGATAAACGCGTCGGTATCCATGTATGCAACTCCAATGTTGTCTCTTCCATAGTGTTTAACCATTTTGTTGTAATGGAAATCATACATCAGAGTTTTACTTATATCCAAAATCGACATTCCAATGTATAACGGACGATCCATCACTATTGTTGTTTTATTCATACTGACAGCAACTAGATTTTCGTTTATAATCATTGATGTTCCGAAATTTGGTTTTTGCACTAATTTTTCCAATTTCCTAGGATCACTTACTAATTTTACAATTTTGTGTTTTCTCTTGTTCTCCAAGGTCTTCCCAAAGATGGCGTTGTTCATTAATTTGTAGAAGTCCTTTTCAAATGCTGTTGTCGCTGCAGCTCTTCTTGTAGTGTTGGAATCGATATATGGTTTCAACCAACAAGACTGGGTGAATTCAATTGCTCTGTGAATTTTCACTATACGTAGGCCCAATTCAAGTGCTTGTTGAACTACCCAGTAGTGTGCCACATATCGACTCTTATTCTCCAAGGTCATCATCAGCTTGGGCCATCTTCCTGTCGGTGAAACTTCAGTCTTGGCTAGGAGAGGCAGGTCGTAATGATGGTCGTGAAGGTGTTCTGGATATTCAAAATCACAGTCCAAAATATAGCCTGTTTGGCCATCTTTTGGAATCCGTGATATGTCACCGATGGTGGTCGGGTCAATCCACTTGAAGTCTGCGTAGGGAAGTGGATTTGACATCGCCCAACCATAGAGGTTGTTCGCATCAAAATATCCAAGGTAGAGTGATGGTTGTTGCTCGTCGAAGTTGGGGATATACTTGTTGTTGGCCTTAACATGTCTTGTCACAGCTTGAGTCAAACCACCTCGTACACCTGATTCGATCATGAGGACCATATCGATGTCTGTGAGAAGCTCCAATCGGCAGTTAGTTGACTTGAGCATAGCTTGCCATGCTAATCCAGGGGATGTATACGAGTGTAAAGGATCCAATCCGTATGCTGAGAAACAGGTGTTCCGAAATTCTTCCATCACATCGCACAGCAGAGTTACATCCAATTTTATATAAAAATCAGAATATTCCCCTAAAGTTTGAATGTTTAGTTGGTTCCAAACATTACACGCATGATTGTAGTCTTCAACGGAGATTTCACTTTCATTTAATTTGCTATTGAAGGCTTCAATCGGTGGTAGACTGGTTTCTTCAAACTTTTCTGTGGAAGTTATATAATCATAGGGGAAAACTCCTTTTCGTAATACTAAGTCCAATTTATCTTCAGGTACAATTTTGCTGGTTTCTTTTAGATCTTCTCTTCTTAGGTTCTCAGACAATTTGCTCAAACTAGATGACATAAATCTATAAGAGTCTACGAAGCGAAGTTTAATTTTACCAACTGTTTTTGAAAAAACTGATGTACTTCTCCAATGTTTCAGCTAATACTTCGATTTTTCCATCATCTCGTCCTAACTCTGGGATAATAAAGTGGGAGTCATAGCCGCTAAGATTGTGTAACACGACAGGGATAAAGTTTGGCAGTTTGTAATTTATATTGCATGAATTACAAGCAGGTCCTCTGTATAACCCTGTGAGGTGATCATGATCTCTTACTTTTTGATTTTCTTCACTAAAACTCTTCTTGCATAGATAACATCTTGTTGCCGAAATGTATTCTTCTTGTTGATTTTGGTTCAAAGGTTTCATGGGTAAAACATTACCGTATAGGCGTTCCACTTTTTCAGCAATGTCATACAACTGGTCTACAAAATACTTAGCAGCTTCTTCCCCACGGTAGAGTATCGGAGTGGATGTTAAGCCATAGTCTTGCAATTGTTCTTCAGGTAAAGTAGATTTCACCAATAAGCAAAAACTGTTAGGTTGATGCAATTGATATTTGGTTCTTCTAGTTACTTCACCATCCGAAAGTTCCTGCGGCACTAACGTGGATTCAAAGTCAGCGTAGATAACTAGTGGAATCCGGTATTGGTGAACTGTTTTATTGAACTGAACAAATGCTCTAGATGGTGGTGGCAGACTAATCTTCACTTCATAGTTGTCATTACAAAGACGTTGGTGTTCTGACAACCACTCTGATCCCCCACGTCTCAAGTCTTTATTTGTGAAACAAAAGCATCTCTTACACACTGTTACTCTAATTTTCTTTTTAGTCACTTGTCGTCCAACCAAAGTTTCAAAGTTCTTGATGTAAACATAATGTGATATTTCACCTTTGGTCAATAGCAACAAATCTGTATGGTTTTGACGTTCAGTCTTTGTAACTCGTAACGGGTAAACGTTATTTGATTCGTCTAAACCAAACACATTAACTGAAACTCCTGGGTTTTTTCTTTCAAATTTACCAACATCATTAAGACTAACAGGATACGACATACCTTGGAAGTTATAGCGGTGTTGAACAGCTTCGTATGCTATGCTAGGTCTACAGGCCATAGGTTCCACATATTTTGCTAACATTGCATACCGGAAACATTCATTATCCTCATTTTTCACATTGATGCATGATCTTGTATCTCGGATCACCTTTGGTAGAGGGATAAAGCTGCTTCCTCTCATACCATATCCATGCTTGTGAACCCTCACATCCATACCTTCAATTGATGATAGCGTCCAGCCGGATCCTCTTCCTTCATGTTCTTGAAGTTTCACTAGCAGTTCAACCAAACATTCTTCTAAAATTTCGTTGATATCAGATGTGGTTTTAAGGGTTCGGTTTTTAGCAATGAATGCTCTCGGTGAATTTTCACCATTGGTATTAGTAAACATAGCCTCCAACACCAATCCAAATTTAATAAAGTTCAATCTTGCCAATTCTTCCGTCAATGTTTTTACAACTAGCTTTTTAGCTTGACTTATAAAATTTTCCAATTCTAATTGCACGTTATTAATTTTGAAATGAATTACAACTGGTCCTGGCAAGGCTGTAGTGCGCAGTTGTCTTATATCTTCCATATCCTCTTCTTGGGTACGCAGTTGTCTTACATCTTCCACTTCTTCTTCCGTATCTTCTTCTTCCATTTTCTCTGCTTGAATAAATCCTCCAGCTGTAGATGGTCCAGCTCCGACAAATTGAATAACACTTGGTCTTCTTCTTTGCATTAACTGTAAATAGCTAGCCCAGTCCTGCTTCTGAGGTTTTTCCAAAAACCGATCAATCGCATCCAAGTCTTCTTCACTTACTACAATCTCTTCTTTTCTGTCCTCTTCATGATGCAATTCTCGGTGTAACTGTAGATAGCTATCCAATTCGTCCATCTGATTATGGTGGTTTTCCAAAAACCGATCAATCGCATCCAAGTCTTCTTCACTTGCTACAATCTCTTCTTTTCTGTCCTCTTCATGATGCAATTCTCGATGTAAAACAAAGATATCTTCGTCTTGGAAAAACTCACCACAAATATCGCAAAGGGCCATTTTTTACAGTTTGGCTTTGAGTGTGCACTCGGTGAATGTCCACGCAATAATGAGCAGCGCGCTCAACCGGGTCCCTTTATACCCGAGGTTGAAGGGTGGGGTAAGGTGACGTCATATACATCCGGTTTATCAATCATGTAGTAGATTTGGCTTTTAAACACCCATTTTCAATATATTCTTCAACAGGCTTGATAAACCAATGATGTTTGATCTAAATCCACTACTTTGTACAAGTTTTTTCAAAGATGTCTGTTTCAGCAAGTTTATGTGAAACAAGGTCATTTGAAGTTATTATTTTTCAGCGGGGGATAGAGCACTGCAATGGAGCCATGTTATAGAAGTGGTGTATCCATCCAATTGGTTTGCCTTTTTATATTTCCACAAACTATGCATTTATGTGGGTCAAGGTTGCGTAAAGATACCCTTTGAGCGGGGGATAAACCACTAAGCAGCATGCTAGTCCATTGCCGCACTTCTCGTCCGAAGCAAAAACTTTTTGGTCAAGGTCAAAAATTTTTCAAAAAAAATTTAAAGGGGAGGGGGAGGGGGTGGGGGAGGGGGGGGGGACTTTAAAAAAATTAAGCCCCATGGCATTTTTATGTTACCATCGGCTGTAGTCTCCGAAAAGACACAACTATGGACAACTCCAAACTTGTGTTAGTAATGCCTACCCATTAATGTTTACAAAGTACTTTAATATATTTACTGTGTTAAAAAACATGACTGTTAAAGATTTGAAAACTTTTATATATAGGTCAAGGTCACGAAAAAACTTTAAAAAAATTAAGCCTCACACCCCCCTATGGGGGTGTGGGGCACTTGGGTTGGCATCGCTGTAGCCTCCGAAGAGACCCAACTATGACAACTGGGCAACATCCAATGTCGTATAACCTTCACCACGCAAGACTTAAGCATTTACTGCATTGCTAACAAATAACTTTTCCAATAGCTAACAAAAACTCATTTACATAATTTTGAAAGAGGTTGAGGACAGCCCTAGTGGCTTATGTCCCCGGTCCGAGTGCAGAGGTCATCGGCTCATTACCCCCGTATAAGCGTACAAACGGACCAACTCCAATTTCTCAGCCGCATTGAAGCATGCATGAGTGGAGCCTAACAATTATAAAAAGTGGTTTTACACGGGGCCTACTCCCGTTCCCTATCTTTAATATTTAAGTTCAGCAATGCAGTAAATTTATATAAGTTCTTACTAGGTCAAGGCCATACGAACATTAAAAAATTTCGGCCCCCGTACATCCATGGCGAACCACGAATGTTCGGGGGCCTTGGGGACAAAAAAACACAAATAGCTAACAAAGTTTCATTTACATAATTTTGAGTTTCCAGAAGGGAAACTAACTGAGGACACCCTAGTGGCTTACGTCCTCGGTCCGAGTGCAGAGGCCATCGGCTCATTACCCCCATATAGGCGTACAAACGGACCAACTCCTATTTCTCAGCCGCATTGAAGCATGCATGAGAGGAGCCTAACAATTATACAAAAGTAACTTTACACGGGGGCCTACTCCCGTTCCCTGTCTTTACAATTTACTTTGAGCATTGCAAAAGCTCAAGGGGGAAATGCTAAAACAAGCGTATACACTTTAGAAAAATATAACACACTTACAACACACAATTGAGCTCAACGTAGTCAATGCTGGAACAAGCACATACACATTAAACACATATGACAAACAAGACACAAAGGATAAAAGACACACAGGAGACATAGGGTACAAGTGAAACACTCTTATATAAAACAATTCGCAATACCCAAACGCGAGCGCAATATCTTACAACTAATACAAGTCTTAAAGTTAGAGTAGACTTCGCTAAACACTGAAGGCGCCATTCAGTATTTAGTGATGCCTATGGCGGTCCGTCCCGATCGTTCACGTTCAACGCGCGGGAGCGGACTGCGAGCCGGCTCTGGCCGGGCCCCCTTATATCCCCACCGGGGCTGCCACGCCCAGGATATCAGGGGTGGGGGAGGGGGTGGGGGTGGGGGAGGGGGGGGGTCACTTCTCGTCCGGAGCAAAAAACTTTTTGGTCAAGGTCAAAAATTTTTCCGAAAAAAAGTTCGGGGGGGGGAGGGGGTGGGGGAGGGGGGGGGGAGGGGGGGGTCACTTCTCGTCCGGAGCAAAAAACTTTTTGGTCAAGGTCAAAAATTTTTCCGAAAAAAAAGTTCGGGGGGGGAGGGGGTGGGGGAGGGGGTGGGGGAGGGGGGGGGGTCACTTCTCGTCCGGAGCAAAAAACTTTTTGGTCAAGGTCAAAAATTTTTCCGAAAAAAATTCGGGGGGAGGGGGGGGGAGGGGGAGGGGGTGGGGGGGGGTAAGTGGGTCAAGGTCACCCACAACACTTCTACTCTAAGTGTTGGCTATACCCCCACCACAACTGAGTCCCTAGGCTGCACAACACCGCTCCGCCAGTATGTCTCCAGCTTCCATGCGGTGCGTTTCGCTGTTCTCTAACTCTCTATATGTAAGTATTTTTACAAGTTTTGAATCTAGGTCAATACACTTTAACTCTGGGACGATATCGACTTGTACTATTTCTGTGTTTTGACTCAAGGTCATCACACTTTAACTCTGGGATGATTTTGACTTATAGCATTTCAGTTTTTTAACTCAAGGTCGTCACACTTTAACTCTGGGGCGGGATCGACTTGTAGTATTTCTGTGTTTTGACTCAAGGTCACCACACTTTAACTCTGGGACGGGATCTACTTGTATTATTTCTGTGTTTTCACTCAAGGTCATCACACTTTAACTCTGGGATGATTTTAACTTATAGTATTTCAGTGTTTTGACTCAATGTCACCACACTTTAACTCTGGGACGGTATCAACTTGTAGTATTTCTATGTTTTTACTCAAGGTCATCACACTTTAGCATGTAACTTTAAGGTAGCACCGAAACGGTGCTACCCGGCTTGACATTTTCAAGTTTCCCGAGGTCATCACAATTTCCCCCACCACTTCCCATATACCTAGAGTGCGCGGGGCCGGACAGTCAGTCGCTCGGTGTCTGTCGTAGGGTACGCATCGCGGTTGCAGTAATGGTCGAATGGGGGCTTCTGGGTCAGTTCAAGGTCACCCGAGCGGTGTCACATGACAGTTTAGGCAGAGTCACGTTGCAAACTTCAAATTTCCTCGGCACTTTTGCTGTTTCTCATCGCAAATTCGCTCCAAGTCGTCAAGGTCATGGTAACTGTGACTAAAACTCGGAGCGTAGTGCGAGAAACAGCAAAAGTGCCGAAAAATTTTAGGTTTCAGCATGACCTTGACCTTTTGTGACATCAATGACGTCATCTTGGTGACGTAAGGGGTGATGACGTCATCGGCACATCATTTCTGTGACGTCATGGGTGTGACGTCATGGATGTGACGTCATTGGTGATGACGTCATCGATGATGCAATCGATGACGTCATCGATGAGGTCATTGACCTCGATGACGTCATCGATGACGTCATCCCTCAGGTGACCTTGAACTGTTCCAAAAGCCCCCATTCCCCACTACTTATTTAGTTTATCAAATTAAATTGTTGCATAAAACTTTAAAAAATAAATGTTATTCCAACCCATAATAATATTCTTCGCAGTTTTCATCAAGAGCGACTAAAATAAAACAATTCTTGATTTTTTTAAAATCATTTTATTTAATATAAATAATCATGTATGTGACAATTTGCAACCTAAATTGACTTAAAGGCCTTAAATTGACACTCATGTTTTAATAATTAGAATGCTAAACAGATCAATCAAATTAAAAACTGCAAATAAACATTTGAAATTTTTTTAATTATTAAAAACTTATGTATTTAAAAGTTCTAAATAAAATAAATAATTCCCTTCTTCATGGACCTCCCTATTTATAAACAATTGATTGGCCGCTTCATTGGAAAATATTACGAAAAGTGCCAGCAGAAATCAATTAGTATTAACAAAATTAAACTATTATTGAAAAATTGTTCAATAAAATTCCTATATTTTCTTTGGTTGATTCTACAAAGAACTTTAAAACATGCCGGTTCGTAGGCCATACTTCCGTACAATACGCATGTACCACATTGTACACATTAAGGACAAATACATTTATAATTTAGTTTCAATTAATGAATATGCACAGCTTAACTTCCGGAAAGTATTTCACTAAGAGTCTATAAAAAGGTTTTAAGACAAAACAGCTTTGTGGCTTTGTATTTAATAGTTATGCCGCGGATATCAAATATATTTTTTTATAAAAAGTGTTTCTTTTGGGGAATATATTTTTCAAAGTTCATCGACATAATATTTCACTTTTATTCCTGATATAAAGCTACACCAACGTAGTCAGGACTTGTTTCTTTTTCTTTCTAGTCCGCATTAAGACATAATAATTAACTAAATCGAATAATAGACCTATACATAGGCCTATATAGTTGATACACAACTGATGTGGTTCTTTGATTTGGATTTTATTTAATTTTAAACTAAAAAACTCTAGAAAATTTTCAAAATTGTAAAAATTTTATGTTATCCGTACATCCTATGTGTTCTGCGAATAATAAGAAAACCTACCTACCGCAAATTTATCGGATACCTTCGGCCTGCAAATTCCAAAAGGAAAAGGCGCATAACGAAATACCGTTCCCTAAGAATCGGGTACCCTTGCTAATTCTCGTACACCCCCAAACAGCTACTTTGTAAAGGTTGTCGAGCTGGCGTTTACAACATCCGTTGAAAGAAAAATCAATCATTTCGTTGGTGTGCTTTACGTCAGAAGTAAAATGTCGATGAACTTTGAAAAATATATTCCCCCAAAGCAACATTTTTTTATAAAAAACATACGAGTATATTTGATATCCGGCAACCATTAAATGTCCTTCTCTATTTATCCTCTTAAACCTTATTACAACTAGTGGTTTGAAGGGTTGAAAGCCCCTGCTACTGTTTTTATCATTGCACTTCATCAATATCACTTGTTTTTTGTCAACCATTTTTAACAACGAAAATCGTGCTTTTGAGGTCTGGGTTGGAAGTTTTTATTTCTATGTATTTTTTATTTTTATAGAGTTTATTGCATAGTGTACGATAATGTGATGAAAAATATAAATCATAACTCGGCCTAAAACGTTTTGCCTACTCACGTTCGGTTCACGTTCTCGAAGTCTTGAGCTTGAAACATGTTCTCGAGGCCGATGAAACGCCGGCCTTTGTAACGAAATATAATATTATTACCCACATGTTATTTTCCTGCCCTCTGGGTTTTAGACATTTTAATAAACAGAAATACCTCAAATTTTGTGATTTAAGACCCTATAAAAAATTTCGTCTGATGTAAAGAGTATAAAAAGTTCATATTACATTTTCACTTCCAACTGCCTTTCATAGTACAATATAACATACAAAGACACCAATTTCCATGTCATTTCTAAAGCCCGGACTCTCCTTTCGGCTACCCCTTTTCCTATGTCTTAGGACACAGCAAAGCCACATTCTTTAATGAAGACAGCATCATTTCTAAATGAGAAGAAATTTAACATAATGAGTATCATGGTAGTTTCGCCAGGCCCGGCTGTTTCGCCGTTGTCTTGCATTCGGACTCCCAAAATACAGCCTGCGGCTGCGAAACGGAACATCCTTCCGGGAGTTTTGCCGTCCCGTGTGTCCCCACCTTTAGCGGTGTTTAGACACACACTAACAAATTAAAGGTTACACGATTGTTAAGGCGTTATTTTTTAAGTATCAAATAACACCGTCATTTTAATCAGCGCCCCTCCCAGGCCGGTGCTCCATGCGGCCGCATGGATCGCGTGACACTTGTATTTGAACTGCTCTTACTACCTGAGTTGCGTTCCTCAACCCTTGTAAATTTTTCGTCAGGACAAAATGTTACCTCATTAGCTGATTTAACTAACTGTAAATAAGCGAGTGGGACAAAGTGTTTCATAGAAATTTGAGTTGGGACAATATGCTACTGTAACAAAGTATTTTTTTTTGCAGGCTACATTAAACACAATAAAGGTTGTTTTTATTACATTGGGAATGCACTTGAGCTGAGTGAAAATTGCATATTGAGTAACAATCTATGAATAATTCAGAAGTAGTATGTGCTATGCCTAACTATACGACACTATCAAATTCCATGTAAATAATAGAATGATCTAAGAGAAATCCAAATCTATTCAGTTTCAATTACAGTAATAATTTGTTTGACAATATATTTTTTAATTTGAGTAATACACAAATAAACAAATTGAATAACACTATTCTGGATATATTAGATCTTTCCCTATATGAAATTCTTAGGCCTATATGGCAAAGCAAAGTATAATGAGCATATAATTTTCTTTCTAAGGTCGCCACGACGCCACGCCACAGCTCAGTTGCAAATATATTAATTTCTATAGTAATAAATTAAACTCTTACATAGATTGACAAGATGCACTGGTGAGGTAGTCATTTTCTGATTCATTGTGATAGAATACTTCACTTTAGAGCTCGTTGAAGCAATTGTTGAAGCTTTCTTTTTTGCGTGAAACATTCCCTTGCTTTTAGATAGATAGTACATTTACGCTGATCGTTTTCGTAGAAATTTTGGTACTAACACTAACACTTAAACTGTAACAAAAAACAAAATATTGTCCACAAATAGTAAAACTGATTAAATTAATAATAGAAGTATTAAAGTACACCACTGTCGCTTTGTATAGCCCCAAGGGTTTGTATGAGTAATTTTTTAATGGAGTATGAATTTATTTGTGTGTCTTGGATATACTTTTCGTTCGTGTATTACTGATTTATTTCTTTTAGAGAATTTACTTATGGGTTCATCTTTAGCCCGTACATCCCAATGCGTGCAGAATAAGCATATGAATTCCAGTACTAATAATGGATACTAACAAGCCTATTTTAGTTGCCCTTATATTTTCCAATGACAAATCGGAATGTTTTTCCCCAATATAGATAGTAGGAAAATTCATATAAAACCCTGACCATGAGCAAATGCGCCGAAATTCTGTAAATGATATTTGCCATGAGTCTTCCCTATCAAATAGTTTCTGAAGGGTGGATTTACGGCGCGGACCGACACAACGGTGGCGAGGAGAGGCGAGGGGCAGGTAGCCCGCGCGTGTGCTCGTGTGTGCGCGGCGGGCGAGTGCGCGGAGACGAGCGGGTTGCAGCTGTCAGCTATTAGGCGTAATAAAACTCAAAATTATTATATTTGGGCTTGCCTCCTGCTTACAAAAAAATTTTAAAGTATGATAGTTATATTTTTTTAAAGTGCATTTTTGGCCAAAGAAATTGAAACCAATTTTATTCCTATTTAAAGGATAAATTCTTTTAGGTCATAAATTTAAGTCGTCATATAAAATTGAAAAAATTTTGTGGATGTTTTGTAATAGTTTGTTTTAATCTACATAATTAATTATTAACATTGGCAAAATATGGGTCCTTAGACTCTAGTGGTTTTTATGAAAGGCAAGCACCAATGTGACGTAAAACCACCACTTTATATGACAATAAGTCATAAAATAATTGTGTCAAATTTTTTTAAATATTTTTCCATTATTAGAAAATATTTGTATAGTCGAATTAAACACTTAAAACGGTATAATTATCAACTACGAAAAACCCCTTGCACCACCTTAATGTCTTGATGACTCAGTCGGATAGCTACCAGCTGAGCAGCGCTCGTTTGACCCTACGCGCGTCTGTGACTTTTAACAACGTACTGCGTTTACCGCTAAACGAAAAATTGAATTTTCTCCGCAACCACTAGACGTAGAGCAATAATTTAAAATACTAGATTATTTAGTTTTTTTGAGCTTGATTTAATCGTAATCAGTAAAATTTATTTCAGAATAACAATTATTTTGAAAATCCAAAAAATTTGTTTTTTAAACACTTTTTATTGTATAACTTTTGAACGCGCATTTTCTTAGAGATGCGGGTGGTGTCATTTTATTCAGAATTTTAATCTTAATAAACCACAAAATTTTAATCAAAATCGTTAGAGCCGTTTTTGAGAAATTTTGATTTTTCCCGTTTTTTGAGGGTTTTTGGGGGTAAAATACCCTTAAAAATAAAAAATTTAAAAAAATGAAAAAAAACGCCTGGAATTATTGTGGGTTTGGACCTACGTACCAAATTTCACCAAAATCGGACCATTGTGGCATTCTCTAGCTCTGTATACATCCAGACACACACACACACATACACACAGACATCACTCCGAAAACCACTTTTTTGGACTCAGGGGGAACCAAAATGGATAAATCCACCAACAACTCAAATTCTAAAATTTTGACGAAAACAATACTTTCTCCATATACTATGGTATAGGGGGAGAAAGTAAAAGTGAACCATCAGTTTACAGAACAAAACTGATCTCCCAGATATCAGTTGATTTTAAGTAGGCCTACGTATTCTATAATGTGTGTCGTGCGTAACGTAACGGTTAAGCCGACAATCGTGACTGTCGTATACGAGTACTGTATATTATATCCTGCATACTGTATTGTATTGCAAGGACAGCAACACAGCTGTTTGTGATCGCTGGTCGGTTTTGGCGCCAACTCAAGGTTATTCTCTCTCTCAAGGGCGCGAACCCCTCTGTGATCGGCCACTGCTCTGTCTCTGTTTCCTCACCTCTTTGTTTAGTACTTTTATTTATGGTTTAGTCCAAATCGGTTGGCTTTGTTTGGACATTTCTAGGCAATGCGCTTTTGTGGACTTTTCTTTATAAGGTATAGAAATAGGTTACCTTAAAAAAATTATTTGAGGTGAAAGTTAATTAGGGCTTTTTAATGACTGAATTACGTTTCAAATAACACATTCAAGCATTAAGAAACAACAATAAAACCACGATGAAAACCAATTATGTTGAACACCTCCTGTCTAATAACCAAAACTAAACGAGCATGAATGACGATTTCGAAATCCTGTAATCCTGTACTACTACATGTCCAAGGGGGAAAATGTATATCACAGAGGATGGCGCACTAAAGGAATCCTCAGTCAGCAGCTATTAATAATCAAATAAAAATACTGTATAAAAATCACAAAATACCACATTTTTATCCACTTAAAACTTATCTAAACTAAAAAAAATATTTCATGTCTATTTATACTCCCACCGGTACTTATTAGTACTGAAATTTTTGACAACATCGATCTAGTTTTAACGTTATTTCCTGATTCAATCGTGGTCCCACTCTGAAATTTATGTTCATAAAATCACGTCTAAAAACATTCAGTTTATAAATACCCCCCGACGCAGCAGACCTGCGTACTCAGCGAATTTCCAAATTAGTAATATTAATTTTGACCAGCTAAACTTGTAAACAAAATTTCATCACATGCTCATAAATAGGGAAATAAATGTCTATTCTCCTTAAGATAAATATAGGGAAAGAGTATGCAGGTATGCTGCCATGGGGGACACTAAAAGTAGGTTTTTAGCATAGAAAAAAATTATTTCGACCATATAAAGCCATATGGTAAATTTCATCAATATCTGTCCATAAATAAAAGAGTTTGCCTATTCTCCATGATTAACATGGGAAAAGAGTATGCAGGTTTGCTGCCGTGATAAGTACAAAAACCAAGATTTTTTACCTTAAATGGATGAATCACAACCGAATGAAGCTAAATACCAAGTTTCATCCAAAAATATTGGTTAATAAGTGAAATATTAACACATCCTTATTCTCCATAAGATTAACATTGGAGCCCCAAAAGACAATGTACTGCCTTTAGACTGTGTAATATCTCGGTAACCAATCTAGATAGAGCAAAGCTTCAAAATACTAAATTGTGTGTTTTTTTGAGCTAAATCCAATGGTCAAAATAAAAATTTAAAATTTTTCAAATTTACATATGAAAAATGCAAAAAACCCATTTTTGGGGTACAAAACCCCCCAAAACTACCCCTTCCGGTACGTCGATATGTCTGGTTTTCGAACTTATCCGAATAAACGTAAAATTACACACCTCCACCAAATTTGGTGTCGATCGGACCATTTTTACGAGAGTTATCGTGTCTAGGGACACATACATATACACACACACATATATATATATATATATATATATATATATATATAGATATACATATATATATATATATATATATATATATACATATATATAGATATACATATATATATATATATATATATATATGTATATATATATATATATATATATAAATTTTAATGACTATTATTTTTGGTCTCTGGGCACCTCAAAACGAAAAAGTAACATGGTCCCGGGCTTAGGTTTTACCATGAGACCTACGGTAATAGCTTATTCCCTGTAGGAAATTCGCTAATAAAAAAATTAACTCTAGCTCTTTTAGAGGTTTTTAGCGAAAATTGATGCCATACAAATTTCCAAAAGGGGAGAATTGAATTGGTCCAGCGGTAGTATAAGACCCCAAAAAGTGATCTGGCTATGTAATCGAGACCATGCTTGCTCACCTTTCCTTAAGAGTCTGCACTACCTGCGCCATCTTGGAGTTTTAGTTCCATAAGAACAATGTTAAATTCAAAACATTACTGTTGTCTTTGAAAAACCATATCTCGTTAATCTTACATCGGATTTGCATGAAACTTGAATATGTTCACCAACGTTAGTAAGTAAATGGCAGAGTGCATGACGTGGATAGATTTTCAATAGACCTACTAAAAATTGTGTAAAAATGGTTTAAAAATGGTGTAAAATAAGTTTATATTTTATTTGTTATTCGAGTGGAAAATTTTTTTAATTAATTTTCTATCATGTCAAGCACTAGATACATTGTTAACATTTAAAATGACATCAAGTTTGAAATTTTCCGACGAAAAACAAACTCACAGTGATGTTTCAAATTTAACATTCATTTGCTTTATGGGACAAACTACCGAGATGGCGCAGGTAGTGCAGACTCTTAAAAAATTAATAACAGTTTTGTTGAAAATGTCTCTAGGTTCATGAGGTTTGTTCTCTATTTAATATTTTAATTATTAATTTACTATATGAAGGAAGTAATAAATTTCTGAAAAAGGAAATTCTCTTAAACCTTGAAAACTGGAAAAGAAGCAAATGCACACAAAGTGATGATATTTCGTTGAGCAACTTGTTATAAACTTCATTGTATTAATGACAAAGCTTACACAACTTGTTTTGTCAGTTTTGATGTGCCATGAGTAAACAACTTTTCTATGCAGCTTTGTTCCCATTTACATTTATGGTTACAACAGTTTCTTGTGAAACATTATGAAAGTAAACAGTGTAGTGTAGTACACACTCACTTTGAGAACCTATGAGATATATTTTTTTAGAAATGCAAGTTTTCTCCCCATTTAGTAATTGTGTGTATGAATGTAATTTTTACAGCAAATTAATAATGTAAAGATCGTCTATCGATAATCTGAGTTTTGCTCTGTTGCGGCAGGTGTTCCTGGACCACCGCAGCACCGAGGAGGTTCTGATGCTGGTAGGTGAGAAGACCAACGGAGCCACTCCGCTGGTGATGGCCTGCCGCAACGGACACTACCAGGTGGTGGAATACCTGGTCGAGCGGTGCAACGCGGACATCGAGCAGGTCGGATCTGGTATGTACCATCACCACCACCAGAGAAACCCTCCTACCTGCCCTTCATGACAGTTAAAACTAACAAAACCCAGAATGGCTATAAAAAGCACTAAAAACAATCAAGTGCATTTAAGTAAGGCGATCAGAAACTTTCCAGGACTGTTCCATTAGTTTTATCACTTTGCATATAAATTTAATTGCTTTTGTACTTTTTATGACTACCCAGGAATTTTTCATTTTAAATGACCTCTTGGTTATCCACCACAGTGTTCGGGTCCCATTAACAAGTTCGCGGCAGCATTATTTTTTATGTACCTCACTGCCATCCTAGCTATCAAAACTGCCACACGTACTGTAGCAGAAGCTTTGTCCAGGGGAAACCAATAAGTCACTATATACAATATACTAATAAGCAGTGCTGTGCAAGGTTTCAGATTTCTTGCTGAAATCCTGTTTTAAAAATAAATCACATACAGTAGCACTGCAGCTTGGGAGCAATCGCACTCACCAGGATGGCATTAGGGTTCTGTATGGGAGTGTATGCTCCCATGCGGCTACAAAGATTTGTTTCATTGGATTTGTACATTTCTATTGGTTGACCGTAAACTAAGACCTAACATATAATTTAACTCATATAATATGTCTTACTTTACTGCCAATCAATGGAAACCCTACAACAATGACCATTTCTTAGACATTTGACATTTCATAAGAAGGCTGTTATCGACTGTAACCTGAGGGTTTATTATTATTGGTTCAACATCAGGGAATATGCTGTATTGGCATATAGGCTACTATAAACTATTATCTGTGTAAATTAAATTTGTTACTAGATTACCTGTGTGAATCTTTTATAGAATGAGGTTGATTAACTTTACAATCAGATAAAGCGAGGGAGGTCAAGAGGGCATCTGCTATATGGTATTGGTATTTGTAAATAATAATAATAATAATAAGGAAAAGAAGTTCGTTCATTATTGTGATAATTAATGGCATTAATAAACCTGATACAAAATGCAAATGTTACAAGTAAATAAAATAAGCACATTTGTAATCACAAAACTATGAACTGTTGAACATAGTTTAAAAAGTCAGAATGTAATAGACTAGACCTAAAACCTATTACTGTACAATGAACAGCAGTAGCAATATCAGTGGTGATGGTGTGTGTCTGTGTAACAGTGGTGTTTGACGGAGAGACGATAGAGGGCGCACCGCCGCTTTGGTGTGCCGCGGCCGCCGGACACTTCCCAATAGTGAAGTTTCTGGTGAAGCGCGGCGCCTGTGTCAACTCCACCACCAGAACCAACTCGACACCTCTGCGAGCGGCCTGCTTTGATGGACACTTCGACATCGTCAAATTCCTCATAGAGGAAGGGGCAGGTCAGTTAGTCTACCGTACTTTGGGGTTAGAGCTTGTGAGTGATGGAGTACCGAGTAACTGGAGTAAAATAATGCACATTTGTTCTTGATATGATTACATTTTCACTAGTGTGTTTAGAAGAATTAGTAGTTAATTGCTGGTTTAGATGAATATAACACATCAAAAGACCTGTTTTCATAAGCCCTAATTTTGCACCTCAAAAATATTCTAAAAATTTCCATAGAATCTTGTTTTGTTTTGTAGAAATTAAATGTGTGCTCTTTAACAGATATCGAGGTGTCAAACAGGCACGGCCACACGTGTCTGATGATCGCCTGCTACAAGGGCCACTTCCGCATAGCGCAGTACCTATTAACATTAGGCGCTAACGTCAACCGCAAGAGCGTGAAGGGCAACACTGCACTGCACGACTGTGCGGAGAGCGGCTCCCTCGACATACTCAAACTGCTCATACAGCAGGGTGCCAAGATGGACGTCGACTCGTACGGTATGTACACACACTAGGTGGATACCAAGTCTTATTTTCTATTCGCAATACCGGATAACTATCACTGATTGGTTAATCCTTTTCTATAATAAAGTCGATTCCCAATAACTCAAAATTCACTACACCTTGATTTTTTTAGATACGTATAGTTTGACAGGAATACTGTGCTTTTGGGTTACAGAGCAAGTCTTTTATTAAATTAAACTAACAGAGGTAACGTAGAGAACAGTCTGGCGACAGTTAGACAGAAGCAAGACCGGATGTGTCACTGATTCGTTGCAACTTGTGAGTCAGGGTTTCGACTTAAGGAGGTCCATAGGAAACACTTTGAGATGTAGAGGTAAAATTCGACTTGTGGGGGTAAAATGTAAATTTGAATTTTACCTATATACCGAGTATCAAGTTTTAGAGGTCATTTTTGTACCTCTTAGACTTATAGACTAGAGATAAAATTTCAATTTAAAATTATTTCGAGTTATGTGCGGTTTATTAAACAAGATAAGCAGAAACCTACACTGATGTATGTTTCAAAAATGAACTATTAGGATATATCTAACTACAAAGGGTAGCGTACTGATCCAATCAATGGTGTGTTTTGACTGTAATTAAGTCATAATTTACTTTGTCAGACGTCTTAATAAGGCCGAAAAGTCAATCCGACAACGGACAAGTAAGGTCGGGCAACGGTCTGTAGCGATGAACCTGTGTTTAATGAATAATATGACCTATTGGCTGTCAACTTAGGTGCTAACATAGAAATGGGACTGTTACAGCGACGGACATCTATTTTAATTTTTATAGTGACCTAACTCGGTGTAACATTGATGATCTATTAGTTCAAAATGCAATTAAGCTCACGGTAAAAACTGTACAAGAACTATATATTGTAGGAGACGTCTGAAACTGAACTGTCTGGAAATTGGCTATTGAACTGATTTTAGTGATTGTGCATGGAACCAGTTGACTCGTCTCTAGTTTAGCTTTGGAAAACCTTGTGGCTGACTATTTCATTTTCGGAGGATCGCGGCTGAATTATCTGGCGGCCGGACTAGAGGTCTTCTACTGTATGGGTTTATATTCAACTTTGGCAGGTTTATTTCTAAAGGGTAAAAAATAATTTTAGATACCGAGAACATCGAGTTATAGAGTTTCAGTTTAGGAGAGTTGAGTGTACCGTATTTATAACAAATATTAAATGGTGGACATCCCTTGTTTTTTGTTTTTTTTCAAATCATTAAAAATATGAATTTGGATTCTTTGCATTTGGCTGTGACTTACCAACATGAGAGCCTGTTGCAAATCCCTTCTTTGTTGGATGTTTGTAGATGCATTTTCACTCATGAGGATTACATGTGGAAAATTTACACTGAATATTGATTTGTTTTAAAAATGATAACTTCCACATAAGGATAAATTTTTATAAATCATGTGTTAAGTTTGTGAATAAACTCTTTAAAACAATAGAGCCTTAAAATTTGTGTGTAGATTCCAGCGACCAAGGAATACTATGGACTGGCAATCCCTATCCTTTAACATTGATAGGTGTTGAAGCCACTTTCTATAGTTCCACATAGGTGCAACTGGCGGGTCTCCTGCTCGAGACAGGCACAAATTTTAATTCGCCGCGTTTCATTAACACTGTAAAAAAATATAGTTATAGTCAAGATAAAATTTTGATATTTTAGTATGATGAACACTACTATATAACGGTGCCTATGGTAATATTTTTATGTCGAAATTAAAATAATAACACCAAGAAAAAAATACAAAATTATAGCAAAGCACTTTTGTTTGAAATTCATGACATCAAAAAGTTAGTATGCTAGGAAGTTTTTTATTTATTGGTCAGGTGAATTTTGTCAGCGAGAAAGTTGTTGGAAAAGACTTAAATCGCAACTTTGTAATTTACAATTTTGTTGTAGAATGCTTAGTTTTGGTTTTATTCTAATTCAAAGTTAATGGTTTAATCGTCGACGGGCCGGCTGCCGGGGCCCGTACCGACGCTCGGAGCGCTTGTCGCACGTATAAAACTTTGACTATTATTTTTTTTTTATTATTTTGTGAATTATTATTTTTTTTAAAGGTGATTGTATCCAAAATAATTACTGTATAATTACTGCAAAACCTGATTATTGAATAATGGTAAAGGAAAGGCATTAATCAACAAGAAAAACATTTGATTCCTTGAAAACAACAAAATTTATTTACAAAATTTAAATATGTATGATTTTTAAAAATACATATTTATTTAAAACAAAAATTAGCTTGCACAAACTTAATAAGACACTACCTATTAAAAAAAAAAAAAAAAAAAAAAAAAAAAATACATTGAAATATACGGCGTATTTTTTATTAAAGTTTTTAATTGAGTTTTTATACAGCACATTTTACTAATATATTTATAAAAAAAAAAAACTTTTTAAACACAGAAAAAGTAGCCTCCCTTATTCACTGTATAACATGACTGTTAACACCTGACAATATATTGTTTTACATAAAAATTATTTCCACAAAAAATAGTTAATATTCACCTACTTAATGATATAAAAAGTTCTGAACTAAAAACAGTTTTAACTGACAGTAAAGGTTTAATTTTGTCCCCTTCTCTTAAAAAATAACCACACTTATCATAACAACAAATTATCTGGTAAATATCAAATGACGTTGCGTAGTGCAACAAGTGGACAATTCTGACACTGTTTCCCGCACATGTCTTAGATAAGCTTCGTGTAGGCCTATTATTATTTGTATACATACTGGTTGTGTCGACAGTTGTCCAGATCCTGTAGTCTAAATTGTGTCTGCAGTTAGTATTTAGTAATTTAGTGACAGTCTATAGTTTTATGGTTTATCATGGAAGGAAATCGTAATAAACGGGGTCTTCCACGTACACGCCTAATAAAAGAGGCAAAGTCTTATCATTCAGTTACCGGTAGTGGTAGTTAGAATGGGCGTTCCACTTCGCAGCTAAGCTCATGGCTTTACATCATAGAAATTTTATAAATATTTTAGGAATTTCTTAATTGCTAATTATTTGACGAAACCCTTAGTCATAGTGATGGGTACCCTAACGCTTCTTACCACGGTATGAAATCCTCGAAAAAGCGCAAACCGTCTTTTACCAAACAAGTTAAAGCAATACAGTATTTCGTATTTTGTAATAGTATATATAGGCCTAGTTAACATAAATAGAGTGTGTAGTAAACATTAAGTAGAAGCGATAAAAATTTTTTTTAAGTATTATGCAGTTTCAACGGTGGGTGTAAGTTATTGACTGAGCAAACTGAAAAACAAATTTACCGTACCCCTAAAATAAATTGATTAGTAAGTAGCTATTTAACTTATTTGCAGCTAATCAACTGCGTATCTGTGAAAGGTTACACCAACCGGGTTTTTTCTTGAATTATTATTGCACCCGTATGCGACACAATAAGGCATAGTTAACCAAAATGACTCAAAGCGCAATTGTAGTCGCTGCAGTGACAGTGACAGTTCATAGTCGCTCGACGCGCGGTATTGTGCGACACACGCGCACTCACGTGCCTGACTCCCCTCCACCATTGGCGCAGCCCGGCTTCAATCCGCGAGCCACATTGCCAGTCTATAGTATTCCTTGGTCGCTGGTAGATTCTTAAAACACCTTAAAAATGAAGGTTTTCTTAAAAAATTTCAAAGTATGATATGGTAAATATTGGCAAAACAAAAAATCCAAATTTATACTTTAATTGGATTAGGCTCTAAGAATAATGGGAGGTCTGCTATTTAAAGTTTACTCTAAATGTTATAGTTTAGCATTTATCAATGGTGGTACAATAGTAAATAAATTCCCTTGTAATTCTGCTCTAGTTTTTACATCCAGCCAATTCTTATTTTCATACCCACCAAGAAAAGCCGATAGTATCGGGTCCAATCACAATGAAATAAGAGATTTTAAAATAAAATATTTTATCCATAAATCCATTTTATGTCTAAAAATTGTTATATATTTATTTACTTGAACTTGTTTTATCGAGGTAAATTTTATTTTTCAAACCTCATGGTTTTAGCCAATACTGGATTAATATAATAGCAAGGGTTACTCGTACTGTATGTTCACAACTTTGTGACAGGCATGACACCTCTGCTGGCGGCCAGTGTGACTGGCCACAACCACATAGTGGAGTATCTGATAGAGCAGGAGTCGCTGGTGTCGCGTGCCGAGCGCATCGAGGCACTGGAGCTGCTCGGCGCGACCTACGTCGACAAGAAGCGCGACATGATCGGTGCGCTCGACCTTTGGAAACGCGCTATGTCCTTGAGGTAACAAAAAGAGGGAAATTTTTTAAACTCAAACCAAATCAAAATAACTTTGAGTTATTGAGTGCAATTCTGGATGCATTAATTAACTTCATCATTAACTTAACCCCTTGAGTTGAGAGTATTATTTCACTAAAGTTAGCTTACACCTAAATCCTGTTAAGCACTGCACTCTTATTATTGTATCCAAGCTGCTCATAGTGGTAGCTAAGTTAGCTTAAAGCGTAGGCTCCTTGTCTAGGATGTCTAAACTATGCAAGCATAAGTTTGATTCCCGATCACCCACCACTGACCTGATGGTGCATCTCTAAAAGGAGTAGCAGATATGTGGTATTTTTGTTGAGAGGGCCCCAGTAAAATAAACGTTGGCCGATTTGCTTGGAAGTGGACGGGATCGGTTCATTCTTTGAAAGTATGATCATGGTCAGCACTTATTTGGTTTCTTTTTACTTGTGTTTACTGTGTGAGTGCCACTACGGCTTTTAAATCTGAAAAAGAACCTTATATCCACTTAAATGTGCCAATAAAATAATCAATAACTAACATTTATATCCCAAGTTAAAAGCAAGCAAATGCAGAGACATCTTCCACATGTGGCTGGAGAAATTTGAGTTAAGTCTAAAGTAATAGCTTGAACACAGTATGTATGTCGCAACATGTCACCAATCTAGCTGCTTGATGATTGGTCTGCACAGCTTCAGCGTGAACTATTGTGATGAACTATTGTTTGCAACCCCCAGTCGGTCCTGCGTTGTGTGTTTGTTTACTGCTTCCCCACTGCCGCACACTAATGATGGCAGCTTGGGTTAACAAGTATGCCCTGTGTGTCTGATAACGTATTTTGATAGTTTAAGAGTTTTAGAACAAAGTGTATTCAGACTTTGCCTTAAAACTCAACAGCTTACTATGGGGCAGTGAAATGATAACGATTTAAAAAATTTTAGTTTTGTATATTCAAACACAAGTAATTAAAATCAAATCAAAACTACTTATCAGTATTTCTTAATACTTATCATAACTAGAATAAAATTAAAATTATCTTGTTTAGATGCTCAATTTTAACTTCAATTATTAAGGAAAAAAAATCACAAAAAACAATTAAAAATAATTAATAATTTCCCCAGACACCTTAAAATCTCCCCCAATCCTTGACTGCCGGATCGGACATATTTTACACCCCTGGCATTCAATGGAATAAATAATACAACAATCGCAGCAGACCTGCATTCTCAGTAAATTTCTTATCGAATTTGGTATTTTTTATTTTCCCCATAAACACCATAGGTATTAGGATATTAGTTTGCTTTTATGAGGACATTAGGAAATACCTATCTAGTGAATGTACATACTTAATTTTATATCAAGTAATGTTTAAGCGAGGTAAATGGTGTTGTTTATTTCTCAAAAAAATAACATGGAAAACATATTTTTGGATTTTCTCCAAATATCCAACATCAATTTCCCAACAGGAAACCACGACGAACATCTATTTCCGACAACATGAATGGCTCTATATTTTGAATGGCGACAATATTTTGGCTCTATGGAATGGCGTTTTAGTTACGCCATTTAACTTGGTTAGTTAAGCCAAGTTAAAAATACTAAATTGTTTGTTTTTTCTAACTCTTTTAAATGGTTTTACTTAAAATTGTTGAATATTTTTAATTGAGGTAAAAAACGGCATAAACCCAATTTTAACCACGATAAAATCCTGTTACCATAATTTGATTATCGTCCCCTAAGAAACAACACCGCCTAGGTGACAAAATGCAAACTTTTCAGGAGAGCCAAAAAACTCGTGAAGGATATAGGCGTTGTTGTATTACATGAAGAGTACGATATACCTCCAAAAAACACTTTAGGCTTTGACTCTTATGACTCTTAAACACTTTGAATATGACTCTTAAAATGTTTGTTTTATAACCAAGATGATAACTAACACTATCTATGATCTTTTAAAAATCAATGGAAATCAATCAAAATGGTAAATAAGTTTCACCTTATAAAGAATGACATTCGTCACTTGTTGACTACCATGCTAAAACAAAACTGGTGGAGGTGGACATTGGTGGTGTTTTTAGTTAGTGAGATAGGCGGTGTTAGAAGAATCACGATAGCAGGGAATTCTGTTGGATTTTCACTAATCTACGTCACAAGGACGTGTAAAAGCATATGTTTCTATAGAGGTACAAAAATCTCAATTTTGCCAAAAATGTCACTTATGCAGTGTTGTTTCTTAAGCGACGTTTTGCTGGTTAGCAAACTCATGAAAATAGACCTGGTCCTATGCCTTTTACCAAATTTAAAAGTTATCTGTAAAGTACTATGGACACACAAATATACAGAGAAGTATGAAAATAAACAAGTGATGTTTTCGGCTCCTTGGGACCCCAAAATGAAAATGTATCATGATCCTGAGCTTAGATCTTACCATGGCTACTACAGTAATAGCATATTCCCTATAGGGAAATTCGCTAAAAACCATGTTATTCCAGTCTTACTGATAAATCAGAATTGACTTTTTGAACCGACATTACCTCAGGTATAATTTAAATTTGGTTTTAAGTTCACACATTTTTATTACATTACAGGTATTTTCACTACTGTGCCACTATGTCTAATATTACAACTAATGGTACTAGTACTACTATTTCAAGTACTATTATTACTATACTAAGTTCAAACCATAATTTGGTTTACAGCAGTGACATGGGTTGTATGTCGTAGGTTTGAAGAGGGCCAAGTGCCGATAGTGAAACCAGTGCAGCCGATAACCATCGAGGCGTACGAGCACACCCGGGAGATCCGGACACCCGACGAGCTCGAGGATCTGTTGGCGGACCCTGACGAGATGAGGATGCAAGCCTTGCTTATCCGCGAGAGGATACTCGGTAAGAACACTCACTGTAGTCTATAGTTGACTACTCAAATGTAAATTTTTATCACTTTTTGTTAAACTCATTAAACAATATTTTTAAAAGTATTAATTAATTTGGAAAACTTGCGTTATTAACTCTAACTACACCCTAGTACACTAGCTTACTGGTGTTTAATAATAGCTCCACTAAAAACCACCCAATGTTTGGACTAACCACATTCTCTCCATGTCTTGGGACTTAGTAATTCTTAGAGTCTAGCTAAAATTTAAAGTGAAATATCTCCTGGACTAACTACCTTCTTAGGTTGTTTCCATTAAAATAACAATCAGCTACACTAAACCAATCTCAGGTTGAAAAAATGGACTTAACATATTTTTTCCTTGTAGTCTTCTTTAAATATTTTGTCAAGAAGATCAGTGGTTACCACAGACAGCCAGCGAAGTGGGCCCCTCTTTCCTTCATTGTGAACATTAGTTCATTCTTTCTTAAGTGAACTGTGCTGATGATTAGTTCCTGAAATACAGTAATGCTTATTATTATTATTTGCTCTCCATGAACTTTAGAGAACACAATAATCGACAGGTATCCATGTATTTCATTTTTTAACTATGACATTGCGGAGGTCAACTGGGCCGTCAAAAGGGACGGCAGAACCAACAGCAAATTAACTAGCGCAAAGCACAGCCCTAGCTAACAATATCTAGGATTTACAGTGGATTTCCAATGAGTCTATGTACCCATATCTGATGCTGACATGCCTTATGGCCACCAAACCTTCCTTCAATAGATTCTGAACAGCCTTCATACAAATTTCAAGATAAATTATTTTAAAAATTAATATTGATTTAAGTGTTTTAAAATAGCCTGTGTTTGTGCAAGCGAGGGTAAAGTTTAAACGTAGACATAGTTTAATATAATTAATCAACACCTTAACTTTTGTCATTTCTTTCAAAATATTGTCACGTCCTTTTTATCAATGTCAATCAGTTAAATCTAGCTTCACTGTAAGATGTACTTAAGAAATAAAATTGGCCCACTTTGACATTGAACATTCGATTATATTGTTGAGATGGTGTAATCTCCAGATAGATCCAGTTTCAATTATCTCTGTAGTTGATGCACCCATTATCTGTTGAATGGCCTCCTTTGGTTTGAAGCTGTAATAGAATGAGTGAACTGTTGGGCCTACTAAGACTTTGTGAACACTCAATTATTTAAAATTTGTTCATCCTGATTTGTTCAATCCTAAAATTTATAAAAATTAATTAAATCAAACTGTCAGGTTATATTTATTTATATTGATGATGGCATAATTGTTCAAAAAATACTTCAGCAAAAAATAAAAATAAAAATTTATGAAAGTAGTTGTTTTTAGTAATGACCATATTATTATTATTGGTTTGACCCACCATATGTATGGACATACGTAGATCTATTTATGTGCCCACCTGTTTGGATTAGATTTAATCCGGGAGAACCGACTTACCGCTCAAAAGGACCGGGTTGGAAGTTATTTTGATCAAAACAATATTTTCCGGTTGTCGGCAGTCTTCGCCGGCACTGTACCTCATGCGCCACTTTCCAGGAACAGAATGACGCATTTCCCGTCATTTTCCAACTCGTACAGCGAGTGCAGTGGACGATTCTGTAGAAGACTGGTGCGTTCAACCGTGAGTCAGCTCCGGCGTTACGGGATAAACGGTGCATTTGAGCGTGTGTCAGTTCTCGTGTAATAAAGTTGTGACAGTTTTAACGGATGACGTGTTTGTAATTAAATCATTTTTCCTGTATAAATATTTTTATTCTTGAAATTATGGACTCAGAGGAATGTAATCGGATTGATAGACCTCTTTCCTTACAATTCTCATCATCGATAAAATAAAATTGCGTAGTTCATTTACTAGCTAAAAATTGTATTATTTTTTAAAACAATAAATACATAAACTAAAACTTTTAAATTGAAATGAATTTAATTTTGAGTGACAAATAAATTGTTGATAAATGTTTAAAGTTCAATCAGTTTTTTTTCTCTTCCACTAAGTATTCCAAACTAAAAACTAAAATTGACAAAATTTATGTAATTTAGTATTTAGTAATTGTTTACTTGTGTATGACGTTGTCTATTGTAATTATGTATTGCTGAATGACAATAAAGAATTATTTATTTATTTATTTAAAATCTTTGATAAAAGTAAAGAAAAACATATTTTTTTTAACATACATTACATAAATTATGTAAACACTTGTTTACAGTGTAAAATGTTAAAACAACTAATAAGAAAGACATATAAATGGGTTTTGAAAAATAAAATACCGATTTATTCAATATATGTGGTATTTTATTAAAACTTGGTCTAAAAGACCATGAGTCATTTCTCACGTTTCCAAATCAAGGTCAGTTCTGCTGGGTTAAGAAGTAACATAAAGTGAAGGTTTCCCAAAGCATCAACTTATTAGAAAAAGTAGATTATGCTAATTGATAAATACACCTCGACTTCATGCTTATAACACAACATTAAATTAAACTATTTTTAACATACAGATCTAAAGTTGGGAAAGTGTTAAAATACAAATTATATAAATGTAGATATGCTGGGAGATAAATCATCCATTTTTTCAGGCTCTATGGAAAGGTGTTCTCCCTTTACCTAGTCAAGGCAGTGAACCTGAGGTTGTGTTTTTGTAGGGCCCGCACATCCGGACACAAGCTACTACATTCGCTACAGAGGCGCGGTGTACGCGGATGCGGGCAAGTTTGTTCGCTGCGTCGCTCTGTGGTCGTACGCACTGGAGATGCAACAGACCATGCTGGAGCCACTCAATCCTATGACACAATCCTCCCTATTCTCCTTCACAGAACTCTTCTCCTTCATGATGGATAAGGAAGGTAACATCAATTGTAAGGATCATTTTGGTTTTCCTTTCTTCTCTTTAATATACTTTAGTTCTTGGTTGTGGGTTGTTGAATATATTTTAACTTGATACCTTATACACATGGTGCAAGGCAATTCATAGGATGTTTGCAAAAATTAAAAATAATAGGCTTTCATATTGTGAAAAAAAATATTTAACTATTTCAAAATGGTTTGAATTGTATCCTAGGGTAAAGATTAAAAGAAAATTAAATTTGAGTGATGGATGCCAAAGAATGATAAATTGAAAAGGTGGTCTGTCAGGATGGCGACTAAAGACCGTTTATGCCAGTTATCCAGTGAATTTCCTCAATGAGTATGTTCTCCGACATTTATTACTTAAACGTGAACTTCGTGAACTACTACTCAAAATTTTTGCATATTAAACCTTAACTGTTGAAAATTACTAAGTATAAGTGTTTGGTACAGCAGACCACCTGCTCCACATGAAGTTGCCTTGCCTTGTGACCTAACGCTTACTGCTGTAGTTGCCCGCGATACTAAAATAATCGGGACCGGACTGGTTTAACAAATTTCCAAAGGATTTTTTGGAAAAAAAATACTTTTTTACTCCTGCCATTTTGTTTATCGGACCCTTCGATGTCAGTTTGTAATGATAAGACAGCGGAAAAGTGATCATAGTTGAGAAGCTTTGTTAAATGTCAGCAAATGCTGATTGAACATTTTAATGAACCTTTTCAATGATGATAGAACCATTTAATACAGTTTAACCGTGATAAGTTTGGGCAAAGTGCCTTTTTCTACCCAGCCCCTCAATTGCTAATTTTTTTCTATAGTTGCTGTACAGGTAAAGATTAAAATAATAAAATGAGCATTTGATAAAAACAGGCAATTTTTTCATTTTTTATCTAGGTAAATGTTTTTTTAGTTTATAACTTTGAAAAAATAACCTATTTACACTTGATGCCAAGGAATGGAGCATGTCTTGGTCTGTGTCTGTGTCTGAAGGTTTCTTTCCATATCTGTGCATATCAAATTGTTGGTAGCCTTCAGTTGCTGCCAAAGACACAAAACAAAAACACAGAAAACATTGAATAATTGTAGCTGCTGAACATATTTTACTAAGTCAGTCTTGGTTACATCAGAATTCCTGGCAATGTGATTTAAATAAATAGATCATTCAATATAAATCTGTTCTGATTTCACCATAAATTAGTATCCATACATAAGTATTGAGTTTTGTGAAATGAAATGACATGAAATGCCTGTTATTATTACAAAATGTTTAAAAAATTTTAGCTCAGCTAGTAAAACAAGTGACATTGTCAACAAATAGTAAAGTAAATTACCATATGTATAAATGAAAAAAGAGAAAAATTGTTATCTAAATATTAAATTACTGAATAATATCTTTTTCAGAAAGTACAATTTTAATTGGTTCTTAAATTTTGATACATCGTCTATTTCTTTTAGTGCAGCTGGCAGGTTGTTAAAAAGTCTTAATGTTATGTAGTAGGGGGATCTTTTTTGACGGTACCTAAATATAGCATTGATGACTAAAAAATTATATTGAGTTCCTAAATAACAACACGTCTCTGTGTCATCAATAATTCATTATACACTGTCAACCATAGTTTAAAAAATCACAATGTCAAATAAATTTGTGTTTGTTTAAAATTAATACATGTGACAATTTTACTTTTGACTTATTTTAAACTTAGTGTAGTTATAAAAATGTAAATTAGTTTTCCTCTTTTCCTCAATTTCATCTATTTCAAAAATATATTTTCATCTCGCATATTTACTCTTTAAAAAATAAGCTATTATGAAGGTTTCATTCAAGGCTTAGACAACTAGTAGCCACTCTCCTTATTTCTTAATGTATAATTTGCTTAAACTTTGTATTAAATTTTTCATATCCCATTATGTTGGGTCTATGATGAGTTGTGGTGTGCGACCATCCTGCTTACCTGTACTTGTGGTTTCACAGGCAGAGCCAACTCGCGAGGGCGGCGTGTGCCGTCAGTGGCGTTCGTCGACATCGTGAGCGTGTTGGAGCGTGCGGTGGCGGAGGTGCGCGCCGGCGCCGAGGTGATGGAAGGCTCCCAGGACCGCGACTCATCGCATCTACACCGCGTGCTCGTCATCGCACTGCATCTTGCATGTCTGCTCGCTCGCATCCTACACACGCTCAACGACAAACAAAGACACCTCGCTCATCAGGTAAACTGCTAAACCAACATAGGCCTCGGTAATTTTTATTCTAATTTTTTTTATCTCAGTAGAGATCAGGTTTTACTTTAAGCTCAGTAAATTAAAAGGAGATTATCACTTTTAACTATTTGTTAAAGGAAGTAAGTTTTGTAGCAAATATTACCAAACTGGTTTCTTATCTCCCCTGTCATATGTTAGTTTTCTAAAAATAATATCTCAAATTCTAACCCGTATTCATTTGTTATCAGTCATTGCGATAGGCTTGCAAAGTTGATCAGTTGGGAAACATTGAATACAAAATATTTTGTCTAAAAAACTGTCTCTCTATCCTCGTTGTTCTATACTAGTAGCTGTAAGTATTATACCGTTGTTTTTACAAAATATTCTATCTTCCTTATTAGTTAGTGCTAGGCTGTGTAAAACAAGTTTTATATCCTTCCTAGTGTCAAGTGCTAGCCAGTAGGAGTGGTTTGTGCAGCCAGCAGAAGTGGATGCATGTTCTGTGAACGTATCACATGGTGTTTTGTTGGCCAGACCCTGTACTCGTTGGTTTCCCTGGGTGTGAGGGGTCGTCTAGGCCAGTCTGTCCTTCACCTGGCCTGCTCCTCCATCTCCACGCTGGTTGGCCGCTACCAGGCTTGCCGCTTCCCCTCTCCCGAGCTGGTGGAGATGCTGGTGGAAGTGGGTGCTGACGTCAACGCCCGCGACGAGCTCGGCAACACTCCCCTCCACCTGGCAGCTGCTAACGATCCTCTCGTCCCCTCCGTTGCCAAGGTTTGTTGAAATACTCTAATTTTGTCCCTCAAGAAAAAAAGTTGTCAAGAGAAGTTGTACAACAGTGTTTTTAGATTTATTTGTGCTCGCACATCACCCGATGCCTTTTCAATTTTTAGCAAAGTTTCTTATAGGGAATATGCTATTACAGTAGTGGTCACGGTAAGAGCTAAGCCCTGGACCATGATACCTTTTTGTTTTTGAGGTCCCTAAAAGCCAAAAACAACATTGGGGTCCTATTGGAGTCCCTCAAAACTAAGTAGAACTGTAGCAAGGACTGTAATGACCAAAACATCCAAAACAGCCGTCGGTGTCACGGCGATCATAAACTTTTAAAAATTATTTGTGCATTTTATATTTGATTTCTTTCTCTTGTACCACCTGAAATGCTCTCGCGTACCACTGGTTGAGAAACAGTGCTGAACAATGTTTTGTTGAGCATTGGTCTTAGTCAATAATAAGCCATAGTAGCCTAAAAAATATGGAATATACTTGTAACATTTTTAAATAATATTATCAATTAGCTATCAATATTTTCCTTTAAAATTAGGGATGAGTAAATGATATTTTATTGAACATAATCTTTTAAAGTGAGAATATAAAAATAACGCAAAAATAATGTTGTCTCCTTGGAATTACTAAACTTCTAAAATCAACGTAAACATTTTGGCCCGATACAATTTTGTAGTTCTAAAACTTTTTACATAGAATTTTATTTACACTAACCACACAGTAATAATAGGCTTAAGCCAGCTGTTGTGTCAATTATGATGTAGCAGGTGTAAGCCACAGGGCCGCCCTGAGGGCGGGGCGACCGGGGCAGTTGCCCCGGGCGCCGCGGCCAAGGGGAAATTTTTAAAGGCTCAAAGACTTGACAAAAATTGTAAAAACTGCATCAATAAATATTTTTGTTACAAATAGTTTAATAATAATTTTGTAGATTAGTTCATATAAACATTTAAAACAATTTATTATAGTCGGAGAATGAGTTGTGACTAATTATTCTTTAAACCTTTTAAACCTTTTTTTACAAAGCAAGTGGAAGTGAATCATGATAGCATCGCTTTTGGCTGCATGTAAGCCTACTGCTGGCAAGCTGATCTTACGCACTGCAAAAATGGATTGAGCGCTCAATTGAGCCCGGCGGTCGCGCAGTTGTGAACTGCCCATACGCCCACCCCGTCACTCATTCATAACCTCAACCCCTCATGTAATTTGATGTGGTGTTGGTGTGTACATTCTCTCTTATTATTTTTGTTCTGTGTCTTACATTAACTAGCAGCATTACATTACATTACAAAACTATAGTAAGATGTACAAAAGTAGTCCGATGGAAATTTAACAGCTGTGTCCCTGTGTCCCCATTCACCCACTCTCGTCCTGCAATGTTATCATTTATGGTTATGTTTATCATGTGTCATACCAGTATAAAATGTGTTTCACAAAAAATTTGGCAACAATGTATCGACTCTCATCGGACTATTTTCGTGAATCTATCTTATTATTTCTATAAGGGTTTCGTCTGTTACGTCCCTTTTTCTCTCGACCTACTGAACCGATTTTTAAGATTGAGGTTTCATTTTAAAGCTTAGTATATACCGCAGTGACGAATCGTAATTAAAATGGTCATATTGTTTCAGGCTTCGCCCCCCTCGCCTTTATTTCTAGAGGGCGCTATAGAATGTTGACCAACTTTTATTGCAAGTTCTTTAATGTGGTGAATTGTGAATTAACAGCTGATTACCTTCAGATGAATTTTAAAAGCCAGATAGTAAACAAAAATAGATCTATGACACTTCATAATCAACATTCACGTACTGTAGGTGAGTTTCACTCATACAGAATCATAAAATGCGCAATTTGGGCACGGCCATCTCGTAGCCATGCACCTAATTCAGTGCTTAGAATTGTAATTTGACATTACAAGTTTACAAGATATGCCAATTATTTAATTTAGGGGGTGCTGGTCAAAACCTTGCCCGGGCGCCTATTGCCCTCGGGGCGGCCCTGGTAAGCCAGATTAGGCATTGTTATTGCAAACAAATCACAACAAGAATTAACTGACTGGGCAAAACAAAATATTGTTTCAACAATATAGAAGCACAATCGTCTGACCATGTTGTTGTTGTTGGCAGGTGCTTCTGAGCCACGGTGCCCACCTGGACGCCCGCGACGGCCAGGGCCGCACCTTCGCCGACCTGCTGCACCTCAGCAACAAGCCGCTGCACCTCATAGTCAACCCCCTCCACTACACCAAGCTCAGCTGTCTGGCGGCTCGCGTCGTCCGCGACCACAACATCCCCTTCCACCCCCACCTCCCTGTCTCTCTGCATCCCTTCGTTCTGCAGCATTAATCGGACTTCTCAAACTCATGAAAATTTTTACTCGCGTTTTACCACCCGAATTAAAGACTTAGCTCACAATACGCTTTACGGATCCTTATAGTATTGCAGTTTTGTGCAGTATTATATTTTTTATTTAGAGGAAGGGAAATATACTCTAGTCTTTATTTATTGGAGATGAGAAGGCTGCAGAATTTCTTGTCAGGGTTTCTGTTCACAGACTCGTGTGTTCGCCCTTGTAATCGATTCTGTAAGAATGTTAATGTTAGGTAAATTCATTGTTTATTGTGATAAATCAACTTGTACAGATATTTAAGCGATTAATTTTCAATAAAATGTGTAAAATTAATAATGCATTTAAAACTTATTTCCTGTGTTTTTGTGTGTTTTATAATGGTACCAAATTCTATTGGTTATAATTAAATTTTAATTTATACTAAATGCATGCTTAAGAGGGTTCAGTCCACCAAACTCTCATATGACACACACACTTGATGCTGGTAATGTGGATACTGCCTAACGCTCGTCTACCCAAGTTTTTGACTCATAGCAACATTGTCAATAATAGTCATTTCCTAAATCATTTAGGTTCATGGTAATCAGGTGTGTCAACCTCAAACTCCTGAGATCTCAAGATCTTGGACAATTTTGGGAACATGAAAATCCCAGTGTTTTACCCTCCAACCATGTAATAAGAAGGATTGTCAAAAATAATTATTTTTATGGTTTTTAGATTTTTGATGCTTAACTAAAACTTAAAAACAATTGGTTTACAAACTGACTATACTCAACTCAAACTGCCTCTTTATTCTAAAACTTTCAAGTGGCTCTCATCAGCTTCTGTACTAGAACACCTCCTGGTGCTCAGAGTAACTTCACATTACTCCAAACTTCCGTTGCACACTCCATTTTTTATGATTTTTTTTAGTCTGAGTCAAAAAATTTTCAGGTTCTTGGGGAAAAAATTATGTTTAGTTGTTTACCCTTTAAAATAGACCAGCATGACATACAGGGTATTTCAGAACTCCCTACCAATATTTTAGGGCATTGTTCCTGGGTTAAAAACATATCTAAATATCATATTTAAATTGTCCGGAAGTCTTAAGTTACTCACACAGCCGCCATTTTGTTTTTTACACATAATAATTTTTATTTCCGTAACGGATGGTTGTATTCAGATCATATTTGGTATAAATCTTTATCATACCAATGTACATTTCCAAGAAAAAAATTAATTTTTTCCATTGTATATTTTCAAAATGGCGGCCATTTTAAATTTTCAAACTCAAATATTTCAAAATCGGTAAATTTTATAAAAATTTCACAAGACACAAAAAAGTTGTAAAATTAAATTACCTAACCAATGGTGCCAAGTTTGTAAGGATCTGACAACAAATAACGGAGTTATTGCGATTTTTCTTCATAAAAACATTGATTTTGCTGTTAAAATGGCCTTATTTGCATTAAATTCAATGCAAAATCCATGTTTTTATGAAGAAAAGTCACTATAACTCCGTTATTTGTTGTCCGATCCTTACAAACTTGGCACCATTGGTTAGGTAATTTAATTTTACAACTTTTTTGTGTCTTGTGAAATTTTTATAAAATTTACCGATTTTGAGATATTTGAGTTTGAAAATTTAAAATGGCCGCCATTTTGAAAATATACAATGGAAAAAATTAATTTTTTTCTTGGAAATGTACATTGGTATGATAAAGATTTATACCAAATATGATCTGAATACAACCATCCGTTACGGAAATAAAAATTATTATGTGTAAAAAACAAAATGGCGGCTGTGTGAGTAACTTAAGACTTCCGGACAATTTAAATATGATATTTAGATATGTTTTTAACCCAGGAACAATGCCCTAAGATATTGGTAGGGAGTTCTGAAACACCCTGTATATGTGATGCTTAAGCTGATTCCAGTGGACCGACGACACATATATGGAACGCTCAGGTCAAATCCAGTGGACCGACGGCACTTATACGGGGGCAGTCACCGTTCAGTTAAATGTATCACCACGCCCATTAATACACTAAATTGATCTAAAGCCTGTGTATCAGTCTATAGGAATGTGTGTCACGTATGCGTGTTGCTTGGTCTCTGGGTCCGACCTCAATTTTTTTTTTTTGTTACGGACTTTAAATTTGGCTACCCTCTCTGCTCACATGTTTACTACTCTTTCAACGTGGCATTTTTTATTGTGTGACACATTGTCCTGTACATTTTAGTATTTTTACAGTAGTAAAACTATTTATTTATCAGCCATCCAACTCATGTCACGTATGTGATACAGTTGTCTATTGATAGTATAAAATATTACTATAGACCGACACACATAAGTGACACAATAAAAATGCTATAATATCATTGAAATACTATTTTATTTCAACTTTTATGAGTAAATATGTATATTACATTTCAAATTATATAAAAATACCAGAAAAAAATTTCGGTCTCTGGGTTACTGTTGATCACAATGACTCAGTCTGTGGTGAGAGTTTCGAGTACTAGGCTCGGTCTGCTGGGAACTCCTGGCGACCCGAATTCCCGACCGTCGGTAGTCAACGTGTTAAAATAGGTTTGAAGGGAAATTATATTGAACGGATCGGAAATTGAGGACTGTTGTCGTTCAAAATGGCATAAAATAAATATATTCGAACTGGAAGAGTGTAGGAATAGGAATCCCTCAAGGATCAATTTTAAGATTTCTATTTTTACTTAATCTATACAAATGGTTTTCCAATTTTTTTCAATCAAGTATATTTTTGCAGATGACACCACTGCTCTAGTGAAAGCCTAAAACTTCACAATTCAGTAGCTGAGGCTCTGGTTCAGTTGAATACGTGGTGTTAACAAACGGTCTATCATTAAATAATTCAAAAACAAAATCATGTTCAGATGCCAGTGACTGTCAAACTCATAAGTTCCTTGGAGTGCATGTGGATAGTAAATTAAATAGGAATGATCTCATAGAATTTGTTTAGAAAAAATTGCATTCATTCTCATATGCTTTATCCGTTTTATCAAGTTGTTCTTCACTTGAAACCTGTAAGACAGTCTATTTTGCTCACATATGTTGAATCAATTCTCTGATATGTAGGGCCGTGTTTCTAAACAGGCTGTAAAGGTTGGAGCCTATAGCAACCAAATTTTAGGGGCTGTACTTTCTCAATTTTAAAAAAAAATTGAAAATATTTTTACTAATTTCATAACAGAAACTTGACAATGACAATGAAAATGTTTTATTGGTCATTCAGTAATTTACAACAATTACAATAGACTTCGGCCAAAAAATTATTATTACTTAAAATTAACATTAACTGGAACATGTTGGTGATAAGATATATACAACATTTAAAATACATAGATAACTTTGATACTTAGTTAGGTCCATATTTCTGATTTGAAGTGTATTGATTTGAAGAAATGGAAATATGTTTATTCTTTTCATACGAATTTTCTCCACATAACTTTGTTGCACTTTTTGGATATAGAGTAATCGTAAAGACACTCACAGTTTGTATAGGCCCAGAAAGAGGGAACTACACTAGCCCTCCTAGTATTTACATTCGCAACTAGTGATTTCCTGAATTTTAATTCTGACATTTTAATGAATTTATGAATGGTTTGGTCACAAAATAGAGCTAACGTTTTAATTAAAATTAACCTTCCCCTAAAAAAAGTAATTTTTTATGAACGAAACAAAAAATTTAACTACTTGCCAGGATTAGCTGTTCCACCAAACAACCTAGGTTCCACCAACATCATAATCAACAGTAAAAAATAGTAGTTGTGAGAGTTTACACACCAGGGAAAACTGGCTTCTTCTATCCGAGTCTTTTCACGTTATAGTATCACAATTGATGATGTTAAGTAGGTATGCTTAATCTATGATATTAGACTTCTATTGTTTTTGTTTCAGTAAAAAAATGTGTCAAATGGTAATTACAGGGGCGGCTCTAGGATGAAAATATTGGGTAGGCAACTTTATGGGGTGTTTATTAGCGAATTTCCCTATAGGGAATACGCTATTACGGTAGTAGTCACGGTAAGACCTAAGCCCGGGACCATGATATTTTTTCGTTTTGAGGTCCCTAGAAGCCAAAAACACCGTTTGTTCAAATTGATATATATGTATATATATATATATATATATATGTGTCTATGTGTCCGTGAACACGATAACTTTTGAACGGAACCCCCGATTTTGATGAAATTTGGTACAGGGATGTAAGCCAGCGTCTACTAGGTTGAGTTCACGAACCAGAATGATCGGACCATGGGAACGGGGTTTTAAAAGGGTTAAAAATGGGTTTTTGCCTTTTTTTACTTTTATTTAGAAAATTCAACAATTTTAACTTAAACCATTTAAAGAAGTTAAAAAAACAAACAATATAGTATATTTTGAATTTTTTATTTAGCTTAAATGGTTATGGAGAAAACCCAAAGTGTGTTTTTCATGTTATTCTTGTGGGAAATCAACAAAACCTTCTATATTGCTTATTTATTGACATATATTGATAAAATTTGGTATGTACATTCATTAGGAAGCGTTTAACTTGTATTTGCTTAGAAAACCCATATGGCGGCAAACCTACGTACTCACCCCTATAGGGTTTATGGTTAAATAAAAAGAACAGCATAGCCTATAAAATTTGGTATGTACAATCAATAGGTAGGGTTTAACTTATATTTACCAGCAAGCAAAACCCATATAGCAGCAAACCTACATACTCTCATCCCCAAGGATTTTATGGGGAAATAGAAAATATACCAAAATTCCATTGGAAATTCGCTGAGTACGCAGGTCTGCTGCGACGGGGGTATTTATTTTGGATTGTTATACTAGTGGCTCATAGAGGCAAAAGCCCCTAATCATAAATTTGAAATAGCATGAACCGTAGTGGATGGATTATCAGTTATTCACTTACAAAGTTTCCAGAAGATTTAATTCTAATTTATTTGTATAACAGTTTTAATATAACAGTACAATTAATTTAATATAACAGTACCGTTTCAATAGACCATTCGCCTCCAAAACACTCTTTAGAATCTTCCACTATAAAGCCACCCATTTGTAAATGTTTCATTTTGTATGTCGTTAAAAACCTACATCGATCTATGAAAAATAAGATTTTAAAAGAAATCATAGTCCTTTTGAGCTATGACGGCCTATTAATATAACATACTAAAGCGGCAATGAAAAAAAAATTACAGATGCTCATCACCTATTTTAAGGTTAGTAGACTTCCAATTCTTTTATCATACCCATTTTATTGTCTTGTTTTTTCCTAAAATTGAATGGATGTTTTCGCTCCTATCAGGTATTCGTCACAAAATTTTAACACGGTTGCCTACCAATTGAACGACATGACACTTGGCCGTTGTGCCATTTGTCCTACAAATTTAAATTAAATAATAATTATTAAATACATAGGGGGGCCACCAATTGAACTACATGACACTTGGCCGTTGTGCCATTTGTCCTACACTCGAAATAAAAATTTAAAATTAAATAAACAGGGGGAACCACTAGACCTACATGATACTTGGCCGTTGTGCTATTTGTCCTACATTTTAAAATTAAATTATAATTATAAAATAAATTGCCGAAACCATGTGTACGACCTGTCACTTGACCGTTTTTCAATTTGTCCTACATTCGAAATTAAATATTAAAAATTAAATAAACAGGGGGAACCAATTGTCCTACATGACACTTGGCCGTTGTGCCATATGAACGCATTACGGAAACGCCCCCCAATAGAACAGCAACCAGGGATATATTTCCGAATAGGCAGACTAGGCGAGCGCCTAGGGCGGCAAATTTTAGGGGGCAGCAAAATTTGAAGAAGAAATAATTTAAAAATTGGAGTTTTAGTCTTTAAATTTAATTTAAAAGTATGTTGCATGCCTTCTTTAGTAATAAAAAAATGTTGAGCAAATAATTTTGGGAAAGACAATGCGGCTATTTAAAATACTTTCATTAAGTATAAAATTATTCAAGAGCATCTTAACGTTAAGGCTTCGGTCTACGCTAGGCGAGTTTTATGGATGCAGAGGTTTACGGGAATCATGTTTTAAAATTAAATCATTCAGATAAAGATCGACTCCTATCTTTTTGTAAAAGTAGGAAGAAGGATCTCGTGTTCTCTGGTTTTAGAATTTTTGAATGAAATTTCAAATTTCTGTTGTGACTAACCGTCTAAAATCAACTGTTTTTCTCTATGCAAATGCAAGGTTTTTTTAAAAATCTTGTTATCTTCTGCTAAATGCAGCCTATAGCTATAACTAAGGTGTCCATTAAAGAAGAATATACGATGCTAAATTTCCTTTGTTACACTTATAAAATCTCACTTTGGTAGTTTCATTAAAACTAATGGAAAACTCCAGTAAAAAATCTAGAAAAACAGGTGATTTTTGATATTTATAGCTGAAATTATAAATTTGATTAAAAAATTCTAAAACCAGAGAAGACGAGATCCGTCTTTATACTTTTAGAAAAAAGTTAAGAGTCAATCTCTATCATAATTAGTTAATTTTAAAACACGATTCCCGTCTAGATAGGCCTACATTGATTCCCGTAAACCTCTGCAGCCATCAAACTCGCCTAGCGCTACGGCCGCGAGGCGGCATTCGGTAACGTCGCGTCGTTCGTGCTCAGGTAGACCGGAGCCTTAAAAACTATCAAACTAAAGTCAAACATTTATTCACTACGCTGCTGTACTGAGTTTTCCGTGCCGCCCTTTTCCTATTGGCCTGGCGAACGTAATGTCGCGTCGTTGCTTGCTGCACAGAAAAAGGAAACAGAATCGATTCCTTTTTCTGTGCTCGCGGTCGCGGGCGTGGGCTTTCGCTCCACCTTCCCGTGTTTACCTCGTACGCCACTTTCCTATGCTTACTTCGTTGGCAGTGGCAACGTCAGGCACCAATGCCAATGTAAACATTGTGGTGTGTAGTAGCACAGAGTAAGGAACCTTTACAGAGTGCTCGCTGCGCTGCGTTTTCGCGTCAGTCATGACGCGCCTCGTAGTGGCGCTACTGACGCGGTGACGCAAAATGGCGCAGACTGACGCGGAGTTGCCAATTCGGACACCGCACCGCACCGCACAGCTCCGTGCCTCGCGTCACCGCGCCGCCGCAACACGAGCACCGCACCGGGCCGTCCGACCACCTTAACTTTACTCCGAATTCCCGAGCGCGATTATTTGGCCAAGTTGCAATGGGGGTCATTTGTACAATGTTAGATATTTGACAATAACTAGCAGACTAAAACTGAAATGCCAGCTGAATCACTTTAATTAATATTTTGAGTTACTTGCAATAGTTGAATGTAATCATATAACGAAAGCTTCATTTAAAAGTTACATATTAACGTAATGGGCAGAAATATTTCAGTTTAGGCTTGAGAATATTGCAAAATTTTTAAAATCTTTTATTTCATAATCACAATACGCACCTTCAGTATTGAGAATTCCTTCATATTTATTTGAAAATAAGCTCATATTAACTATAAAGAAATTTGTGCACTAACAATAAAAATCAGCTATCATTTTAACAACATATTTAATCAGTACCGTATTAAATTACACAAGTAAATACAAATAATGTTATATACAATTATACAGGGTGTTTCAGAACTCCCTTACAATATTTTAGGGCAATGTTCCTGTGTTAGAAACATATCTAAATATCATATTTAAATTGTCCGGATGTCTTTAGTTACTCACACAGCCGCCATTTTTTTAACTAAATAATTTAAATTTCCGAATATGAGCAGAATATAACCATCCGTTACGAAAATAAAAATTATACGAGGTGGCCCGATCGCAAATTGCTCATTTTATGATTCGGTATGAGTGAAATTCACCTACAGTACATGACTGTTGATTGTTAGGTGACTTTTTTGTTGGATTTTAAAATTCATCTGAAGGTAATCAGCTGTTAAATTACAATTCGCATTAAAGAACTTGCAATAAAAGTTGTTCAACATTTTAAAGCGCCCTATAGAGATAAATCAAAGGCGAGGTGGGCGAAGCCCGAAACAATATGACCATTTTAATTACGATTCGTCACTGCGGTGTATCCTAAGCTTTTAAGTGACACCTCAATCTTAAAAATCGGTTCAGTATTGAGAGAAAAAGGGACGTAACAGACGAAACTCTTATAGAAATAAAAAGATGGATTATTTGAAAAAAAAATGGCGACTGTGTGAATAAATTAAGACTTCCGGACGAGTTGAATATGATATTTAGATATGTTTCTAATCCAGGAACAATGCCCTAAACTATTGTCAGGGAGTTCTGAAACACCCTGTATCAAGATTTCTATCACATATGATTATACTACACAATAAAAAGGCCTAATAAAAAGCGCTACACAATATACGCAATATCTATACTTGGCATCCAGCTTAGTGGGCTACCATTGTTACAGTTTACTAGTACAACAATGGTGGCAGGTACGTTCTTGGGTGGCAATAACAGTGCAACCCAATACTGATAAAATTAATGTATCTCAGTTGTTTATTAACCGCTTTTCATAATTTTTGTGTCATCGGATAAGGAATTAAATTGTTTAAAAGTTGAAAATTTTTGTTTTTATTTCAAGTTTTTTTTCGAAATTGAAGTTTAAAAATTTTAAACGGCCGCCATTTTAAAATTTAAAATCGTATCACGTTGATATTTTTTCGTAAATTAAACCTTTACTATTTCAAGTTCTTTGCCAAGTTTCAAAGCGATTAGTTGCAAAACGTCTGAAATATAAAATGTTTTGTAAAAAAAATACAAAATGGCGGATATCTAAGTAACTATGCATTTTAGGATACGGTTTCATATGAAAAGTTCATATGAAGGTTCATACCTTCATATGAACCTTTTAGCGAATTTCCCTATAGGGAAGTAGTGTGAAATTGTTGGTGCTGGCCCAGTTCAAGGTCACCTGAGGGATGACGTCATCGAGGTCAATGACCTCACCGATGACGTCATCGATGACGTCATCGATTGCGTCATCGATGACGTCATCACCTATGACGTCATTTCGACGACGTCACACCCATGACGTCACAGAAATGACGTGCTGATGACGTCATCACCCCTTACGTCATCAAAATGACGTCACCGACGCCACTAAGGTCAAGGTCACGCCGAAACTTAAAATTTTTTGGCACTTTTGCCGTTTCTCGCACTACGCTCCGAGTTTCAGTCAGAGTCCCCGTGACCTTGACCACTTGGAGCGAATATTCGACGAGAAACGGCAAAAGTGCCAAGTTAAACTCTAGTTTCTGACATGACTCTGCCTAAACGGCCAATCGGTTATCCCTCAGGTGACCTTGAACCAGCACAACACCAACAATTTGATATTACTGTGACCTAGAAAACCTAACAAAGGAGCGCCGACACCGATGCGCACCCCACGACAGTCACCGAGCGACTGACCTCCAGGCTCCGCGTACTCTAGGTATATCGGCTTGAGAGACTAAGACTCCAAACTGTCAGGAATGGGAGTAACTAACTGAATTTTGCAAGGAAAAGTCATCTCATCCAACATTCTAAACAAATCTTCATCAGTAAAACTTACATTAGTCTGTTTGGTATAAAACTTAGGGTGTCCGCGCAACAGTTTGCGCCACTTAGCTAAAGTCGAAACCCTTTTGACTTTGAGTGGTGGACAGTGAGCAACTAATAAAGTCTTAACACGGTTAAGTTTCTTACCTAAAGCGTCCCGCGACATGGCTTCCCTCACAAAAGTCCGCACAATACTGAGAGACTGCTTGTAGCGCATGAGTCAAGGGAAAAGAGGTGGGGGAAACAGCAGGAGTGGGGGAAGGTCACAGTGGTGGGGGAAGGTGAGGTTGTACGCTGGAGTATCGCATCACTTCACCATGACCTGTCCTACAGTCAATACACTGTTCTCTTGGCCCGAGTTGGCACTAGAAGAAACATTTCTGTACAGCTTAGGCTGTGAGAGCCGAGGAAGCAAAGTCAAAGTGGAAATTGTGTTAAACTCCAAGATGAAGAGTCTCCTAAATAAACTAATTGTATCCCTGCAATCCCCTATAACATTAGAGAAATACCACTTTATAAAGCGACACCTTATTCTTTGGCAAAACGAAGTGGAAATGGAAAAGATCACAGTAAAATTAATCTAACCTAAAATTTGGACTGGACACTCATGGCGATACCACGTGGCGTGCAAACGCCACCCTAAACATTACAAGTTAGGTTATTGAGCACCTCTGGTACGATAACCGACGTGCTAGAGTTAAAGTGTGATGACCTTGAGTCAAAACACTGAAATACTACAAGTCGATATTGTCCCAGAGGTAAAGTGTAGTGACCTTGAGTAAAATCAGAGAAAATCCAAGCCATGTTTGTCCAGAGTTAAAGTGTAATGACCTTGAGGCAAAAAATTTGTAAAACACTTACATGAACAGAGTCGAAGAGCAGCGATGCTTACCGCATGCAAGCCTGAGACATACTGGCTGAGCGCCATCGCGTAGCTTAGGGACTCGATTAAGGTGGGGGTATTGGCAACACTTAGAGTAGAAGTGTAGTGGGTGACCTTGAACCAGACTTAGAGTAGAAGTGTAGTCGGTGACCTTGAACCACCCCTGAGGGGTGGACCCCCCACCCCCCCCCCCCACCTCCACCCCCACCCCCACCCCCACCCCCCACCCCCACCCCCACCCCCACCCCCACCCCCACCCCCACCCCCACCCCCACCCCACCCCCCACCCCCCACCCCCACCCCCACCCCCACCCCCACCCCCCACCCCCACCCCCACCCCCCCCCCCCACCCCCACCCCATGGGGGTGGACCTCCACCCCCGGGGTGGACCTCCGCCCCATGCCGCCCCTTCGGGGGAGACCGGTGGGGATATAAGGCGGCCCGGCCACAGCCGGCTCGCAGTCCGCTCCCGAGCGTTGAACGTGAACGATCGGGACGGACCGCCATAGGCCTCACTAAACACTGAAAGGCGCCTTCACTGTTTAGCGAAGTCTACTCTAACTTTAAGACTTGTATTATTTTTAAGATATTGCGCTTGCGTATGGGTATTTGGAATTGTTTTATATGTGAGTGTTTTACTTGTACCCTATGTCTCCTATGTGTCTTGTTCGTGTTTTGTCTTGTTGTCTTTTATGTCATATGTGTTTAATGTGTATATGCTTGTTCCAGCACGTACCATGTTGAGCTCAACCTATTTTGTAAGTGTGTGTTATATCTATCTAAAGTGTATACGCTTGTTTTAGCACTCCCCCTTGAGCCTTTTTCACAGCTCAAAGTAAATTGTAATGATAGGGACGGGAGTAGGCCCCCGTGTAAAATCATTTTTTACCAACGTTAGCATGGGTCCTCTCAGGCATGCAATATTGCGGCTGGGTTGGGACTTGGTCCGTTTGTACGCTGGCATGCAGACCACAGCTGTGGCCAATTTGCGGCGGCCTCTGCACTCGGACCGAGGACGTGTAAGCCACTAGGGCTGTCCTCAACCTCTGTTTCCCTTCTGGAAACCAAAATTATATAAATGAAGTTTGTTAGCTATTTGTGTTTTTGCCCCCAAGGCCCCCGAACATTCGTGGTTCGCCATGGATGTACGGGGGCCGAAATTTTTTAATGTTCGTGTGGCCTTGACCCACAAAGATTTTTAAAAATTTACTGCATTGCTAAAGTTAAATATTAAAGATAGGGTACGGGAGTAGACCCCCGTGTAAAGCTATTTTAAACCAATTGTAGCATGGGTCCTCTCAGGCATGCAATATTGCGGCTGGGTTGGGAACCGGTCCGTTTGTACGCTGGCATGCAGACCACAGCTGTGGCCAATTTGCGGCGGCCTCTGCACTCGGACCGAGGACGTGTAAGCCACTAGGGCTGTCCTCAACCTCTCTCAAAATTATGTAAATGTTTTGTTAGCTATTTGTTACCAATGCAGTAAATATTTAAAAGTCTTGCGTGGCGAAGGGAACACAACATTGGATGTTGCCCTGTTGTCATAGTTGGGTCTCTTCGGAGGCTACAGCGATGGCAACCTAAATGCCCCAGGTGGGGCTTTATTTTTTAAAGTTTTTCCGTGACCTTGACCTAAATACAGTAGTTTTCTAAATTCTTAATGGTTAGGTATTACTAACATACAAGTCTGCTGTTGTCCATAGTTGGGTCTCTTTGGAGGCTACAGCGATGGCAACCTAAATGCCCCAGGTGGGGCTTTATTTTTTCAAGTTATTTTGTGACCTTGACCTAATTATAGGAAAGACTGCTCCAGCATCCCCCCCCCCCCCCAACCTCCACCCCCCCCCCCCCAACCTCCACCCCACACCCCCACCCCACACCTCCACCCCACACCTCCACCCCACACCTCCACCCCACACCTCCACCCCACACCTCCACCCCACACCTCCACCCCACACCTCCACCCCACACCTCCACCCCACACCTCCACCCCACACCTCCACCCCACACCTCCACCCCCCCCCCCCCAACCTCCACCCCACACCTCCATCCCCCCCCCCCCCCGGGTTACCCCCACCACTAAAAATAAGTATATATAGGAGTGGTGATCAACCGTCCTCTCATTCTGCTTTACACTGTTAAGCCGAACACTACCATGTCTGCCATGAACGTTCCAGCCTCTACCTCAGGCACGACCGCCTCCAACTCTGGCTCGAGCTCTGGACCGATTCGGCGGGGCCGCCTGTCAAGGAGTCGCGTTCGGTTCTTCGGATTCACTCCGAGCAAGACGGAGTTGTGCAGCAGTGGAGCCTCCAGAAGAGAGTCTAACTTGTATGAAGAGCTCCAGCAGGTAGTGCCAGGTGTAGTGGTTGGTGCATCTTCACAGGAAGACACTGTTAGAGCTGCTATAAGATATATTAAAAGTTGTAACGTAATGATAGAGGAAAAGAACAGGTTGTTGGAGAGTGCCCGCAGTGAAATACTTTTGATCCGAAAAGAATGGGAAAAACTAATTATGAAGTGTGACAGATTGTTAGATGATAGTGATGATAGTGAGGATGAGAGTGGATAGGTGTGTGGGTAAAGACTTGGACTGGGACTTGTGTGTGTTTGTATGAATGTGTGCGTGAATGCGGAATACAGAGCGGGGGATAGATCACTCTGTGGCAATGGACTAACATGCCACTTAGTGATCTATCCCCCGTTCTGGTAATGTTCTTGGATGACCTTGACCCACTTTACCAAGGTTAGCTAGTACCCCCACCACTGATAAGTGTATATATACGGGTATCGATGTGAAGTTTGGTTATTCTGCTTCGCATTGCTTAACTGAGCACTGTATCTTACCATGGCTTCTTCTTCTTCTTCTTCTTACTTAACTGTCACTCCTTCCCCAAGGAACTACTCTAGACGGTGGGGAACCAGCTCCGGACCTGGACCAATGAGACCAACCAACAGTGCTGCTGTTGCCCGTGCAAACGCTGATAAAACACCAATGTTACGGAGACTGCTAGAAGTGAGTCGAGACGGACAAGGTCTGCTCAGTCCTGGTCAACGGCGGGAGCAAGAGAGGCATGTGGCGTATTTCAGGTTGCAGGGTGTTGTTCCCAGCTTAAAGCTTGGTGATCCAAGAATTGCAACCATCAACGAGGCTGCGAACTATATTACATACTTACATAGCGTTATGGAAGTAAAAGACAAAAAGATTCAAGAATTAGAAGAAAAGTTAAAAGTGTTTGACTTTAACCCGATGGACTTTGTGGAAGCGGAGATGAGTGATAGTGATGATGAAGGAACTGAATATATATTAGGTATGTAATTAAAGACCTTGATAGGGACATGTGTGTGTGTAGAATACAGAGCGGGGGATAGACTACTTTGCGGCAATGGACTAGCATGCTGCTTAGTGGTTTATCCCCCGCTCAAAGGGTAACATCGGATGAACTTGACCCGCTTTAAACCAAGGACAACTGGTTTTACCGCTATAAAAGAGGGGGTCTGTACTTCTCCAATTCATTCTGCTTTGAGCCTTCTAGGTAACAAGTAGAGTTTGTAAACATGAGTGGTGCGCTTATTATTGGTAAGGAGTGGGAGTTTGTTGGGATTAATTATTTAAACTGTAAAGGGATGTTGGAGAAGGTGTATGATAGTGTTAAAAGAATGGTTGTTGAAGAAGGTAGGGTAGTGATTTTAGCGTGGAAGAAGAAGCTGTATACAGGACAACGAGTGAAAGCAAGTGACTTTGGGGGGAATAGTGTGTTTGAAATTGGACGGGCGAACTTGGCGAACTTGGATATTGTGTTTTGGGACTTGAAAAGGTTGATAGAAAATAGTGGGAAACATGGTGAAATTATAATTGGTAGAGAGGACAGGGTGTATAACTAGAGCGTTAAAGACTGGGGATTTGGACTTGTGCGGACTTGGACTTGTGGAATACAGAGCGGGGGATAGATCACTTTGCGGCAATGGACTAGCATGCTGCTTAGTGGTCTATCCCCCGCTCAACGGGTATTATTGGATGACCTTGACCCATATAAAGGTAGAGGGGAATGGGTAACGTGGAGGGGAAATTGGTATATATGTAGGACTGATGAAGAGCAGATTTAGTCAAGCATTTGTCTAGACACCATCAACAACAACAATGGAGAGTTACAGCGTTGAGTTTATCCTCTTGGAAGAAGATGTCAACGAAGTGGTGGAACTCATAGAGGACAAGACCAGCCTAGGCACATTGGAGCTTGTTAACTGCGAACCTCTGGATAATGCAGCAATTGACAAGATTGCATATTTTATGACGCACTTGCACACTGAACAAACAACCAATATGGAGTTTGTGCAGTACCTCTATCAAAACCAGGTAAACGTTCGAATTACAATTACTTGGTGGCAGTAATAAAGTGTAACGTTTGGATTTAGACTTGGACTTAAAACTTGGACTTGAGTGTGGTCTGCAGAACAGAGCGGGGGATAGATCACTTTGCGGCAATGGACTAACATGCTGCTTAGTGGTCTATCCCCCGCTAAAAGGGTATTATTGGATGACCTTGGCCCATATAAAATGTAGAGGGAAATGGGTAACGCAAGGCCTCCCGCCACGGTTGTGATTGTCAGTTTTTACACTCAAGTTCTTGGGCACACGAGCATGGGTGAACACGCAGTAAACAAAGTACTTAAAAATGTATAAAACACTTTATAGATATTTACCTTGCAGAACACTTACACCTGAAACACTTACATGTGTTCCGAAAATAGTGACCAGATTAGCTGGCCATACAATAGCGAGAGAGAATTAATTTGGTTACAAGAACCGAGCGGTATTCAGTTTGTTTTAAGTGTTATGTTATATGTGTTGCGATCAGGTTTACTTTCTAACCTAAAAATATTTATATTTATAAATATGGAAACAAATAGAATATAAATGCACATGTTTTTTGTTTTATATATTTACGTTTGAAACCACAAACCTACCTAACTCTGTCCATATCTTCTTTAAAGGAAAAAAGAATGAATATACCCAATATCTTGTTTACTTATAACATTTATTTTTTAAAAACATACATTTTGTAACAAAAACCATCATATTAACAAACATATTGTTACCGTAGAGTAAATAACTATTTTTACACGTAAATAACTAAAATTATACTTCGAGTGGCTACACTTTTCTTTGGCATGGAACACCTATTTGTAAAAAAAAAAAAATAACCAATAAAACTAACAAAATAGTAAGACTTTAAATTGATGTATTAAAGTCATATAACACTATTATTTCACATTTTGCATTATAATAATAGTAAACTCAGAAGAAAGTTCTGTTAACCTTTGCCCATGTTTAAACGGAACTCCGGAACACGACCAATTAGCAGAAAACGATTTAGCTCCTACTAGTATACGTGTTGCTCGAAATCGAGCATTTTATTTAAATAATGTACAAATGTTACTTTGGCTCTAAATCAATAACATCTGACCAATCCAATAATGTGAATATCTTTAATAGCCAATAACTACACGTATTTACAGCTGATCATTAACAGTCGTTTCAAATGCGTTATTTAGTCCCCAATGTTATTTAAATGGGAAATTTTGAGATTCCAATGTTGGATTACGCCTTCATTTCCAGTCTGATTACCATCGCTTTTTGGCGGAAACAACTACAGATCAAGCCTTACCCAACATCATCAAAAACCTGAAAATTGGTTAAAAATTGTAGAACGAGTCCTCAAGACTGTGAAATAAGTTTTTACTGAAGGTTAACATTATATTTTGGCATAATTCTAACTCATGTTTAACATTTAATATCATTTTCCTATAATATTCATAAAAATAGCAAGCAACAAACGTAATAAAATATAAAAAGTGAAATATTTATTTATATTTGGAGTGATTGTGTTATTTGTAAATAAAACCCATCCGGCAGGTGTGGCCCCAGAGCTATATCCTTTATTATCCATAATGGGGTTAAATTTATTTAAAATTATACTAAGAAACAAACGTTCTTGCGTGTTAGCCCCTCCACAGCCAAAAAAAAGCTACTAATGCAATTTCCCGCATGTTGATAGTTTTTAAATTTTAAACACATGGTCCGATAGTAAATTATTTTTCATGGTAATACCATTTTATTATATTTGACATCATGAAATACGCTGTTTGGATATGGTTAATAGTAACACTTTAAGTTGTGTTTGAAGTATCAAACTCATTTAACATGATTTATGTACTTTTTCTGTTATAATAAGAGTAAACACAGAAAAGTGTTTTAACCCCTACCCATGTTTAAACGTATGCTGCTTTAATAATGTCTTTATCGTTTTAAGATATTACAAAAACTAACTCTTGTTTAACATTTAATATTATTTCCCTATAATACAGGGTGTTCGGGCTAGAGGTATCAAGAAATAACTATCTCGTATGATATTAAAATGTAATTTTTATTTTAAAACAACTATGCTAATATGTCATAAATACAACCAAGATTGGTATCTTATTCAGTAAAGTTCAATGTGAACACCATAAGTCGCTCTCAAGAGGTCCAATCGATAATCAATCTCCCGCCACACGTTGTTTAGCATTTCTGGCGTTATCCTCTCAACTGCAGCCACAATCCAGCAGAATGACTACAAACAATGTTATGGATTTAAAGCCAACAATGGTGTTGTAAACAGCTGACTTCTCAGTAAACATCATTATTAGGCTGATATTCACATTAGTGACTAAGTTTTTGTTATGTCCAGAAATGATTGAGCTTGGTCAAATAATGGAAAGACTGCATTTTCCTTAACTTGTAGTTTTTAGGCATTGTGTTTTAAATACGGCCGTTAAACTTTGTTCACACAATCTTGGTTGTATTTATTACATGTTGGCATAGTTGTTTTAAAATAAAAATTACATTTTAATATCATACGAGATAGTTATTTCTTGATACCTCTAGCCCGGACACCCTGTATTTATAAAAACCAAGCAAAAACATAATAGAATGTAAAAATTGAAATATTTATTTGTATTTGGAGTAATTGTGTTATTCATAATGGGTTAATTTTATTCAAAATTATATCTGAGAAACAAATGTTTTTGCGTGTTAACCCCCTCCACAGCTAAAAGCTACTAATGCAATTTCCCGCAGGTTGTTAAGCTTTAAATCCTAAACACATGATCTGATAGTAAAGTATTTCTCACGGTAATACCATTTTTACAAATTAGTGATAGCAATAACAATGAATGACAGACTTGACCTACAAAGCAACGTATTGTAGGCTATTACAGTAAACACCAGCCTACATAAAACAAGAATAGTGTGACTTATAGCTAGATGTAGGAACAAAACATTGTACATGATATATAACTACATAAATAACAAAGTGAACTAGCGTGTAATGTTTTTTAACCTAACTAATCGTTGAACTGAACCACCAGTTTGAATAAGGGAACAAGTCAGAAAATGTATTTTTTGGGAAACTACCAAAAAACTGTATAGCTACTATCATAGGTGCACGTTGCTAGTTATAAGAAAGGAACAAAAACCACTCGCAATATGGTGATATTACCCACAAAATTGTGCGTGAGTTTGAGGAAGGGAACAAGAACCGGACTTGTTCTCTTCTTCTAGCTGGCAATGTGCGCAGATTAATTTTTATGCAATAAAAAAAATATTTTGGCGTTTGTTCCCTTCTTTAAACTGCCGGTTCAATTAGATGATTCATCACATGATGATAAAGGTGAATAGGACGGGGATGTGGAAGAGGACGATGGTAGTGGTGTACCACTATAGGACGGGGATGTGGAAAAGGACGATGGTAGTGGTGAAATACTTTGCAAATTACACATCGTACACACAGGAGCGCCCTGTGTTTGTGTTGCAACGTCTCTACTTTTCAACGTTGCCGACGATGCACGATCTTCATCTAAAAACAGAACATAGAATTAGTATTTAATTTTCAACCTATACTACTCATTTTTATTCCTGTAGCAATTTGAAAGTTTGCAGTGTGAAAAATAAGAAAAAATTGCGTCAGTTTGTTGTTTTGCAATAAGGTGTTAAATGTTTAAATATTTGAATATAAAGCTTTTAAAGATGATCTAGTTGTTACCCATAAAACATACATAAGGGACAGTTTTTATACTACATTGCGAATTAAAACAGCTGGTGTGAAAACTCATTTACATAATTTTGAGAGAGGTTTAGGACAGCCCTAGTGGCTTACGTCCTCGGTCCGAATGCAGAGGCCGCCGCAAATTGGCCACAGCTGTGGTCTGCATGCCGGCGTGCAAACGGACCGGTTCCCCAACCCAGCCGCAATATTGCCTGAGAGAACCCATGCTAACATTGGTATAAAATGATTTTACACGGGGGCCTACTCCCGTTCCCTATCTTTAATATTTAAGTTTAGCAATGCTTTAAATTTGTACGAGTCGTTACTAGGTCAAGGCCAAACAATAGATGAAACTTAGTAAATGGCTTCATACATTGGTATAAAATGATTTTACACGGGGGCCTACTCCCGTTCCCTATTTTTAATATTTAAGTTTAGCAATGCATTAAATTTGTATAAGTTGTTACTAGGTCAAGGCCGAACAATTGATGAAACTTAGTAAATGGCTTCATATGGTTAAAATAAATTTTTTTAATCATAATAATCTACTTTTAGTGTTCCCCATGGCAGCTTACTCTCCCTATATTTATTATAAGGAAAATAAACATCTATTTCCCTATTTATGAGCATGTGATTTTATTTGGTTTACAATTTTATGTGGTCAAAATTAATTTGACAATTCGCTAAGTATGCAGGTCTGCTGCGACGGGGGGTATTTTTGTATGCTGTGTTTTTAGAAAACTTGTATGTTACATAAGAAGAGGATGGTAAAGGTTTTTTATACACACCATGACACAGGAGCACTCGTGTCTGTGTGCCAACGTCTCTCCTTGACACCTTTGATGATGCAAAATCTTCATCTAAAATATAACATAGAATTAGTATGTAATGTTCACCTATTAATCTTTTATTCCTGGAGCAATGTTAAAGTTGAAAGTCCTGTTTCTGAATGACATAATTATGTCATGAATTTATTTCCAAGTGTCCCCATTGAACCCTGTCTCTCTATTGTCCGAGAAATGCTTGAAAATGACACAACTTTGGTAGAAAGAACAAAAATCCCAGTGTCCACTATAATGGAACTATTGGTTGTTTGTATTCATTCGAATTACTTTCAGGTTGAGAATGATTTTTACGAGCAAACTAGTGGCATGGCTATGGGAGGAGTACTAAGTCCGATTCTCTGCAATCTATTTATGGATAGGTTTGAAACAAAACCGAGGTTATGGCCCCGTTATGTAGATGATATCTTTTGTTTGTAGGAAGGTCCAATTGCAGATCTTATGAAATTCAAAGACCATTTAAACAACCAATGTGATTCAATACAATTTACAATAGAATTAGAAAACAATAACAAACTACCGTTTTTTATGTTTTGGTTGAGAAACAACCGCAGGGCTGGAACACAAGCATTTATAGGAAACCAACAGCTACCGGACATAATTTACATTTCAATTCTAACCACCCCGCTCATATAAAAACAGGTATCGCCATAGGCTTAATCACTCGGGCAAAATCCGTATGCAGCTCTGAAGAAATTTTAAAGTCAGAACTTGAACAAATAAAATTACATTTGAAAAATAGTGGCTACCCTTTTTCCATCTTCAATAAGGCGCTAAAAGCGGTGAATGATAAAAATATTATGGAAGTCACAGATATGGTAGAGCCTGTAACAACAATATGAATTCCGTATATAAAAAATGTATCTGAGAAAATTAGGAGAATAAATTCAAAACATAATATTAGAACAGTTTTTTAAATGCAGTGACACAATCCGTAGCTTTTTAACTAAAGTGAAACCTTTGAATGAGAGTCAAAATGCAAAGAATGGTGTTTATCAGATTCCCTGCTCATGCGGCTGGAATTACTTAAGCCAAACCTCAAGACCCGTCACAGTTATAATTAAAAAAACACATAAAAAAAGTAAAAAATAAAGAAATTACATCTCTCGTATTTGTGATCATATTATGGAATCAGATCATTTAATGAAGTCGGATGATAGTGTAATTTTATTTAAAATAGCCTGACTGGAGGAGGAGAAACATAGCAGAGTCAATGTTTATGGCGGATGAAAGGGGGCCACTGTCTCGACCATCAGTAGACATTCATTCTATTTACTGAAGTATTATTGGAAATAAACTAAAACAGTTAAGAGATAAGGCCTGGAAGGTGAATGGTTTATCGGCAGAGGTGAATAGGACCCCCTCCCCCGCAGGCTCCCCAGCAGGACCGGTTGTTACGCAACCGTCAGTCGTGGTTAGGCGTTCGGCCCCCGTGCTGGGGAAAAAAATTAACTCAAGACAAGCCCTGAGGAAGCGGGACGTTTATTTTATATTGTCGATCCCACTCGTCCGTGGACATCCGCCCTTAGTGTTGTTGTTTTCGTCGTGTTTTTTGTGTGTGTGTTTTCAACAATAATTGACGAGTCCCGGAAGGTCATTAAGGTGAGTGAAGCCCAAAGAAGATAATTTAAAATTAAAAGTGTCAAAACAAGAAAAAAGTGTATCAGTTTGTATATTGCAATATGGTTTTAAATGTTTAATATTTTTACATCTTAAACCTTCAAGAAAAGTCTTAAACTTCATTTCTGTTTTCGTTTTGTTTTTTTTACCCATAAAATATTTAGGGACAGTTTTATATTAAAATGCGCAATAAAACATCTGATGTGTATAATTCGAGATCTTAACGTTTTTTGAAAATAAATTTAACAACACTTATACTGTCATAAAATGGTTTATAAATTGCAAGATACAAATTTATTAAAATAAAGCACTTGTAATAACTCTGGTATATACAATGGTTCATTTTAGCGAATTTCCCTATAGGGAATACGCTATTACGGTATTAGCTATGGTAAGACCTAAGCTCGGGGACCACTTTACTTTTTCATTTTGTGTTCCGTGATACCGATAACTTTTGAAGCGGACCTCCGATTTTGATCAAATTTGGTATGAAGGTGTAAGACTAGGTCTATTTTTATGAGTTCGCGATCCAGCATTGACGGGTTTTATAGGGTGTAAAAAATGGGTTTTTGACCTAAGTTTTCAAAATTAATCAATTTTAACTAAAAACCATTTGAAAGAGCTTAGAAAACAAACAATTTAGTATTTTGAATCTTTAAAATAGCTTAGCTGGTTATAGAGAAAATTCAAATCAAGTTTCCCATGTTACTTTCGTGGGTAAATCTTTAAAAGGTTAAATATTGCTTATTTATGAACATATCTTCATTCAAATTTTTATGAACCTTCATTAGGTGGTGAGTAATTAAGATTTGACCAAAAAACCTCCATGGCAGCAAACCTGCATGCTAAATCCCATGGTATTTGTTCCTAATCAGCTGATCAGCTGTCTTCTGCATATTTGTCAAATTGGAAATGTTTATGTTTTGTTATTTGTAAACAAATCTTTCCTTTTGCATGGAAGCTTTGCATTATGCACTTTTATTACTGTTAAAAAAGTCATTTATTGCAATCTAAATATTAATATATGAATTATTACATAAACATAATTTACTCAGAAGTATAATGCCATTAAATATATTATATTTCCTTGTAAAGATTATTAATTATATATAAAACTAATTGTAACATTTGGAATGTTACAAAAAATGGTCGTAGTTTGTAGTTTAGCAATAAGGTTATAGATGTTTTCATAATTTACTTCCTAAGCTAATGGGAAGCCTTTAACATTCTTTTTATAATATATAATGTACATAAGAACATCCTATATATAGTCCGTTTTTTTTTTAAACTCTAATCCTTCACCAGAATATTAGAGTGGCGACCAAAACTTTCCTGAATATTTCATCCATAACATGTGAACTTCTTTACATTTGTATATTCATTGCTGTTGGGCTATAAATTAACAGTCCTATCTAGAAAAAAACAAAAATGTCACCCTAGACAGTAACAAAGACTACAAAAACGCGCTGCAATCATCCTACATTCATCTCCCGTTCGGGCCAATAAAAAAGAGAGAGATCGTTGCGATTAGACCAGTCACATTTTTTAGCCCGGCTAATTTAAAACCGTCTGCCTCCAGTGAGAGTTAGAATTCAAGTTCCCTTTTCGGGCCCAGCTTTTTTTATACCGAGTCCTTGGTAAAAATACAAAGAAAAGTGGAAAGACATAATGAAGAGATTTAAATTGTAAACAAAAAGTTTAAACTCATGACATTCATCAATGAATACAAAAAACATAAAGAAGGTCACATCTTATAGAAGAAATGGTCAAGAAAGTTTCTGTTGACGTGGTAGCGCACTCCACCATAAGAGCGCGCGCACGAGACAATGACCTATTAACTTACTCGGAGTCAGATTACATTCTGACTTGTTGCAGATGGTCACCACCAAAGAATCTCTCTCGTCCTTACGCTGCACTCACATATCATACATAATCTATGAGAGTTTTCCATTATTGGACAGTTCTAACAATTAATGTAGGAACACTTTTTCCGTCCGCCTACTTTAGTTTGGAACCCAAGTAAACAAATTTAAAAATAGCAGGATAGCATGATGATGTTTATAACTTCGTTTATTTTGTAAACATATGTTTCAATAGAATATATTCATCAGAGTAACATTAAAGGATTTAACAACTTAAAATAACGATTCTTCTTGAAAAAAGCTTTCAATGATACCAAATAAGCTAAGTAACCAAAGTTTAAAATGGTGTTTTAACAACACAATACTAAATAACAAATGTAATATTTCTCTATCTTTCGTATTATGTTTGGGCCGTTTCCTCTGGCGCTATCTTTATTTGGAGTGCTCAAGTTGAGTTTACAGCGCCTATCAATGTGTCCATAATATTGACAGTAAATGAGAAATTACGCAAAACGTCCTCTATAAAAAATAGCATGAAGATTTAAAAAAACCGTCTATTGTGGATAAATAAAAATCAGGTGTTTTGTTTCATTTCAAAATGAGACACACAGACGATAACATAAATATTTCACACCAAAAGAAGCAATCTATATATATAATTCTGGAAGCATAATTGTGAGCGTTTTAAAAAAAAAAAAACATAGCAAGAAACATGATTTATTTATTTTGTGTACATTGCAATATATAATTTGGTTATATATTTATAAAACGATCGATAGGTGATAAAATTGAGTAAAAACTATTCATAGCCAAATGACAAAAAATTAACTTTAGAGTGGTAATCTATACTTATTTAATACGCTAAGGGGTTTTTTTGTCTTGAAAACTCCTACAATTTTTTAACAGATTTTCAAGTTTTTTGGTGTCGCTGGATAGGGTTTGGTCTTTAGTTGTTTCACCCAAAAAAAACTGATGGGAATTGGACTAAAAAAAAAAATTAAAGCGCTATCCACCATTAAAATCTTAAAAATTTCACATTCAAATAACATTGGGATTGAATAAAGCATTTTAAACAGCTGTCAATACGTAAAGATGTGGGTGATTAAAGATATTCACAATATTGGATTAATAGGATGTCATTGATTTAGAGCTAAAAGTAAAGTCTGTATTGTATTATAATAATAAATTGCTAAATTTTGAGCAACACGTATACTAGTACAACTTGTAATACAGGCGTTTTCTTGCTTTTTAGCGACTAAAAACTTCTACTTGGAAAGTTGATTTTACATACTATTACAAAAAATTGATTGCTACTTTTACTGTTGTTACTATGATTTAAATTGTAAAAAAAAAAAAAATGAGAGTGTATGCAAACCGTGAAATGCTTTATATAATTGTTCATAACAATCCAATGAGCATTAAATTGTGGTTTGAGAATCGTTTTTTTTTTTTTTACTACATACTAAAGGAAAATGATAATTAAAAAGGGATAAATATTAGCAGCAAATAAAGATGCATTTTGAGGTGCTGTGTTTAAACCTTGTGACTAAAACATAAAAAATATATTAATTTTAACTAGATAAACCAAATGCATCCTACCTGTTTTCCGTTTTTTGTGAGTTTCCTCCGGGGATGATTGATGCTCTGGTGATGGTGTTGTACTCGGCTCCTCCAGGGATGATCGACGTCCTAGTGGTGTTTCTTGACGCGGTTCTTCTTCCCGGAATGAGCAACGTTCTTGCGATGACGAACGCGGTTGCGTCACGGATGATGAGGAAGAACATTGAGAGAATATACCCTCAAACATTAAATTAATATTATCGTCAATACTAACATCGGGAAAGGGGTTTTTTTCAATACACTACAATGAAAAGACAAATGTCTTTTTAAATGCTCGGGTCTCGTCAGATAAGTGTAACAGTGGGAACACTGCACTTGGGTTTTTTTTAAATGGGATTCCTTATAATGACGGATAAGTGCGTCCTTTCTACTGAACTTCTTATTATTACACTTTAAACAGACAAAAGAGTATTTTTCATGGTTCATTGTGGTAAAAAATACTAAGGAGCAAATAACCGAATAATGACACTAAATACTAATATACTGATATAATAAATACCGAGTAAAATAGTAGGGAGGCCTATCGGTGTACAGAGGAGCGAATAACCGAATGATAGCTGCAATGCTCTCGCTGTATTTTATATACAAACGCACTTTCTTTTAAAGCTGCCCCCAGTAGCATAACCTGAATAAATGCAGTTTCGAGGTCGTAACCGCTGTACGAATTTTTATGGATACAGGTTTGCAAACAACTTGCAAAACTTTCACTGTGAGATGGACACAAGGAGAAACCGATATTTGGCTGAGTGTTATTTCGATGCTAAATGATATTTCACAGCGCAGGGTTCTAGTATAGTAGAATGTTAGAAAGGAGGCAGGATATGTTTTTATTTAGCTGTTTGTTGTCATACAATGGATTATATGCTAGATAAACTTATTTTGTCTTACAAGACACCTTATGCGCATTTCTTTTAATGGAGATTCCAAAATGTGTTTTTCTACATTTTGATGAAATTAAACCTTTGCTAATTAATACCAATTTTGCATTTAACGACAACACGGGGACATGTATGTAGATGTTGCTGCAACACATGTCCACGAGTGACTTTCCTTTCTCGCTACAAATTATAAAACAAAATAACTGAATTATTATTATATTACTGGTTTAAATTACATAAAGTAACAGTTTCTATAGGCTGTGAATAAGATGTTATAACGACATCTGTGTAGCTCTATTTAATAACCTTGTTTTCACCTGTGTTGTTTGAAATCATATATTTCATTTCATATTTATGAAGTCATTTAACAAGGTAACATATCTCACTCATTTGTATACAATGTAAAGCCTACTGCTACCTTCCTTGTTAAATAAGGAATTTTAAAGCAAACTAAGGTTGACTTTATGGTTTTAAATGTACCCTGATTTATAATTTGCTCATTACCTAATGGTCTATTATCAACTGATAATACATATTTTAAATATAGTGTTGTTACAATAAATATCGTACTCCAGGCAAGACTGCTTCATTTCCTTTTTCAATCAGCTGTGTATTAGTAGATTATAACATAACTTGACTTCCATTCTACTTTAGTCGCTTCATATACGGAACATAAAAAGCTATATTCAGCTGATATTTTGCTGACTTACACGAGCAGGGAACGGGTAGTAGATAGCGGTGACAGATGGCCGATCGGCGACAAGACAAAGCATATTACGACTTTGCATACAAAGATGAAAACATTTATTATAAAGATTTCTTCTACACTATAAAACATATGATATTGTCTTGTCACGTCCGGACTTACAAAGGTGAATGTTTTTACTATGCAGCATGGGATAATCATGCTAATTGCACTATAAACCAGTTAATCAAAATATATAGATATATACTTTGCTTACAACCTAATGCATAGTTTAAAGGTAATCAATGCATTCCTGACCTATGGCCAAATCTTATACTCTAAAACAAGCTCCAAGGTTTTTGTGATTAAATATGAGGGTTTTGACCACCAACAATCGATTGGAACTGGTGCCATAGCAGAGGAAAAATCCTGTTTTGCGCTAGAACCCTTCAAAGATCCCATGTTATCCTTATGGAAATTTTTAAGTTGAACAAAAAATCAGCTGGTAACTGTAGATAAAATAAACCAATGTGTTATATCATTAACCTGTGGTTTTAGGAAAACATAATAATGTGCAGCAAACCTTTCGCCTGGCGAGTGAGCGGAGCTAACGAGCTTTGTGTGAGAAACGAAAGTAATAATTTTACCGAGCGAAAGCTCGCTCCCTTTGGTACTGTTACTTAGCATTTAAAGGTTTAGAAATGAGATTCTGATCATCTACAGTACTCTACCTTTTAACTATATGGACAAATTTTTTTTTTTACAATGCACACAAGCTAAGAAAAGAGGAAAAAAGAAACATGCTTGCCTATTAATATATATAGATTTAAGGATAATTATGTAGAATGGTTATGATGCCGGTGTCCCAGCGGCATCCAGCCATTAACACAACATTATCAGTGAGAGTTTGAAAATCCGGTTGTATCTGCTTCCACCGGTAAGGTTATAAACCACTTTCACAACTCGGCCCGCCATCTGTTTGCCTGATAACGCTTCAGTGGTTTTATATTTAGCACAATATCTGCCAAGTATGCCTACAATTAACCGGCAGTAATTTTTTTATAATAGAATAGTAATACATATAAAATATAATAATACCTAATTGTTAGAAAAAATGATTTTATAGGAAACTATACACCTTTTAACATAATTACGCATAAAAGTCCGAAAAATATAATGTTTTATGTTTTTATAATACTGCTTTAGCAACTTTTTATAAGGAATAAGCTATTACAATACGTCTCATGGTAAGACCTAAGACAGACCCTGTTGATTTCATTTTAGGAGGCCAGAGACTAAAAGTAACAGGAGCGAGCAGGGAATGGGCAGTAGCGATGCAAATCAGGCGGTGATCGGTTGGAGTCTCAGACTAAGTATAACTGGACCGCGCATTCAATGGGCAAAAAAGCAGCCACACCGAGCGACGGAAATCAAAACAACGCTTTAATAAACCTGTATTCCTACCCACTAAACCATTACATAAATACGTTATCTTTATATTAAAGTTTTCTCCTTCAAATGATGATTCTTACAGTATTTAATAGATTAAGATAAGGTTTTGTAGATAATAATAATACATAGTTTACTCAAACTTACTTTTAATCCAATTCAGTAATGACATGAAAAAGTAAGATGCGGGAAAGTTTTTTTATTTATAGGTCAAATGAAAACTGTCAGTGGTAGTATTGTAGCTAAGATTCTGAATGTTATTTTTTATCCCAATAACTAAAAATGAATTTTACTTTACCTAATAATAAAAGTTAACAGCAGCACATTTAAAGTTTAAATATGTACCGTTAGATTCACAATTGTATTATGCAAATATTAATATAAATTTAACCTTTATATTTTAATTTCCAATAGCTTGAATGTAAGGGTAGTATTTCAGTGTTTTGACTCAAGGTCACTACACTTTAACTCCGGCGTCGAATTATTGTACCAGAGGTGCTCACTAACCTAACTTGTAATGTTTAGGGTGATGTTTTCACGCCACGTAGTATCGCCATGAGTGTTCAGTCCAGATTCTAAGTTAGATTAAGTCTACTGTGATCTTTTCCATTTCCGGTTCGTTTTGCCAAAGAGTGAGGTGTCGCTTTATAAAGTGGTATTTCTCTAAAGTTATTGGAGATTGCAGGGGATACAATTAGTTTATTTCGTAGACTCTTTATCTTGCAGTTAAACAAGACTTTCACTTTGACTTTACTTCCTCGCCCCTCACAGCCTAAGCTGTACAGGAATGTTTCTTCTACTGCCAACTCAAGCCGAGAGGATAGTGTGTTGACTGTAGGACAGCTCATGGGGAAATATGCGATACTCCAGCGTACAGCCTCACCTTCCCCCACCACTGTGACCATCCCCCACTCCTGCTGTTACCCCCACCACTTTTGCCTTGGCTCAATCGCTACCAACAGTCTCTCAGTATTGTGTGGACTTTTGTGAAGGGAAGCCATGTCGCGGGACACTTTAGGTAAGCAACTTAGCCGTGTTAAGTCTTTATTAGTTGCTCAGTGTCCACCGCTTAAGGTCAAGCGGGTTTCGACTTTAGCTAAGTGGTGAAAACTGTTGCGCGGACACCCTAAGTTTTATACCAAACAGACTAATGTAAGTTTTACTCAGGATGTCTCTGAACATAAGCTGTGCCAGCTATGAGGAGGTGACTATCAAGACACAACAGGAGCTGAACGACTTGTACAAGGAGTTGCAGCTAATGGTGGCAAGAGGCTACCGTATAAACGTGCAAGTCTACGCTTGCAATATACGGAACACCCGGCAGCCAAAGGAAGAGCCTGGACCTTCCTCGACAGCTTCCTCACAGGCGTCAATGAAGACCGAGCTGGACACCTTGGATTACTTGAGCTGACTAGCAGTTGTTTTTCTTGTTCTGACCATTGTAGAATATGTTTATTTTTTCATTATATTAAAGAAGTAAAAGAGCAAAAACACCTATCTTGTTACTGACATATCAGCTCAGTAACAAGATAGGTTTTTTTTAAACACAATTTGAATGACCTTGAAACCTCCCCTCTACTGCTTGGCATATCGCAATTGGAACCTCATTCCATATTCAACAGCCAAACCGACAACATCAACAATGGCAAACCTACCAACAGATGAAAATGTCCTCACGCATGCTGTGACTTCGTCCACGAGTTAGAGAAGAGGATGCAAGAGAGGGCGATAAGAAGAAAGCAGATCCACTCAGAAAATATTATGATAGTAAACGGCTATCTTTTATTGTTCGGCCTTATTATGGTTATACTTTTCATACTGTATGGCATAGTCACATGTGTCGGCAAGGTTGCAGAAGAAAACGCCCGCCACCATCAATTGGAAAGTTTCAATGTTACTTTGTAGGTTTACCTTTTTTAAAACTCCGTTTGGGTGACCTTGAAACTTCCCCCACTACTTTACCACGTCCCCCACCACTTCACCATGTTCCTGCATAAGCCTCACATCAAGCATCATTTCTTGTTCAGCAGGCAACCATGGATGACAACAACACCATCACCCAGGCAGACTCCACTACCGATGTTGGAACAAGTACGGGTTGGACACTGTCGATCGACAGTGTGCACTATCTAGAAACAATTTGCCAAAGGATGAAGGAGATACTCCGGGACAACCCTGGAATCATAATTCAAATGAATTTGAACTATGATTGGTCGAGAGTTATACTGCAGCAGGATGGAGACAACACTCAACAGTCACCAGAGTATTCCCCAATGTCACCTATTTACCCCTATGAAGGATCTAATGTGGAGGTCAACGACGAGGCTGATGGGGAGTGACCTTCTTACCTTTTTTAAAACCCAATTTGGATGACCTTGACCTTTCCCCCTCTACTCCTTCATTTTCTTTTAAAACTCAATTTCAATGACCTTGAAATTTCCCCCTCTACTTTTCAATACTGTTACTACAGTCTGCGGCTCACCTCATTCCTTCCTTAGCTACCATGGCGAACGAGGCTACTTCTCAAGTTGAAGTTGACTCCACTACGGACGAAGCATTTCCCTTGTGGTGGACCGTTCATTTGCAAGATGTGACAGAACTAGAAATGTTACGTCAAAAATTGCAATATGTTTTTAGCGAGAACCGTGACGTTGAATGTAGGATGGAATTGGATTTTGATGCGACCACAATCAACTCAGAACCTTTAACTTCCAGCCAGCCTCATCCACACTTTACACATCTGTACACTCCTATAGCGCCGGAAAAAATAACCATTGCCGAAGCTGACTCATCCACACGTTTTATTCACCCAACATTTTGGGTGTTGATTATAGATAATGTGTACAAAGTGGAGGTGGTATGTAATAGGTTGAAGGAGTTGATGGTGGAAGGTCCTGGCCTTCGCTTTAAAATAGAAATACACTTCATCTATGGAGCACCAGCAAGGGACCCAGACAACTCTGGTTTTTCATTTGAAACTACTACAGGCGACGAGGACGACTAGCCATCTTTTTTTAAAACTCCATTTGAATGACCTTGACCTTTCCCCCTCTACTCCTTCATTTTTTTAAAACTCAATTTCAATGACCTTGAAATGTCCCCCTCTACTTTTCAATACTGTTACTACAGTCTGCGGCTCACCTCATTCCTTCCTTAGCTACCATGGCGGACGAGGCTACTTCTCAAGTTGAAGTTGACTCCACTACGGACGAAGCATTTCCCTTGTGGTGGACCGTTCATTTGCAAGATGTGACAGAACTAGAAATGTTACGTCAAAAATTGCAATATGTTTTTAACGAGAACCGTGACGTTGAATGTAGGATGGAATTGGATTTTGATGCGACCACAATCAACTCAGAACCTTTAACTTCCAGCCAGCCTCATCCACACTTTACACATCTGTACACTCCTATAGCGCCGGAAAAAATAACCATTGCCGAAGCTGACTCATCCACACGTTTTATTCACCCAACATTTTGGGTGTTGATTATAGACAATGTGTACAAAGTGGAGGTGGTATGTAATAGGTTGAAGGAGTTGATGGTGGAAGGTCCTGGCCTTCGCTTTAAAATAGAAATACACTTCATCTATGGAGCACCAGCAAGGGACTCAGACAACTCTGGTTCTTCATTTGAAACTACTACAGACGACGAGGACGACTAGCCATCTTTTTTTTAAAATTCCATTTGAATGACCTTGACCTTTCCCCCTCCACTAACCTTAGTTTATATAAGCTGCGCTCTCACTGAATACAGCATCATTTCATCGTGCACCTTCGCCACAGCAACATGGAGAGTCAACTTACCTACTGTTGCAAAAAGAAGTGTTTTTCATGGCCCAATGACATTGATGTTGCGGATGGACTGGCGTGTAGAAAATGTGAAGCTTTTGGTCAATGCATGTGTAAGTGCAAGTCTTGGAAGAAGCCGAAACCAGAGTTGAAGACATTCCATGTGTACCAAATGAGAGGGCATAAGTACACTTGTTGCCCTGAACGTTGCATCGAATTCACACTAAAACAGCTAACTGGCTGCAAATTGTGCAACAATCATTTTGCAGGTTTTTGCAAACATTATTTAGGAGCCTGTCAGTACAGATCAACTTGGCATACAGAAGCACTCACTATCAATGAAATCGCTATAGATACACAAGAGTAGTCTTTCTACTCTTTTCTTTTTTTTTAAAACTCCATTTGGATGACCTTGACCTTTCCCCCTCCACTCACCTTAGTTTATATAAACCCCTTTCCCACTGACCACAGCATCACTTCATCGTGCTCCCTCGTCAAAGCAACATCAACTATGGAAAGTAAGCGCTTCTCATGTTGCGAGCATAGGTGTTTGGAGATACAAGGCGTCACATATTGTGCAAAGAAGCGTTGGGAGGAAGAGACGGGGACAACCTATTGCTGTGAGGATAAGTGTTTCCTCTTACTAAAGTGGCAAGTGGATGGGCTGGCCTGCCGGCAATGTGAATGCTTCGGATGTTGCAGGTGTAGATGCAAGAACCAACAGCTGCCACCACCGGTACTACAAACTTTCAAAATCTACAAATCCAAATACTTTTATACTTGTTGTCCGCAGCGGTGTATTAAGTTTCACTTCTCCAATCTTACCAATTGTCGGAAGTGCTACGGACAACCTGATGGGTGGTGCACCTGTTTTCTGGACTCCTGCCGCTACAGATCGGATTGGTTTACAGATCCGTTAGAAATTGATGAGGTCGCCCAGGAAGCACAAGAGTAGTCTTTCTACTCTTCAACTTTTTTTTAAAACTCCATTTGGATGACCTTGAGATTTCCCCCTCCACTTCCCCATATACCTAGAGTACACAGAGCCTGACAGTCAGTCACTCGGTGGCTGTCGTGGGGTGCGCATCGGTGTCGGCGCTCCGTTGTTAGGTTTTCAAGGTCACAGTAATATCAAATTGTTGGTGTTGTGCTGGTTCAAGGTCACCTGAGGGATAACCGATTGCCCATTTAGGCAGGGTCATGTCAGAAACTCGAGTTTAACTTGGCACTTTTGCCGTTTCTCGTCGAAAATTCGCTCCAAGTGGTCAAGGTCACGGGGAATGTTTCTTCTAGTGCCAACTCGGGCCAAGAGAACAGTGTATTGACTGTAGGACAGGTCATGGTGAAGTGATGCGATACTCCAGCGTACAACCTCACCTTCCCCCACCACTGTGACCTTCCCCCACTCCTGCTGTTTCCCCCACCTCTTTTCCCTTGACTCATGCGCTACAAGCAGTCTCTCAGTATTGTGCGGACTTTTGTGAGGGAAGCCATGTCGCGGGACGCTTTAGGTAAGAAACTTAACCGTGTTAAGACTTTATTAGTTGCTCACTGTCCACCACTCAAAGTCAAAAGGGTTTCGACTTTAGCTAAGTGGCGCAAACTGTTGCGCAGACACCCTAAGTTTTATACCAAACAGACTAATGTAAGTTTTACTGATGAAGATTTGTTTAGAATGTTGGATGAGATGACTTTTCCTTGCAAAATTCAGTTAGTTACTCCAATTCCTGACAGTTTGGAGTCTTAGTCTCTCAAGCCGATATACCTAGAGTACGCGGAGCCTGGAGGTCAGTCGCTCGGTGACTGTCGTGGGGTGCGCATCGGTGTCGGCGCTCCTTTGTTAGGTTTTCTAGGTCACAGTAATATCAAATTGTTGGTGTTGTGCTGGTTCAAGGTCACCTGAGGGATAACCGATTGGCCGTTTAGGCAGAGTCATGTCAGAAACTCGAGTTTAACTTGGCACTTTTGCCGTTTCTCGTCGAATATTCGCTCCAAGTGGTCAAGGTCACGGGGAATCTGACTGAAACTCGGAGCGTAGTGCGAGAAACGGCAAAAGTGCCAAAAAATTTTAAGTTTCGGCGTGACCTTGACCTTAATGGCGTCGGTGACGTCATTTTGATGACGTAAGGGGTGATGACGTCGTCAGCACGTCATTTCTGTGACGTCATGGGTGTGACGTCGTCGAAATGACGTCATAGGTGATGACGTCATCGATGACGCAATCGATGACGTCATCGATGACGTCATCGGTGAGGTCATTGACCTCGATGACGTCATCCCTCAGGTGACCTTGAACTGGGCCAGCACCAACAATTTCACACTACTTAGGGAATACGCTATTACGGTAGTAGTCATGGTAAGACCTAAGACCGGGACCACTGTACGTTTTCATTTTGAGGTCCCCAGAAGCCAAAAACACCATTCGTTCATTTTCATATACAGGGTGTTCGGAAACAACGTTTCAGGAATTCAGGAGGTTATTGCCCACATCAAAATAAGCAAAAAAGTTCCAGTAAACGTAAGTACTAAAATGCTTCGTTAAACCGCTAGCCGCCATTTTGTTTTTTACACTAAATAATTTTTATTTCCGTAACGGATCATTGTATTAAGTTAATATTTGGCAATAACTTTCATCATAGCAATACTCATTTTAAAGAAAAAAACTATTTTTTTCCAATATGTATTTTCAAAATGGCGACCATTTAAAAATTTTAAACTCAAATATCTCAAAACCGTTAAATTTTAACAAAACTTTACAAGAAACAAAAAAGTTGACAAATAAAATTACCTAACTGATGAAACCAAGATTGTAAGGATCGAACCACAGACAACGGAGTTATTGCCATTTTTGTGCATAAAATCATTGAGTTTCCATTAAAATGCAAGCAAATTTAGGTAATTTTAGAAGAAAAATCTCAATAACTCCATTATTCGTTGTCAGATGATTACAAACTTGGTCTCATTGGTTAAATAATTAAATTTGTCAACTTTTTTATATCAAGTAATTTTTTTGTAAAATTTACCGGTTTTGAGATATTTCAGTTTACAATTTTAAATTGGCCGCCATTTTGAAAATACATATTAGAAAAAAATAATTTTTTTTCTTGAATATGAGTATTACTATGATGAAGGTTTTTGCCTACAGTGATCTGTTACGGAAATAAAAATTATTTAGTGTAAAAAACAAAATGGCGGCTAGCGGGTTAACGAAGCATTTTAGGACATACGTTTACTGGAACTTTTTTGTTTATTTTGATGTGGGCAATAACCTCATAAATTACTGAAACGTTTGTTTCCGAACACCCTGTATATGTATACAGGGTGTTCATGTATCATTATTATTTAAATTTAAACCTTTGTACATTTAATATCTGTGTTCCAAATTTTAGATCTCTATCCTCAAACGCACAATCTTTCTACGTATCTGCCGGACTAAGTTCATATAATCCATATGTTACACATCAATGTATACAGAGGTTCTGGATACATTGTTACACATAAAAAATGTGTTTTAACAAATATACACGAGGGTGCAGCACCCGTAGGCCTACATTGAAATAGACGAGTGAGCGAAGCGAACGAGCTTCAATAACAACAAAATATAAGCCTTTTTGCACTGGGCTTTTTAGCGCACTGTCTGTAAATGATATTAAAAAATATTACTGTTTAAATTTACCAAGCAAATGCTCGGTCCCCGGCTATTCATAATATTATAAAACTAATATCAAAGTATATCATGGTACGGTAATGTATATATTTTATTCGATGTCAATAAAAATACACAACTAAAAGCCTGTAAAGGATTGAGGGAAGATTGGTACTAATATAAAACGTAATCACATTATAGAACCTGACGGCGAGTGAGGGTAGTGAACGAGATCATCTGAAGAGCAAGTGGTATTTATAAAAAATAACATATATCATTATTATGTAATACGAATTGTTCAAATAACAGAACGCGTACGTAAAATACCTGTTGTTAAATAATAGAAATTTTGTACGTGGGGGTACTTTTCCGGGAGTAGAATTCCGGCGGTAGTATTCCGGGGGTAGAAGTCCGGCTGGTGTTTGGTTTGCCATAATGTTAATTTAGAGCAATCAAATTAAATAATAATGTATTTATAAAACTGGGGATACTTTTCCGGCAGCGAGCAAAACTCCATGCCACTTTAAGCTCCGTCCCTCGTGACGTCAAAATGACGTAGCGTTTTTTCATGGGGGTACTTTTCCTGGGGTAGAATTCCACTACCCTCATTTTGCATTATGATTAATGCAAATTTAGGCAAATATAATAGAAAAATCCCGATAACTCCGTTATTTGTAGTAAAATCTTTACAATCTTGGTATCATTGTTTAGATAACTTAATTTGTTAACTTTTTTGTCTCTTATAAAATTTTGATAAAATTTGTCGTTACTGCGAAATTTGAGTTTAATGGTCGCCATATTAAAAATACACATCGGAAAATAATAATTTTTTTTTTTTCTGAAAACTAACATTTTTGTGGTAAAGGTCCATGCCAAGTCTGAAATAAATCCATCAATCCGTTACGGAAATAAAAATTACTATACGTGTTGATCGAAATCGAGCAATTTATTTTAATACAATACAAAAGTTACTTTTAGCTCTAAATCAATGACATTCGACCAATCCAATATTGTGAATATCTTTACTCACAAAAACTACACGTATTTACAGCTGATTTTAAAAGATGTATAAAATGCTTTATTTAATCCCAATGTTATTTAAATGAGAAATTTTGAGATTTTAATGGTGAATAGCGCCTTTATTTTCAGTCCGATTCTCGTTAGTTTTTGGCGGAAACAACTACAGACCAAGCCCTATCCAACGACACCAAAAACTTGAAAATCGGTTGAAAATTGTAGGAGGAGTTCTCAAAACAAAAAAAAAAAAAAAAAAAAAAACCCCTTAGCGTATTAAATAAGTACTAGGGATCGCCCACTGGGCGAAATTCGACCAAAAACACAAAATCTTTTATAGGTAACTGAAACATCCGTTATTCCTGATTTTCTAGTATTTGGTATTACAACAGCGGGCACATCCAAAAAGAGCTAATCCCTCAGGTCATTTTCGGGGAGTTGTAAAATCTCCCCCTTCCATCTGGTAGGAAGAGCCAGCTCTGGCCAGCCGTGTTAATTGTGTAATCAGGCAGACATAATAGGATTATCCCACTGCACCTGAGCAGGATTCGTTGTCGTCAGCACAGGCCACCAAGTTATTCCTACATGGATATACAGTACCAGCAAATGCGTAAGACTTAAAAGAGTGAATTTTCACTGTTACAAATCATATACCTGGTGGCCGAGAAACTGCTCAACCCAAACAATTCTTTGTAGTCATAGTAATGTCGGTCACAGACTGTGCGCTAAAATGCCAAGCCTGAAAGGCTCTTTTCTTTAAGAAGAGCTCATTCGCTCCACTCACTCGCCTCCTCGACAAGCTCGTGCATATATTATTTTGTTCAGCGACAGTTAATGGATATTGTGGAAACTTTAACCATTCATTAGCCTAATCTGCACAACTTTAAAATATGAAAAAAACAAACTGTATCAGATAACTGACCCATGCGTTCAGCTTTGTCTAAGGCCTATACACTAAGGTGAATTCTCATAGTATAGGCGAGTTTTAAACCTATTGCCGGTGATGCGGTTTAAATTTGCCTTTAGTGTATTGGAATGTTCAACATTTTCCGTATTATTCTTATTATATTGGCTACTCATCACTATTGGTACTAAAAATTAGTAAAATTTTTAAAATCCTGAATATTTCAACTTCTTGTCTATTTGGAATATTTAGATCTATATTGAACTAAATATTCCGTATTGTTAAAATATAGTTCTCAATATTATTAATAGTGCAACATTAGATTCGTTATATTAGTGACGATAACATTAAATATAAAATCAAACACAGTAAATGTGGAATAGGCTAGTAAACTTCTGCTTCAGTGATTTCAAGGGTTGATTTCAAGGGCTAGCTCTTTTTGGATGTGGCCCGGGGGGCCAGTTTTAAGCCTCTAGCTCATTTTGGATGTGTTTGGAATGCGGCGCAGGTGGATTGGCTCATTTTGCCAGAGCCCACAACAGCTTTCTAATGATTAACTCAATTATCCTTCTCCCATAAGATTAACATTGAAACTTCAAGAGCCTCTGGGGCGGTTCGGTAACATTCTGTCCCAGTAACATTTTGTCCTAACTCGAATTTCTTGGAAAACCAGTAACATTTTGTCCCAATCTTTTTTACAGTTGATTAAATCAGCTAACGAGGTAACATCTTGTCCCAACGAAAATTTGACAAGGGTTGAGGAACGAAGCTCAGGTAGTAAGAGCAGATCAAGTCCGAGCGGCATGCAGCCGCATGGAGCGCCGGACTGGGAGGGGCGCAGATTAAAATTACGGTGTTATTTAATAGTTACAAAAATTAACGCCTTGACAACCGTGTATAGCCTATAATTCGGTAGTGTGTGTCAAAACAGCGCTAAAAGTCGTGGACACACGGGACGGCTAAACTCACGGAAATCTGTTCCATTTCACAGCCGCCGGCTGTATTTTGCGAGTCCGAACACAAGACAACAGCGAAAAGCCGGGCTTGTGAGACTACCATGTTACTCATTATGAAACCCATGTTGAATCTTTAACACGTGGATTCTAATTATTAAGTTAACAGCCCTTATCGTCATTCTTACTAAAGCTTTTGTTTTTAAATTCAAATGCAATTCTACAAATTGATTAGTTGTTTTATACTTTTACATAACTGTTATTTATTTAAACATTAAGTACCTGGGGGCCGAGCATTTTCTCGGTAAACACTTAAACAATTCTGTATTGTAATATCAGTTACAGACAGTGCGCTAAAGTAACAAGTAGAAAAAGATTTGTTCAAAACCAAGACGAGCTCGTTCGCTTCGCTCACTCGCCTTTCAGACTATTTCATTGTAGGTTTACGGGTTCTGCACTCCGGTGTATATTTGTTGAACCACATGTTGGATTTGTAACACAGGGAATTTACCTATTTCACTAACAGCTAATTTCATAAAAGTTATTAATTGTTTTATTTTAAAATCTAATTGCAATTCTACAAACTAAATAATTGTTTTATACTTTTACATAACTTTAATTTATGTCAATATTCATAATCAGCAATATCTAGTACGATCTTAAACTATTGTTATTATAGTACAATTTACTAACTGGCTTACAATCGCAAACCACATATTTTCACTTTGACAGTTCAATCCGCTGTTTTCATTGTTTGTTTGTTTGTTTTGATTTTTAACTCCATTCGACCAATGTTAAAAGATTAAAACGTCAATTTATGATTATTACGAATTAAGATTTTTCCTGACATAGAGACCTGTATTTATATTTTTTTTTTTCAGAACTAAGTTATTTGCAAAAAATTTAGAAAATCGTTCGATCCGATTTTGAGATACGTGTGCAAACATACATTCATATATACATACATACAAACATATACCTTACTCGTATTAGAGTATAGGATATTGTACTATGAAAGGCTGTACATTCATTTGGAAGTGAAAATTCAATATGAACTTTTTATGCCCTTTACATCCGCTGAACATTTTAAAGTCCGCTTTGATGTTGGAAAATGCCGCTTTTGAGTCAGACCGGTGACGTAATCAATCTGATGTCCATAACAGCGAGCACAGAACAAAAAGTGTTATTTTTGTTCTGTGCTCGCTGGTCCATAAGAATAACATTTACCAGCTGATCACTCTAGTGACGTTTTGGGTACTAATTTTTACATCGTTTTACCCGCTAATGAAACAGCCGTTGTCTATTAGTCATATTGGACGGTTAGTCCAATATGCAGATGATACCACTCTCTGTTTTCGCGAATTCACAAATGCAAATTTAGAAACGGAAACATTTTTCAATCTGAACAACTGCATTCAACATTTTGAACAGCTGAATCTCAAAACCAACGCAACCAAATCATCTTTCATAAAATTTTGCCTTCGAGAACTGCACACCGAGTTGAGCCCCACGGTCATGGTGGATGAGAATGAAGTTGAGGAAGTAAGCTGCACAAAATTCCTGGGCATTTACCTTGATAAAGGTTTAACCTGGGAGGATCACATTGACAGCATCTGCAACCGTGTATCCTCAAGTATCTATGTGCTGAGATATCTTTCCAGGTTCTGTCCAACTCACGTGCTTTTAATGGCTTACTATGGTCTCATTCATCCTCACCTTGCGTATGGTATCGTCGTCTGGGGTGGCTGTGCTGACAAAAATTTCATCAGATTGTTTAGACTTCAGAAAAAAGCTGTGCGGATCATAGCACATTTGAAATACAGAGAGTCTTGCAAGGGTGCATTCAAACAGTTTGGTTTGCTTACCTTGCCCTGCCTATATATTCTTGAAACATCTGCTTTTTTCCTTTCAAAATGCACGCCTACACAAGGTTGTGACATACACCCTTATAATACAAGAGGCAGGGAGAACTACCGAACGGGAAGACACCGGACAGTAGTTCACGAACGATTGCCCTCACAGGCAGGTGTTCATCTTATCAATCATTTACCGCGAACCATTGACGAGGCAGCAAATCCAAACTTGTTCAAAACAAGGCTAAAGCGCCTCCTGGTATCTGAAGCCTTTTATTCGGTGGGAGAGTACTTGAGCCATAGTTGGGAATAGTCAACACTGCGGTGCAACACCCCATTCCCCCCTCCCTGAATCATCTGGGACAAATCCATTTGAAAATCCATTTGAAAATGTAATTTTTATATTTTATTGTGCTTACATTTTATTAACAATACACTTGTTATTATTAGTAGTATTAATTATTATATGACGCATTCCATACAATGTATATATTGTCAAAGGAATAAAGAACTATTATTATTATTATTATTATTATTATTATTATTATTATTATTACATTACAGCAGTTTTCCCCAGCCCTGGTCTTAAATCACAAAATATACGAGGTATTTTTGTTTATTGGCATGTTTAAAATCCAGATGTCCAGCGTCGTCCTCTCTCCCCCCAAGCCCCAACGCGGGTCTACCACTGGCCCAGAGTGGAGCGAGATGGACCCCAGTTAGTGAAGACCTGTCAAATAATTTTTGGGACAGAATGTTACTAGGGAGCAGGTAGAGAGTTGGGCATCTGAGGAATTTAGGACAAAATGTTACTGGGACAAGATGTTACCTGGGACAAGATGTTACGACACGTCTGGGGCGTAGCCCCAGCCCTGGGGTCCGATGTGAATTGGAATGCGATTTTGCTCATCTACAGGACTTTACCTTTCTAACGGTATGTGCGGATTTCTCCTACGATGCACACAAGCTGAGAAAAAAGGAGGAAATGAAACATGCTTGCCTATTAATATATAGATAGATTACACATAAAAAACAAAATGGTGGCTAGCGGCTAAACGAAGGATTTTAGGACATTATGTTTACATGACCTTTTTTGTTTATTTTCATGTGTTGAATCAGCTCCCAAAATTTCTGCACTTCGTCGTGAATCGCCCTGTATGTATGTGTGTATATTTTCTTTTTCAGCACAAACTGTAGATGATGTAAAAACATGGTTTTTTTACCAAAGCATTTGGGTATACTGTAGTAGCAAAAAGTTTGTTATAGGCAAATAAAAATTTTTGAAAGCAAGCCACAATAAAGCTAACAAAAAAATCCTACAAATTTTATTTAAATGTGAAAATGGAGACAATTAATTTCCCTACATGAAAATGTCAACCCATTTGAATTACTTTTAAAAAAATGTAAAGGTTATACCTTTTTTCCTAAAACCTTAAACTTTCCCTGAAAAATGCAGTTTTTTATTCGACATATCAAAAAATATAAACATGTCCCAGATTAAACAAACATAATACTTTCGAAACGTAAATTACATTTTCTTTCATACAATATATATGTTTTTATTGTTTTCTTCTAAATTCACTGAGCTATAAACGTCAGAAAATGAAACTTAAAGGTTTTGCTAATGAGAACATAATCTTTAGATCATTTAAAAAAATGCATGAAATTTGGATTAGGTATCTTATAAAATTTCCAAGGTATACAAATTGTTGGAATTTTATTGTAGTTTTCAAAAATATAACATTATAGCAGAAAATATACACCAAAAAATTTTACAAGTGAACATTTGATAAAGCGTACTGATTGCACGGACCCCACGACAAGGGTATCATAGACCTAAAAAAAATGTTTCACAGTAAAATATTTACTATTTTGGTGTCTTGTACCAATACAGTACGTAAATAGTACCAATATTTATAACAGAAACCCCCAAACATTTGCTTTACAATAAAATAAAACTTTCAGAATAACCTAAATTGTAACTCACAACAGTAACAAAGTGAAAAGGCAGATGGGATGGGCTTTAATTTTCCAGATAGAGAGTTAAAAAGGTTGGTATAAAGTCTATTTATTTTATTAAATTGTTGCAAAATATTTAATTTTGTGTTTATTTTATATTTTGAGATAGAATGTGTTAAGAAGTACAAAACACATTAATGTTTTTATTGATTAGAGCTGCAATACTGTGCACTAAATAAGGAAATTTAAAGATTCAAAGAATTTGTAAAAATTAATGCACGAGAACCAGTGCAACCGCTACAACGGTCATACGACGACGCAGCGGAGCCAGCGAGCTAGCATGATGTCGCCCGTGCGCGTGCGGGGCGGGCGATGCAGAGTGGCAACACTGGATCGTGGCCGGGACGGGAAATGCCGAATCCAGCCCGTTCGAGACCGCCGCGCCAGCTAGCGGCATTCTCGTGGAACTAAGGGCGAGCACTCTGTAAGCTTCTTTCCTCTGTGGTAGTAGGTAGCCTATACTTCAATTGTGTTTTATACCAACTTGTAATGCATAATTATAGTTAAAGTGTTTCATTTAAATGGTTGTCTCCAAGTATGAATTTACAGTAATACTCAATGGACTTAACTACAGTTATTGATTCATTTGCTAGATTAAAATTAAGGAAAAAATTAATTGTGAAGTAACTCCAACTAAACCACATTTCATATTATTATTTTAAGTGAAAGTACTTACTTTTTTCATTTTTATTCACTTAGTTTCTTGTAAATGAACCCGTTTTGTAAATACAAATATTATATTTTTCAAAGACATCTTATCTTCACACGTCTATCCAGTGTATTTAATGTTCAATAAAAATAGTTAAGAGTTAAGAGCCCTTGTATATGGACGTTTTAATGTACCGTTTTCGCGCTGTAAAACGCGTTTATGACTTCTGATTGGTTACAACAATGCTGCGCATTCCAGCATGCATCCAATGAGACTCACTTTTTGAATGAAAACGGCGCAGCAAATACACTCTTAAAAATACTCAAAATGTAGTAAGTTTGTTGATGCATTTCAGAATGCAATTACTTATTACTTTTCTACAAAATCGGCTGACACGGGGGAGTGCGCTGACATGTTTGGGGGGGGGGGGGGGGCAGCGGAAAACTTCGCTGCCTAGAGGCGGCAAATACTTAAATACGTCCCTGACAGCAACCAATGATCATCGTCGTAGGGCCGTCATGGCCGTTAGTAAAGGTGCGGCTACACATAGCAGGAAAGGACACGGAAAGGACACGGACAGGACAGTTTCTGATGAATGCTCCCTGTGTTATCAAATGCAAGCGGCTACACATAGCAGGAAAGGACACGGACAGGACATTTGTCGTGTCATACGCCAAATGTCCATTCATCCGCCACTGTCTTGTCCTGTCCGTGTCCCGTCCTGGTATGTGTAGCCACCCCTTCCGACACTATCAGAAAATGATAACGGTAGCTCAGTGTAGTGAGTGTGGCGGCCGGCGGGATGAGCCGTGTCGGACGGCTGCGCGCGCAACCTTCCGACGTCTGACGGCTGCGCGCGCAGCCTTCCGACCCAGAAATGTCCTGTCCGTGTCCCGATATGTGTAGCCACCCCATCAGAATTTTGTCCGTGTCCTTTCCGTGTCCTTTCCGTATCCTTTCCTGCTATGTAGGTGGTATTGGTGTAGCCGTACCCAAGGCAATTAGAATCCTACCAGGTAGCGGACATCTGCAGACGATACTTACAATCCACGCCAGTGACGTCACCTCTGTTTACTTTTTTGAAAACTCAAACTAAATAGGTTAAAAGTATTTTTATCAGTATCGTTATGAATAAATCTTAAAATTCAGGCAAATATAGAAAGTTAGCTGTTTTAAATTAGAGCAATTTGCTGTTATGTGTGTCTTATAATTGGGTAAATGCAACAAATTATTCTAAATAGTAAAGAATTATTGACAATGTTACCGTTTTCATGTGTGAAAGTAAGATTGGAAGAAAGAAGATTCTTCACGAAGGAACACTGAGTTTTGTGTGGTTATTTTCAAACAAATCGACAGAACTATAAGAATTTTAATTTTACAATAGGGTCTATACATACCTACTCTTAATTGTGATTGTAGTTATTTCAGTATAGGCCTACCTGATGTATTGTACATGATACATTTTTATTGAGTTAGTCCTTGTGTAGTGCCAAATTTTATTTCATCTTAAATAAATAGTTACATAAGTTCCATCATATTGTTTTAATTCATTGTCAGTACCATACTTTAAAAAGTAGACTAGATTTTCTATATAAAAAAAAAAAAAAACAAAAACAATATATTTGATAGAATTACTTTATGCTTACTTATAGCTTACTTAACTTATAGTAGGAAATGAACTGTTGTTAGGCCAATATTCCCATGGCCTATTATTTAGGCTGGTAGTGGTAAATTGTATGTCCAACATCTCATTCACTTCTATTGAAATCACTATTTCTCTTCAGTCTTTATGGCATTTAAATACATTAATTTTAAATGCAGATACAGTGCTTACAGTGCTTCCTCTTCGTCCCGTTGACCCAGTAGTGTAGGGCATGGGATATGTCAGGACAGAATTATAAATTCTGCTTACTTAATTCTATTCTATCTTTCATTGAGACAGGATTTACTTTAGATCTTACATAATTCATCCACCTCATACACAGATTTTTCGATCAAAAACTTTTCAAGTTGGTTCTTAAATGTACTTAGGCTATTACAGTTGGTAATATGTGATGGAAGAGAATCTAATATTTTGTTTCCAACATAAAAAGGTTGCTTTTCAAACATTTTTGTATTGTGGAAAATTGCAAAACGGTTCTTAAATCTAGTATTATGTGAATGATCACGGACAATTGGATGTCCGTAGACCTTAGCATACAGAACAACTTCAAAAATGTAAAGACTGGGAAGTGTCAATATTTTGAGTCTTTTGAACGCCTCTCTGCAGTGATCACCAGCCTTGAGGCCAGCAATGAGTCTCACCGCCCTCTTTTGCAAAACAAAAAGACGATTGACCGACGTTTTGTTGGCCATCCCCCAGAGTATAACAGAGTACCTGAGGTGGGTCTCAATGAGGCCATGGTAAACTAGCATGGAAAGACTCTTGATCCCTAATTTTGCAAAATTTCTGAGAATGAAAATTGAGGAAGAAATCTTTGAATGAATTTTGTCGATTTGATGCTCCCATGTCAGATTACAATCCAATCTGACACCAAGGAAGTCAACCACCTCCGCGTGACTCAAATCGTTATCGCCTATAAAGAGGTTTGGATGAAAAGTTTGACTGAAGTTTGTACTCTGGACTGTTTGGATTTGCATGAAGTTAGTTTTGTTTGGGTTGACTGAAAGTTTGTTTTCCTGAAAAAATTGGGCAACATTGTTGATTTTGATGTTTGCGTCGATTTCGGCTGATTGTCTGTCCATGTGACTGACCAGAATGGTTGTGTCATCCGCAAACATGAAAAGATCATTGTTAGGGACAACACCATCCAAGTCATTCACATAGATCAGGAAAAGTAGGGGCCCAAGAATTGATCCTTGAGGCACCCCAAATTTAACTGGTGATTTTTCTGAACGAAAGATTTCATTGTTTGAGATGATTTCCGTTACCTGGGAACGATTTCCCAAGTAAGAACGTAGCCAATCATAAATTTTTCCGGAGATTCCCGTGTTTTGAATTTTCCTGAGAAGAATTTCAATGTCGACGCAGTCAAATGCTTTTGACAGATCAGCAAAACATGCAATTGCACATTCGCCCCTGTCCACAGCACGTATGCATTCGGAGACAAACTCAACCAAAGCGAGCTTGGTTGATTTTCCTTTGCGGAAACCGAACTGTTTTGAAGAAAAGAGATTGTTTGATTCCATATATGCCATGATCTGGTCATATACAACTTTTTCAAAAAATTTTGAGATTGAAGGAAGCAGAGAGATTGGACGAAAATTGTTCATGTCTTTGTGATCTCCTTTTTTGAAGAGTGGCTTGATTTTTGAGGTTTTGAATCTTTCTGGAAAAACACCTTTTCTCAATGACAGGTTGATCAAATGCATGAGAGGGACAGCAAGTTCGTCTACACAGTTTTTCAAGATTTTCATTGACACCCCATCAATACCAAATGAACTTTTTGACTTAAAATGTTTGAAAAGCTTTACAATGTCATTTAAATTAACAGGAGTGAAGTCATTGAGAATACTGTCAGTAACTATTGTACCTGCATTAAAAGTGTGAGTTAAGTTAGGTTGAACCGTTCTGGTTGCAACTGAAGCAAAAAATTCGTTGAATTTATTACTAACTGAAACAGGATCAGAGATCTCCAGACCATCCACCCTGATGGGACAGTGAGACCCTACACTTTTGGAGGACGGCCTGTTCTCATTGATGATTTTCCATGATTCCTTTGAAATGCAATCAGATTGCCGCAATCTGTTTTCAAGTTCAATTTTTTTGTGTTGTTTGACGACTTTCCTAAACGCCTTTTTGGTGTTTCTATAATGTTGTTCATTTTCCGGAGTTCTGTGTTCAGAAAAATTTTTGAAGGACTCAACCATGTTGCTTTTTGCAGAAACCACCTCCTGACTAAAAACCTTTTTCTGCCTACTGATAGGCTATGCCTATACTTTGAAACCTAGGGCCTAATTTATACATTTTTGTTCTTCATTATGGATTAGCCACTGGATCACGTACTTGTAGCAAAAGAATGGTTTACAATACCTGCTTGTCTAGTGCTCCGGAGGGGTTAGTTTACACTAGTACGGTTTCGGGTCTTTTTTGCCCATTATCAAGTGTTTACAGTTACAGTTCACATTAATCCTTCATGTTGAAGTAGTCAGTATATTAAAATTAACAATATACTAATAATTTTGGTTCACCACCCATCAGTAGTTCATTGTAATTTCCTTGAACCTTGAACATTTTGTAGTCTATTACAAGCACTGCAATAGCCTAAAGCATTAATAAACATAGCCTATAATAGAGTTTTTACGAAACACGATTGATCTTACGGTAATCACTAAACACTTTCATCTTAAAATTTTAGAATAATAATTTATGAAGCATGGTTAAACTGAATAAAAACTTGTAATACTTGCCATTTTCTTTGCCAATTTTCAATGAGTTTTTGTAACTTTATGGAGTAAATGGCAAAATCCACCATTAGCCTGTTTAAATAGTGTTTAGCGTTTACCGTTGTGCAAAAACTCTCTAACTAGCCTAATATAATTGTTAGTGTCACACAAGCCAATTTTCATTTTCTACTACAATAATTATATTATTAAGTAATAAATAGACCCAGGGCCTAGAGATTTATTTTACACAAAGATTTAGGGACAGGTGAACTTTGAAGTCCCAACTAACTCCGGCCACAATTGGAGGCACCACCCACCAATCTACAAGTACTCATGTGTCCTTTTTATTTCTGTCAAAATGAGCTTTACTTTTAATGTGCCATTAGCAAATAGAGCTTTTGTACAGTTCTATAAGTTAAACTCTATCAGGAACTCCTGAGAGGCTGACGCAAGTCTGACATTTCTGTTCCTTCACCAAAATAAGCTTAAAAAACTGGTAAGCAACAAAACTTCAAAACTTAAACAACAAATGGAACTTACACAGTAATCACTTAAAAATAAGAGACGAGATATGAGATGACGACGACAAAACTGCGGTAAAATAAGGTGTATCGATTTACACGCTACGACTTGTTGATGCCAGCTTGCCAAGCAATGACTTGTCATTGCAAACCTGCGAGATTTGTGCAATTTTCCACAAACCTTCCAATCTGGCTTCAACTCAGACAAGTCGTAACGACTTGTGGTTTACACGGTCCGTCTTGCATGCACCGTCATTTCTTTCAGACAAATCGTTACCGGTACGTTTTATCGTAACGTATAAAGCCGTCTTAAAGGGAAATTATTATACAGTGGCAACTAGGACGGTTTCATTATTTTGTCATAACATTTTTAAAATAGGCCTATGTTTTCTTTCAAAAGTAAGAAAACTGAATTCTTAACTATACATTTCCCGTGATATTGGTATTTTCGATTATGAGTATAAATATGTCAGGCATCATGCTATCTTAAAATATCACATGTTAACACCTTCCAGGTATCTATAGGCAACTATATAAGTGCATTTAGATATTTCTTACTGATGAATTCATGACATTACAACCTAAATGTGTTTCTTCAAAATACGCCAGAAATCGCTCTATAAATCTCACATTTAGCTAATTTTTAACATTTTTATCCATTACTGAGTTATAATATGATATGTTTCCAATCCTATAGTATTAATAGTTTAGAAAAATACAGAGATTGCAACTCTATGGATATCTATGCACCTTTCAAAAGTGATTACACGTGTCGGAATATGTTGCGGCTGAAGATTTGCAACATGTGATATTACTATACGTGTAAGTATTCTGATAGCTTTAAGGACATGAATGGTATCTAAACATGAAATAGATGATTATATTGATGGATTGCAACAATAATCATAACAAATTTTAAAAAAAAACCTCATATTATGAGTTAAAATAATGTAAATTCCGAGCAAATCCGACGGGGAATTTCGTAAATTCACATCTGGCTGTGAAATTAATAACATATATGTCATGTAAACTATATATACACCACCATATACATTAATGACAAGTAAAACTAATGTCATATCCCATAGAAAAGAAAAATAAACGGTATGTATGACAATCGCATTGCCGGTAAAGTCGCCAAGTGGAAATTTTGCAGCCCGTAATAAAACTACCATTATTCCAATAATTACACAACCTTACCTCTTATCTTACTTACAAATAATCACTACCGTATCCAATATATATTACCTACCTAAGGTAGTATTTAAAATCGACCATTCACCATATAGGCTAGCTGTGATCCATCGCCGCTATGAGTCATTCGGTCATCTGAGAGTGACTAATTTTGTGATAACAGCCATGAGTCACTACTTCAGATGTATCATACAACTGGTGAGTCATAAATTTATCTATTCCTATCTTATATATAAGGTACTTAACCTGTATAAAATAAAAAAAATTAAATATAATAGTGAAATCAAAATTTAATAGAATTTCTTTCACTTTTTTTTCTAAAAAGCTGAGAGAACAACCCCTAATAAAGTATACCAATTCTGCCTGTCCTGTGTTTCGCTGGAATCATGTGCAGGCCAGCACAGGACAGGCAGAATTGATCTCAGGAAAGGGGAAGGCACCGTGTTTCTGAGTCGATGATGTTTGCCAACGTTTCGGGGCATTGCAGTCTTCCATATTCAGTGCCATCCACGTAGTTTACACCACAGCCCAAACTACTTGAAAGGTACCTGCTAACTACTTGAAACGTTGGCGAACATCATTGATAAAGGAATGCTTCATTAGCCTATTCAGTGAAGCAAATCCCGTGGCTTAGGCCTAATCAGAACATCATTTTTCATTAATTTGCTTTTTAAAAAGGAGGCCAATATAACAACACAATACCGTTTACTTAATTTGTGTTTCATTTTACCAAATTTCATAAGGCCTAGGCCTATTTTAAATCATTAGCCTACTAAAATAAAATAACCTATAAGTAATCCAAAAGAATGTCACACACTAAGCTACATTGATCTAAATAGACCTATGGTCATTTCGTCATTTCCCACCCTTTAAATCATATTTAATTAATTTTGGAAGAGAAAATATTTTATTTTTCAACTTATATTTTGCAATTGGAAGAAATTTCCCATAGGTAGGCTATGCCTCTCAGATGAGTTTGCAGGTTTATTTCTGTAGACACACTATTTGTTTAGACACTATTGGCAATATTTTTTAGTAATGATTTGTCATGAGAAAAAAATAGTAATGCTATCCAATTGGTGAGTTAGAGGAATTTTGCAGTGAAATGCATCTGGACAAGTTAAATTTCACCAAACACTCAACTGGACGACTGAATGATTGAATATTTTATATTCAAAACATCATATTAGTCTTTACAGCAAATTTAATTACTGGAAACAGAATTTCATAAAAAAATTAATGTTAAAAATATGTATTTGTTAAAAAAAACGTCAAGTTAATATTGTTCAAATTCTCAACATAACCTATTCTTTTCGTTAAGGTTAAAGTGTTGTACGAAATGTAAACAAAATTGCAAAAAGTAAACAAAGATGACGTCACTGGCGTGGATTGTAAGTATCGTCTGCAGATGTCCGCTACCTGGTAGGATTCTAATTGCCTTGGCCGTACCTTAAAGTGGTCACATGACTGAATCTCTTAGCAGTCATACCAATATGTATGAAAATATTTCCCCTTTTTATAAAGTATACCGCGACTAGTGGTGTGCGGAATAACTCAGTAACGAAGACAGTAGACATCTTGATTTTGTAATAGTATGCAGCGTGTACGGAACCGTTTCAAACTCGCTTTAATGTAGACTGAACTGTCTTGGAATTAATTAGTATTGGTAACACGAACATATGTGTTTTGAATATTTTCGGTGTGTTGTGTATAAAAGCGTTGTGATGTGACTAAATGTGGATTTGTTCACTAAGGAGTTCAAATTTGCTGTCAAGTCAAGGTGTTGGTGTGCTCGTAGTGCGTTAACCCTATTTTAGATACTGTGGTTTGGTTAACCCCTTTTATCTTAGTGCACTTGAAATTTGTTCTTTCTGTGTATTTTACAAGTAGGTTATATGAGTGATAACGGATAAAATTGTGTATGGGTAACCCATGTTCTAATGATTAGATTAGTTAGTGCATTGAGTAAAGACGTTATTAACATAACGTATAGAGTGGACAAGCAATGTTAAAATTTGGAAACGCTAAATGACAAGATCGTCCGCTAGGAGCGCCACTAACAGGCAAACGATGCGATGTAATCGAACGCTTTCAACAATCAGAAGCTCGATTCGATTCGAATTCTCTTTTCAATTATTAGGATGACTATCGAGTTGATGCGATATGTAGTCGATTAAATAGACCGAAAGCACAATCGATAATTGTCTCGATACGATACTGGGTTCCCGGGTACCGTGGAGAGCGTTCCCTTCTTCCCTATCTGTTGTCCACTCTATACGTTATGTTAATAACGTCCTTACTCAATGGTTAGTGTTAGTACTGTAATTGCTTACATTGCTTAACCACGTCAGCCTAGCCCTTATGAATTTTTTTCTAGGCCCTAGTTAAATCTGCAAATAATTATAAGTGTAAGTTTATATAAGTTTTAATATATTTTAATGCTGACAATAAAGCTGTAAACCAGATGAAGGTCTACCTCGGATTTATGTGTCATTATTAATACCATAGAAAAACTAACCAGGTAAGGTGCAGAAGTCCCATGCAAAGCTAAATTCTTTAATACGAAAAATTTGTAGATCAACCAGCCTTTTATGATCTGGCCGCTTGAACCACAAATTTTGCAAAGACTTTTTCTGTAACTTAGGCCTACCTGGTTAGTTTTTCTATGTTAATATTTTTACCTATAGAGTCTTTGTAAAGTAGAACGGCAGAACTTAGCCTACTCCACCGTTAATATTGATGGTCGAAATTTCGATTTTGCTATTATATCTTCAATGTAGGCCTATCGATATTATAATTTAACGATACTATTAAGATTTTAACACCTGATTTTGTTTTGCTTTAGGCCAAAGAGAAATAAACCTACCATACCTTTTGACAGTAGCATCATGGTAGCATTAAACCAATATAGGCTAGGCATAGGCCTATTTAAAACAATTAGCCTAACTGAAGTAGGATAACAAAATAAGTAAGAATTGTAACTAATGTACAGAGCCTTTAGGCTATCATTATCCAAATGTTAAAAAAACAATAACAAATAAACTTCAGTACGGTATTTAAGTTTACTCTTTAGAGTTATGTAAATCATCTCTGCATCGCTTAGTTGTTAGTTGGGAGGGTAATGAGATGCAGCCTTTCATTAGCCCTAAAATGGCGTCACATAGATGCTGACAATTGTGAATTAAAAGGTTTTTTCCTTTTGTATTGAGGGAATATGCGGTGTGCATGTTACCATAAACCAAAGAGTTTGTTGGTAGGCCTATAAACAACATGGTCCATAAAAGTGACGGAATTGTTTACTGTTAGATGGTCAGGTTAGATTATTATAGGCCTAATACATTTCTCACCTCAATATTGTTCATTCAATTGTGTTCATCGAACAATTTTAATCGCATAATTGAAATTCCAACCATCGATAAACAATGGAGTAGCATAACGAAGTTTTGCCAGTTTAGAACTTGGGTGAATGCTATTTACTTCTCAGTACCTAAGTTGTAAGTTATTCATAGGTAAACTTACCATAAACTAAAGACAGACATAAAAATACTCTAAATTTAACTTTATCAAAACTGAAAACAAGAAAAACACATAGATTTGAAACCTAACAAAATTGAATTAATAATTTAACTTTGTCCTTAGCATTTACTGACGGACCAATTCCTAAGACACATCAAAAAATTCCCACCCTCTCATTCCCAAAAAATAATAACAGATACAGGGCACAAATTCAAAATGTCTTTATTTGAAAATATAATAATGGACTTTAATAGTCATTAACATTTTTACAATATGATATAAAAGTATATGTTACAGTAAAAAATAGCCTAATCATACTGGTTGGTGTTATCTTCAATAGCTATTTACAAAATCAACTATTGAACTATGTTATTTCAAGTTACAATTCACGTCCCGCAAAAATGACAAAACTTCGGGTAAAATGTATTTGTTCATATAGGCTACAGGGTGTTTCAGAACTCCCTACCAATATTTTAGGGCATTGTTCATGGGTTAGAAACATATCTAAATTTTATATTTAAATTGACCGGAAGTCTTTATTTACTCACACAGCCGCCATTTTGTTTTTTTTCACATAATAATTTTTATTTCCGTAACGGATGGTTGTATTCAGTTCATATTTGGTAGGGATATTTATGATACCAATGTACGTTTCCAAGAAAAAAATTAATTTTTTCCACTGTATATTTTCAAAATGGCGGCCATTAAAAATTTTCAAACTTAAATATCTCAAAATCGGTAAATTTTATAAAAATTTTACAAGACATAAAAAAGTTGACAAATTAAATTATCTAACCAATGGTACCAAGTTTGTAAGGATCTGACAAGAAATAACGGATTTATTGTGATTTTTCTTCATAAAAACATTGATTTTGTATTAAAATCAATGCAAATTAAGGCTATTTTAACAGCAAATACCCCCCGTCGCAGCAGACCTGCGTACTTTCCCCATAAAATCCATGGGGATGGGAGTCTGTAGGTTTGCCGCCATATGGGTTTTGTTAGTAAATATAAGTTAAACCCTACCTAGTGGATGTACATACCAAATTTTATAAGGCTATGGTGTTCTTTTTATTTTCCCCATAAACCCTATAGGGGTGAGTTCATAGGTTTGCTGCCATATGGGATTTCTAAGCAAATATAAGTTAAACGCTTCCCAATGAATGTACATACCAAATTTTATCTAGATATGTCAATAAATAAGCAATATAGAAGGTTTTGTTGATTTTCCATAAGAATAATATGGAAAACATACTTTTTGGATTTTCTCCATAACCATTTAAGCTAGGTAAAAAATTCAAAATACTAGATTGTTTGTTTTTTAAGCTCTTTTAAATGGTTTAAGTTAAAATTGTTGCATTTTCTAAATAAAAGTAAAAAAGCCAAAAACCCATTGGCTTGATTGATTTTGATTTTATATACACATATATCAATTTGAACGAACAGTGTTTTTGGCTTCTAGGGACCTCAAAACGAAAAAGTATCATGGTCCCGGGCTTAGGTCTTACCGTGACTACTACCGTAATAGTGTATTCTCTATAGGGAAATTCGCTAAAAAGAAGAAAAATCACAATAACTCCGTTATTTGTTGACAAATCCTTACAAACTTGGTACCATTGGTTAGATAATTTAATTTGTCAACTTTTTTATCTCTTGTAAAATTTTTATAAAATTTACCGATTTTGAGATATTTAAGTTTGAAAATTTTAAATGGCCGCCATTTTTAAAATTTACCGATTTTGAGATATTTAAGTTTGAAAATTTTAAATGGCCGCCATTTTTAAAATATACAGTGCAAAAAATTAATTTTTTTCCTGGAAACGTACATTGGTATCATAAATATCCATACCAAATATGAACTGAATACAACTATCCGTTACGGAAATAAAAATTACTATGTGAAAAAAACAAAATGGCGGCTGTGTGAGTAACTAAAGACTTCCGGACAATTTAAATATGATAATTAGATATGTTTCTAACCCAGGAACAATGCCATAAAATATTGGTAGGGAGTTCTGAAACACCCTGTATACAAAGAGAATATAAAAAGTTTTTTACTTGTTAACACTGGAACATGTGATGTGTATTCGTTCGGCCAAGCCCCCTGAGTGATCGGTCAAAATAGTTTGTCATGACAGTTATTTGTTCATGTCTAGAATTAGTCCAGATTATTAATTAGTCCTGGCCCAGACAGTGATTGTTTCCTGAACAAGAAACAATATCAAGATTCCCAATAACACTTTTTTCGCCATTACATATTATTGATTAGTTTGGTCATTTTGTATTTCTATTGTTTGACATACAAAAAAAAAAAAAAAAAACTTTCTTTTTGAGGTTGAAGTGAGTAGGCCAACTTAAAACATTTTTCTCAATTTTATTCTATTCAACTTTGTTTGTTTCTAGCAGTTTTTATTTTCAAACTGAAAATTTTAGTTCTCTTAAATATTACCATATTATATTAATTTATAAAAAAAATAATTTTTCTATGGCCTTTAGCTTCAAACTACAACATTCATTCAAATTTATGTTTATTCGATTTAAATCTAATTTTTCTAATTTGTTGCAAATTAGTGATTCATTTTTTCACACACCTTAAATTACTGTACCGTACAGCAAAACACACTGTATGGAAAATAAACAATAGGCCTACTCTAGACTATAGGTATTACTGGTGGTACACAGGTGGTTTGCGGACACAAAAAGTTTGAGAATTACTGCCCTAAATTGAACACCATAAAATTAAAAAAACACAAAATATATAGGCCTAAAAAGTTTTAGGCCCAAAGAATATTGATAGAAATACAAGTTTAAAAAATATGTAGAATACAATAAATTACTTGCAATTTTTAGATTGTATGTCTAACTTAGGCTAATTTGTACAACATTGTAAAATAAAGAAACTTTATATAAATACCATATATAAATTAACATGGATAAAAAATTTAAATATAAATCTGTACAATAAATTATTTGCAAGATTACATGTCTAAAAAAAAATAAAATATTTACAAAAATGAACAAGCATAATATGGAAGTAGAAAGTGTCAAGAGGGTGTTTGGTCAACAAATTTTAAAAATGTTTTGTAATTGAATTGGAATAACAAATTAATGGTTTATAAGTGATTATTAACAGAAATATTAAATTTCAACATAAATGTGTTACAAAATACAAAAAAAATGTGAAGTTTATATTCATCCAAAATTATTATCTTTTTTAGTTTAGTTAGTACCCTGAATATTTTTTTATAATTTTACTAGGAGATGTCCTTCACGGCTAAGTAGGCCAAGTGCGCCACACCAAATAGAAAGTGGGTTAATTCTGCTGTTTGCGTGCCACCTCCTAAAAATTGAACTTTTTCCACTGTTGGAAATCACCCCCTGATTCTGATAATAGGCTAACAGTAATTTTCTTTGGAAAAACGGAAAAGCCAGCCGCCAAACACTCTTAAGAGTCTGCACTACCAGTGCCATCTTGGATTTTTAGTCCGATAAGAACAATGTTAAATTCAAAACATTACTGTTGTCTTTTAAATAGGCCTACTACATCTCGATAATATTGCATCGGATTTGCATTAAACTTGAATGTGTTCACCATAAGGGAATGACGGAATGCATGACGTGGATAGATTTTCAATAAACCTAAAATTTGTTGAAAAGTAGTTTTAAAATGGTGTTAAATATATTTATAATTTATTCATTATTCGAGTGGATAATTTTTTTAAATATAATTTTCTATCACGTCAAGCACTAGATACTATGGCAACCTTTAAAATGTCATCAAGCTTGAAATTTTCCGACGAAAAACAAACTGACAGTAATGTTTTAAATTTAACATTGCTCTTATGGGACAAACTACCAAGATGGTGCAGGTATTGCAGACTCTTAACTATTGTTGTCATTAAGTAAGGCATAGAAGTTGGGGCGTGCAAGCTTAACTTTTGAATTTGAATCAGAATCACTGGTGGTAGTCTGTTGTTCTGTGCTTTAAGCTGTAAGTTAAGTCTAAATCAAAATGACTGGCAGAAGTATAATTCCTTTGACCTCAAACACAAACAGTGAATCCAACTTGTGCTTCACTTTCAATTCTGGTAGCCATTTTAATTTTGAATTACAGGGCACAGCACATCCTAATCAACCTCCGCAACTTACACAAATGTGCCTATATTTCCACAAAGTTATTGTTGCACGATTTAACCTCCACACCTCCCCAAATGATATAGGTACCCTACTAAATTTGTTAACATACCTTGTCACTAAAAAAACACTCTAATAAATCTGTCAGAAGGCATGTTGCAAAAGGGGCAACGCTGATTTAAAAGTGGTTGGTGGTTTGGCAGTTCTAAAGCACAGTCCTGGCACATGCACAAGTGGCCACAGGGAACTGATATATATGTACATCGGTTGGCCATACACACTGTACATATTCCTACTTGTGGAACCGGTGGACGACGAGGTCTCCCACGCCCACGAGGTCTTCCAGGGCGACCAGGTTGTCCCCTTTGGCCTCTGCCCCTTTCTCCCTGCGCTCTTCCTCCCCTGCCTATTCCTCGGGGTCTCCCACGACGCCCTCTCACTCGTACTCCACGAGGTGCTGGAAGAGGGGGAATTGGTGGTCCACCATCCTCATCTTCTTCCATAGGTGGGGCTCCTTGAGGAGGGTCGGGTTGGGGAGGGTCAGGCTGAGGAGGGTCGTCAGCAGCAACGGCGACTGCAACATTGTCATGTTCATGGAAATCGTCATCAACATCCCCCTCTTTGATGGCAGCCAGCTCATCCTCCCTTAGCTCACCATCATTGACTTGCAGTGGATGTGCACGCACATTCACTAAATTGTCAGTGCGGTGAGCTAGAGTCCTCAGGAAGTGGATTATTGTAATTTCCCCGAGGATGAGTCGCCGAACTGCTTCTCTAATGGCAGGGGTGTTGTGACGTTGAGGCTGCTCTCTGTGCCGCCGAACTTGAATGTCATGTTGATGAAGCCTTTGAAAGTCAGCCAACGCATCAATTTCAATCTGTTGCAATTTTTCTGAAAACAAATCTAATCTTAGAAAGTTGAATGATATTCTTTTAAGTACATCAACATAATGTAATATCCCAATTTATATATTCAAAACTGATGTTACTGAAAGTTATTTATTTTGCAGAGGATAGTGGATTCCCGCTATTCCAAAAATAAAACCTGCCTAATCCAAACACATTTTCTCTTTTAAAATACATGTTTGTTTCTTTATTAAAAAAGGGTGAAATATTGATCCTCGATATTACATGCAATTAACAATTATAAGAAATGGTTATATTTCAAATGCGATAATGTATATGATTAGGCACACATTGTTTGAAACTTTTTATAAAAAATGTTTGCTACATTTTTATTGGTTTTGCTCTTTGTTTTCTTGTTTCTGAAGAAGTTCTCATATTTAAGAATTAGGTCTTTTTGGAAAAAAAAAACACATCAGTGTTAGTGACACTATGTATACTACTACCCACTATTAATAAATAATATTTATTTATTAATAGTGGGTAGTAGTATACATTACTACCCACTATTAAACCTATTATACTGCAAAGTTTGTTATTGGTTATGCTTATAATTCTTTGTTTATAATTCCTCCCAGATGAGCCTTATATTTTGAGGTGCACAATTTTAATTTCTTGTTAAAAATTAAACCCTGAATGCCAAACTCTTTTGATAGTGAAAGTTTGAGGAAGAAATTTACCACAAACTATTGTATCTTGGCTGATCACTGCCATAGGTTAAGCGATGTCGAAGTTTAAAATTTGTGCCAAACTTGTTCGCCTAATATCACAATATACAAAAACACAATAAACAATTGTAAAAAATAGGTATATGTTACACTTAATAGGCAAATCCTCACAATAACCGAAATTCTTACTCACTCCATTATGTTGATATTGTTTGTGAAGTAGTACCTAGGTACTTATGGTTGCGTATGACCATTAAATCCGCAGTGGTCACAGAAAATTATGCAGAAGGCGATAACTTATGGGTAACCTAATATGCAACTGTCGCAATTAAACACGTTCATCGAGTGTTGTGCAAAAACCATGATACCCACAACCTGACATGGGCAAATATGATTAACCATGGGTTTTGAATATAATTTGTTGTTTGCACAAATGCCAAATAGTGTTTCTCTTGGCCATGCAGACATTTTATCCCCCCATATCAATTAACAATTGTCACTCTGTTAGTGGGCTTATTTGGAGTGCATTTGTTAAAGTGGAGTTTAGCAACAGTATCAAATCTTCTACCAAAAATTTAAAAAAGATAATGTTTATTAGAGCAACTTCCTGTCAAGTAAAATGGCTATATTACTTACGTATGAAGACCCATATAGTTGGATGAGGTCCAAATAAGGCCAACAGCCGTGAATGAAAGCCCTCCAAATGATTGTTGGTTCTCCTTGGTAGACCAAACACGGAGAACCGTTCCGGTCCCATCTGCCTTAACCAGAATCTTCTTACATATGAGATGACATCCAAAAGTCTTACATCAAGACGGCCCTCGTTCACAAACTGAATAATAGCCGCGACTCCATCCCTTATGGAGTAAGGTGGTACAGTGCGGCTGTTGGGAGGTCCTCTTCTGGGTGGCAAGTGTGGCAATGCCATTATCATTTTCACAACTCTCATGAGGTTTTCATCAGTTCGACATAGTTGCCCCAATCCCAGTCTAATAACTGATCTCCAAACAGCCTAAAAAAAATTACAGGTTTCTAAAATCTTGTCATTTATCAGAATGTTTACTGCATTTGTTACATACAAAGTCAAGTACAAATTACAGTAGAGAGATTTTTTAAACATTTTCATTTTTAGATTAACATAAAGAATAATTTCTGCAAAATTGCAGCTGTTACTTTGTAATAAACAGCAATCAGCATATCAGTTAACCAGATGATTGGAAAAGCAATTAATGTTTACCTTATGATTTAGTGTAGCCTACTATAAATAATTTTTATTTTGTGTGGCAATTTGTAACGCATGGCAACTACAAAACAAGTGATGAAGCGAAGGCAGAGTGACATGTTGCAGACAATGGTTTATACCTAAACTACACTTTATAGTGTAAAATAAGGCCAAAAACAACCTTTTGATCCGCAGCTGATGTGATCCGTGAAATTTTTAAGAAACCTTTTAAGCTCTACAAATTAAGAGATTTGATGAGTCTCCAAAAAAATTGTTTTACTCATAACGATAACGAATTGGCCGGTTAAACCGTTGAACCTTTAAAAACTTTATAGTTCTCCATGGCCAGAATAAGATGAATAATAACAGTAAATATTGTATGGAATTTTAGCTCCTTACTCACGTCCTAAACTTGTTTTTCCGGTGTACCATAACAAAAAAATTCACATTTAAACACAGGGTAATAAGACTAAAACAGTGGAATTGTGATCTACTGGAATGAAGGTAAACCATCAATGAGGCTAACGAATGTATTGACTTCCGGTGTCTTTCACTTCCGTTTAGTCAAGTTTGCATAAATTGTTCTCTACAACTAACTGCAATATAAAGTGAAATTGATTTGAAAGATATATATAAAAACGTATCCGGCGAAACAAGACCGGTTAAAGAGATGTTATTTTTTTTAAAAGCCGGTTAATAGGAAGTTGTTTTAGTGACAAGGTAGGCCGGTTAAAGCGGAGGCCAGTTAAAAGGTGACCGGTTAAGAGGGAGTTTTACCGTGGAAAAAATAACGTGGAAAATATACACTAAAGTGCAGCACCCGTAGGCCTACATTGAAACAGGGTGAAAGGTGAGTAATCCGAGCAAACAAGCTCGTCTTGAACAAGAAATAAGCCTTTTTGCACTGGGCATGTTAGCGCACTGTCTATAACTGATATTAGGCCTACTATAAAGAATATTGTCTACGACAATTACTATGAAATCCACATGGATAAATGAAGTATTAAAATGCTCTCCACCATTATTTTTAACTTATCTGTGATGGAAAATGTCCGCCATAATGTACTAGACTATTACATTTTAATCTTACTTGGCAGAAGTGGAACCAGCATCCGTGGTGTTCAGCTGTTCAGCTCCATCAAAAATTCTTCTAATGGCATTTATCATTGCAATTTCAAAATCCGTTACTACCACTCGAATGTTCCATGGAAGAAAATTGTTCCTGCAGAACTGTAACACCACTGTGTAAGCCGCTTCGGTTTGTGACAGCATCAAGAAAAATGCAACCGGAAACACCTAAAATAAATAATTTTTATTGTTTGTCTACTTATGGACATATTTGTTACCTACATACAAGTCCAGTACACTTTTTTATGGGATTGATTACGACTTATGTAAAAACTATTTAGTATTTTTAATCATTAACTGAATAGTTATTTTTTGATTTCTTTGCCATGGCAGCTTTGGCAATGCGCATTTAAAAATAATAATTTTAAAATATTGATTTTTTAAAGTAAAATAATGAACAAGAAGATTAATGCCTTTACATGCGTGACCTTTTTGTTCTTAAGAGTAATATTAATTGAATTGTCACAATTTACATATGCTCAAATATATCTATTGTAAATTCGGTGATTACTTTGCGGCCAATGTTTTCTTTATAATCTTTTTAGTATTAAAATCTTCATGTATAACATAAATGAAATTTTAAAAGAAAAATGCATGAAAATTTAAATGCAAATATTTGTTGAGGAAATAATAATGTGTACATCCTTTTCTTACAATGTCAGTAAACTGTAATTTACATTATCCAATTATTGCAGTGTCATATTGTATTTTTGGGACAGTTAGACCTATCTAAAAATTAAATTTACTACCCAGTACCGAATTTTGAGCTTTTTGTTGTTTTTTAAGAAACCAAACATCCCTCCAGGGCCAGCCAGAGGGCCATGCAACCACGTGGGGCACCGCACCTCAAACACATTTTAAAAAATTTTGAAGTTTATAATATTTTGTTTTGGTGGGAAAGACAGAAATTGAAAAATAAAATGCTTTCTAGGTGAGTAAATATTTTTTTCATATATTATACAAAATTTATCACTTTTCATGAATTTATTTATATTCACCTTTATTCATAATTAAGTGCCATACTGTGTAAATATCTCAAGTGATGTGCTTCCTAATTCAATATTTATATAAAGGGTTTAATTTTGTATATATTGTACTTACAACATTCATGTACAGCACATGTATGCTGAACAACTGCCTTACTCCAATGGGCCTTCGAGGCACCACCTTGAAGGTGGCATCCATGAACACTGTGTCCGCCTCTGCAGGGTGTTCCCTCATACTCTCAACTAAACGTTGGCTCCCAAAGGCAGAAGCAACAACTTCTCCTGTTTCATTTAGTACGTTCCCTCTGAAAAAATCAGAGGCCCCATCTGCTGTTCTGCGTAGGAAATTGAACCTAGCATCGTTGATGGTATCTGTCATTTCCTGGATGGATGCAGGAATAGGGGGTTCATTTTTTTTCTTCTCCCTATGCATGGCTCTTGTTGCATTAATTCTAGATGTTGCACAAGCAGCATCTAGGTTCCTGAAAATTCCATAATTTATAAAAATTATAAGTAACTAGCTGCTACCCGGCATGCTTTGCAATGCCAATGTAAGGAATTTTTGGCTCTTCAGGTGAGCTTGTTCGTTATGCTCACTTGCCACAAGGCTGTAGTATTCTTTATTTATAAAACCAATCCTCCCCAATAGTAGTTTTCATCACTAGGAGCAAAAGTGGGTCTTTTTGGTGCGCAATCGTGTTTTAAAAACGAGGCGCAGCCGAGTTTTTAAAAACGATTAAGCATCAAAAAGACACTTTTGCTCCGAGTGATGAACAACGTTTTTTATCATAATGCGAAAATTAGACTTTTGATCGTTAAAAATACTAACTATTAAGTTGTATTTTCGAGGTTATATTTACAAAGTAAGTAATATGCAGTGTTTATATTTTTGTTATTTACAAACAATGCTTTTCATAACGTTTGAATTTCAAAATTCTGCTCATCAACATAAATAAATCAATAGTAATATACTTGGCAAACAGCTGACTTTTCAGTACTAGGACCTAAAAAATTCTCCAGATGATTTTTCAGTCCTAGGACAGAAAAGAATCGGTTTTGGTACTATTGAGAGAACAGAAAACTGGCTGATTTCGTGCAGAATGATAAAAAATACTTTAAATTAGAACTCTTGCTTATACCTTATCCTTTAAATGAAAACAGCTGATTATATAATTAATTACAAAGAAACATTTGTTGCCATATGTGTTCATAAACAACTCAGATCAACCTAAAAAAACCTGACATGGTTTCATTTATGACGGTCCTGGGGCTAAGCCCTGAGGGTTTTAAAAAGATTAATGGCTTACAAACCTTCTCCATGAAATTTTCCATATATACCTCAACATATACCTCAATTACCAAGTTTAATTGCAAACAGTCCAGTGGTTTCCAAGTACATCGATCACAAATTTTTAAATATATATACAGGGTGTTCGGAAAAAACGTTTCAGGAATTCAGGAGGTTATTGCCCACATCAAAATAAGCAAAAAAGTTCCTATAAACATATGTCCTAAAATGCTTCGTTAACCCGCTAGCCACCATTTTGTTTTTTACACTAAATAATTTGTATTTCCGTAATGAATCATTGTATTAAATTAATATTTGGCATGCACCTTTATCATAGCAATACCCATTTTCAAGAAAAAAATTATTTTTTTCCAAAGTATATTTTCAAAATGGCGGCCATTTTAAAATTTTAAACTAAAATATCTCAAAACGGTAAATTTTATGAAAATTTTATTAGACACAAAAAAGTTGAAAAATTTAATTATCTAACCAATGGTACCAAGTTTGTAAGGATCTGAAAACAAATAACGGAGTTATTGAGATTTTTCTGCATAAAAACATTGATTTTGCATTGTAATTAATGCAAATTAAGGTAATTTTAATTGAAAAATCTCAATAACTCCGTTATTTGTTATCAGATCCTTACAAACTTGGTACCATTGGTTAGATAATTAAATTTGTCAACTATTTTGTGTCTAGTAAAATTTTTATAAAATTTACCCGTTTTGAGATATTTTGGTTTAAAATTTTAAAATGGCCGCCATTTTGAAAATACGCATTGGAAAAAAATAACTTTTTTCTTGAAAATGGGCATTGCTATGATGAAGGTTCATGCCAAATATTAACTTGATACAATGATCCATTGCGGAAATAAAAATAATTTAGTGTAAAAAACAAAATGGCGGCTAGCGGGTTAACGAAGCATTTTAGGACATATGTTTACAGGGACTTTTTTGCTTATTTTTATGTGGGCAATAACCTCCTGAGTTCCTGAAACGTTTTTTCCGAACACCCTGTATATATATATACAGGGTGTTTCAGAACTCCCTACCAATATTTTAGGGCATTGTTCCTGGGTTAAAAACATACCTAAATATCATATTTAAATTGTCCGGAAGTCTTAAGTTACTCACCCAGCCGCCATTTTGTTTTTTACACATAATAATTTTTATTTCCGTAACGGATGGTTGTATTCAGATCATATTTGGTATAAATCTTTATCATACCAATGTACATTTCCAAGAAAAAAATTAATTTTTTCCATTGTATATTTTCAAAATGGCGGCCATTTTAAATTTTCAAACTCAAATATCTCAAAATCGGTAAATTTTATAAAAATTTTACAAGACACAAAAAAGTTGCCAAATTAAATTACCTAACCAATGGTGCCAAGTTTATAAGGATCGGACAACAAATAACGGAGTTATTGTGATTTTTCTTCATAAAAACATGGATTTTGCATTGATTTTAATGCAAATAAGGCCATTTTAACAGCAAAATCAATGTTTTTATGAAGTAAAATCGCAATAACTCCGTTATTTGTTATCCGATCCTTACAAACTTGGCACCATTGGTTAGGTAATTTAATTTGGCAACTTTTTTGTATCTTGTAAAATTTTTATAAAATTTACCGATTTTTTGAGATATTTGAGTTTGAAAATTTAAAATGTCCGCCATTTTGAAAATATACAATGGAAAAAAATAATTTTTTTCTTTGAAATGTACATTGGTGTGATAAAGATTTATATCAAATATGATCTGAATACAACCATCCGTTACGGAAATAAAAATTATTATGTGTAAAAAACCAAATGGCGGCTGTGTGAGTAACTTAAGACTTCCGGACAATTTAAATATGATATTTAGGTATGTTTTTAACCCAGGAATAATGCCCCAAAATATTGGTAGGGAGTTCTGAAACACCCTGTATATGGCAACATCAGCTTTTATAAATATAGATGACATCCTTGCACTGTGGACATTATTGATAAAAATTCAAGTAATTTAAATACGATGGATTATTAAGGTTATTCATTTTTAATTAAAAAAAGTTAAATATGCACTTACACACACGTACATCTACCATTCATAAATTAAGTATTAATTAAGACTCACAATAAAATTTGACATAATAATTTTTTCTGCTGTGGGTAAATTCAACCGATTCTTTAAATACCGTACTTACATTTATTTCAAGTCTGTTCCTTTGCATTAAGATTTTTTTTTAAACTTACATATTAAATTTTTCCCGTATCGCATATTGTCATGAAAAAGCCAAGTATACTATGTATTATAGCAATGAAAGGGTAAAAAAAGTTGAAAAATTGTTCATAGGCACATTTTTGTATATACCCATTACTCATGTCACGTGACGCAATTACAAAATTATGTTTTGTAAAACGCTTAGGTTTTTTTTGTATTATTACAAAATGGAAGGAATACAAAAATATTTTTTGTAGTAGTACAGAGATTGGGAAGTTTACAAAAAATTTGTTTTTAACTACCACCGAAATTTTTTACAGTGCACAATTTGGGGGGTTTTATTAGTAAGTTATGAATACAAATGCCCTTGATAATTGAAAAATCTATGTGTATCAGTACATTTACCTGCTAGATTCTTCAGCAAAGATTCGGGAAACCGGGACACCTCGCTCCTCCCTTGCTCTTACTTTCAATGTATTTATGAGCATTTTCTTCTTTTCTTTATTTAAATCAGGCAAATGGTTATGGAAGGGGCTGTTTCGGGTGGGAATGATGGGGGCATTTTCCTCCATACTCATTGTAGCTCTGGCCATACAACCAGTTCTATATCTGTCACATCTTAATTGTCTGCAACAACAAAACCCACAGTCATTTTCAACAAAATGTAAATTAATAAATAACCAAACATGATCGACAATACAATATTAATGTATTCAGTACACTCTCACTAATCCGACAGAGGGCAGACCAAGGTGGAGCTAGATTACTTAATTTGCCAGACTATTGGAATAAGTAATGTAAAAAAACAAGACTTAATTAACTTGGGGTACCAGTGCAGTCCAATGCGCTGCATTAATTGATTTATCGGCATTTGACTAGTTTGATTGTTTTTCTCTGTTTTAACATGACACCCAACCAATAAACAATTTATAAAAGTATATAAAATATGGTACTGTTTGCCACTGTTGAGTTTTCCAAAGCTGATTCTAAATTCTAGTTATGCGTTTTATTAGTCTACATTCTATGGAAATTTACCTCTTTAAATGTAGGTTAATCCCTGGTGAAGGTAAAAACAAAATTGTGTAAAATCTGGCACTTTTTTATCATGGGATGTCTCTACTCATTGCTTGTCTGTATACATTGGTACAGTAACATATTGGTAAATCATAGAGACCATTTGAAATGAAACTGAAATGGTCTTTATATTTATCTTAAAACATAACGGATTTATTTATTTTTTTTTTTTTTTATAAACAACAAAATTAAGTCTGCAACAGATACTAGTAGCATGCTTCAATAGTAACAAGTTCATCTTAAATCTTACCTTCTATTATTACTTGTTCTATTAATGTGATAATAAAAACCATCTCCATCTGTATACAAAAAGGTTCCAAGTCTATTTAATGGCAGCCTCTGTGATGGTCTAGGTTGAACCTGACCTGCAGGTCCAGGTTGCTGATCCATGTTTATATCAAAGGGCTCATTAATATAAGGATCTGCAAGGACAGCATACAGGTCTACGTCCACAGGTTCAAAAAATCCGCCAAGAATAGCCGGGGGGTTGTGATCTTCAACAGGAGGCGGGGGCTCAACCTGATCATAATCGATAGGGGACAGGGGCTCAACCTGATCATCATCGATAGGGGACAGGGGCTCAACCTGATCATCATCGATAGGGGACAGGGGCTCAACCTGATGATCATCGATAGGGTGCAGGGGCTCAACCTGATCGTCATCGATAGGGTGCAGGGGCTCAACCTGATCGTCATCGATAGGGTGCAGGGGCTCAACCTGATCATCATCGATAGGGGGCAGGGGCTCAACCTGATCATCATCGATAGGGGGCAGGGGCTCAACCTGATCATAATCGATAGGAGACAGGGGCTCAACCTGATTGTCATCGATAGGGTGCAGGGGCTCAACCTGATCATCATCGATAGGGGGCAGGGGCTCAACCTGATCATCATCGATAGGGGGCAGGGGCTCAACCTGACGATGAACCTGTTGGTCATCATCGATAGGGGGGGGCGGCGGATCAATGTGAACACCCAGATAATCATGATCATGGATCAGGGCCGGGGGCATTTGAATAATAACTGGTGGGCCGTGACCATGAGGAGGCTGAATCTGGTCTCCCAAAAATTCGGGATCAATGAGAGGAGGCTGTGGGTCAACCCCTGGGGGTGGGGCATCTTGATCTGCCATATCTGAAAAAAAACCTCATAGTAATGTCAAGTCCACAATTATAACCAACATTGAATTTCATAACATATATATAATTTTATTTCTATTTATAAGTCAGTATCAGTACTAATACACACAATAAATAGAACGGTCAAAAGAAGTTAGAGTCGGAAGTAATTCCGTAGGAGCTACATTTTTCACTGTTATTAGACTATGATTAGGGGCGTATTTTCCCAAAAGTCCCAGAAAATCCTCCTTGAGCTTTCCGCCCTACGCCCCTTAAAAGTTAAAGTTTCAGTGTCTTAGAAAATCAACTACAGTTTGGTAAAGAGAAAAGCAATCAAGGTGCCGTTGCTCTATAGTTCTGTTCCCGATGAAATTAGCTACAAAAATTGTCATTACCATTTATTACAAAATATATAGTTATTTTGTTATAATTGTTATGTTTAATTTAAGGAAAATTAGTAATATTTTATTTTATTTTATGGTGACAGTTCTTATTAGCCGCGTTCTTGTCCCCATTTCAGTACACACATTATTAAATTTGAATGTGTTTCCCTCCTTTTTGCTACTGGGGATGATTAGAGCAGTGTGGAACTTTGTGGTTATTTTCACTATCAACCTAAAATAAAATGAAATAGGCCTATTACTTGTTATCCTAAAATTAAACATACTGATATTATATATCCTTGTAAAGCTAAAAGAATTATATACAAACTTTAAATTGAGGGTTTTATGTATAAACTTCAAATAAAGAGAATGTTTACATATGATGTATGGAAAAATATCTATTTGTTATATTTATTACATTTTGGAACAAAACTATAAGGTTTTTGTAATAAATGGTAAAAAAAATTTCTGCAGCAAATTTTATCGGGAACGAAATAAAAGCAACGCCACCTCAATTGCCTTTTCTCGTTACAAAGCTGTAGTTGATTTTGTGATACACTGCAACTTTAACTGCAAACAAATTGTATTCCCAAATTTACAGCACTATGCAGGACCCTGGACCTGCGTACTCAACGAATTTCCAAAGTAATTTATTATATTTTTGAAATGCCTTAAAATGTAGCATTGGCAATCCAACTAATATTTTTAAAGTTTCATCCGTCTAACTAATTCTATACATAACCTAAGTAGTTCCCAAACCGGTGCAAAATCGGGGCCGTCAAAACATACAAACTCGCCAGTGTTTTAGGAACTAGCGCTCATCTTCTCGGGGAACCAGAAATGTGAACCCAGAACCCAGGAATGTGGCCGGTCGGGCTCTTCTGGAGTTGAATGTTGTTTCCAACTTGACCGAGTCATACACTATACTGTATTTCTAAATTGTTTTCTCCCTGTCAAATCTCATTCCAAATACTATGAAATTATAATTAAAAATAAAAAGTACCGCAACTGAAACAATTTATAAACATAGTACATAGGCCAATGTGATATTGATAAGTCATTTGATTTCAAATCATTATAATGAATGATTTATTTTAAGTGTCTAAAGATAAAACCACTGGATAGATCCTGGCCTTTTTTGTGTCAATACTGATTACCCCCTAGAATCTATTTATTGTCATGAGGTTTAGAACACTCCCTTCGCTCGCGATCTAATTTAACATGTAACTCGTGGCTTAAACACTTTCATAATGCAATCATTGTATACACTACTATTAAATTAATTTACTCGTAGGTGATGCTTGAGTAGCATTAGCTTATAACATTATCATCGCAACATACCTATACGTTCGCACCCCACATCATATATAAATAACATCATATAATTAAATAATAATTAACTAGATTACTTAAAATTATTTTTTTTTAGATTGTTGGGAAGATGATTTCCGTTTTGATCGTTAATTATTCCCAAGGTGATGTTTTCTTGGCCGATTTGCTATTCCGCTTATCATTTAAATATTGGCAGGGTAATTCGTCACCGACGAATAAACACATACTTGAACCGGGGTCATCTACCCGTCCTCAGCGCCGAGGGGATGCGGGCGGATTTCGGGATTTCTGGAACTGGCGAGTTAGCATTTTTTGACGGCCCCGATTTTGTACCAGTTTGGGACCTGGCGAATTTGTATCTTTTCGTCGACCCTCCAACCGCTGGCGAATTTGTATCCAGCCGATTTTTCAAAGCAAGTGCTGCACGTCGTTTCACGGAGATGACTGTACCGTACTGACGCCAGTAGGGGGACTTGGCCGGCTGTCCGCCTGCTGGTGGAGTCGGTGGAGCCGGTGGAGCCAGTAGTGTGCTTTGGAGACATATAGGTCAAACAATTTTTTTTTTTTACCGAAAATACTTTTTTTACCGAAATTTTTTTACCGAAAACATTTTTTTTACCAAAAAATTTTTTTGCCGAAACTTTTTTTTCCGAAATTTTTTTTCAGAATTTTTTTTAGCGAAACTTTTTTTTGCCGAAAATTTTTTTGTCGTAAAATTTTTTTGCAACATCTTTTTTTACTCATATGCATATTAAATACTACTTGCATCTGTCCCGACCACACACTTTGGAGACACTGAACTCTTTTAACATGCGATGGTGGGGCTAAGGTGGGGCTAAGGTGGGGCTAAGGTGGGGCTAAGGTGGGGAAAAAGTAGTGTGCTTTGGAGACATATAGGCCAAGAAGTGTAATGAAACTCTTTAAACATTTGGTTTATGTACTTTTTATATTGAATAATTAAGAACTAGAATCTTTTAATATGATTACGTTAATAGTATGCAACTCTTTTAACATTTGTTGCATATTCTTTCATATTGAACATTATTTTCACTTTAACTTTTGCACATGACACATTGTGTTGCATAGCTATTTTTCTTTTTCCTGATTTTGTTACATTTCAATTTATTTACGTATGCTTTTTTTTTATTTTCTGTACTTACAAGTATAACTGAAACTAAGGTTTTCAGGGATGTTGGGCCAACGGTAGAGAAAAAGTAGCATGCTTTGGAGACATATGGCTCATGAAGTGTAATGCAACTCTTTAACCATTTACAGGGACAAAGCATCTTCTGCTTGCTCTACCGCGGTGACGAGAGAGCATCAATTCCACGACTGCGAATGACCGGAGCGATAGAAGGAAATGTGGAGTGGGATATTACGCAACACCTATCGTTCCATCCTTTGTCTACAGGTGCAAACCGGTATGAACCCCCAGCCACCCACATCCGACCACCTGCACTGAACACCTGCACAAACAAACAAAAAAGAAGATTTATGATGTCTAGACATTGTGGAATGCGGCCAACACCGAACACCTGCGCTCATAAAAATTCCATTATGGCCGCCACCCTTCTCGACCACCTGCACAAACAAAAGAAGCGGGACGACCCTTCTCAGAATTCATCGACCACCTGCACAAACAAAAGAAGCGGAACGACCATTCTCAGATTTCATCGACCACCTGCATCCGGCCACCTGCGGGATGACTCTTCTCAGGTTTCATCGACCACCTGCACATTCCACAGAGAGGGGAGCGAGACAATGAACATCCGTTTGACCTCACCCCTGCATGGGATCGTCTACTAACCATCTGACGAGTTAGATAACAACGCGTTTCCTATTTCCCACCAAACCCACGCCACGGAGCTGTGCGTCCCTTTCACGACCATCAGATTACATAACAGAGGTTGCGTAACCAAGCCGAGCGCGCGTCATCCATTTACTCCCTCCTCCAGCCTCTGTCTCCGCCTAACCATCGTAGTGAACAGACGTCCCCGCGCTTCGCTCCGCTTCGCTGCTGCTGCTTTGTGCCTGTACCAGTGATTGTACATTCTTTACATATTCATCACTTCCATTGTAAGTATTATTCTCATTTACAATTAACTAGCTGTATTTAAATATAAATTTTGTGATAGGTCTTAGTGGTTTTACCTTTGTCAAGTTACTGAAAGAGTAGGAAGCACATAGTTTTCACAACCTCTTGCACAATAACGTTAAAATATTAGTGTATGTAAACTAAATATTTTTCAAATTAAAAAAGTAGTCAGGTGTAGCTTCGCGTGGACTATGAACTATTGCGGAAATATTTGAAATATATATTGATGTGTTCTTTCACATTGAACGAGAATCCTAACTATAATATTGACTTCCTGTAATGATTGTTTGCACTAGTGATGTAATTTTGAGACTTTATATTGGAGTAAAACCATTATTCACTAGTAGAGCAGTTTTGAAGACTTTATTTTGAACTTAAACCTTTATTGTTATTTCATGTGTAACACTAGTAGTATAGAGGTGCAAATGAATTTTGGAAGCCCCCATTCTTTTTAACTCTGAGAAGAGAAGACTTCCAAATTAATTTTAATATGCAGCATTGTTTGTTTATAGATCATCATGAATGCCGTGGAACGTTGCTTCTCCTGTGCGACTTGTCGCAAAGCCTTCAAGACCAAGTACCATCTCACCCGGCACACGCGTTCTGTCCACGAAGGATCCATCTTCCCGTGCCCGGTGTGCGACAAGTCGTTCGCGAGGGAGGACGGCATGCGCCGCCACGTCACCGCTGTACATCTCCCTCAACCAGCGATAAACCCAGCATTTAGACCGGGTCAGTATCTTAAACATTATATATGTTCACTAAACAGTCAGATGTCTAAACTTAAAAAATTCTACTCTCATTCGTACTATGCATAAGGATGAGAAAGAAATCCAATTTAGCTTCCACACCACTGTAACTTGACTCACTTATTTTGCTTCCAATTTAGTTAAACATTTTGCTGAGCACAATCATATCTATCGTAAAACATCATTCCCATTTTAAAATTCTGTAACATTTACACTAGTGATGCACTTGCGATAAAAAGATTTTCACCTTTCACTACGTTTATAAATCTAATATAAAATATACTAATCATGTCTATGCTTTTCTTATAGGCTTCGTGCCCACACCGAGTCCGGCGGAACCACGACCCGGCCCCTCTTCCGTTCCTGACTTTGAGCCGAGGCCCGACCCCTCTTCCGATCCTGAAGTCGAGCCGAGACCGGGCCCGTCCCACGTCCCCGAGCCATCACAATCCCCAGAACCTACTGGAGTTCCCACAACAGGTATGCACTAAACTATTAATTCACAAACTTGTATCAAATGTAAATATTCATTCAGATATTTCATGCACACTAAAGTGATCATACTGTCAAAGGATTCTATTGTAAAGACTAACCAATCTTAATGTTAAATAAATCTTAGTCACAATGTTCGTTCAGACGTTCGTTCAATGACGTTCAGAAAATATTTGTTCTTCATTTCTATAATTGAATGAATCAAAAGTGACTATATTAAATATTCAGATTTTCACGTTGGTTTGGAAACTGATTTTTTTTTTTTTTTTAGGTTTATCATTATAATTATAAATGCTACTACAACATTTTGTACTATTTCAGGCCATGTATGTGACGGGTGTGGAAAAACCTTAACGAGGAAGGATAATATGCAGATCCATGCCCGCAAACACTGCAAAGCCCTACGTGAGGAACGACAGTCCGAACAACCAGTCAGAGTCCAACAGCAATCACATGCCCCATCGACAGTCAATTCATTCATCCCTCTTTATAAAAGCTCTTTCATCCTCCTTCCTCGAGACATCGCCATGAAACGTGCCGTGGTAAATGTGTATAACAATGCGGATGAACGCTGCTTTGAATATGCCATGCTAACCAAATTTATTAAAAATGCTCGTTATGATCGGCTTACTGCAAATCATTTTACAGCAGAGGTTAGGGCACGATCTAATTTGAATTTCGAGGGATTGGAGTTTCCTGTCAGACCAGACAAAATCCACACGTTCGAGCGTAATAACCCCGGCGTAAGTATAAATGTGTATGGTCTGGACAAAAAGAAAAAGAAGAAGTATAGCAAGTATCAAGAAGAGCACTATGTGTATCCACTACGAGTTACAGACAAGGAGAAAGAGATGCATTTTGACCTTCTTTTCCTATCTAATGAAAAGACTTCACATTATGCTTACATTAGTAATTTCAGCAGGTTGGTGGCTACTCAGTTAACTCGTGGTCATCGGCGACTATTTATTTGCAAGACATGTTTTGCATACTATAACAGTAGGCCGAATAAATTGGGCATCAGAGGCGCAGAACGACTGGAGGAGCACAAGCGTTATTGTTCATTGCGCAATCCTATTCACAACAAAGGCCGGAGGAAGGGATTAGCGCATTTCTTCGGGTCACCTCCTTCTGCGAGTCTACCTGCTCAGATGTTTCAACCAAGTCCTGAGCGACCACAGCAGCTAGCAATATAACAGCAGATTCGGAGATCGCCTTCGTTTGGTGAAGCGCAGCTCACTTCAAGTTAGATAATTCACTCCATTGGAATTTTGTAAAACAAGAAAAAGAAGACTCAAGATGTAAATAACCTTTATAAATTTGATAGTTTTCGTAAGCAATAAAAATCCATGTACGTACAGCATAAACTACTGTCTTTTATTTTAAGATGAAACCCCAATACCTTTACTTTAAGAAAAATGCATATATCATTATAGTTGTAATGTCAGTAGCCTGACGATGGTGGGGCAACGGTGGGGAAAAAGTAGAGTGCTTTAGAAACATTTATATCATGAAGTGTAGTGAAACTCTTTAAACATTCGCTGCATGTACTCTCTACTTTTCTTTTTTCTTTTCTATACTTACAAGAATAACTTAAACTAAGGTCCAAAGTTTAACAGTAATCTTCTACCGCCTCTGGGACTTCCACTTGTAAGACAACTGACTTTGAGCAGCTCTTCGAAAACTCTTCCACTGCTCACATCGATGCGATGATTAGAAGGCTATTCACTAAAGAGTACTAACACTACTATTGTTTGCTTCTGCATTTATTGTATGTATTGCAAATTTTTCTCATATTTTTTCTTTATGTGAATTGTAATGCACACACTTTTTGGTTTTTCTTGTATGTATCATAATGTAGAGTTTTTCTTGTAATAAAAATGAGTACTCAAAAAACTCCAATCTTTTGGTTTACTCTTTGTGCAGACTCGACATTACATTTACTTTCAAAGACAAAAGAGTCTAGAAACTTAGTATTTTACTTTCAAAGTCAAAAGAGTCTTATAGTTTAGTTAGTATTTTTACATCTTTGTGCAGACTTAGCATTTATAATTTACTTTCACAGTCAAAGAGTGTAGTAAATTAGTTTTTCACTTTCAAAGTCAAAAGAGTCTATTAGTTTAGTTAGTATTTGTACATATTTTTGCAGACTCAACATTTAAAATTTACTTTAATAGTCAAAAGAGTCTAATAACTTAGTAACCGTACACTTTTAACGGACCCACCATTACACTTATAGTTTTCTTTCAAAGTAAAAGACTCAAAAGTAAATGAACTTACAACTATGTTGGGGAATATCAAATGAAAACAAAAATTTCAATACACATTACTAGATTTATTGAAAAATCTAACATCGGATGTTTTATCTAAATAAATTTTATAAAAGTCAAATAAAATATTTACTTATCACAGCACCGAATTGCCGCCCACCTAATTACACTCATGTGACTTATACTATACATCTTCAGCTTCTTCCACTTCCATCAGAGCTGGTAACTGCAGTGGTCCCGGTGGCGGTGATAGTACCGGTGCTCTTGGTGGTTTAACATAATGTCCCCACAGAAGAGTGTTTATTACGTCCTCCAGCATCACGTATCGTTTGTCATCAAATGAAGCCAGAGATCTCTTTCTCAATGCCATTGAATAAGTCATATGGTATTTACTCTTTGTCGTCCTATTATGAAGACATTCTATGTAATCTTGTACGGTTAGACCATCCAGAGCGACAATACTATTAACACCCTTCTCACGTTTGATGGTGGAGGCGCAATGCAATCATCGTTCTTATCCCCTCCTCTGTTACTACATGTACACATGCCTGACATCATACTGTATAGCTTCGTTATTAATCCGATGAACATTTCGAGGATCACTCCTCCGGCTTCGTCCTTAAACTTCAATAAAACCCTGGCGTTGCGTAGAACATTTGATTCTGTTTTTTTTTTCATACTGCTGACAAAACTAATAAATCGTTTTGAAAATAAACATTCTACTTTACATTCAGTAATGTTTTATCGATGCTTAAGAACTTATGCGTTAAAGTTTATCAACATTCTTCTCTGTTAAACTACGCAACGTAGGTAAATTTAAAGACAAGAGAGTATGAAATAGTAAGTTTGATTTTCTATTACAATATGTTTACATACCAAAAAGTAAAAAATTAAAATCACATTCTGTACGATGCAATAGTACGTGATAGAATGAAGGAAAACATTTGTTTTCTTTTAGTATGTAAGTTTAATTTTTCAACAGACTCAATATTTCAAAGTCAAAAGTGCATCTTTAAGATTTTTCAAAGTCTATTGGTTTAACCTTTGTGCAGACTCAACAATACAATTATTTTCAAAGACAAAAGATTATATTGACTTAATATTTTTCAAAGTGCAAAGAGTCTGTTGGTTTAATTTATGCAGACTCGACATTACATTTAAATTCAAAGACAAGAGAGTCTAGTAACTTAGCATTTTAGTTTCAAAGTCAAAAGAGCTTGATAGTTTAGTAAAGCGAGTGTTTAAATTGTACGAAGTCACACATTAGATTTAGTTCAACATAGAGAAAGAGGTTCGTTGGTTTAATCTTTGTGCAAACTCGACATGACATTGACTTTCAAAGACAAAAGAGTATTTTACTTTCACATTCAAAAGAGTCTGATAGTTTAGTTAGTATTTGTACATATTTGTGCAGACTCGGCATTTATAATTTAATTTAAAAGTCAAAGAGTCTAGTAGCTTAGTATTTTACTTTCAAAGTAAAAAGAGGCTGTTAGTTTAGTTAGTTTGTGTACGGAAAACATTACTCATAGTTCGATATAAAGAGAAATAACCTACAGCATTACGCGTTTGGAAATACGAAGTCTCAAGTCCCGTGCACATCACTTCCTAGGAGTAAACCCACCAACACCACATCAAATTAGTTTGATCACATTCCCTTGTTTCCTCAAGCACACACTAAACACATGCGCTCACAAAAAAAAAAAAAAAAAAAAAAAAAAAAAAATCAAGACGGCGCCGTAAGGATATCATCTAGACACTGTGGAATTCGGATTCACCGAACACCTGCGCAAACCAAAATCAAGCTGGTGGCGTAGGAATACCGGTTGTATACCTTGTGCAGACTCGACATTGCATTCCCTTTCAAAGACAAAAGATTCTAATATCTTAGTATTTTACTTTCAAAGTCAAAAGAGTCTGATAGTTTAGCTAATATTTGTGCGGACTCGACATGTATAATTTACTTTAAAAGTCAAAGAGTCCAGTAGCTTAATATTTTACTTTCAAAATCAAAGTGTCTGTTAGTATTTGCACATATTTTGCAGCTCAACATTTAAAATTTACTTCCATAGTCAAAAAATCTAATAACTGAGTAACTATACATTTTTAGCAGACTATAACTTGACCATTCTAATAACTTGATATTTTTCAAAGAGCAAATATTCTGTTTGTTTAAATTTGTGCAGACTCGACATTGTATTTCCTTTCAAAGACAAAAGAGTCTAATATCTTAGTATGTTGATTTCAAAGTCAAAAGAGTCTGTTAGTTTGATAAAGCTAGTGTTTTAAATTGGACCAAGTCACACATTAAATTTAGTTCAATATAGAGAAAGAGGTATGAGAACTCTTCACGCAAGGTAAACTTAAAAAAAGCCAAGACAAAAAGAAAAAAAGAAAAAATAAAATAAAAAATTGAAAAAACAAAAGAAAAATGGAAAAATACCGAAAAAGTAAATTTTGCGCGCTCCCGGGACGGGTACCGACTTTCATTGTTTTTTTTTTATAGCGACTAAGAATTGGTGCCGACTTCCGTGGTCCCGGGGACCGGACGCACTGGCTGATAGGGGATATTATTTGTTGCATTCTTGACGATAACAGAACCCCTCTCGCTGAACGGTATCTTGATGTACTTTATGAGGCAGGCTTTGTAGCATGTGTTGAAAAACCCACTAGAGTCACTGCAGATACAAAGAGCTGCATCGATCATTGTTTTGTGGATGCGAAATGCACAAATTTAATTTCTTCGTCTGTTATTAAATCTTCAATCACTGATCATTTTATTGTTACCGCCAGTTTCTCATTGCCACAAAGTAGCCCTAATTTTCCTCGTTCTCAAAATGTTTCTAAAATAGATAGACAAAAGTTAAGTGATATACAGTAAACTTCCTCTAATCCGACATCCTGGTCCGGCACGATCGATAATCCGGCACGACTTTCAGAAAAATTATTGTATTTACAGAAACAACGATAACAATTGAGCGTTCGAATTTGTTTGGGATCGGAAGTCGCCGCGGAGCAACACTGTGTTGTACAAAGCGTATTTCATATTGGCATGCGTGGCGGGAGATGAGTCGTCTTCGGCCGACATTGGCTACACTAATAATTGTATAAATCGCTTGCCGGCACGTCTTAAAAATTTAATTCTGCGATAATGGCCTAATCCAAAACACTGATCGTCAGCATACAGTGCTAAGTCCAATGTGCAATTATCCAATGACTCATATTTAAAATAAGGAAAGGGAGAGACGAAAGGTATGGGGTGCGGAGGGAGGGTTTATTTTTATAACTGTCTTCGAGTCAGTGGTCGGCGGACAATGAACTTCCTTCCGGCCGTCCTGTGCACCTGTGCACCTGGAGGACCTAGCGCGGTTAGTAAACCATCTGAAGTCGAAGCAGAACAGCGACCAAACTTCGCAGTCAGCCACTACCCCGGCCGGGACCACCGACGCAGCATCCGCAGCTACAACAGAGATGAGCTCCAAGCAGCCGTCGACGGCGCCGCAGCCCGCCTCGACACCAGCCCCGACCTCCACGGCGTGACCGTCTCTCAGATCGGCGTTATAACCGCAGAACAGTAACATAGTTTTAGCCATCATATACATATATTTTTTTTTCTTCTCACCTTAGTTAGATTTATACTTAAAACTTAAAAGCTTTTTATTCTGATTAAACTCAATTCACAATATTTTACTAACAAGGATGTAACAATAGTAAAATGTTTAGAAATTTTTCCCTTTTAAAAACATTTTTAGAATGAAATATTTTCATTTTTTTCCAAGATAATTGGCAAATAAATTATTGTTTTTCAGACTGCATATATTTTCCAAATTAAAATTAGGTCAAAACGCCAGATTAAAAGCTAAAGGATTATCGTTATCTCAACGTTTACGTTGCTTTAGGAGGGATTGTTTACTTTCCAATTAATAAAAAGTGATTCATTTTTATTTTTAATTGCTTTAGTTCAGGTAAAATATTTATGTTGTTATATAAATAGTTAAAATAATTATTGTTTCAAATATTTCAATTGAAAAGCTGTATGTAAGTTATTCGATTTATCTTAGTTCTGAACATTGATGTGTTTTGCACGCACTATCGTAAAATAGTTAGTTGACAAGTTTTTTTGTACATTTATTTGTATTATCTAATCTCTGTTTTCCTGAGAATCAACAAATGACATTTCCAGTCATCTGTTATATTATTTTCTTCTTGGTCTAAAAGTAACTCTAAAAAAATCTGAAACTAGTTGATACAATATATGTATATGTGTATGGGAGTGTATATATGTGTATATTATATAAAATAAAAAGGCCATTAATTGTTTGCATTTTAAATTTCAGTATATTTTTATAAGAGTTACAATAACCAAATTCTCACTTTACACTATATCTTTGATTCAATTCTGTACAGTTGTTACTTGATGACATTATTATTATTATTAACATTCTCTAAACAATATTTATTTTGTGCTAACAGAGCGCTAAGGTGATAAGCTAAGAAGTAAGTAAAAGATTCGATTAATTGGCTTAAATGAAATTACATAGTATACTATTAAATTGGCAGCTGGATGGCAGGCACTCAGGTTTTTTATGGTATTCTTTCCATTTGATAGCGATGAACCTCCAACTAGCTGTGAAATTTTTGATGATATTAATGATTTTAAGATTAATGTAAATAGAAAGAGGGAAATTGCTGGTCTGAAAGTGATTCACATAAATATAAGAAGCTATAAAAAAATATTGATGAGTTTTTAGTGTTTTTAGAATCTACGGGAATTAAGTTTCATTTTATAGTTTTAAGTGAGGCGTGGTTGAATAGCGGCAGTGATTTAATGCATATCGATGGGTACAATATATTTCAAACTCAAAACAATTTGAATCAAAACGATGGAGTGGTGGTGTACGTTGACTCATCGATATCAGTGACCGCTAATCAGCTGTTGATAGGTGGAGTCGCAACTTCCTTATCGCTGTCGTTCCACTGGGCCGGAAATAATTTTGAGATAACTGCTGTCTATAGAAGTCCAAGTACGAGTTTAATTGATTTTGTTAATGGGTTGCAAACTAAGTTTTTCTCTCCGGAAAAAGAAAGGTTGATTCAAGTATTTATAGGTGATACCAATTGTAATATTTTAAACTGTGTCCCTAACTCAACCGAAGAGCATTACCTGGATCTCATGAGCGAGCTTGGGTTTATTGCATGCATTGATAAATTTACACGCCCAAATAGCCAAAGCTGTATTGATCACATTTTCGTAAAATCTCAAAGTCACTCCCATTTGTACTCAGCTATCGTTAAAACGTCAATAACAGATCATTGCCCAGTTTTTACTGAAATATCATTTAACGTTAAAAAACCTGATCACAAAGTACCGTCTGAGACAAAAAAGATTGAATGGTTAAAAGTAAAGGAAAAGTTAACTAATCAAAACTGGGATCTTGTGACTAAATCAAATTCACTTGAAACGTCTATTGAGCAATTTAATTTAACTATAAAATCTGTTCTTGAAACATCAACTATAATGATTCGAAAGCTGCAAAAAAAATGTAAAATTAAAGCCTTGGATAACTTCGGGATTAATTACATCAATAAGGAAGCGTGATAAGTTAAGAAAAAAATCATTGAATGAACCATACAATGCGCAACTCCGACAAAGATTTATTAGGTATAGAAATGTTTTACACTCTCTTATTAAAAGAACTAAATACACTTATTATACGCAACAAATTAATGAAGCGGAGGGGGATCCTAAGCGGTTTTGGAGAATTGTAAACGAGGTCGCCGGCAGACCGGTGGCAAAGGAGAGATTTTCAGTGGAGTCATTCTGTAGTGGCGACGAGGCTGTCACCCCAAACAAAATCAAAGTAATCAGCAATTCATTCAATGACTACTTTTCCTCCGTGGGTTCTCAGCTGGCAAGTGCTCTGAGGCCTGCTGGCCCTCCCCCCGTGACTGACCGGGATCATGCCGTGGAGTCTGTTTTTGAGCTGAGACCAGTCACCGAACTTGAAATTAAAAATGTCGTTCAAAGCCTTAAAGGACGGACTGCACCTGGTCATGACGGAATTCCATCAGACTTAGTTAAAAGTAACATCGACCATTTATGTAAACCAATATGTCACATTGTTAACTTAAGTCTCATGAGTGGTTCTTTCCCTGATTCATTAAAAATTGCAAAAGTCGTTCCTATATTTAAGTCAGGTGTTAAATCTACAACGTCAAATTATAGGCCTATTTCACTGTTATGCACGCTCTCTAAGGTCATTGAGAGGTGTGTAAAAAGTCAATTAACAAAATATCTGGAACTCAATAATATTTTATCCACAAGTCAGTATGGGTTCAGGATTGATAAAAATACATCAGACGCTCTTTTTGATATAACTAAATTAATTTCAAACCAGCTCAGTGAAAAAAATAAAGTATTGATTACCTACCTCGACTTGGCTAAGGCATTTGATTCAGTCGATAGGCATAAACTCATTTTAAAATTAGAACTTATTGGCATCAAAAATAAACCCCTGGAGTGGTTCAAAAGCTTTCTTCAATCACGTAAACAGTTTGTGACGATCAATCAAATTCCCAGCGATACTGCATTTTTAGATTATGGGGTGGTCCAGGGATCGACGCTTGGTCCTCTATTATTTCTTATCTATGTAAATAATGTTTCCAAATTAAATATCCAGGGCTCACTCTTCCTGTTTGCGGACGACACGGCCTTGGTCTCGGCAGACAGGACTTGGGATGCAGTGTATAGTCAGGCATCCTCGGACCTATCTGACATCAAGCGATGGTTTGACCATAATACACTCACTGTCAATGTCAGTAAAACAAAGTTCATGCCTATATTTTCTAGAAGTGACCAAGACCCTGGCCCGAGGATGCTGATGATGCACTCCTGCGGTGGCCCGGGAACGGCGGCCTGCGGCTGTGGTGCTGTTGAGCGTGTTGAACAATATGAATACTTGGGTGTAGTTATGGACCACAAAATGTGCTGGGTTCCACACGTTCAATACATCAAGCAACGTCTTAGAAGGATGCTATATGCCTTTTCGCAGCTCGGTGGGGTGCTTTCCGTGGGCCATCGCAGGACTGTTTACTACGCATTTGTGCAATCGATCTTGCATTACGGAGTCTTGGGATGGGGAGGGGCAACGGCGGCCGTTTTGGAGCCGCTAGCTGTGACCCAACGAGCGATAATTAAAATACTTCTAAATAAAAACCAAAGATATCCTACTAACCAACTCTTTCTTGATTTTCCAGTGCTTAACGTAAGACAGATTTATATTAAAACTCTTTTAATACACATTAAAAAAAATAAAAACAGTATCTTTTCGAATATTCAGCATAACTATAATACGAGGAATAGACAACATTTTGGATTCATTTTTCCAAGACTACAGCTTAGTTCAGAACTATCTTGTTCCTTCTATATTTCACACACACTCTATCGCAACTTACCAACAAATATTTTAGAGATGGAGGGGTGCAGTCTCGCCGTCTACAAGCGGGAAATAAATAAATGGCTTCTTGAAATAGGTGCTGATAGCGCGGAGGCCCTCTTACTGTCCAATTATGCACGTTAATCTGGTCACTTTTGAGCCCATGCAATGAAGTCTGCAGTCCAGCAACCCATCAAAAACACTATCTACTTCAGTTCATATATTTTCCCCCCTTTATCACTTTCTTTCTTTTCACTGTAAATAATTTTTGTTTCACAGCGAGTTGATGATTTATTTATTTATTTATTTATTTTTTATTATTATTTTTTATTTTTTATGTATTTTCAATAATGTTAAAAGTAGGTTTAAGTTTAGTATCATGTATGTAATATTTTCATTTCTGTTCCATGTAAATTAGTATCAGTGAAAGTGCAGTGTTTTTATTCTTAAATAGCATCGGCAGAACTGATTACAGACTCGTCCCCATACACAGACTTATCGTCTTTTTGGGGACTCATCCATTATAATGCAACTTGTAATATAATTTATGTATCTTTCTTTGGAATAAATGAATTGAATTGAATTGAATTGTTCGCAGAACAGTATTCGGATTATCGGGCGTCTACTGTACTCTTTTATGTTTTATAATCATATACTGTACTGTATTTTTCATTACAGTGGAGTATGTTATTCAATGGTTTTATTCTCTGAAAGCTGTTTGTATAATAAAGTGTTTTATAGTCATTTTTTGTTTAATTTACATTTTTCCTGATATTCATCCTGTAATCCGGCATATTCCGTAATCCGGCACACGTCAAGTCCCGGACGTGTCGGATTAGAAGAAGTTTACTGTATTATCTTTGCAAAATTGGGATATGCCTAGTATTATTAACTGCGTTGATGCGGGCAAGGCAGCAGACTCCTTAGTAAATATTTTAACTGAAGTAATTAGAATTTCTTCGAAGCCAATAATTACGTACTCCCACAAGACAACTCATTTAAAACCTTGGATAACACGAGGCCTTTTAATTTGAATACGGCGTAGGGACCAAATTAGTAAAAGAGTCAAAGCGCAACCGTTTAATACAATTCTGAAAAACTTTTTTAAAACATATCGTAATTGTTTGGGAGTATTATTAAGAGCTGATAAGGTTAACTACTTTAAAAGGGTAATAGTAGAATCCTTTAACAACCCTAAGCAACTTTGGAGGCATGTCGGTGAATTGGCTGGACAAAAGAAAACATGCACATCATTTCCGGTACATCATTTTAATACATTGAGCGGAGGAAAGAGCATTGAAAACAGTATTTCTAATAAACTAAACGATTAGGCTACTTTGTCACAGTGGGTGAGAGCACAGATAACGTATAAGGTATACGTTATCTGTGGTGAGAGCCAATAAAGTCCCTGCAGCCGGTTGTGTGGTCGACGATGAACAGTTCAGGTCGCCAGTGCAGTTTCGATTAGAACCCGTCACGGAGGAGCAGTTATCAGGCTGTGTTAAAGAACAAGAAGGGGGTTAGCACACGGGGTTGATAGAATAACGGCAGATGTGATTAAGGAAAATTTTTCAATACTTAAAACTCCGCTCCTGCATGTAGTAAATCTAAGTTCCCTGATGTTCAGGGTGAGTTCCCTGATGTTTTCAAAACAGAAGAAGTAATCCCAATTTATAAAGGGGGGGGGTGTCAGGGGACTAAATAATAACTATAGACCCATGTTCTTTTTGTTATGGTTTTATATTTTCTATTTATATAGTCTCATTTTGCTTTAATGTATGTATTTGCTCTATTCTTATTTTCTTATTTTAAGACAGTCTATTTAAGGAATCGGTCCCCACGCACAGGCTATGTCCATGTGGGGTCTTTCTCTATAATGACTTTTGTATAAACAATTGTATAGTTTTAAGAATAAAGATTATTTGACTTTGATGACTTTGAATGTTGGTTGCCTATCAAACCCAGGTTCAATTTGTTACCTTATCAAACTATTCTCCGCGTGATGATAAGGAAACATTACACCATGGCTACCCATCAGCGTATTCAATAATGAGAAAATCATTAAAACAAACAAAAGGTTTGTTTCATTTATTTTATTACAAAAAGTGAAAAATTCTCATAAAGTGAAATTGACAAACAGTTGTAACAATATTTTGTTTCTATCATAGTCATATTATCAAATATATGACAATTAATAGATGTGTGTCATAGAACTATGATAAAGTAATAACGGTCTTAGTAAAAATACTACAAATTAAATAAACACCATAATGACATGAACAGAAAAAAGATTGTATAATTCAAAGAATCTTTAAACACATTTTCATTAAAATAATATGTTAAATTGAAACATTACTTTAACCTGTTTAGGCTACTCAAATAGGGCTTATTTCGCTGAGTGTTTATAGACCATATAACAAACCATGTGCCTTATTTGGAAATATACGACAAATAATATTACAAAAATGTCTACAAAAAGAAACTCTCATAAAGAAATACATGGTGAATAAGAATTTCGTTTGCTTATTAGTTGGTTAGGCGAAAGGCAGAAGTAGGCTATGATGACGTTCGTTGCGTCATCTTTAATTTACAACATGAATGATACAAATCGGTGTTTTAAGCACATTACAAATGTTTTTTCATAAAACTTACAGGACTTTTATTGCAGGTAAATTACCTGTGTTATTGGTAAAAGTTACTATGATGTTTCATAATTTTTTGTATATATATTATGTTCACAAAAACTTCAATTTGTGTAAACTAGAGTACAGCAAAATTAAATTAAATTTTACAAAATTTAACAGTTCTTTGTACATATGAATTAAAAGTATCACTAAAAATATGTTGGCCTGAATGAGCACTATTTTATTCAATTTTTTTGCTTGGACATCCCAGCGAGTTTATATTGTCGGTACGGAGGACATTGACTCTCTGAAGCTCCTTGCAGGTGGCGTCTTTGTCTGGTGTTTTGGACGTATTACGACGGATTTATGGTCCCAACCTTTGTGTCGGAGCCTCCGCTGCCGCCACAGCCGACTTTAGGCGCCTATGTCGTCATCGAAGAGAATGCCGGGATTTCCACTTTTTGAAAAACAATTGATCAGGAAAGGAAGTGCAATTGGATGAGCTCCTAACGGTTTTTACTAAAATCATTTCATTATGGGCACTGTCACGAATACCCATGAACACACAGAGGATGTAAACGAAAGTCTGAAATGTGTTAGCATGTTTTTGCTACTTTGCCGTAAAGCAATATAATATAGCATGTTACAGCCGATTCACATATTTCTTTTTTTCAAGAAAATTCCCATAACTTCTTAGAATATTATCTTCATCGCATCTGGAAGACATATTATTTGTGTTTGACATAAATTTACGGAACAGTCACTTTTTTTAAAGCTGTTAAGTTACTGTACTTACTTAAATTTTGATAATGATAAGTTTATTATTTTAATTAACATCCTTCGATTTCTATGAAGAAATATCTCCGTCGCAGCGGACCTGCGTACTCTAGTGAATTTCCAACTTAATTTTTATATTTAATTTTCCCCATAAACACCATGGGGCGAGTATGTGTTGTTTTGCCGCCCTCATCTATTAGTTTTGTAAGCAGATACAACTTAGTGAATGTACATACCAATTTGTAACAAGTTCTGTTATTTTTTATTTTACCCATTAACACCATGGGAGTGAGTACGTAGATTTGCCGCCACGTGGATTTCCAAGCAAATATACAGATTAAATGGTTTAACTAGAAGCTATCAAGATTAGGTGGACTACCTTTGATGCTGAACTTCTTTTATTTGTAGTATTTACTGACGTGTATCAACACCTCCCAGAGTCTATAGGAGGTATTGCGTGTATCCTGTAAAACTTTGTTTATCATCAAAACATAAAAACAAATATAGGCCTACCATTGACAGTTTGTTTGTTTTGATTGAACGTAAAATTTGAAAAGTTATACAACGAACAAAAGAAGTTCAGCGTCAAAGATGGTCCACCAAATCTTGACAGCTTCTAGTTAAAACAATTCTACTGTAAGTGATTTAAGTCAATGTATACTTTATACATTAATTTAGGTTTAGGTGGTGAGTGGGTAAGTTGACGAGTGGGATAGTCACCAACAACAGTTCACAAATACCAATTAGGTGAAAAGTGAGTTCAAACTCAACTCACTCGTATGAAAATTTGGGGCCCCAGTAACATCAAGGGAATTTTCGGCTTGACGGGAATTAATACTTGCCACACCTGCGAGTCCCCCCTTCATGTGTCTTCTGCTGCTCTAGTCGGGAGAGGGATTGAGGCGGGGCCATCTTACCCGTTACATACGATGCTATTGGTCGAAAAGTATTCAAACTGTGGGGCGTTTCCTTAATACGTTCAAATGGCATGACGGCCTAGTGTCATGTAGGTCAGTTGGTTTCGCCTGTTTATTCAATTTTTAATATTTAATTTGGAATGTAGGACAAATTGACAAACGGCCAAGTGACAGGTCGTACACATGGTTTCGGCTACTTATTTTATAATTATAATTTAATTTTAAAATGTAGGTCAAATGGCACAACGGCCAAGTGTCATGTAGGTCTAGTGGTTTCGCCTATTTATTTAATTTTAAATATTTAATTTCGAATGTAGGACAAACTGCAAGACGGCCAAGGGACATATCGTACACATGGTTCCGGCTATTTATTGAATAATTATTATTTAATTTTAAAATGTAGGACAAATGGCACGACGGCCAAGTGTCATGTAGGTCAATTGGTGGCCCCCCTTTTAACACAGCACATCAAAGTAGATCATATTCACTCACTGTTAATATTCGTCTTGATTTTGTGTAAACAAAACAGATTTTTTTTAAATCACTATACATGGAGTATCTTTCAGGAGAATCTTTTAGAAAATATATATTTCTTATATACTGCCTATTTTGTTGTAAAGTTTTTGACCTGCTACTTTTTCCCTAGTATGTAGGACAAACGTCTTTGATTTTGACTCTCTCCTATAACTCTGCAATTTATGAAACTACCAAAAAGATTCTGGGAAAATTCAGCAAACAGAATACCAACACTTCGTTGACTGATACACTTATGTTTTAATTAATATATCTTCTTCACTCAGTATGATCCTATGACAGTTCTCGTTTTCAAATCAAACCAAGACACATTTTAATGTAAATAATGTTTTATTTTGTATATATATATTATATATTGTAGGTTAAGATAAACAAAATTGTACATCCTCATCTATAAAATGCATATTTTCAGTATTTTTTTTAAGATTGTGTCTTGTTAGTAACAAACCCCTTTGATATCTATGTCTAATCATTATTATACACATAATGCCTACACCACTAGCGACATTAGGAACAACAGGTTAATCAAGAGTGGGTGAAAGGGCTCCTGTCTGAAGAGCTTCGCCTGCTTCCATTTCATGCTTTTAAACTGCTCCCATTTTACTTAAAGTCCAATAAAAGTGAGAGATGTTTTAAATATAAGACAAAGACTTGGTCTATTTGATTCGCATTTGGATTTTTTATATTTTGAATCCATGCTAAGGTATATTGGTTCAAATTTGATCAACTTTAGACCATCACAGCTTAATATGGATTCTAAATATTAAAAAATCCGAAATCGAATCAAATAAGTTAGCCCAAGTACCCAAGGTATTTATACTGTATTTTATTTTAAACCTCTCTCACCTTGATTGAACTTTATATAAAGGCAAAAAATTGGATCAGGTGAAGCACTGCACGATGAATTTTTGACCCACAAGACCTCAGAATGGTTTTGTCACAATGCAAAACCATTCCAGTAATACCTCCACAGGTTTTCATGTAACTTAAAAGAATATAAGAAAACGAGATGGCCCGTGCGCAAATTGCGCATTTTATGATTCTGTATGAGTGAAACTAACCTACAGTACATGAAGGTTGATTATGAAGTGATAGAGATCTATTTTTGTTTACTATTTGGCTTTTAAAATTCATCTGAAGGTAATCAGCTGTTAAACTACAATTCACATTAAAGAACTTGCAATAAAAGTTGGTCAACATTTTAAAGCGCCCTCTAGAAATAAATGAAAGGCGAAGGGGGCGAAGCCCGAAACAATATGACCTTTTTAATTACGATTCGTCACTGCGGTATATCCTAAGCTTTAAAATGACACCTCAATCTTAAAAATCGGTTCAATAGGTCGAGAGAAAAAGGGACGTAACAGACGAAACCCTTATAGAAATAAGAAGATAGATGTATTCTTTTTTTGAAACATTTTTAAACTATGTGAATGTACATATGTATTTATTTATGAATAAAGAGAATTTTTACTTTGACTTGTGTGTTCAAGCTCATTTGGAAATTTAAAATAGTTTAAAAATAAAGAAAGAGGTTTTCCTTGTCTCATTTCTGACACCCAGATTCATGTGAATCTGAACGAATGGAATTTTTGCCTTTTAAGGACCTCAGAACAAAAAATATTATGGTCACACTTAGTCGGTATTGCTGTACCTAAAGCTTAAGTAGGGTGTTTTTTATTTACTATGGGGAAAATATTCTCTAATCATCACAGGAAAAAGGCAGGGAATAATGAGGTAAATCCACTGATAAATGGTTATTTTCTGTTAACAAGCCTCCTAAAAACTGACTGATAAATGCTGAAATAACACCCTGTGATAGTTAGGTTGGATTGTTTCTTAAGATTATGTTATTTAAGTGAACCAGACATATCCTAACGGCTGCATAGCACTGTAGTTCAAGGTCATGGTGAGTTAAATAGGTCACTACTTTGCTTATCAGTATCGATTATCTTACCTCTCTCCCGTTGACCTGTCCATTGTTGGCCGTACTCTCTCTGTCTGTCATGAATTAACACTATCACTAGCGTAACAGATATTGTGCAGAGCAATTAAGTGGGATTTCAAATTGATATGGGACTAATCCTGAACAAATGAAGACGCTCTGTGTCGTTTTTGCAAGCCAAAAGACTAATTACAGTAGGCTTAACAAAACAATGGCATCCAAGAGTTGGGCGAGGACAAAAGGTAAATTTTTGAAGTTTTCTTTGAAATAATGCTTTTAGCGAATTTCCCTATAGGGAATACGCTATTACGGTAGTAGCCATGGTAAGACCTAAGCCCGGGACCATGTTACTTTTAGCGAATTTCCCATAGGGAATAAGCTATTACCGTAGGTCTCATGGTAAGACCTAAGCCCGGGACCATGTTACTTTTTCGTTTTGAGGTGCCCAGAGACCAAAAATAATAGTCATTAAAATTTTTATATATATATATATATATATGTATATATGTATATATATATATATATATATATATATATATATATATATATATATATATATATATATATATATATATATATATATATATATATATATATATATATATATATATATATATGTGTCCCTAGACACGATAACTCGCGTAAAAATGGTCCGATCGACACCAAATTTGGTAGAGATGTGTAATCCTACGTTTATTCGGATGAGTTCGAAAACCAGACATATCGACCTACCAAAAGGGGTAGTTTTGGGGGGTTTTGTACCCCAAAAATGGGTTTTTTGCATTTTTCATATTTAAATTTGAAAAATTTTAAATTTTTATTTTGACCATTGGATTTAGCTAAAAAAACACACAATTTAGTATTTTGAAGTTTTGCTCTATCTCCATTGGTTACCGAGATATTACAAAGTCTAAAGGCAGTACATTGTCTTTTGGGGCTCCAATGTTAATCTTATGGAGAATAAGGATGTGTTAATATTTCACTTATTAACAAATATTTTTGGATGAAACTTGGAATTTAGCTTCATTTGGTTGAGATTCATCCATTTAAGGTAAAAATCTTGGTTTTTGTACTTATCATGGCAGCAAACCTGCATACTCTTTTCCCATGTTAATCATATGGAGAATAGGCAAACTCTTTTATTTATGGACAGATATTGATGAAATTTACTATATGGCTTTATATGGTCGAAATAAATTTTTTCTATGCTAAAAACCTTCTTTTAGTGTCCCCCATGGCAGCATACCTGCATACTCTTTGCCTATATTTATCTTAAGGAGAATAGACATTTATTTCCCTATTTATGAGCACGTGATGAAATTTTGTTTACAAGTTTAGCTGGTCAAAATTAATATTACTAATTTGGAAATTCGCTGAGTACGCAGGTCTGCTGCGACGGGGGGTATTTCATTTTGAGGTCCCCAGAAGCCAAAAACACCGTTCGTTCATTTTCATATATATATATATATATATATATATATATATATATATATATATATATATATATACAGGGTGTCCAGATTCAACCTTTACAAACTTTTCCAGGTTATTGCCCACGTCAAAATAAGCAAAAAAGTTCCTGTAAACATATGTCCTAAAATGCTTCGTTAACCCGCTAGCCGCCATTTTGTTTTTTACACTAAATAATTTTTATTTCCGTAACGGATCATTGTATTAAGTTAATATTTGGCATGAACCTTCACTATAATAATACCCATTTTCAGTAAAAATATTATTTTTTTCCAATATGTTTTTTTCAAAATGACGGCCATTTTAAAATTTTAAACTCAAATATCTTAAAAACGGTAAATTTTATAAAAATGTTATAAGAGACAAAAAAGTTGACAAATTAAATTATCTAAACAGTGACACCAAGTTTGTAAGGATACAACAACAAATAACGGAGTTATTGTGGTTTTCCTGCAGAAAAACACTGATTTTGCACGACGATTAATGCCAATTTAGGTCATTTCAGAGGAAAATCTCAATAACTTCGTTATTTGTTGTCAAATCCTTATAAACTTGGTATCATTGTTTAGACAATTTAATTTGTCAACTTTTTTGTCTCTTGTAACATTTTTATAAAATTTATCGTTTTTGAGATATTTGAGTTTAAAGTTTTTAAATGGCCGCCATTTTGAAAATACACATTGGAAAAAAAATAATTTTTTTACTGAAAATGGATATTGTTATAGTGAAGGTTCATGCCAAATATTAACTTAATACAATGATCCGTTACGGAAATAAAAATTATTTAGTGTAAAAAACAAAATGGTAGCTAGCGGGTTAACGAAGCATTTTAGGACATATGTTTACGGGAACTTTTTTGCTTATTTTGACGTGGGCAATAACCTGGAAAAGTTTGTAAAGGTGGAAGCTGGACACCCTGTATATATATAAGTAGATAGTATCATGTTGGTTCTAGGACACTTTTGGAGCCAATCAAAAATCAAACAAATTTCACAGTTTTTTTATACAATTATGCAATATTTTTACCACTTTTTGGCCAATTTTCAGCTTTTGTCAAATTGTCATAAAAATATGCAAATTTAATGAAATTTTTAACAAATATGCCTAAAATTTTCTACAAAATAAAATTTTTTTTAAAAAAAGTAAAATTATCACATTTTATAATTATTTTTTCAATAGTCGACTTTTCATAAGTCAATTTAAGTTTTCTAGAGTATTTTTTCAATAAAATTTGAATTTTTAAAAACAAGTAAAATTAAGGTTTAGTATCAATAATATTGTAATAATTATTCAAATTTAACTAAAGCAGTTTCTTTATCATCAAAAGTCTTAATATCAGTGACAATTAAATGTAAATCTTTTTTATTTAATTCTTTAATCGATTTATCATCAATTACATTAGTAAATCTTTTTGGTAAATGTACTTTACATTTTTCTAATTCAACAATAATTGTATATCCATATTTATCTTTAATTCTTTCAAATTTTTCAATTTTATATTTTTCATTTAAATTTAAACTTTTTAATGGTTTATATTCTTTAAATCTTAATTCTCCAATATTATTAATTTCTTCTAGCAGATCCATTTATATAGGAAAAAATATCACAAACTTGTTTGTGATAGATATGTTAAAAAGTCAACATCATAATTAGGTTTTATACAAAAATCCATATTTAAGTATTTAAAAAATCATAGGTAATAATTTTTTGTATGATATATTACTTTTCTTAAAACATAAATATTTATTAAAAAATAGTGTAATTTTTTCTTTATCTTCATTATTCGATTCAAAATCAATATTGTATATTTTGTTTAAAAATTGATAGTAAAATATCCAATTTGTATAATTCCTTTGTTTTAAAAATAATTTTATATTCTTAGGTGTTATTTCAAAATGATTGGAAATACATAAAATATATAATTCATTAATTAATTGTTGTGTTTTATATGGTTGAAAATGGTTAAATTCTCTTAAAATATGTGTAAGATGTTTATTCTTATTATTTCTTCTCTTAATCTTTTTTTTATAAATAATTCTTTTACATATATTACATCCTACACAATTTCCAATAATAGTAAAATTAGTTTGATTATGACATCTATAACACATATCCATTTATTAAAAAAATTTATATATAAATGAATGAACCAATTCATTGTCACAAATGTAAGAAAAAAACTAAAAATATTAATCCACAAATTGTTGAAATGAAAAATGGATTATATAGAATTGCTATTAAATATTCAATTTGTAAAACAAATAAAAGTAAAATTTTGAAAAAAGAAGTTAAACCTATAATTAAAAAATAATTAACTAAAAATGAACAAATAATTGAAGCAAATGAAATTCATGCTCCAATTAGAAAGAAATTTCTAAAAAGAAAAATAATTACATTATGTATTGATGATTTATGGGCAGCAGATTTAATTATAATGAAAAATTATGAAAAAGAAAATGATGGTTATAAATATATGTTAAATGTTATAGATACTTTCTCAAAATATGTGTGGTCAAAACCATTAAAGAAAAAAGATGGAAAAACAGTTTCTAAAGCATTTGAAGAAATAATTAAGGATGCAATTAAAATTAATCATAAATCACCTAACCTTTTACATACAGATAAAGGATTAGAATTTATCAATAAAGATTTTAATGAAATATTGAATAAATATGATATTAAATTGTATCATACAGAAAATGAAGAAAAATCAAGTATAATAGAAAGGTATAATAGAACACAAAATGAAAAAATGAAAATACAATTTGAAATTAATAAAAATTATAGATGGATAAATATTTTACCAAAAATTGTTAAAGAATATAATAACTCATATCATTCAACAATTAAAATGAAACCAATTGAAGTAAATAAAAATAATGAAAAGGATTTATTAGATGCTGTTTTTAAATATAAACCACCAAAAATAATAACCAAATCAAAATTTAAAATAAATGATAGAGTTAGAATTGGAAATAAAAAATCAACATTTTCTAATAAATATAAAAATAATTGGTCTAGAGAAATATTTATAATTTCTAAAATTAATAATACAAATCCTGTTACTTATAGTATAAAAGATCAAAATAATGAAGACATTATTGGAAATTTTTATGAATATGAATTGAAAAAAAAAACAATTTGTAAATTTTATTTTATATAAATGGAAAAGAAATGTTTAAGGTGTAAATTATATAAAGATATATCTAAATTTTATAAAGATAAAAATACTAAAGATGGGTTATATCATTATTGTAAAAAATGTAAGGATGTGTATTATAAAAACATTATATGATAATATTAAAGTTATTGAATTAAATGAAAAACAATGTCATAAATGTAAAGAAATTAAAGATATTTCAAATTTTAATAATTATCATTATAGTAAAGATAGAAAAAATTCAATTTGTATACAATGTATTAGAGAAATGTTTTTAAAACCACAATTTTGTGAATGTGGAAGAAATATTAAATGGACTAAAAATCATTTAAGACATTTAGAAACTAAAATTCATGACAAAAATATAACAAAACTAGAAAATTTAAAAATATGATAAAAATAATAATTTTACTTGTTTTAAAAAAGTTTAAATTTTATTGAAAAAATACTATAGAAAACTTAAATTGACTTATAAAAAGTCAACTATTATTGAAAAAATACTATAGGAAACTTAAATTGACTTATAAAAAGTCAACTATTGATTTTATTGAAAAAATACTCTAGAAAATTTAAATTAACTTGTGAAAAGTTAACTATTGATTTTATTGAAAAAATACTCTAGAAAATTTAAATTAACTTGTGAAAAGTTGACTATTGATTTTATTGAAAAAATACTCTAGAAAATTTAAATTAACTTGTGAAAAGTTGACTATTGATTGAAAAAATACAATTTAAACTTTAAATTACCTAGTAAAAAGTGGAAAAACTTCTTATATTTTTAAGAGTTTTATTTCTAAGTAAAAATTATTTCTAATAAATGGAACGAACAAATAAAAATATTAATTGTCCTTATTGTAATAAAAATATATTATATAAAAATTATGATAGACATTATAACTCAACTAAACACTTATTAAATAAACAAAAATATGATAATAAAATATTTGAATTAAAACATTGGTGTAAAAATAATAATATATATAATTATAAAAATAAAACTTTAGATGAATTAACAAATATTAAAGAAACATTTTATCTTACAAATTATTCATTATTTAATATAGAAAAATTAAATGAAATTGCAAAAAAATTATCTGTCAGAAATTATGAAAAATTATCTAGAGATGAACTAATTAAAAGATTAAACAAAAATAAAGAAAATCCAAATAATTTAAAATATAGATCATTAAAATATATTCAAAATTTAGCAATTAAAAATAGTATTAAAATTGTTAATAAAACTAGAAAAGAATCGATTGGATTATTAAATGATTATTTTAAAAATAAACCAATTCCAAAAGAAAATATAATAAATATTCAAGAAGCTTCGTCATTAAAAGGATATTTTCAAGATTATATTTTAACAAATTCAAATGATGATTTAGATATTAATGATTATTTAGAAACTCAAAGAAATGAAATAAAAAAATTGATAGAAAAACAAAAATTCAAAAATATTAAAGGACAGATGGCTTTAGAATGTGAATATGAAAGAAAATTAATAAATGGTGAAATTCAAAATAGTAATATGTATTTTTGTATAAAAAGTTCAGATATTTTAAATATAGATGATTTTATTGATGATCAATTTAAGAAATTAATAGTTAGAGAACAACTAAATCAACCATCAAAAGGCTCTGGTTGGTCATTAAAAAGATGTGTTGAATTAAATCTAAAATTATCTAAAAATAATTCATTAAATGCTGGATCATATATAGAATTACCAAATGAAATTAAGAATAAAAAATGTTGTGTAAATTTTAAAAATAAAGATGAATATTGTTTTATTTATGCAATTAGATGTGCTATTGATAAACCAAACGAACATGCTGAAAGAGTTAAACAATATCAAAAATATATAAATGATGATATTTTTAAAGGTTTTGATTATCCAATAACATTGAAAGATATTAAATTATTTGAAAAAAGATAATTTGATTGCAAATATAACTATCCATCAATGTCAATAAATATTTATAGAATTGATGAAGATGAAAAAATAGTGCCATTACAAATATCTGAACATTATAATTCAAAAGTAGAAATTGATTTATTATATTATAAAATTGGTAATAATTCTCATTATATATTGATTACAGATTTAAGTAAGTTAGTATCTAAGCAATTAACACAAAAAATACAAATAAAAAATATATTTGTAGAAGATGTTTAACTCATTTCTACAAAAACAAAGACTTGAATAATCATTTAGAAATATGTAAATCATTAGAACCTTGTAGACCTATAATGCCATTTAAAGGTCAAACTGTAAGTTTTAAAAATTATTATAAAAAGTTTGAACATCCATATGTAATTTATATGGATTTTGAAAGTATATTAGAAAAGATTGATAATTGTAAAAATAATCCAAATTGTTCATATACAAATAAAATTCAAAAACATAAACCATATGGATTTACAATCTATTTAGTATCTAGAGTAACTAATAAAATGTATAAACCTATTTGTTATAGAGCAAAAACTGAAGAGGAATTAATAAATGTACCAAATAAATTATTTGAATATTTAGATTAAATTTCAAAATATATAGCTAAAAAATATAATTCAAAAAATAAAAAGCCTATGAATTTAACTAATGAAGAAGAAATTAATTATCAGAAAACAAATATTTGTCATATTTGTGAAAATAGTGGTTTTGATGAAGATAAAAGAATAAAAGTAAGAGATCATTGCCATTTAACAGGAAAATTTAGGAATTTAGGGGTGCTGCACATTTAAATTGTAATTTAAATCTAAAATTCCCTCAAAATATTCCTATATTCTGTCATAATAGTTCAAATTATGATACACATTTGTTTATAAAAGAATTAGCTAAAAAATATGGTAAAATTGATTTGTTAGCTAATACAGATGAAAAATATATAAACTATTCAGTAAATTCTGGTTATGGTTATGAATTTGAAGGTGATAAACCTAGAAAATTTATAAAATTCTCATTTGTAGATACATTTAGATTTATGGCCACATCAATTGAAAAATTAGCTAAAAATCTTAAAGAATTTAAACATATAAATAAATTTATAAAAGAAAATGATATCATTGAATATGATAATGAAACTTTAAAAATATTAACTTCTAAAGGTGTATTTCCATATGAATTTATTGATAATGTTGAAAAATTAAACTATGATAAAATATTAGAAAAAGATCAATTTTATAGTTGTTTAACTAATGAAAATATAAGTGATGATGATTATAAACATTATATAAAAGTTTGGAATAAATTAAAAGTTAAAACATTAGGTAATTATTCAGATTTATATAATATTCAAGATGTTCTTTTATTAGCTGATATATTTGAAAATTTTAGATCTGTTTGTTTGAAAAATTATCAATTAGATCCAGCACATTATCTAACATCACCATCATTAGCTTGGGATTCTATGTTAAAATTAACAAAAATTAAACTAGAATTGATAAGTGATTATAATATGTATTTAATGATTGAAAAAGGTATTAGAGGTGGTATTTCACAATGTATAACTAGATATTGTAAAGCAAACAATAAATATACAAAAAATTATGATAAAACAAAACCTGAAAATTATATGTTATATATAGATGCAAATAATCTATATGGATGGGCTTTAAGTCAAAAATTACCTTATAAAGATATAACATGGATGAATCCTAATACATATACATTAAATGAATGGGAAGAAACAATATTAGAATTAGATGAAAATGCTGAATATGGATACATATTAGATGTTGATTTAGAATATCCTATTGAATTACATGATGATCATAAAGATTTACCATTAGCACCTGAACATTATAATAATAAGCTTTGCACAACATTATTTGATAAAAAGCTTATGTTATTCATTCAAGAAACTTAAAATATTATCTACAAAAAGGATTAAAATTAAAGAAAGTTAATAGAGTTATAGCATTTGATCAAGATGATTATATGAAAAAATATATTGAATTAAATACCAAATTAAGATCCAAATCAACATCAGATTTTGAAAAAGACTTTTTTAAATTGATGAATAATAGTGTTTTTGGAAAAACTATGGAAAATGTTAGAAATAGATGTGATATTAAATTAGGTGACGAAAAGTTTTCATTAAAACAAGCAAAAAAACCTAATTTTAAAACATTTAGTATATTTGATAGAGACTGTATTGCTTCACATATGATAAAAGAAAAGGTTTGATAAACCAATCTATATAGGATTTTCAGTACTTGATTTATCAAAATTACATATGTATAAATTTTATTATGAAAAATTAAAGAAGTTTGATCCAAATATAAGGTTATTATATATGGACACAGACAGTTATTTTATAGAGTTTAAAAAGGATCCATATAAAATTATTAAAGAAAATATTAATGAATTTGATACAAGTGATTATAAGAAAGAACATGAATGCTATAGTGAAAAGAATAAAAAATAATTGGTAAATTTAAAGATGAGTTAAATGGTGAAATATTAGAAGAATATTGTGGTTTAAGATCAAAATTATATCGTTATGAATTTAATAATAAAAATCCTGTAAAATGTAAAGGAATTAAGAAAAGTGTTGTTGATAAAACATTACATATGGATGATTTTAAGAAATGTTTATTTGATGATCAAGAACAATATAGAGAAATGACTTGTATTAGAAGTTTTAAACATGAACTATATACAATTACAATAAATAAATTAGCTTTAAGTAATAGAGATGACAACAGATTTATTTGTGAAAATAAAATTGATACATTACCTTGGGGGTATAAAAATAATTATAAATAAATGGAAATTTTAATTGTTCCAAAAGAATTAATAAATAATCAGAGCCGGCCCTAGGTTTTCTGGCGCCCTAGGCGAAAGTGACGGTAGGCGCCCCCCTACCCTCCCACCAGACTTACAAGCCGTTATTACATATTACGAAAAAAACGTTTAAAACAAAACCATTTTTTATTAACAGTTTATTATCAAATAAAGCACTTGGATCAGGAAAACTAATTATAATTTATTGTAAACCAAATTTATACAATAATTATCCATTGCGAAAATGCAAAGATCCGAAATGGATCTAAATGTATTTATATGCAATGATACAAATGATTATTATTTTTATCCATTTCAGACATCAAGAAAAAAAATCAGTTTCAAGGGGGCACTCTTGTTATAGACACCCTTTACTGCCGATCAAGGGCTCTCTGATCAGTGGCGCTGTTTACCATCAATGGGGGGGGGGGGATGTTTACCGCCGGTCGGAGGCGCCCTAAAGCGCTGATTCAAAATTAAATTCTTCAAAATTTCCTTTATGGAGACTCTCACAGTTATGTGACCATAATGTACTTCTTTCTGTATATTATGCGTTCTGTTATAGTTATATCCCACACAGCACAAGATGTCCTGAGGATATCCTGATCTGGTCCCACATTTCCTAGCCAGATCCCGGGAAATAGGGATGTCCCTGGAACATCCTGTGAACATTGCTCTAAAGGATGTAATATCCCTGTAAATCCCAAACAGATCCCGGGAAATAGCGATGTCCCTGGAATATCCTGTGCACATTACCCTCAGGGATGTTATATCCCTGTAAATCCCATAGAAATACTGGAGATATTGAATGTTCCTGGGGATGTCCCGAGGATATTAACGCAGAATATCAGAATAAGTTTAAGAATAATTACTTATGAATGTTTTTTATGAAGTTATAACTAACAAAGTTAATAAAAATACAAAGAATTAGCGTTGTACTGTCTAATATTAATTTTATATTTAATATTTATATATAATATTTATATTAGCCGTCATTTAAGCAATATTAAAATATAATATACTTCAAGTTAACTCCTTAGGCTATCTGTAATTTAGGGGTGACCTAACAAAATAATTTTCCCTGTTTTAAAAAAACTATAAAAAATGTATTAGGTCATAATTATTACGAAATTGATAATTATTTGCAGAAATCCTTTGTTGTATATAAGTTATTCCATTAAAATCCACATAGAAACTCCACGTAGGAACTCCCAGGGAACTTCCACAAAGGTGAAATAGTGGTAGGAAAAGTATAAAATTATAAGAAAATAAAGTAAAAAAAATAATAAAATAAAAATAGATACGTGATTGTGTATTGTATAAGTTACAACGAAATGGTAAATAACGTGTCAGCGTTGATATCCTGTATTAGTATATTATATGACAATCTACAGGAACTCCATGAGAACTTTCGCCAAGTTATAATACCAGAGTAAGAACGGGATAAAATTAAGAGAATGATAAACATACAAATAAAGTTAAAAGATAGACACGTGATATTGTTTAGGCCATGAATAAGTGACAAAGAAATTTAAAATAACGTGTCTGCGTCGATATCCTGTGTTTATATCCTAAGGCAATCCGCAGGAACTCCCAGAGGGAACTTTCCGCCGGGATAAAATTTAAAGGCTGGCAAGAAGTCCTCAGGATATCCTATTTTGGCCCCGCATATCCCAGTAATATACCGTTACATAGGGAATATCCCTGGGATCTCCTCTGTACATTATCCTCAGGGATGTAATAACACTGTGTAATTCCATAAAATCCTATCAAGGAAATGACATCTTCCCGGTCCTATCCCTAGGATGTCAACGTAGAATATATAAATAACGTGTAATTTTAAACTAGTTTGTTACAATTAACAAGTAAAACAAAAAACAAGTTACAACACAACGTTACAACAATGTCAAGTTAACAATGTCAATGACAAGTTACAACGTGTCTGCGTCGATATCCTGTGTTTATATCCTAAGGTTTATATTTTAAACTAGTTTGTTACAATTAACAAGTAAAACAAAAAACAAGTTACAACACAACGTTACAACAATGTCAAGTTAACAATGTCAATGACAAGTTACAACGTGTCTGCGTCGATATCCTGTGTTTATATCCTAAGGCAATCCGCAGGAACTCCCAGAGGGAACTTTCCGCCGGGATAAAATTTAAAGGCTGGCAAGAAGGATGTCAACGTAGAATACCTATATAAATAACGTGTAATTTTAAACTAGTATGTTACAATTAACAAGTAAAACAAAAACAAGTTACAACACAACGTTACAACAATGTCAATGACAAGTTACAACGTGTCTGCGTCGATATCTTGTGTTTATATCCTAAAGGTTTATAATATTTTAAACTAGTTTGTTACAATTAACAAGTAAAACAAAAAACAAGTTACAACACAACGTTACAACAATGTCAAGTTAACAATGTCAATGACAAGTTACAACGTGTCTGCGTCGATATCCTGTGTTTATATCCTAAGGCAATCCGCAGGAACTCCCAGAGGGAACTTTCCGCCGGGATAAAATTTAAAGGCTGGCAAGAAGTATTTATTTTATTTATTTATTTATAAATTCAAGACATTACAAATATTGGCCTCGATAAGTTAACTACTTATCATCGAGGTCCAAATCTAACAAAAATTTAACAACAATTTAATACAAATTTTCTTAAAACTAATGTGGTGTGGCAAAAGGCTGGCCTCTCAATACTAAAACAAAATAACAAAAATATAATGTTATTGGCCTCTCAATAACAAAATGGCAAAATGCAAATTACATGTGTCTCTTAAAACACCCGCCCAGCATCAATGCAAAATTTTTTAAGTTTTAGAGTGGTAGCACTGCTCTCCCCACCAAATCGGAGAAAGCTCGTCGTGCCACCGCTACCAGCTGTTTCTTGAATGAAGACTGACAGAAAGAACATAACATGAAATTGAAAAATTACTAAAATTACTAAAGTCCTCAGGATATCCTATTTTGGCCCTGCAAATCCCAGTAATATACCGCTACATAGGGAATATCCCTCGGATCTCCTCTGTACATTATCCTCAGGGATGTAATAACCCTGTGTAATTCCATAAAAGCCTATCAAGGAAATGACATCTTCCCGGGGATATCCCTAGGATGACAACGTAGAATATATAAATAACGTGTAATTTTAAACTAGTTTGTTACAATTAACAAGTAAAACAATTAACAAGTTGAAAAATACGGGTGACAACATAGGGCATGGGATTTCATTATGTGTAATAATAATTAGTTTAGGCGAAATAGGAAAAATTACACTTATTAAGTTAATTTCTGAATTTTGGAATGATTTATTCAAATTTATTTGAATTACGGAAAATCTCCTTGTTAACACAAAAATTTTTAACTTACATTTTAATTAATTATGAAATTAAAAACATTTTGCGTCGATATCCAGTGTCTAGATCCCACAACAATCCGCAGGAACTCACAGGGAACTTTTTGATGGGATACAATATTAAAAGTCTAAAATTTTTAAAAAAATAAATACACAATCGAATAACTTAACAAGCTAACTAACTAAATAACTTTAAAAAATAACTGTTACTAATAAAACTTATACAATGCAATAGTAGTCTAATAACATGTGGCATATCTAAGTTAGTGTCTACTCATCCGACCACAATCCGCAGGAACGCCTAGGGAGCTTTCCGCCGACATGAAATATAAATAAAAGCTACAAGCTACATCCATATTATTTATACAATTTCAATATAAGTGATTAACTTTTTAAAGCTGCAATTGATTTTATTCTTTTTAATTAAAGAACTTTTATGTAGTCGATGTAATTTATTTGCCAGCGTTAAGAATATCCCGGTAAGAATTATCTACTTCGATTGTTCGATTCACCGGTAGAGCTGCAACGTTTTATTAATACTGTACGCAGTGAATAGTATCTGAACATATCGCACGGAAGTTGTATCGATTGTTTTAGTTTAAAAAAATGATTTAAACTAAAGATTAGAAGTTTTTGTTTTATTTATTTACTCCTCATTTTTACGCTATTTGTCAGCGTTTATATTATACCAATTTTCATGTTATTACGCTACACAGAATGTAAAATTTTTATTTATTTATTTATAACTTATTGCAATTTTCGATAACCTAACGATATGGACTAACGCTTGTTCCGAATGGTGTTCAGAGGCACAGGCACAGTCTAATAATATGTTATTGGGAGACAGTCGTGACACTCGTATCGACGCTGCATGTTTGGTGTTGTCCGCCGACAACTAGCGCTTCAAGCGGATGGAACCGGCGTGACTGGAGTCGCGACCGGAACTTTATCCCGGCCCGGATGGGCGGGAACTTTAAAATGTTACTCCAAGTCTGAAATATATTTCGGCCTTTATCACTCAATTGGGATTTAATTTGACAATTTTTATTGTTATCAGCATTGTATAGTCAATGGCATTATTGTCAGCTGTGTGAGTGTTGCACTGATGGCTGCTATCACCTGTGATTGTGTCGTCAACTCGGATGCCAACCACTATAAACGCAAGTGTGCCCACACTAGCGCTCCAAGCCGCTGTTCCTTGCGTAACTGGAGTCGCGCGGTGGTTCCGGCGGACAGCCGAAGTGACGGAGTGTCACGACTGTCTCCCAATAACCTATATATTAGACTGTGGGCACAGGCAACATCCGATAAACTGCTCAGTTCAACTGAACAACTCAAACCCTACAATTACGTGTAATAGTTTAAAATCCTATAAAACTATAAAAAAGTGCTAAAATAAAAATTATTTATATTTGTAAAAGTCTTTTGGATGAGCTTGGCGTCTTTCTAGGCAGCAACTGTAGTATGCCTATCGCCTGAGTTTCGTGACTGACTCTGCTGTGATTCAAGTCAAGTCGTATTCCGCCATTATTCCGTTCCGGTAGCTAGCGGTACTTGGTAGCGTCCATGTAAACAATGTAAAGACTTGGATTAATGTTCTTTGTCTTTCAAGCCTTTGAGCCTTTGTCATTTTTATTTGGCCTTAAGTTAAGCTTTTTTATTTTTTGCGTTATCGCCGCTTTACTTCCTAGGTGATTCGTGATTTCCTTTAGGCCTAGGCCTAATCTGCTTTGCTTTTGACATTTTGAGTTGGCAGTCCTTTGCCGTCCTCACCGTTTTACTTGGGTGCTTCGTGATTCCGTCTGTGAACTGGGTGAGTACCTAATGAATAAGTTATGAAATATTTAGTCTGTTGATATTTGTCTATAGCAAGTAGGTCTAACCTCTGTAATAATCTGAAGCAAGGTAGGCCTAACTTAATGTTAGGTTAGTTTTAGGGTTAAGGGCAGGTAGGCCTAGGCATAACCCTGGGAAAGCTTAGGGGGTGATTCATCACATTCTTCTCTAGATGTTCAGTTACAGTATAAATTTCTCTGTTAAATGTTCCTAGAGGGTTAACACAATTTTGGTAAACTGTGGCTGCACTTCCGCAGACGCCCGGTGGAACTATCAAATGAAAATTATCGATCGATTTGATTGATATATCGACTGAAAGTTATCGAGATGTAACTTACAATCAAATTTATCCATAATTCATGTATAAAAATATCGGGCACTGAACAGATCCAATAGGCCTAACATCTGTTAATCACTCAAATCATAGAATTGTCATGGAGGGCCATACAAAGTAGGCCTAATTGAAAACAGGACTCAAATCATCTAACATCTAGCCGACCGCATCTAGTCCTAGCTGAATACCTCTTTAAAAGAAATGTTTAAATGTCAGCAGCTGATCCATTTTTTCATTTTTTTAATGCCACAAAAAGTCTATCCTATTCCAGTAATTGAAAAAGAGTGATGTTCTCTTCATAGGCCCTAAGGCGAAACTTTGTTATCCGTCTCCACCGTTATTATCGATGTGGAAATTTCGATATTGCGATTACATTTGCTATTCTATCGACGATACAATTAGGCCTAAACGATACGATTACGATTTTATCACCTGATTTGGTTCTGTTCTAATTAAACATACCTTTTGACAATAAAACATATATATTACAAACAAGTAACTGAAAATAACAAAAACAAGTAAATATTTTAGCTAATGTAACCTGCAAAGAACAACACAAAGTAAACTAACCAAGTTTATTGTATAGGTGTATCTTAGTTGTGAGAAGAAGCAGAATTCGTTAGATCTAAAAATGGCATCACCAAATGCTGCCAAATACGAATCAGAAAGATATTTATTGTAATTGTATTGAGGGAATATGTGTTTTAAATGTTCAAAAACACCATTGACTTTGTTGATATAAACATCGCTGTCAATAAAAGTGAAGGAGGTTTATGGTTGGATAGTTAAGTTAGATTATTTTTATGATAGCCTACATTTCTTATCCCAATATTGTTGTTGATTCGATTGTTTTCATCGCACAATTGTAATCACAATTTCAAAATTTCCACATCGATAATAACGGTGGAGACGGATAACGATGTTTCGCCCTTTCCCTAATATAAGAGGTTTTTTAAAGGTTGAATATATATATATATATATATATATATATATATATATATATATTTTTTTTGTTAAAATTTTGACTGTAGGTTAACTTATGTTGAACCTAATCATGTTTGGTGTTTATACTTTTTAATCAACTTAGTTAACTTACAATATAATGAAATCTTTGCTAAAAACTTTTACTTTATATAAACTACCATATGATACATTGAGTTACGAATAACCTATAGGCTATTCATAAAAGATACAATAACTTACCGTTTGAATACAACCAATATATTAATCGACTCGTTCGATAATTTTCATTCGATAGTTTCACCAGGCGTCTGCGGAAGTGCAGCCAAATTGTTAAGGGCATAAGTTAACTAGCACTTGGTGAAGAGTGTCAAAGTCAAGTTTCAAAGGCTAGGCTTATATGGTGCTTTGTTTGAGATTTTGAATCAATCTCTGATGATGCAAGAGCCACTTACTAAGTTACTAGAGTTAACATTCATCCTCTTTTCCTCGGACAAGCTCTCTAAAAAAAGTCCCGGCGGATTTTTGAGAAACCCTTCATTTGTCCGGCTTTGGAAGCAGCCAACTGAATATATCAATATTTAACTTATATTTTTACCGAGACCTATAGTGGTTTTAACTTAGACCTACTAGCGAAACTTCGTTGTCCGACTCCACCGTTATTATCGATGTAGAAATTTCGATAATATATTTGCGATAGTATTGCTATTCTATCGATGACACAATTATACAATAGTATTACGATTTTATCACCTGATTAGTCTTGTTCTAAATATAATTAAAACCAAAACATACCTTTTTACAGTAAAACAACTTGCAAACGAAACAAGTATAGTACCGTAACTGAAAATGAAAATAAAAATAAAAACTCAAAGATCAACACAAAATAAACTACATAAGTAAGTTATATGCAAAACTTATCTTATTTTGAGAAGAAGCAGACTTCGATAAACCTAAAATGGTGTCACACAATGCTGCTAAATACGAATCAGAAAGGTATTTTTTGCTATTGTATTGAGGGAATAAGGGTTTTAAATGTTTCCAAACACCATTTATTTGGTTGTCATTAGGGGTCTGCGGTACAGCAATTTTCAGGTCGGTACGGTTCGGTACGGTACAATATTTGTGTACCTCGGTTCTCGGTACAAAATCGGTACGGTACGGTACGCGTTATTAATATAGGCCTAGCGGTATTAATATCTATGGGTAACACTTCAAATACCCATTTATTTAATTCATTTAACATATTTTACTAGGTTACAACTTTAACAGGAAAAATATCATAATCACTTCACACTTGTGCATGTATGCTGGTGATATTAGTTTAATGCTATGTAGTAAAAATTAACATGAAGTGAGTAGCAGCATCACAACAATAATTGAAAACAGATTTATTTTTGGCTGATAAAAAACTTGCAAACATAAATAGAGATTTTCAAACAAAAGCCCATAGCCTACATGCTGTATCAGTATTTTTTCAATTCGTCGCCTAAATATATAAAAGAACAAAATAATTTTTAACTTAATGAAAAAAAATCAAAGCAGAACTCAAAACTATTTTTAGCAGGCGTTCGTAGCCGCAGTAGGCTAGGCCTATTGTGGAAGCGGCAGATGCCTTCATTGGAGCGGTACCGCCAGTGTTAGAATCAATCATGATTACAATTAATTATTTATTTACTACTAAACGGTTTGTGCTTCACATTTTCTTAAATTCAAATCCTAAACTTATTTCATAAAACTTCCAGGGCAACTGTCATTAAACAAAGACGTAATGTATTAGTAGGCTAGTGAGCCTGACTGTGACTGTGACTAGAGACAGAGCAAACGTTATAAAATAACCAATTGAACCAATCCAACAAGAGTAGGCAAAGTACAGAGAGAAATTAAACGCCAAAGAGTACGTTTATACAACATCTAAACCTCTAGAAGGAACATATATAACGATTTTAAAAGCCAATAAAATATGAACTATAAAGCCAATAAAATGTGTTGGCTAAACAAATTGAAAAATTTGGAATTTTCCTAGTTTTCTTTGATTGATAAATTTATAGGAACAAACAGCTTTTGGGTGGTCTTACTCTTTGCGAAAAGCGGTCGTGTATTATTTCCTAATTGCATTCGGCTAATCCGCCAATCCGGGTCACTTTAGAGGTTAGGACAAATCTTTTCAATCGGCAGTCGACAGTTTTCGTCACTTCTCATCAAACAACTGTCCTTACTGACGCTAGCGTCTCTGGCGGCGGGCATTAATATCACTGTAGTTTGTTGTAGTTGTCACTGAATAAAGAGCTAATGTACTTGATCAGCCGCTATGAGCGCTGTTGCCAACGAGAACACGATTGTCTAAATGGTGTTGGACCGGGAATTGTAAACTACATTCCTATCCGTGGACTCGGCAGTCGGCGAACGCTACTACATCGTTTGTCAGTTTACTTTGCTGAGCGACGATGTCAAGGCATTCTTTTTATGCGTTAATCCATAAAAACAAAGAGATAACGACCAAATATTAATTAATTCCGTTTTCCAAAGTCAAATATAAGTATAGTAGATACATTAATATTTTTGACTTTTGTAATCTGTACCGAACCGGATTTGTACCGATGCCTTTAACCGTACCGAACCGATGACGGTATTTTGCCTTGTACCGTACCTGTACCGAATTTTCGGTGCACCGCAGACCCCTAGTTGTCATAAACATTGCTGTCAATAAAAGTGACAGAGGTTTACGGTTAGATTGTTAGGTTAGATTATTGAGTTTATTTTGAGTTTCATGTTGAGTTTATTTTGCAGCTATCAGGCGAGGAGGGTCCAGGATGAGCGGCGGCGTGGAGCTTGTGATATCACCGGTGGTTGCGAACCCTATCAGCCACTACTTCCACCGGAGTCCCGGCTACTGCTTCATGCTTGGTTTCTTTTGCAGCTGTGAGGCAAGGAGGGTCCAGGATGAGTGGCGGTGTGGAGCTGCTGACTTCACCTGTGGTCGCGGCCTCGGCGGACTCCATCAGCCACTACTTCCACCAGAGTCCCGGCTACTGCTTCATGCTTGGTTTCTTTTGCAGCTGTGAGGCGAGGAGGGTCCAGGATGAGCGGCGGTGTGGAGCTGCTGACTTCACCTGTGGTCGCGACCTCGGCGGACTCCATCAGCCACTACTTCAATTTAATGTATCATTATTTTTTATGTAGTAATATGTTAACATTGTAATTTATTTATACATTATTGTACAACGAAGATATCATTAAAACTTTGTCAAAGAACTAGCTGATTTTTTTGTCCCATATTCATTCAAGGAGGCGGTTAAACAATTTGATTTAAACTAGTGTACATAGTTTTGTCCTTCTTCTATTATAAATTTAAAAATTTTTTATTTTAATGTGAGGTTTTGAACTGTAAACTTATGGTTATTTTGTTATTTATTAGATTTAAAAAGTTTTCCAGCAATCCAATTTTAGAAGTATGAAGCTAAAAATGTGATTCATAATTGGTTTTCTCTGAATATGTTCCATTCACAAAGATCCCTCTAAGGAATTAAAGCTCAACAATATCATTTAGTCACAACTGACATTCATTATTCTTAGTGCAAACTAATCTGTCACCCAAATTCATATTTTTTTTATTAAAAAGTTATTTGATAATTAAAACCTTAACTTGTTAAACGTTTTTTGATTTACAAATTTTGAAAATATCTCATGCACTAAACAATCTTATGAAAAACTTCTAGTGATTATTGTTACCAGAGCAGAAAAAAGCTGGGAGATCTTATCCGCATGAAGCTCTTCAACATTTCCAGAAAGTCCCCAGAATATCCTAATTTTTCCTACCATGCTCTCTAGTTCAGATATCCATCTTGTTTCATTTTATATTGAGATTAAAATTTAAAAAATAATCTGTCACTTTAAGTGATTTGTTTAGAGAACAATATTTTAGTAATACTATTATAGAGCAAAACATGTAATTTATAATGTTACCTGTAAATCTGTTCTATTCCGTAACTGCATTCTTTGAACTGATCACCTCAAATTCAAAACCAATATAACTTATCTTAACCTCTCACACATTCTTTGTATTTTTCCCCCAAGTCCATTTCATTGAACCACTTCTGTGACACACACGTAGTTTAATTGATTTAATTACAGTTTTTAAATTTAAAATCTACTGTTGACAAATAATATTGTATGTATATATTTTATAAAGTCTAACAATATCCACAGTATCATTACATAATGTACCTTATGAAAAAACTGTATTGATTATTGTTACCACAGATTAACACATAAATATCAGTTAATTTTCATCCCTTGTCATACTAAACTGATTATTTTGTGTAATTAGCTGGTACATTTTATTAAGGGAGATCTATAGTTGGGAGATGACTTGTTGGCCAGCTAGGGAAAAAGGGATTGAGGGGAGGTTACCCCCACCTCAGTGATTTCTAGATCTACTATTGGTTAATTTTTAATGTCTTATTTTATTTCAATGCTAATTAACAGCTGACAGTGGTGGGGGGTATCTCCCCCTTCACTAGCCAACAAGTCATCTCCCAACTATAATCGCCAGGATTCCCTTTTGTCATTTCCAGGAAGTCTCTGTGATATCCAATTTTTCCCTGGCATGTCCGCTAACGGGAAATGTTATTCTTCAGATATCCCTCTCTAATCCTCAGCAGGTCCGCACAAGGAATTGCAAGATCACCAGGATATGCCAATCATATCCCGCTGGGATATCCCGGGACGCGGGGTTTACCCGGACATTCGGCATTCCATGGGAGATCCTTTTCTGGTCCCAAGGATAATGCGGGATGTCCCGGGGATAATCAAAATATCCCGTTATCCTCATGATGTCCCTCACAAGGATCTCAAAAGGATTTGCGAAATCCCCAGGATATGCTAATCATATCCTCAGCAGTTCCCTAAAAGGAATATCTTATTCATAGGATTTCCCTGGGATATTCCTAGGATGTCATATCAAAAATCTGGGTGATCCTCAGGATATCCCGCCAGGATATCCCGGAATGCGGGGTTTACCCGGACATTCAGCCTTCCCTGCGACATCCTTTTCTGGTCCTAAGGATAAAGTGGGATGTCCCTGGGATAATCACAAAATCCCGTTATTTCCCCAATATCCCTCACAAGGACCTTAAAAGGATTTGCGTGTTCCCAAGGACATACCAATCATATCCTCAGCAGGTCCCCAAGAGGAATATCTCTTCCCTGGGAGATCCTTATCTGGTCCTAGGGATAAAGCGGGACGTCCCAGGGATAATCTTAATATCCCGTTATCCTCTTGATATCCCTTACAAGGACCTCAAAAGGATTTGTGTGATCCTCAGGATATGCTTATTATATCCTCAGAAGTTCCCCAAAAGGAATATCTCATCCACAGGATTTCCCTGGGATATTCCCAAGATGTTGAATCAAAAATCTGGGTGATCCTCAGGATATCCCGCCAGGATATCCCGGAACGCGGGGTTTACCCGGACATTCGGCCTTCCCTGCGAGATCCTTTTGTGGTCCTAAGGATAAAGCAGGATGTCCCTGGGATAATCCCAATATCCTGGTAAATTGATCTTGAGGATATCCTGAGGACGTTTTTGTGCTGTGTGGGATGACATACGGTGTTCACTTATGGGGGAATTCATCTTTAAAAAACCAACAGAGAATCTTCAAAATAAAAAAAATTATTCGAGTAATAGCTAAATTGAAACAGAAGGATTCATAAAATCCTTTTGTAAATCGGCATTCCAACAACTTAAAATTTTAACACTCCCATGTATTTACATTTATCTAACTCTTGAATATTACAAAAAACAAAATTTGTCCTTACACCAAACACCCCAACATTCTTATTACACTAGGCACCAACTACAAACAATAGACTTTCATAGATTATAAATGCATGGAAAATTACCTATTCCTTCAGGAAGGCACTTATTCAAGTTCTTTCCAAATGAAATTAAAGAAATACATGAACTAAACTATTTTAAAATAAAACTTAAGGCCTACCTCACTACGAATGCTTTTTACTCTCTGCAGGAGTTTTGTGATAAATTTACACCATCTTAGATAAGTTCTCAAGTCAGTCTGTTAAGTTTTCAGTTTATGTACAGTTAACATAACTTACATATCCGCTGGTGCACCCACCGCATCTAAGAACTGCGGGCCTTCTTATTGTTTATGTACAGTTAACTATATGTTGCATACAGATAACTTATGTTAGTTTATTTTATTTTTAGTTTACCTTAATTCATTTATTTCATTGTATTATGCAATTCCAATTTCAATTGTATAACGCATCAAATGCTTGTTTGTACAAGTTCATGGTAATAAAGGAATTTTTGATTTGATTTGTAGGCGCTATTAACGCTTATTTGGGGCGCTCTTGGCTGTCGATCATGGGTGCTTTTTATCGAAGGTGGGGGACACTGTTTATCGCCGATTTGGGGCGAAATTTAATTCTGATATAATCAGGGGCGCAATTTAACTCTGATATTATCAGGGGCGCTGTTAACTGTTGATTAGAAGGCAAAGGCAAATGTTTACCGCTGGTCAGGCACGCTCTTTACCGTTGATCAGGGGTGCTTTTTTGACTGGCCAGGGGTTATATCTACCTCCAGTCAGGTCGCTCTTTACAGCTGAACAGGGGCGCTATTTACCATAGTTAAAGGACCCTTTTTGCCAGCGGATGGGGGAGTAATCTAACTCCGATTAGGAGAGCTATTTCCCGTTGATTAGGGGCGCTTTTAACCGTCGGTTGGGGGCGCAGTTCAACTCTAATCAGGTGTATTTTGGCTATCGGAGGTGATGTCTCACGCCGGTTTAATTATGACTATTGGGGCGCTTTATACAGCCGATCAAGAGGCTATTAACTATCTTTTGAGGGCACTCTTTACCGGGAATCAGGGGCGCACTTTGCACCGATCAAGGGTGTTTTTTACCACTGGTCGGGGGCGTTTTACTGCCGATCGGAGGCGCTCTTTATCGCTAATTAGGGACACTTTATTGCAGAACATCTCCCCCGCGATGGCGCCCCACGGGCCTCGGCGCCCTAGGCGGTCGCCTAGTTCGCCTATATGGTAGAGCCGGCCCTGTAAATAATGATTTTGATCAGAGGCGGATTTGGAAATTTGCCGCCCCTGGGTTATTAAAAAAGTGCCGCCCCGCAATTGCCTAACTTTTTATCCAGACTTATTGTCCCAATTTCCATGCTATTTCGACAAGTGTGGACAAAATAAGCCGAAATGGTGTTTATTAAGGAACTTAAAATTTAACAACTAGAATTTAAAACTTTTGCGTTGCAATGCAATTACTACCAAAGTGTGACTCAAAGAGCATTACTGTTAGTGCATTTGGCTGGTCCTTTGACCATTTTGAGACACAATAACAAGTGCCGTAGCCGACATCTGACAGTCGAAAACTAGCCTGTAGGTGCGTGCGTTAGTGAGTTCACGGCCGGTGGAATAGATCGGTGTGTGAGGTCCTTTTTGTTATTCTCCTCTTTATAAAATAAACTGTAATCACACAGATTGTTTACTTGAAGTAATAAGTTAATAGCAAAATACAATGTGCAGTTATGTAGGCTAGGTTATATAATAAATAAAATAATAAATTTAGATCTTAAATTTTATTTATGTAATCGAAAGCATATTTTTTAAGAATTTTTAACCTTTATTTTTTATTTCTTCTTATATTCTTCAACAGAAAATGATTCAAATTTTTAATGAATAATATTTGTGTGTAAAATTCTACTAGGATCCAGGTAATCCACGAACATCATTTAAACAATAATTGTAGGGGGATGGGGAGTAGAAGAAGTGTTTTAACTCATGAAATAATGCATTGTATACAAAATCATTGATTGTGCTTCTGATCAGCATGAACCCGGGGCGGACCAATAGGTCTATTATAAGGAATAGGTATATTTTATATTTCTTTTGGGTCAGACGAAGGTCCTGAGGACTGTGCAGTCTGAGGCGAAGGCAGCCTCGTGACCAACGCAGCGCGGAGGACGGTGACCGGCGCGGCGACCGGTGTCGTTGTATAGCAACGGACTCGCCTGCGGCTCGATGGGGGCTCCGCCCCCATGCCCCCTCAGGGTTTTGCCCAGAAATTCGTTAATTGTTGTTTAAGTCGCATATAATGAACAGATTACATATGAATATAAGAGTTTGTAAATGAGCAAAATAGCAAAATAAATGAGTTTGTAAGTTTATTTATAACATAAATTAACTCCCACGACTGCAGAAATAACCTAAATTTGAACTTGTGCAACAAACTCAATCTAAGGAATGAAAATATATTCGCCTACGGCTCGTTTTCAGAGACTCTTTCCCCAAACCTCCTTCCCTAATTCCCCCGAATTCTATAAAGGTTAATGGAGTTGTGAATAAATTTTGTATGTAGGTATTGTATAAGTATTTACTTAAAATTATAAAATTCATATAAATAAATATATGAAAAAATTAAATGGATAAACTGCATAAAAATGTGCATTAGATCATCGAAAACAATGAAAAATTCCATTAAAACAAAATAATTGAAAATCTTAACAAAGTGGATAAAACTTGCCAAAAACCCCTTTTATTTACAAAAATACTATTCAGTTACTATCCTTCAATTAGTTGTGTTGAAATTCCAGGGAATAACATAACGATCCAGTAATATTGAACATACAATGATAAATACATAATGTAATATTGGCATTCATTACAATTCCTTCATTTCAGTTTTTAATGATGTAAAACTTTAAATTTACCTAATTTCCTAAAAAATTACTGTCAAGGCAAATAAAAAAACTTCAAGTTTCTAAATACAATAATACAGTAGTTACTAACAAAAGTATGTTAAATAATGGTTAAAATATTAAAGTTACCATACACATCAAAGGACATATGTTTTAGCCGTAGGACCAGGTCATTAAATAACAATCAAAGTAAAACAATCAGTTGCTTGATATAGCAATTCGTTCCGACTCACTTTCAATAGAAGAATACGTGATATTGAAAATCAGGGGCGCCGGAATTCTACCCCCAGGAAAAGTACCCCCATGAAAAAACGCTACGTCATTTTGACGTCACAGGTATGGGGGTAGTTTTCCGGCCGCGAACTTTTGAAGAGAATACATTAAACTCTACTTCAATCATTGGTTACGCACTTTTATAATTTATTTCTATAATGAACAATTTAAGCAATGTTTTGTAAGTTTACTAGGGGTGGAAAACTACCCCCGGAATTCTACCCCCGGAATACTACCCCCAGCAAAACTACCCCCGGCAAAACTACCCCCGGCAAAACTACCCCCGGAATACTACCCCCAGGAAATCTACCCCCGGAATTCTACCCCCGGAATACTACCCCCAGCAAAACTACCCCCAGGAAAACTATCCCCGGAATTCTACCCCCAGCAAAACTACCCCCAATGGACTAGACCGGGAATCCTACACCCGCGAAAGTACTTCCACGTACACAATTAATTAAGTATTTAACAATTGTTATTTTATGTACGTGTTCTGGTATTTAAAACATTTCTATTATAAAATAATAATATGATAAATTTACATTAATACAAACTTGCCCTTCGGGTGATCTCGTTTTCTACCCTCACTCGCTGTCAAGTTCTATAATATAATCCAGTAAATTTGTATTCAAAAGTTCCCCTCGCTAGAAAAAATTGGGGTAGTTTTGATTTCTTTTGTTTCTTATGTTTTTTGGGGTGCTGAATCCGAATCTGAGGTTTGCTAACAAAATTTCTTGACGGAACATTGTCAAAAATCAAAAAAATGTGAAAAATTTTTATTTTTTTGTAATTTTTTGCTTATAACTCAAGAACTATTAACTTTTTGTAAATAATGTACATTATAAAAATTAAAGTACACAAAATTTGCTACAAAATGCACCCCCTATTTGTTATTCTCCGATGAACCGTTTGGGCTCCAGGGCTGTTTGAATATTGGAGTTTTAGCGAATTTACCCATAGGGAATACGCTCTTACGGTAGTAGTCACGGTAAGACCTAAGACCGGGACCATGTTACTTTTCCGTGTTAAGGTCCCCCAAAGCCAAAAACGCCGTTCATTCAAACTGATATATATGTATATATACAGGGTGTCCAGCTTCCACCTTTACAAACTTTTCCAGGTTATTAAGCATGCCAAAACAAACAGAAAAATCATATAAACATATGTCCGGAAATGCTTCGTTAAGCCGCTAGCCGCCATTTTGTTTTTTACACTTAAGAATTTTTATTTCCCTAACGGGTTGTTGTATGGAGTTCATATTTGGCATATACCTTAATCACACCAATGCTCATTTTTAGAAAAAATATTATTTTTTTCCGATGTATATTTTTAAAATGGCGGCCATTTTAAATTTTTAAACTCAAATATATAAAAAACCGCAAATTTTATAAAAATTTTACTAGACACACAAAAGTTGACAAATTAAATTATCTAAACAGTGATACCAAGTTTGTAAGGATCCGGCAACAAATAACGGAGTTATGGCGGTTTTCCTGTAGAAAAACACTGATTTTGCACTATGATTAATGCCAATTTAGGTTATTTTAAGAGAAAAATCTCAATAACTCCGTTATTTGTTGTCGGATCCTTACAAACTTGGTATCACTGTTTAGATAATTTAATTTGTCAACTTTTTTGTGTCTAGTAAAAGTTTTATAAAATTTACGGTTTTTTAGATATTTGAGTTTAAAAACTTAAAATGGCCGCCATTTTGAAAATATACATCGGAAAAAAATAATAATTTTTCTAAAAATGCGCATTGGTGTGATTAAGGTACATGCCAAATATGAACTCCATACAACAACCCGTTACGGAAATAAAAATTCTTAAGTGTAAAAAACAAAATGGCGGCTAGCGGCTTAACGAAGCATTTCCGGACATATGTTTATATGATTTTTCTGTTTGTTTTGGCATGCTTATTAACCTGGAAAAGTTTGTAAAGGTGGAAGCTGGACACCCTGTATATTATACATGTATATATGTATATGTCAGTTAACACGATAACTTTAGAACCAAAACTCCGATTTTGATAAAATTTGGTACAGGAATGTAAGGCAGCATTTACTTGATCGAGTTCGCAAACCAGAATGATCGGACAACATTAACGGGGTTTTATGGGGTTTTAAATGGGTTACCTTTTGATTTTTGGCTTTTTTTTAACCTTAGTTTATAAAATTCAACAAATTTAACCTAAACTATTTAAAAGAGCTCAAAAAAACAAACAATTTGGTATTTTGAATTTTTTATTTAGCTTATATGGTTATGGAGAAAATCCAAATATAAGTTTTCCATAGTTTTCTTATGGGAAATCAACAAAACCCTCTATCTTGCTTATTTATTGACATATATTTATAAAACTGTTTATGTACATTCATTAGAAAAGGTATATCCTTTATTTACTTACAAAATCCATATGGCGACAGACCTATATACTTTCCCCCATCAGGTTTATGGTGAAAATAAAAATAACAGAAATTGATCAAATTTGGTATGCACATTCATTATGCAAGTTTTAACTTATATTTCCTTACAAACCCATATGGTAATACCCTTCGTCGCAGCAGACCTGCGTACTACTTAGCGAATTTCTAAATTAGAAATATTAATTTTGACTAGATGAACCCGTAAACAAAATTTCATTACGTGCTCATAAATAGGGATATAAATGACTATATATTCTCCTAATGATACACATCGTAAAAGAGTATGTAGGTATGCTGCCACGGGGAACACTAAAAGTAGGTTTTTAGCGTAAAAAAGATATTTCAACCATATGAAGATACATACTAAGTTTCATCAATCTCTGTCCATAAGTAAAAGAGTTTTCCTTTTCTCAATATGATTTACATGGGAAAAGAGTATGCAGGTTTGCTGCCATGATAAGAACAAAAACCAAGATTTTTTAACATAAATGGTTGAATCTCAACCTAATGAAGCTAAATACCAAGTTTCTTCCAAAAATATTGGTTAATAAGTGAAATATTAACACATCCTTATTCTCCATAAGATTAATGTTGGAGCCCCAAAATACAATGTACTGTTTTTAGACTTTTTAATATCTCGGTAACCAAATAAGATAGAGCAAAGCTTAAAAATACTAAGTTGTGTGTTTTTTTTAGCTAAATCCAATGGTGAAAATAAAAATTAAATATTTTTAAAAATTATTGATGAAAAATGCAAAAAACCCATTTTTGGGGTACAAAAACCCCAAAACTACCCCTTCCGGTAGGTCGATCATTCTGGTTTGCGAACTCGATCAAGTAAATGCTGCCTTACACCCCTGTACCAAATTTTATCAAAATCGGAGTTTCGGTTCAAAAGTTATCGTGTTCACTGACATATACATATATACATATAATATATATATATACATATAAATCAGTTTGAATGAACGGTGTTTTTTGCTTTGGGGGACCTCAACACGAAAAATTAACATGGTCCCGGTCTTAGGTCTTACCGTGACTAACTTACTACCGTAAGAGCGTATTCCCTATGGGTAAATTCGCTAAAACTCCAATATTCAAACAGCCCTGGAGCCCAAACGGTTCATCGGAGAATAACAAATATGGGGTGCATTTTGTAGCAAATTTTGTGTACTTTAATTTTTATAATGTACATTATTTACGAAAAGTTAATAGTTCTTGAGTTATAAGCAAAAAATTACAAAAAAAATACAAATTTTTCACATTTTTTCATTTTTGACAATGTTCCGTCAAGAAATTTTGTTAGCAAACCTCAGATTCGGATTCAGCACCCCAAAAAACATAAGAAACAAAAGAAATCAAAACTACCCCAATTTTTTCCTATGGTAAACACTAATTGACTGCATTAATAGGCCTATGCTTTAGTTTTATATTACCAATCTTCCCTTAATCCTTTACAGGGTTTTAGCTGTGTATTTTTGAAAATGCTTTTTTTGAGTGAAAATGGAATTGTGGGTGATGGTGAGTTAATGTTATTTGTTTCATGTTATATATTTTACAAAACAATATAATAAATTAATGGTATTATTATTTAAGGTATTTTTTTATAAATTGTTTGGAAAAATGTGTATGCAGCAACTGATAAAAGAAAGCAGAAATTTCCTTCAAAGTTCATTCATGTTCAGGTGTTACATAATATTTATTAGATGACAATGTAGGCACTATGTGCTTCAAACCTGAAAGTTAAATAGAAAAAATCGGAATAATAATATTCACAATAATCTGAAGGAATTTTGTTCACTCTGATCACTCGCCACCGAGATGGACAAGATTCAGCAGTAAAATTCTATTACCGTATTACTGGTTGTACTAGATATATTGAGTTATATACTTTTCAGACTATCTAGATTTACAAAACGTGAGTTAAGTTACATAAGCATAAAGTGTATCCTATCCTATACTGTAACACGAGTAAGTTATATATTTGTATGTGTGTATGTTTGCACACGGATCTCAAAAACAGCTAAAACCATTTGCTTCCAACATTGCAGATAACATAGTTTTGGGATGAATTTAATATAAATACAGGTCTCTATGCCAGAAAAAATCTTATTTCTTTATAATCATTCATTCAAATTTTAAAAATTTTAACATTGGTCTTATGGAGTTAAAAAAAAATAAATAAATAATGAAAACACTAGACTCAACTGTCAAAGTGCAGAATAGGCCTATGGGTTCCACATGTAGTTTTGCATGGCAGCCAATTACTAAATTATTAAATGGTACTATTTTATGATGAAAATAATCTATAATTTTTTAAATCGTACTTCATACTGCTGATTATGAATAAGAATAAAAGTAATGTAAAAGTATATAAAACAACAAATCAATTTGTAGAATTACATTTGGATTTAAAAACAAAAGCATTAGAAAGAATAAAGCAAACACCAGCTAACTAAATAATTCGAATCCACGTGTTACACAATCAACATGTGTTTTAACAAATATACACGAGACCCGTAGGCCTACATTGAAGCAGTCTGAAAGCACAGAAAAAGGAAGCTGAAAGGCGAGTGAGTGGAGGGAACGAGCTCGTCTTGAACAAGAAATAAGCCTTTTTGCACCGGACTGTCTGTAAATGATATTACCAAATTTTATCTATGATATAACTACCAAAAATATTACTTTTTAAGTTTACCGAGCTAATGCTTGGCCCCCAGGTGCTGAAAATTATAAACCTAATATCAAAGTATATCATGGTACGGTAATGTATATATTTTATTTGATGTCAATAAAACCATACAGCTAAAAGCCTGTAATGGATTGAGGAAAGATTGGTTATATAAAACTAAAGCCTATTATGGAACTTGACGGCGAGTGAGGGTAGAGAACGAGATCACCCGAAGGGCAAGTTTGTATTAATATAAACTTAACATTTCTATTATTTTATAATAGAAATGTTTTAAATAGCAGAACACGTACATGAAATAACAATTGTTAAATACTTAAGGAATTGTGTACGTGGAAGTACTTTCGCGGGTGTAGGATTCCCGTTCTAGTCCATTTTGGGGGTAGTTTTGCTGGGGGTAGAATTCCGGGGGTAGTTTTCCGGGGGTAGTTTTGCTGGGGGTAGTTTTGCTGGGGGTAGAATTCCGGGGGTAGTTTTCCGGGGGTAGTATTCCGGGTCTAGTCCATTGGGGGTAGTTTTGCTGGGGGTAGTTTTGCTGGGGGTAGTATTCCGGGGGTAGAATTCCGGGGGTAGAAATCCGGCTGGTGTTTGGTTTGCTATAATGTTAATTTAGAGCAACCAAATTAAATAATCATGTATTTATAAAACTGGGGGTACTTTTCCGGCCGCGAGCTAAAACTCTATGCCACTTTAAGCTCCGCCCCTCGTGACGTCAAAATGACGTAGCGTTTTTTCATGGGGGTACTTTTCCTGGGGGTAGAATTCCGCTACCCCGAAAATCATCATGATAATTTTTAAGTTTGATAATTTAATTGATATTGGTACTGTGCAAGATATGTCTATGTGCAAAGTTGAGGTTCTGAGTAAAATATTATAGTAGTTGTAAAATTACGTCTACATGGGATAAAATTCCCCGCAAAAATAAATAAACATTTAATTATGTTTAATTGTGTAGACTGGGGGGCAAAAATTCATAGAACCAAACTTGTAGTAACTTGAAAGATGTTAACGAGGATTGCCTCAGATGTTATAATTTGGCCGCTAGAGTAGAAAAAAATAATGTCATATTTATTTTGGGTAAAAATGTTTGGTCGCTAAATTTTGAAATCAGATAGTTTTCTGGGGCAGGAAATAAAAAAGCTTTTTTATTTTAAATGAAAATACTGTACTGCCACCTTTTTAAATTAAACATTAATTTATCACGCACTAAAAGATAAATAAATTGTGTAATCTGCCATTTTAGTTAAAATTTTTGTTGAATTGTAAAATTTAAATTAGCATCAGGTAAAGTCAATGATGTACTTCCTAATGAGTTCGTTAGAAATTAAGTGCCATCCCAAATAAAGAACCAATTTTTGGGAGGACTATCGTGCAAATATGATACTGTCTTACCGGGTGTCCCATACCAACCTTGCACCTCTTTTAAAATTGTACAAATAAAAGCAAATTGTGCCGTTGTAGGTAAACACATTTTGCTCTGTTGATTGACACTGATTTCAATACAGAGGGGACCAGACGTAATTTTGAAGCAACTTTAAAATTTAATATTTTAACCCTAATCATACTGATTTAGAATAATAAATAGCATGACATTATTTTTTTTTATAACTGGGGAAAATTTAACATACATTATGTCTGAACATTTTACATATAACAGAACGTACCAAACATGTAAATTCATTTAAAATAATATACCATCATAAAACATCAATTATCACGTGATTAGTTTTACTAAACATTTAAATACATGTTCATTAATCTCCGTCATGTTGTAAATTTAATAAAAAAAACTTTTTGGACCAAACTGACAATTTTTGTTGGAAACGTATTTAAAAGAGTCTAAGACATTTTTGTGCTGAGACATTTTTGCTTAACCTAAAATGCTCAGAGAAAATGAGGAAAATCTAAATTTCAACCTCAAATATTCAATAAACTGCTAAAATTACGCGTACAAGATCAAATTGTAAAGTTTTCTTAAAAACCGTGTAAAACTAAAAAAAAAATTATTTAAAGTGAGAGTTTGTATTTGACATCAGTGACTTCCGGTCTGGAGAGGTAATTTCAGATACACCCTGTACATTGGGCTCCAGTGCCCTCGGTCACTTACCCGGTCTGGCCCCCTCGGTCTGGCCTTCAGAGCCGCACTTGAACAGGCAAAAGGTAGCCGCTGGTAATTTGCATCCTCCAGGTCAATCTTCAAAGATCCTGGGGGGCTGATAACCTTCTCGATCAGCTCACCCGAGAACTTGGCACTGATGCGCTCCTTGTCAGTGAATAGTATCGGGACAAGAGATCCAAACACTTGGATCTCCGACAGCCTCGGTACTGCTGCATTTTGGGCGCATAACACGCAGGGTGTCTTAGAGCGGAGTCACGGACACGGCCGAGGATTCGTCTGGGCTTGGTATAGGGACGTGAGCACGTGACTATCTTCAGTTGCTACCTCACCCCGAACGAGGCCATCCAGGACTTCTGTGACAAGATAGACAGCCTAGAGGAGTGCATTCTTGGCACCAATGGGCACGTCGTCGTTGACAGTGATTTCAGTGCCAGGGCCGTCGAGTGAGTAATGCCCTTTACCAACTGCCGGGGGAAATGCATCCTGATCTTCATCGCCACTGGTCTTGTCGTCCTCAACCAGGGAGACACACCTACTTTTCTGCACCCAGGGCAGAGAGGCACGATCCCCGACATCATCTTTGCATCTGAGTCGCTTCTTCCGAGGATCTCTTGGTAGAGGGTTGTGGAGGACTACACGGGTAACGACCAACAGTTTATTGTCTTTCACCTGCATGATAAGGCAAATTGTATAGTTTCCACATCTCGGTAAAGGCCCCACCGGTGGTACACCAACAAACTGGACGTGGTCAAGTTCACCGAAGTTATCTCTCGGGGAGATAACTCCGAAGGGGAATCCTGGCGAGGCTGGGGCCGAGGCACTAGTAACATCCACAATGGAACTGATCGTCTGGGCCTGGGACCAGTGTATGTCGCGAGAAAACCTAGACGCCACAAACAACGCTTTTACTGGTGGACTGAAGAGATTGCGGAACTCAGAAGAACATGTTTAAGAACTAAACAAGCCGCCACAAGAGCGAGAATTCCCGTAGACAGAATTTATAAGTCGGAGGCCTATAAAGCTGCGAGAAAATCTCTCCTCCAGGCCATCAACAGGAGCAAGGCGAATAGCTGGAGAAGACTTTGTGACTTTGTTGACTCCGACCCATGGGGTCTGGGTTACAAACTCGGCACATGCTCTCCACCTTCCATCGTGGAGGGCGCCACCATGGGAGGATCGTTACTGCGTTGTTTCCTGAACATCCGCAGCGACCGCCGGTTGACTTCTGACCGGTAGAGAACGTTCCACTCTCCACAACTGAGGAGCGCTAAACCTCTGTTCTCTCCCAAAAGAAGTTTGTTCTCAATACAATACTCTTGAAAAAATTGTTTGTAATCTATTAATATTTTTTAGTTTTTTCAGTAATTTAAATTGCCCAGGCAGTATTTTTTTTATTTTTTTTTTTTAGATTCATGATTCCTACTTCTGGACATTGATACAAATTCATAGAATAATATTTTTTGTGTATGTGGTGTTATAATTTTCAGTAGTCCTTGAGTCAGGGGAATCAATGGTTATTGATCAGTGAAAGTCAAGGAAAGTGAGTGAAATTAATTACATATTTTCTGTGGATGCTATGTAATTTAAAAACAATTTTATGATTAAGTTTGAACCCATAATCTTAGAGTGTTAGGAGAAAATGGTGATTGAAATTTAGATTTTTCACAATAAGAATAACATGGAACAAATTTTCAACTCCATTATCTCTGAACATTTTAGATTAAACAAACATGTCCCAGCACAAATATGACAGACTCTCCTTTTAAATATTTTTCCATCATAAATTATTAGTTTTGTTATAAATTATTTTATTTTTCCATGAAATATACAATATGGCGGAGATTATTAAAACTGCATAGAAAAGTCCAACTAATTGTATGATATTCAATATTTTATGATGAAATATTATTCAAAACGAGTTTCTAAGACATTTCCATGCTTGGACGGCTCTTTAAACACAAAATGTTCAGAGATAATAGATGTGAAATTTTCCCCATGTTATTCTTATGGAAAAAAAAACTAAATTTCAACCGCCATTATCTCCTTAACTGTTAGAATTAGAGGTACAAATTTGAGCGCAAAATTGTCTTAAAACTACATGTAGAATCCCAAAATTGTTAAAAAAGTTGGGGTTTGTATTTAAAACTAGCGACTTCCGGTCTGGATAGGTTACTTCTGGTACACCATGTAGAGGTATTCAATATGTATACGAGGGTATGTATCTACATTGAAATTAGTGTCAATCGCCAGAGCGCAACGGGTCAGCTACCTATAACAGCACAATTTGTTTTTGTGAAAAATTATTTACTTCTTGCAGAGGAAGCAGGAGGGGTTCGAGGAACAGTCTTTGCGTTTGTGACCCTGGCTTCCGCACTGAAAGCAGTTGTCACTCCTGTCGGGCACTTTAAGAGTGGCCGAAACCGGGACAGCGGAAGCATCTTAAAACTACTACACTCCGTTTGAGCCTGCAACTGACCCAACTCTGAGGCGCTGAAGGCTAAGCAGCTTATTGACATGCCTTTCGCCCCTCTCAGCAACAGCCATTAGTGTTAGGCTATGTCAGCCACACCCTCACTCCATCAGCAGGTATCTCCTGGAGTGCCACCTCCTCTTCAGTAGAGAGGGCATCAAGGTCCTGAATCTCAACTGAGCACTTTGTTTCTAGGGCCTTGATAAGGCCTTTGTCCCCAAGCACAATCTTGAGGGAAGCGGCAAAACTAATCTTGTCTTTCGAATTCCCCAGTTCGAGTTTCCCTGTTCTGGGTTCGCCACTTGATAATGGTGGTCTGGGGGTGGACTTGATAATGGTGTCGGTCTCTGCCAATTTGGCCTGCGATTAGATTTGGACCAGAACCTCGGCCTCCCTTAGGGCTTGATCAAAATCGCCTCCGTCCTGGGCTTTTTGGGCCTGGTTCTTGCAGGCTTCCTGACCTCCATACCTGACCTTTCGTGCCAGGGGCCTCCATAACCGGATCAGAGACTTGGGCCTTCTTCCCTTTTGCAGGCGTCTTCTTTGAGGCAGCCTCTGCGCTGTTTTAGCTGCCATTCCTCCCATTTCGACAAGCGTCTCTCCCAGTTCCCCGAAGATGTTTGAGTGGCAGATACCTGCGAGCAAAGAGGTGTCGATGGAATTGACGCTAGGATCGGGACAGCTGCTGGTGCAGAATCCCCTGCCAGAGCAGGAACTAAAACAGAAGCCGGAAAATCTTCAGTCTGCGTGGAAGCAGAAACGAAGACTGGTTTCAGTGCTGGGTTCAGTTTCCTAAGCTCAGGGCTTCCCGATGAAGAACCTCCCTCATACGCCTCAGTCGCTTTCTGGCTTGGGTCTGAGACTCAGCCAGATGAGCTTGAGGCGAAGCAGAGATCACTTGGTTCATGACGTCGTGCTCCTGCTTCACCGCCTTCAGCCTGATCTTACAGCATTCCTTGATTTCTCCAAGGAAATCCTCGAATTTCGGAATTCCGTCCATCAACTTATTGATGTTCTTCTGAATAGGAGAGCCTTGGATATCTCCTTCAAAAGAACTTTCATTTTCTTCAGCGACTAGTCCTCCTCGTTGGCATCATCCTGCTGCTGTTGAAGCGTTAGTTTGCAGTTCAAATGCGGCACGAAGAGGGCTTTTCCTGGGAGGAGCTCCTTGGATCCTGGCTAGTGGTGTTACCGGCTCGGTCACCTCCATTGCCTAATCAATCTTCTCCTTCTTCTTTCCGGATTCGGACGATGATCCTGCATCCGACGATCCTTGAACGGCACCGGCGGAGGGGAGGTTTTAAGGCTCCTCATCAGCATTCTAGTTGTCAAGGTCAGAGACCTCTGCATTATCGAGCTGCGCTTTAAAAGCCGCTTAGGTAACGGCTTGTTACCTTTACGTTACTCGTGTTTGTGGTTTTATGCTCCATGCTTTTTTGCGACACACTTTACAATAAGCAAAAGTTGCATCATTATCTACCAAGTCTAACAATTTGCTAGGCCTAATTTCAAGAAGTATTTTAGCATCAATCCACAATATTTATGAACTTTAATCTTTTTAGTAGCTATTGTGCATTTAACAACTATTAACATCCAAAAAAGAAAAGATTAACAATTTAAAATATTCCAAGCACAAATGTACATCAATAAATTGATTTGTCTTACATTTGTGAAAAATCCTCAAAAAATTCTACAATAACCGGAATTACAGATGACTGAAGCACTAAAAGTCCCCTCAAATTCATCATTAGGGTGGATTTCCCTGACTTTCCAGACTTTTTGCCCATTTCCCTGACCATGATTTATTCCGTGACATTCCCTGACTTTCCAGAATGTGGACTCCTTGAGTTAAGTGTATAATCCAAAAATTTAATTACTTAAAAGTAGGGGTTAGTGTTATGAATTACTGTAATGACTTCCGGTCTGGAAAGGTTACTTCTGATACACCCTGTACATTGAAATTACTGCCAATCGATATTGCATAACTGGTTAACCTATGGCAAAATTGATTTTTTGTTAAAACAGGTGGTCTGGGGCAGGCCTATGTAGCCTTGAGTACGTATTTATTAAATTTTCAAGAGTCAATGTTGAAAGTGGGCTCAAAGTTCTCCTATTAAAAAAAACAACAAATTTTATAAAAAAAATGTTGCGATGTAAAAAGAAATTTAATAAAAACTTTGTATTAAAATTTAACAAAGGCGAATTAAATAACCGATGAGGATTCCATCGCCCTTTATATTTGAATGTTTAATAATTATTCAGAGAATAAATTTAATTTTTTAGAAACCCTAAGTTTTCTGTACATTAAATAACTTATTTTATGTGAAAGGCTTCTGAACATTTGCCTCATAAAAAAGGATATATGCTTCAGACTTGTTAGCTTGATCAGGGTTTATTTGGGAGACAATGCGGTCATTGAAGCTATGCCACCGTCCAGAGTACGGGTGCTTGCAGTAGGCAGTGTAGTGCCCATACTGGCAGGTGCCGTAGTGGTTGATTACACCATACAAGTTGTAATTCACATTTTGCAATCGAGACTCTGTGGAATACGCACCCATATTGAGGCTGAGGAGTGGGAAATCAACGTGAATATCGATCTTATGGGCACTTCCATTTCCTGAAAACCGTTTTAAATGGATGACAAGAATCCTCGGAAATCTCTGAATCAATATTCTCTTAATACATGTTTGTCTTGTTTTACACTTTTCACAAAACGGTTTCTCCTGGCCATCGAGTTTCTCCTCTTTAGTAAAAAAGTTCAAACAGTGACTTAGATTAAGGTTTTGTATCCGAGAATGGCCATTTTCAAATGGGATAGATAAAGAGAGGTCCCAAAATGGTTCATACACGGTAGACGAATACCCACAATAAGTGCACTTTAAAATTGATTTTAGAAGCCCACCAAATATATCAACCACTTTACTATTGTCTGTTTTTAAGTATTTCTGCCAAGTTTCAGTGGCGCCCAGTGATTCGCTGCTGCGCTGACTTCCACTGCGAATGGAATCTGACCGCATCTGTGCATGCTCCGATCTGTTTACTTCTTGATGTAAACCTTCCAACAGATACCTGAGAAACTCTTGTGCATCTTGCTGACTGTATCCATTGAAGCGAGGAGCATAAAGCACTAAGGCACTCTTTAGTGGCAAAGTGCTGACAGAACCTTTATGATCGTCCCAAATATTCTGAATAAGCTCTGCAAAACGTTTTATCAAAAGACTTTTTGATGGATTTTTTATTTCATTTAGGTAATCTTGACTTAATATGTATTCTAGGAGTGGTCTTGTGTTACTGAGACATTGAATAACTGAGTTCAGGAAACAAGTATTTCCTATATTTTGTAGTCCAATTAAGCCTCTTTCACTGTTTAAGGAACTTTGAACTTGTGCTAATGAATTATATGAGGTCATGAGAGACTCTGTCACAGTAAATTTCATTTGAAAATTATTTTTTTTCTTGATAAAGATAAACAAAACACAGCTGGTGCGATTATAGTTTCATCATTTAATGAACGCTAAGTTATATGTTGCTTTAAGAATATGATGTAAATAATTATTTTTTAGAATGTATTTGTTTTGGGAAGAAGTATGAAAATAATAGCCATTACATTTACATAGTAATATGTATTATTTTTAGTAAATAAAATATGACCAAAACTCAAAATGAACTGAAATATTACACTTAACTGTAAAAATTCACTAAAATAATTTTCGATTGCAAAGCCATACTTTCTTTCTCATCGATACAGTATAGTTTCCAAAATGTTGTGATTAATTGAGAACATAAAAAGGCATTAATAGTGATCTGAATTATCAGTAAAGTAAAACGTGTGAAAATTGTAGTTTTCATCACTAGTACGGAATTGGGCTTTTCCTGTGTGCAATTGTGATTTACGAATGAGTCAAAGCTGAGCAATAAACAACGTTTATCATCATATCGCAAAAATATAAAAATTGTAACTGAAATTTCAGTATCTATAATTACGTTCAATAATTCCCATCTTTATTTAAATCTTAATAAATGCCTACAGCTGGTTATGTAAAATTAATGAGATGTTAGGCCGGTTCCTTCGTGGGCGACAGATGCTACGCGACGAGAGCGACTGGAGCGACACCAGCAACAAGCTTGCATCGCCATAACGTTATACATTGTAAATTGTTGTCGCTCCTGTCGCCCACTAAGAACGCTCCAATGCTTATACATTTGTTTGAAAATTTGTCGCTCTCGTCGCGTCGCATCTGTCGCCCACGTAGGAACCGGCCTAAAAATCATGCATTTAAAATGTAATCTGCGAGTGGTTTTTTATTTGCTTTGTGTCCTTATTTAATTTAAACTAGCTTATCCGGCATGCTTTGCAATGCCAACCAGAGGAAGTTTTTTCTTTTCAGGTGAGCTCGTTCGCTGCGCTCACTCGCCGTTACTATATAATGTTCTAACTGGCTGGGTAGCTGAGTGGTTAAAGAGCTCGCCTTTGAATCTGAAGGTTGCCAGTTCGGTCCTGAGAAAAGTTAGTGCTTTTTGATGGTTAGATACTGGACCCAGCTGCCTTTGGTCATTGGGTAATTAATGATCCTGACAAATGAAACAGCTGATATTTGTCAGTAACAAAGCTACACCTCATCTGATCCATTACAATCATCACACTCACCCCTTCAGTCATACTCACCTTAAAATACGCACTACAGAGTGCGTCGGTGTTTCAAATAAAGTATCTAAAGCATGATTTTTTATTACCAATCTTCTCTTAATACTTAAAATAAAAATTTTAAGCCCTTTTTTCTAAAAAACGTGGCGCTTGTCCATTACTAGCCATGATGACCCAACTTATGCAAGCTTTCATTAGTAAACATGACAAGTAATCTGTCAAATGTTTTTCTTACATACAATCCTACTTTGAAATGCAAATGGTTTGTACCATTGTACCAGCATGCAAACGAACTAGATAGAGTTGATTCTGCCAGGGGTGCCCATCCCCCCCCTATTCCAAAGGCGCAACCCCCCCCCCCCACAAACCCAAAGCACCCTAATGGAATACCGCACTCCCACTTCTAAAATTATATCTTCCCTTTTTAATATATATGGTATCTCATGCATACAGTATATAAATAAACCGAGACTGGCTATGCATATTCGCATCCTACACATAAAAACAAATAAAAAATGTTAAGTAAAATTCTTTTAAATAGTTTCAATTGAAATTGTTGAATCTTTTAATTGAAAAACTAAAAAGGTATCATGGTCCAGGACTTAGGTCTTACCATGAGTACTAGGCCTACCGTAATAACTATTCCCTATACAGGTAAATTAGCCAAAAAGGAGAAATAAAACAGGAATTAGTGTTTATTGGACCCTACATACGAGATTTAACGAAAATCGAGCGATTGGGACTACAGTAGACTCCCTCTTAACCGGCCACCTTTAAACCGGTCTCCGCTTTAACCGGCCTACCCTAACACAAAAAGAACATCTTTTTAACCGGTCATTTTTTATCTCATCATTGCTTTAACCGGTCGTGTTCTCCGGAAATGTAGTTTTCTTATCTACTATATCATTCAATTCAACGTTATTTCGTAATGACGTTCTCAAACCAATTAAAATGTAACGTCCTGGATGGAAGTGAATGCCACCGGAAGTCAATGCGTTAGGACTTACTACCCACTATATCTATTAGACCACAATAAAGAAATGAATTATTATTAGTTTAGATTTGTTGTGGGTTTCATGGGTGTCGGATGTTAGCTATAAATCATATACAGGAAGGTATTTAAAATTGTTTTTTTCAAGTGATAATTATATTTAGACCTTATAAAATTGTAGGTTAGCGTTCTTAAATGAACATCGGTTTAACCGGCCAATTCATTATCCTGGTCCAGAGACGGCCGGTTAAGAGGGAGTCTACTGTATCTCTATTTCCATCTTGAGACACACACAAACACGCATTCATCACTCAAAAAAATTTTATTTGGGCTCAGGAGCAAACAAAACTAATTTAGTACTATATAAAAAAAAATCTCAAATTGTTAAAGGTATATTTTACAAAACGGCAGCTTTCCTAAAATATGTTCGAGAATTTTTTTTTAATCTTTAAAGCGTCTGCTGTGACGTCACAGCCGCAGTGGGCGTCTGCCGTTTCCATTTTCCAGTTAGTCTTTTTACAACTCATATTTTAAAATTGGTGGCTGTTTAAAATCTTTAACTATAACTTGTATAAAATCTACATAAAGTTACAAAAGGTATTATTTATTTTTAGGTAATTTAATTTCAAATCCAACGATATAGTATGCAAGAAAATAGATTCACAAAATAAGTGAGACAGAGCGATTCAACCAATTCTAGTCACGGTCACATCGATCTTTCGGGAGCAGTTTGGGAACATGGACCCATCGATTACGGACCATTGTTGAGCTGGCGCAGCGACTGTGCTTTTATGACTGGTTAACCAGCTCAGAAGCGGAACTACACTGTTTGTATTTAAATCATTCCCTCTCACTTATTTATGGGTCGATTTTATTAACTGCCATATTGTTGGATTTGGAATAAAATTTAAAAAAAATAAAAAGAAAAGAAAAAAAAAACATAGGCCTTACCGATATACATAATGTGTACTACTTTGTAGTTTCTATGCTATGTAAGGTGAAAGATTTTAAACAGCCGCCATTTTGAATATGTGAATGATTGGAAAAATTTATTACTTTTCCAGTTCAAATATTTCGAATATCCGATTCTACTACTTCCTTTTCTTTGATGATATTATAGCTTATTTTTAAGACATGATTCGTTTTATAAACGTGTTTTTTTACAGTGGTCTGATCATTTGTCATGTCGTAATTTTGCATTGGACACGGATTCTAAACACTTGTACATAAATTTTTTTTAGCTATTTTTACTTTTATTGTAGATTACAGTCTTATACTTTAATCCTGATCTCACATCACCGGGATTAGATTTTAACAATAACTATATAATATGTCACTTACCATATACATATACGCAGGTTTATAGCGCGAACCGACGATTACTAAGCCTAAGCTTCTAGGGCAAAACAATAAGTCCCAAGGAGGGCAGAGTTTTAGATGGAGGACGGTGGAAGATGACACGGGCACATCCAAAAAGAGCCAATCCTTCAGGTCATTTTCGGGGGGTTGTAAAATGTCCCCCTTCCATCTGGTAAAGAGCCAGCTCTAGCCAGCCGTGTTAATTGTGAAATCAGGCAGACATAATAGGATGATCCCAGGGCACCTGAGTAGGATTCGTTGTTGCCAGCACATGCCACAAAGTTAGGCCTACATGGATATACAGTACCAGCAAATGCGTAATACTTAAAAGAGTGCATTTTCACTGTTACAAATCAAATACCTGGTGGCCAAGAAACTGCTCAATAAACCCAAACAATTCTTTGTAGTCATAGTAATTTCGGTCACAGACTGTGTGTGCGCTAAAATTTCTAGCCCGAAAGGCTCCTTTCTTAAAGAAGAGCTCATTCGCTCCGCTCACTCGCCTCCTCGACAAGCTCGTTTTCGTAATAGTTTAATGTTTATATTTTTTGTTTTTATGTTTATAACTGAGCCTATAGGATATCAAATTACATTTAGGTAATTTTTTACTTTTTAAAGTTTGGTATCAAAACTCCCAATTTGCCTTTAGTCGTATTGGAATTTCAACATATTCTGTATTATTCTTATTATATTGGCTACTTCATCACTATTAGTATTAAATACCCCCGTCGCAGCAGACCTGCGTACTCAGCGAATTTCCAAAGAATTATTGTTTCAACATCAAAGAACATTTTGGCTGTCTTATATAATTAATAATCTTTACAAGGAAATATAATATATTTAATGGCAATATATTTCTGAGTAAATTATTTTTATTTAATAATTTATATATTAATATTTATATTGCAATAAATGACTTTTTAAACAGTAATAAAAGTGCACATCCAGAGCTTCCATGCAAAAGGAATGATTTGTTTACAAATAACAAAACATAAACATTTCAAATTTGACAAATATGCAGAAGACAGCTGATCAGATGATTAGGAACAGATACCTTATTATCTCCATCTCTCTTGCTCCCATTATACACTTATTTTCCATGAGAATACCATGGGATTTAGCATGTAGGTTTGCTGCCATGTGGGTTTTTGATCAAATCCTAATTACTCACCACCTAGTGAAGGTTTATAAAATTTTATTAAGATATGTTGATAAATAAGCGATATATAACTTTTTAAAGATTTACCCATAAGAATAACATGGGAAACTTGATTTGAATTTTCTCTATAACCAGTTAAGCTATTTTAAAGATTCAAAATACTAAATTGTTTGTTTTTTTAAGCTCTTTTAAATGGTTTTGGTTAAAATTGATGAATTTTGTAAATTTAGATACAAAAATGCCAAAAACCCATTAAAAACCCCATTAAACCCCGTTCCCATAACCCGACAATGCTGGTTCACGAACTCATGAAAATAGACCTGGTCTTACACCTCCATACCAAATTTCATCAAAATCGGAGGTCCCCTTCAAAAGTTATCAGTACCACGGACACACACATATATATATATATATATATATATATATATGAAAATGAACGAATGGTGTTTTTGGCTTCTGGGGACCTCAAAATGAAAAAGTAAAGTGGTCCCGGGCTTAGGTCTTACCATGGCTACTACGGTAATAGCGTATTCCCTATAGGGAAATTCGCTAAAATTAGTCAATTTTTTAAAATCCTGTATATTTTAACTTCTTGTCTATTCGGAATATTTAGTTCTATCTTGAATTATTATTAATAGTTCAACATTAGATTTGTTATATTAGTGATGATAACATTCAAAATAAAATAAAACTCAGTAAATGTGGAATAGGCTAGTAAACTTCTGCTGCAGTGATTTTAAGGGTTGAATAGCTGGCTCTTTTTGGATGTGGTCCGGGGGGCCAGTCTTAAGCCTCTGGATCAATTTGGATGTATTTGGAATGCGGCGCAGGTGGATTGGTTCATTTTGCCAGAGCCCGATGACGCATGCGCCGCACACCCTCGACCGACATAGCAACCACCAACTCAAGGTCGAGAAACATTTTCGACGCGTCCTGATAAAGCTGGCTGAATATTGAGACCTATCTCATTTGATTGTGCATTTTAAATTAATATAACTAGTTTGTTACCTGTTGTGTTTGAAGTATCTTCCATTTAAATACTTTCTTTTAGGCCCGTTAATACATTTTTACACCCCCCTGCTAGCAAAAAGTGCTTATTTTTTAACCCCTCCCCCCCAAAATTTTGATGGCACAATTTGCACCATTATCCCCCTCTGTGGGCACCCCTGGATTCTGCATGAAAAACGTACAGTGAAACTCATTTTACAACTAATTCAAGGTTTTTCATACCGGGTTATAAAATATACAGAGCCGACTGCCCTGATGATCAAGCATATGGCGGTGCAGCTGTAATTGTGCTACAAAATATTCAACATTTTGCTCGTCCTTCTATCACCCCTACACATTTCCTCCAGTCAGCAGCATCAACTTTGACGATCAATGACATTGAAATACTTTTTCAGCCACTTATTGCACTCCCAGGTTTGCAGTCAGTTTCCAATGACTTCACAGAACTATTTTCAAACCTAGGTCCTCATTTTATAAGGTGGGGGAGATTTTAATGCCAAACATATGCGATGGGGCTCCAGATTGGTTAACGCAGCGGTTCCCAAACTGTGCGCCGCGGCGCCCCGGTGCGCCGCCGTCATCTACCAAAAAGGCCTACTACAAAACTTTGAGATGGGGGTCGATTTTTCCCGCGCAAACCCACTTGTCCATGCGGGACAAGCCCAGCTTACCCGGCCCGGTAAGCTCCGTCACAAACGGTGCTAAATACAGCAGTTGCAATGGAGAGTTCGTCGAACGATGAGTTGTTTGTGATAGTCGTGGCGTGTGGCCATGAAGAGAAAAGATTAAAGAGAAGGAAGCAGAAGTTCTGGATCCATAAAATTTTCAAGAGAAGAAAAGAATATGGCGAATTTCACAGTTTGTTAGAATGTTTGAAGAAAGACGGCGTGAAATTATTTTTCTACTTTCTTATGTCACAGAAGAAGTTTTATGAGTTGCCTCAGCTACTGGAGTTCCCCGAGAAACACAGTAAATTCCATCTACATTTCATCCGTACTCATTTTACGCAGATTTTACGGCACTGTCGATGTAACCGCAATGAAGGATGGAAGTCGACTGCAAAATTTGACGGGTCCGCCGGCCGGCGAAAATGCCCCCAAGAGCAATGGTCGCCGCCGGTTACAGACTGTGACGGTACGGAGCCGTGCCGGACGGGTATAGTGGGTTACCGCCCATTTAAATCAATGCAAAGCAATGTTGCGCCGGTGCCGGACGGTAACGGAGGCTGCCGGGCTAGAGTGGGTTTCCTGCTTTAACTAACTGACCAATCTGTGAGAAATGTTTAAGATCCTAAATTCTGTATTATAGTAACAATCTTATTTAAAGTGCTATACGTAAGAATATATTGACCGTTAACTGTTTAAAAGATAAATTTAAAATGTAATTGTAATGTAATACAATGCAAAATGGGTCAATTATTTTAAGTGCGCCGCCAAGCCATGTTTGTACTGAAAGGGAGCCATGGGTTAAAAAAGTTTGGGAACCACTGGGTTAACGCGTGAGGCCGCCAACTACTTCATTCAGTTGATTCTAATAATCTCAATATCTGTTCACCTGGCACACCTACATATTGGCCTACAGCCGCAAACAAAGTGCCCGATTTACTTGACTTTTTTATAACAAAAGGGGTACCGGTACACCAAATTGAAAGCTTGTTCTTAACAAATGGGATGACAAACTAGGAGCTTTCCCGTACCAAACTTACATCATCTGTAAATGTTAATCTTCCACTGAAGACAGGTTGCGTAGAAGCAGCAGTAGACCATTTGACTCAGGCCATTCAACAGGCCGCTTGGAGTTCACTAACTCCAAACCCCCCCCCCCCCAAAAAAAAAAAAAAAAACGTTCTAGCCCCTTGCTTCCACCCAACACATATGTGACTTGATTAGGCAAAAAACGAACAGCTAGAAGAAAGTGGCACCAAAATAGACTACCGTCTAACAAAACTGCTCTTAACTGCTCCACAAACCAACTGAAGCAAGATATTAGAGAGTTTAAAACATCTACCTTCGACAGCAAGCTACCCCTAACTAAACTTTCACTTAATGATGGATCTCTATGGAAAACTACCAAATACTTCACTACACTACAGCTTCCTCTCCAGTCAAACGTCCGGATGATTCATTGGCTAAAACGGATAAGGAAAAGACAAACTTATTTGCCGAACACCTGTCTGGGGTTTTTTGCCCTCATGAAGTGCAAAATCAACAATTTTCAACTGAATTGGAACAGTCTGCTGGAAATCCCTAACCGATGTCCTTACCACCACCTAGTCACTGCAAACGATGTAAAACGAGTAATTTTTAAACTGCCTCTATGAAAATCTCCCAGATATGATCTAATAACGAGCGAAGTTCTACGCGAGTTACCAAGTTGTTGTACTACTCAACTGACTCAAATATTTAATTCTGTTTTGCGCACTACCTATTATCAATGGAAACTGTCCCAAATAATTATGATTAAAAAAACGGGAAAACCTGCAGAAAAAGTTTCCTCATACCGGCCTATTAGATTACTACCTGTTATTTCAAAATTGTTCAAAAGACTAACTCGACTGCAAGATGTCGTTCATGAATGTAATGTAATACCAAATCATCAATTTGGATCCTGCTCTTGCCATTCCACCATTCAACAGCTACATAGAGTAGTCGATGTTATTGCATCCGGACTAGAGAATAAAAAATATACAAGCGCTGTGTTTATGGATGTAACCGCTGCCTTTGATAAGGTAGTAAGGACCTTATCAAAGGCAGAGGTGACATAAATAAACTCAGCGCTTGTATATTTTTTATTCTCTAGTCTGGATGCAATAACATCGTAATCGTAATTATTCTATATTCTATCGTTTGTCTCTCTTGTTAAGTACATTGATGTCCACTCTTGAATTGTCATAGTTGTTTAGATCAAATGTACTCTGCATGTCATCCTAGCATAACTGAAATTGAAAATTCTTAAAAATGGTGTAACCGTATATAAATAAATAAACATCGACGACTCTCCTACTACTATCCTGGTCCCCTATCAAAACGAAGATTTCTTCCACCTACATACTACTTTATTATCTGTTCCTTCCTAGAAGATAGGTTCTTTATGGTAAAACAAGGATCAGAGTTTTCTGACTACAAAAAAAAAAAAAAAAAATTAGTAAATTTGCAAATTAGTAATATTAATTTTGACCACATAAACATGTTAACCAAATATCATCACATGCTCATAAGTAGGGAAATGAATGTCAATTCTCTTTATGATAAATGTAGGGAAAGAGTATGCAGGTCTGCTGCCATGGGAAACACTAAAAGTAGGTTTATAGCATAAAAGGAAATGTATTTCGACCATATGAAGCCATACACTAAGTTTCATGAATATCTATCCATTGCTAAAGGAGTTTCTCCATATGATTAACATGGGAAAAGAGTATGTAGGTTTGCTGCCATGATAAGCACACAAACCAAGATTTTTTGTAATAAAAGGATGAATCTCAACCAAATGAAGTTGAATACCAAGTTTCATCCAAAAATATTGGTTAATAAGTGAAATATTAACACATCCTTATTTTCCATAAGATTAAAATAATTTTAATTATTGGAGCCCCAAAATACAATGTACTGTCTTAGACTTTTTAATATCTCGGTACGCAATGGAGATAGAGCAAGCTTCAATATACAAAACTGTGTGTATTTTGAGCTAAATCCAATGGTTAAAATAAATCCAAATTAAAGTTTAAAAAAATTATGTATGAAAAATGCAAAAAACCCATTTTTGGGGTACAAACCCCCAAAACTACCCCTTCAGGTCGATATGTCTAGTTTATGAACTCATCCGAATAAACGTAGGATTACACATCTCAACCAATTTTGGTGTCGACCGGACTGTTAGGGACATATACATATATATATAGTGTATAAATTTTAATGACTGTTATCAATGAATACAAAAACGTAAAGAAGGTCACATCCCATGTTAAAAATTGGCCAACATTTTTTTTCGCTAGGAGCACTGTAAACTGAACTTGAGCACTCCAAATAGAGATAGCGCCAGAGGAACAGCCCTAAACATACTACAAGAGAGAGGGAGATATTAAATTTCTTATTTAGTATATTGTCGTTAAAACACCATTTCAAACATTAGATACCTAGCTTATTTGGTATCATTGGAAAGCTTTTTTCAAGAAGAATTGTTATTCACTAAATCCTTTTATAGTTAAGGGACTTTGTCGTATGGGCTTTCAAAATTTAAAGTTATTCTAATGAAGATATTTTTTTGAATCATATGTTTACAATACCCCCGTCGCAGCAGACCTGCGTACTCAGCGAATTTCCAAAAGGATCTTGAGATTTTGTATTTTCCCCATAAACACCATAGGAATGAGTATGTAGGTTTGCTGCCATTGGATGTTGTTAGAAAATGTTAGTTTTGTTAGAAAATGTAATAGTTAGGTAAGGTAAATATCATTGTATCAATATTCGACACTTTTAAATTTTCCCCATAAACCCCATGGGGGTGAGTATGTAGGTTTGCCGCCATATGGATGTTGTTAGCAAATATCAGTTAAACACTACCTAGTGAATGTACGTATCAAATTTTATCAAGTTATTCCGATAAATAAATAAGCGAGATACAGGGTTTTGTTGATTCCTCATAAGATTAACATTGGAATGAGTCAATGAGACAACATTTTTGGGTCTAGTAGTTGACAGTAATTTTAGTTGGGATGGCCATGTAAACAAGGTTGTCAGAAAGATAAATTCAGGAATTTATGCACTTAAAAGATTATCAAAATTAACTGACTTGGCTACCTTAAAAACTGCTTATTTCGGACTAATCCATTCTCACATATCCTACAACATTTGTGTATATGGAGCTACATCACATCAAAATTTAGAAAGTATATTGAAACTTCAAAAAAAATGTATTAGAATAATGCTTGGCTTAGATTATAAGGAGCATGTCAAAAACAAATTCTGTGAATTAGGAATATTGACAGTATTTAGTTTATATATTCATGATTGTATAATGTATGTAAAAGAAAACAAGTCTGATGAAATGTTGTTGGGATATAACCATTCATACAAAACTCGAAACAGGAAAAACATTAAATTTGAAAAACATAATTTAGAATTTTTTAAAAAGAAAACGACTTACACTGGTGCTAAATTTTTCAACCATTTACCAACAGATATTAAAAATGAAATAAGTTCAACAAAATTCAAAGCAAAGTTAAAAAAATTTATGATTGGCAAACCATGCTACTCAATTGGGGATTACTTTAATGATTAAGTATGCAGGTACAATTAAATAGCTATGAGGTTCTAAAGTTACAAGGGTGGAAAAAGTTTGATTTATGTTGACTTATTTAGTATCATTAAGATGTAATATATTGTAATAATGACACCATTCATGTACTTCCATGTATAATAATGAATAAAGGTATTTTGACTATTGACTATTGACTATTGGAAACCTATTTTTAGCTTTTCTCCGTAACCTGTTACGCCAAGTTAAAAATTCAAAATACTAAATTGTTTGTTTTTTTAAGCTCTTTTAAATGGGTTTAGTTAAAAATGTTGAATTTTAAAAATTAGGGTCCAAAAATGCCAAAAACCCATTTTTGACCCCTTTGAAGCCCCATAAAACCCCGTTCCCATAACCCGATCATGTTGGTTCGCGAACTCATGAAAATAGATCTGCTCTTACACCTTCATACCAAATTTCATCAAAATCGGAGGTCTTCAAAAGTTATCAGTACCACGGACACACACACATATATATATATATATATATATATATATATATATATATATATATATAGATATATACATATATATGAAAATGAACGAACGGTATTTTTGGCCTCTGGGGACCTCAAAATGAAAAAGTAACTTGGTCCCGGGCTTAGGTCTTACCATGGCTACCACCGTAATAGCGTATTCCCTATAGGGAAATTCGCTAAAAATAAACTAAGTTATAAACGTTGTCATGGTATACTGCTATTTTCAAATTTGTTTACTTGGGTTCCAAAATGAGCACTAAAGTAGGCAGACGGAAAAAAGTGTTCCTACATTAATTGTGAGAATTGGTCCAGTAATGGAAAACGGTCATAGGTTATGCATGATGTGTGAGGACGAGAGAGATTCTTTGCCGGTGACCATCTGCAACAAAGTCAGAATTACAAGTAAACAGTTTTAATCAATTAATTTGCACTTCTTCATCAACGAATCTTGTCAAATACGGGGTCCCCCAGGGATCGATACTGGGGCCATTATGGTTTTTAGTTTATATGACTGGTCTGCCCTCAATAATAAAACAACCAAATGGCATATGTCTCTTTGCAGACGATATAAATATAACAGTTTCAGGAGTTTCAGAAACTGATTTAGAAGTCTCGTCTTTCACTGATCTCGCCAGCACCATCCAGCTCTTCATGAAATAAATCTACTGCCAAGTCCAGAAAAAACTAAATACATTAAGTTTTCTTCAATAAAAATATGTGTTTAAAAAATATGAATATATTCATGGGTGATTACCTGCTAAATGAAGTTAACACCACAAAATCTCTAGGGTTAAACATTGACGGCCAATTGAATTGGGACTGTCACATAGATTAAGTATGTAAAAAAATATCTTCAGGGCTTTATGCTCTGAGGCAAATGTCCAAATTTAGCAGCTTTGACACATTAAAGATAATTTATCATGCCTTAATCGAAGCCCACATTGCATTTGGACTGTGCCTTTATGGTTGCACATCAAGCAGCAACCTAAATCGAATTCTTGTAAAGCAAAAAAAGGCGCTTAGAATAATATTCAAACTAAAAACAAAATAGTCAGTTAAACAAAAATTTCAGGAGGCAGGAATCATGACAGTTTACAGTTTGTTTATTTATCAATTAATTTTACATATTAAATCAAATTTAGGAAAAATTCCAACTTTAAATTCTTTTCACAACTATGAAACAAGAAAAGGTAACCAACTGGCTTACAATAAGCACAATTTAAATATTTACACCAAAAAACCCTCATATAAGGGCATTCAATTTTTTAATTTCTTGCCAGTAAATATTAAAGAAATTAATGATCAAAAGTTGTTTAAAAAAAGGTAAAAATGTATCTAGTAAACAAACCAATATACAATATAGAAGAATTTTTTTCTTAAGTCGGAAGTTTAGACTAAGTATTTAACCAACAAGAGTTTTGTAAGGATTTACAGTACACTCTCGTTCATCGGACTCGACGACATCGGAACTCCGCTTCATCGGAACTGAAAATCTGGACATTATTAATTTTTTTTCTTATGAAATAAATAATTTTTACGTTTTAGCGCCTTCAATTTCCATTCGTTCTATCCGCACAACAGTGAAGTATCACATTTTGCATCAAACGTCATCAGGCGTTTTCCATAATCTGTACCCATCGATGTGATTTACGAGGCCGTGGAGTATTCGCACAAAAATAGAAAGAGGAAGGGGGCAGGAAGTGAACAATACATCCGCTTCGACCGCTTCCCAAACTGTCATTCAGTCTGTCTCACGTCGCGACTGCACCTGTGTTATTATACTTTAAACTATTATTATACTTTATTATACTCGTGGAAGTCAGTTGACTGCTGGAATATGAATGTGGAATATGAGAATAAAAGATTTTGGATCTTTATTTCCTGCGTTGTTTTTATTCCTATATGTTCATTGTTACCATGTTCACAGATTGAGTGTCTTATTTTCATAAAATCTCTTGTGTTATCTTAAAAACAAGAGTGAATACAATCACGATAGGTCACCGTACGGGCGGAAATGATGACTCACGACGGACTCCGCTTCATCGGAATTTTTTGACATCCGAACCGGCCGTCCGCCACATTAGTTCCGATGAACGAGAGTGTACTGTATAATGTAAATTATTTTATTTGTGATTAATTATGTATGACACCATTCTGTGCATGATATGTACATATTGAATAAAGTTATTTTGATTGATTGATTGATTGATGAGAATGTAATCTGACTAATAGGTCATTGTCTCGTGCGCGCTCTCATGGTGGAGTGCGCTACTACGTCAACAGAAACTTTCTTAACCATTTCTTCCATAAGATGTGACCTTCTTTACGTTTTTGTATTCATTGCTATTATTTTTGGTCTCTGGGCACCTGAAAATGAAAAAAGTAACATGGTCCCGGGCTTAGGTATTACCATGAGACCTATGGTAATAGCTTTTTCCCTGTGGGAAATTCGCTAAAATTACCTATTAAATCAAAATTACTATTGTACAAAACTCTTCTGATACCAATATGGGCTTACGGAATTCAAATTTTCGGATCTGCAAAATTCTGCCACTTGAAGAAAATACAAGCCTTTTAATCCAAAATTCTCCGTCTAATATCTGGCAAACCCTACTATGTTAGCAACAAAACTTTTCATTAGGGGTGTCAATCCCGGGCCGAAATTGCAACCCCGGGATTTCGGGATTGATTAACGACGATCCCGGGATTCATATATAATAGAAGTATAGAACATTCAGCTATGAAATAATAAAATTGAAAACACTTTTTATTAAAATTTACAGAAAATACAATTTAATTGCTCATAATCTTGAGTTTCTTGGCATTCTGGCAAACTCGAAGCTTATCTGTTCAGTTTATTTCAACACGCACATGTTTTGTTTTTACGCTTCTAGTCTGAAGTCGGAATTTTCGGTTCTACCGTGGCTCACGTGACTCCAACGTAGAACCTTGAACCGTCCAGCAACCTCTATTGTTTGACAGCCCCTACTTTCAAAACATTTCCTTGAACTACAAATAAATAAATGCACATTATATTAAGTTTTCGTTGAGTTTCATTGCATTTGTAATCATATCACATTCTCTTAATGTCTTCAAAACCTAAACCATTTAACCATTCAACCAAGCATTACTGTAAGCGATGTTCATAAATATTTTCCATTAAAGCAAGAATATACAACATCGTTTTGTCAGGTTACTGATTTACATGATTGATGTTACTAGGGTTAAATAAATGAACGTAATACATTTTGCAAACCAATAAATATTGTCATAATACTATAAAATCAAATCATAATAAAAGAAAAAACTTTTACTTCTAACATAGTACTTTTAAAAATTATTAAGATTTATATCAACTGAAAGTATTGTGTCTCGGAATAAAATAAATACATCGAAAATAGAGACAACCGTGGGACGGAAGCGCACCGGAAGTTCCCTGTGATTAGAAATTACTCTGGACTTTGAACGGAAGGAATCATTCAAAGTATTGTATGAATGAGGATGTGGCTGATTCGAGCGATTTTAAACCTTTTGTTATGATTTGACATTGACACGTTGTCCATATACAGTAAATTTACTAAATAATTAATTACTATTTGAATTAAGTAGTGATTAAACGTAAAAATATCTTCAAAAATAGTAAAAATAATGGGTTTTTTCAATCCCGATAATCTCGAGATTGAGGGTAAAAAATCCCGGGATTATTCGGGACCCGATATTGACCGGGATCCCGGTATCCCGGGATTGACACCCCTATATGTTAGCAATAAAACTTTTCATGAAGACTTCCAAAATTAAGTTTGTCAACGAAGTTGCAAAAGAAACCTACCACAATTTTTTTATCAAACTCTACAGCCATCCTTCCCTTTGTCAGTGACTTTGTTGCGTTAAGACTTCCTGGTGTAATTTCTGGACTAAAATGTAATTTACAGCTCCCCATCCATCAAGAGTAAGACTACCGAGTTTTCTCTGATATGTTTTAATTTATTCATGTTATTGTAATTTAATATTCATCAAATTTGCTCGTTGTATATTGTTACAGTTACAAAGAAAAAAAGAGTTGCTGAAATCAGCTGACTAAACTGTCAATGTATACGAACCACGTGTCCAAGCTACACATGTGGTTTTCCATTGTAGCCATTTACTCAATTACTGAATGATTATACCATTGTAATAAAGATTTATTAGTTTTTAAACCTTACTTTATAATGGTAATTGAATGTATTTAGAGTGGGTGAACAATTTTATACCACAGTGCAGCACCAGTAGGCTTACATTCTGTAAGGCGGGTGCTGCATAGATGTAGTACGTAAAGTGCACAGGGTTACCTTTGCACTCCTACTACTACTATCAGTTAAACCCTACCAATGAATGTACATACCAAGTTTTATCAAGTTATTCCAATAAATAAGCGAGATACAGGGTTTTGTTGATCTCCCATAAGATTAACATGGAAAACCTATTTTTGGCTTTTCTTCGGAACCTGTTAAGCCAAGTTCAAAAATTCAAAATACTAAATTGTTTGTTTTTTATAAGCTTTTTTTAAATGGTTTTAGTCAAAATTGTTGAATTTTGAAAATTATGCTCCAAAAATGCATAAAACCCATTTTTGACCCCTTTGAAAACCCATAAAACCCCGTTCCCATGACCTGATTATGCTGGTTCGCGAACTCATGAAAATAGACCTAGTCCTTATACCTTCATACCAAATTTCATTAAAATCGGAGGTCCCTGTCAAAAGTTATCAGTACCACGCACACATAGATAGATATATATATACATACATATATATGAAAATGAACGAACGGTGTTTTTGGCTTCTGGGGACCTCAAAATGAAAAAGTAACATGGTCCGGGGCTTAGGTCTTACTATGGCTACTGCCGTAATAGCGTTTTCCTAAAGGGAAATTCGCTAAAATTATCCTGCAAAATGCAACCTACTTGATTTACAATATATATGAAAATGAACGAACGGTGTTTTTGGCTTCTGGGGACCTCAAAATGAAAAAGTAACATGGTCCGGGGCTTAGGTCTTACCATGGCTTCTGCTGTAATAGCGTATTTCCTAAAGGGAAATTCGCTAAAATTTTCCTGCAAAATGCAACTTGATTTACAGTATTATAATTTTTGATGAATTGACCTAAAAACAACTGTCTCCGTTCCGTGGAAAATTCAAAACATATGTTGGTGAGACCCCAAATTCAAAATCCTCCGCCTCCAAACGATTAGGTAAACAATCATGGCTGTATAGCTTGCCACGAATCCGTATGTGGCAATTTAAAAATTATGTGTACATCCACTGACTTAAGCAGTGTTACTAACAGGATTTACCCGATAAGTTGGTGGATCAACTTGTGAAACTCACAAAGTAATCCATCAACTATTGTGTAAAAACACTTTCTAAAAGAACATATGGGTCAGATATCTAACTTGTTGCAAGTTCCGATGACTGGCCATTGTTTTGATGTGGTACATAATTGATACAAGAAACGAGAAAAGAAACACACACTTTTAAATCCATGCTAAATTTTAATATTTAAGCTTGTTACAAAAAGAGACCGCCTTTAAATTTAAGTTCTTACAATTGAAATTAGAAGTACTGGAAAGATATCAAAGCAAATAAAAATGAAAGGAACTCTTGAGTAATTAACTTGGAATAGAAACATTTAATTCCCTCCACGGAGGCGCAATACCAAATGGAGTGTAGACTCTTTCTGGATGTTGTAGTCGGACAGAGTTCGTCCGTCCTCGAGCTGTTTGCCAGCAAAGATCAATCTCTGCTGGTCTGGAGGGATCCCTTCCTTGTCCTGAATTTTGGCCTTGACATTCTCAATGGTGTCTGAAGGCTCCACTTCCAGTGTGATGGTCTTGCCGGTCAGAGTCTTGACAAAGATCTGCATTCCTCCTCTCAGACGCAGCACCAGGTGGAGGGTGGACTCTGGAATTAAAATTAGCAATATTAAAAATCAAACAATTAAATCAATGAATATTGCTTACATAATAAGAAACAGAAATGCAAAACATATCTGTGAAATTAACCAAAATTTTATGTAAAAAATCTAATTTTTTGGGATATAAATACAGACAGGAAAGAAAGGAGAACGACCCATTACCTTCTATAAGTAATCCGATTACCATCTACCACGAACAATGATGTATTTTCCCTTATAAATTTTTCTAAATTTATATTATAAAAATATATACTATAGTAAAAATAATGATTTTTTTAAAGTAGTCACACTTTCCTTGTTACTAGACTAGAATGACAACTGTGGGCCTATAAAAAACCCAGTTAAAACAGGGTATTTATAAATAAAAAAAAAAATATATATATATATATATATATATATATATATATAATACCAAATAAATAAATACCAGAGTACCCTTTTTGTCATTTTTTTTTATTTTTACTAATACGTATTTCGGCTCTTAGGCCATGATCACAGTATTAAGTAAACATTTTGTATGTAAACAAATTGAATAAATTGACTATTGATAACATCTGATAATTTTGAAATTATTTTGACCAAATTTGGAACAGTTGGTTTTTTATTATATTTAATTATGTTTCTTTCTTAAACTTTCAATTTTCTGATATATTGGATTTACTTTCTGCATTTGCATTATATTTAATATGTTTGCATGGTTTTCTTGGCTATTTAAATAAATATGTAGATCTTCTTTTATATTCATTTTTTCGCCTTTCTTTTCGAAATCTAAAATTTCTAGACTTTCACCTATTTTTCCATATTCATGGTCTGATTCCAGTACATGTTCAGCGAACATCGATCTCTGAGTTGTTAAATTGTTGGACTTAATGGCCTGAATATGCTCTTTATACCGGCATTTGAAATTTCTTCCCGTCTGGCCTATATAGTACTTGGGACATTCTTTACATGTGATCTTGTATATGCCTGATTTTTCAAATTTGTCCTTTTCTTGTTTTCGATAACCACTTGACATGTTCCGAATCATTTCAAATGAATTATTCCTAGTTCTATAGCTTAATTTGAAGTTTGTGTTTTGAAAAGTTTTTCTTAGAGGTTTGTTTAAAATAGAACTATAGGGAACACATAGATATTCATTCTTTTGGTCTTTTTCATCTTCTTTCTTGCTTTTATTTTTTGTCTTGATAAGTTTGTCGATTAAGTTTGGTTTGTATCCATTTCTTATTGCTATCTGCTTTATAATCTTTTTTTCATTTTCATAGTCAGTTTTATTCATTGGTATCTTTAATAACCTGTTCACCATAAAATGAAAACTCGCCATTTTGTGTTGCCATGGGTTATTTGAGTTGCTAGGTATAATTAGATCTGTTTGGGTTTCTTTTCTATAGATTTTGAATATGTGTTTATTATTTTCTTTGTTGATTGTTAAATCAAGAAAATTTATTCCCTCGTTTTGGATTTCCATAGTGAATTTTAAACTGTTAGAAAGTGAATTTAAATAATTCAAAAGATTGTTGCAATCGTTTTCATTTCCATTGATTAGGCACAACACATCGTCTACATATCTATGCCAGTATACTATATTATTTTTGTAGGGATTTTTATTACTTAATATTTTTGTTTCTTCCATGTTGTTTAGATATATATCTGCTAAAAGACCTGAAAGCGGAGAGCCCATTGCTAGGCCAACGTTTTGTTTGAAAAACTTGTTTTGGTACTTAAAGTAATTTTGATTAGTTACTGTTTTTGTGAGTTTCACAAGATCTTCAATCTTATTTTTTGATACTAGACCATTTTCTGTTAAACGTTTTTGAAGGATTTTTAAAGTATCGTTTATTGGTATATTTGTATACATGTTAGATATGTCAAATGACACAAACATTGAATTTTCTGGTATTTCTATTTCTTTAATTTTCATTATTAGGTCATCTGAATTTTTTAAACTACCGTTTTCCTCAATCAACAAACTTTCTTTAATTTGATTATTTAAATATTTACAAGTTTTGTATGCTGGAGCGTTTTGATAATTTACCACAGGTCTCACAGGAATGTTTGGCTTATGGATTTTTGGTTGTCCTCTTAAAATTGGCGATGAGGGGTTCATAGTTTTTAGTTTTTGTTTTTGCGCATTTGTTAGGGTTTTACATTTCTCGATAGTATTATTCATATTTTTGTTGTATTCTTGTGTCGGATCTTTAATAAGTTCTTGAAATGAATTTTCTTTTATGAACTCTGTTACTTTTCTGTCATATTCTTCATTTCTAATAATTACTACCGTGTTACTTTTATCAGCTTTTGTTATCATAGAATTATTGTCAATAAGTTTACTTGAAATTGATCTAATTACTTTCATATCCTTGATGGATTTTTCTTTTTGTTTCTTTTGCTTTAATTCACAACCGGTTTTATTAAGTTCGTGTATAAAGTTAAATCTTATGGGATCTTGTATTTCCTTATCCTTGCCTTTTATGGCTACTTCAAGGTCGATTAATTCATCTTCGATTATATTCTGTTTATAGTCCAAGTTAATATTGTATTTTAATGATTTATTTAACATAATTGTTTCCTCTTCTTCAAATTTTATATCAGTCAAGTTTTTTACCTTCGGGTAAAAACTGTAATTTAAATCTGAGTTTTCAATTTCTTGGTTTGGTTTTTGAGTTTTGCCAAACATATTAAATATAATGCAAATGCAGAAAGTAAATCCAATATATCAGAAAATTGAAAGTTTAAGAAAGAAACATAATTAAATATAATAAAAAACCAACTGTTCCAAATTTGGTCAAAATAATTTCAAAATTATCAGATGTTATCAATAGTCAATTTATTCAATTTGTTTACATACAAAATGTTTACTTAATACTGTGATCATGGCCTAAGAGCCGAAATACGTATTAGTAAAAATAAAAAAAAAAAATGACAAAAAGGGTACTCTGGTATTTATTTATTTGGTATAATTTAATTATAGTAGCCCTAAAGAGTGAACTAAAATCTGTTATATATATATATATATACGGTCTTACCGTGACTACTACCGTAATAGTGTATTCCCTATAGGAAAAATTTCTCAAAAATAGAAACATACTACAAATTATACACTCAGGCTCGGATTAACACTTTTTGACGCCCTAGACCAAAGGTCACAACTACGACAATCTACCATCATCAACTACAAATCATCAACTTATCATCCAATTAAATTTGGGGTGCCCCAAGGTTCAATTTTAAGGCCTTTGCTTTTTTGTGTTATCTTAAGGGCATGGAAGATACTTTAACGTATAAATGAAATTCTAAACTATGCCTTTACACTGATGATTATAATTTGATCGTGTCATCTAACTCTCCAGAAGAAACTGAAATTTTTTCATATGTAGAATTAGAGAATATTGGTAATTATTTTTACAATCGCAACTTATTATTGAATTCACAAAAAACCAAATTTATAAATTTTAAAACAGCACAGAACAAAATTACAAAAGAACCAACAATAACTTAGAACTCAAATAACATTCAAAAGGAAAATAAAATCAACTTTCTAGGTTCAAAAATTGATGAAAATTTAAAATGCGACGAACATATAGAGAAAATTTTAATCAAAGTTAACTCTGGAATTCAAATTCAAATACTCTTTATTCAAAGAAAATTTCATATTACATATCATTTTTGTCTCATGTGCACACGCACGTGCGAGACAATTAAATTAAACACTGGAAAATTTAAATATCCTTCATCTGGCTGGTATTTACATGTTTAGATAATAATGTTTAAAAGTTTATTTTTAGTTTCTAGATTCCTGGCTTTCCAAGATCTAAATGAATACGCAATACAATACATCAAGGACAACAAAACCTTCGAATCTTCGCATTATCAAAAATATACTTTTATTGTAATTTAGAAACTTTAAAAAGTATATATTTTGCCCATGTACACTCCCATATTTTATTCGGTATAGCATTATATGGGTCAACAAAGAGATTTAATATGGATAGCATTCTGTGGCAGCAAATAAAGGCTATCAGAATCATGCTTAAGCTTAAACGAGATGATTCAACAAAAGAACATTTTAAAAACTTGCAAATTTTTACTGTTTACAGGTAATATATATATGAAACAATTCTTATTGCCAAAAAGCAATTGTAATTATTTAGGCTACAGTTGCCATTTTAGATTTGTTTTTAATTGAAGTAACTTTTTATTTTTCCATGTATAACTATTTGAATTGATTGTAGTATCTTTGTTATACCATTTAATTTATGGTTTATGCAGGAACACGTCATAGTATTTTTTATATAATCTGATAGTTCAGTTTTATACAAAATCTTTTTTATTTGTACCCCAAAACGTTATTTATATTATTTTCATACTATTTTACAAAACTGTTATTGAAAAATATTAAGTTTTAAGTAAAAAAATTGAAATATGTTTTGTATAATCCATAATAGTTATAATTATTTTATTTGTTAAATTAACTTTACTTTGCTCTGTCTTGCAAGGATATTGCGTGAAATCTATTTTACAATCATTTTCTGATTTTATTTCAAACAATAAATGTATTTGGAATACATTTATTTAAAACCCGGAGGAAACCTCCTTGAGCGAGAGACGGCGTTTTAAATTTTAAGCGACCTCTGGAGGGTTAACTAAGGAATAAAAACAAACTTAGAGGTACTATTCTACATGGAAAATTTTGCTAAAAAAAGTAAACAATTATCTTGGATGACAAACCAGCTAGGCCAATTCAATGTAGAGAAAGACCGCTGACTGCTAAAGAAAAGAAAACATCGCAGGCATTCTGTATGTTTTTGGTTTTGTTGATAGCTTAACACATGGTGGAATAAAAAAAACCAAAAACAAAAAGCAAATTGTTTTGGCCAATGGCATGCTTCAGCTTCCCCCTCACCCCGCAACCCCCTCACTGGCCAAAAAGTCATCTCCAGACAGTACATGATATATGAATAAAGATGTTTGATTATGACTATAACGACCCCCCCCCCCCAAAAAAAGCTGATTTATGGGCTTATTTTAATTCTAATTAATTTGGCTGTTGTATAAAACTACAGAACTATTTAACCCTCGAGAGGATGCTAAGCGGAAGAATCCTCCGGGTCTATATTTTTTGTTGTGGGAAATATTTATCTTGGGGTTGACAGCACTGTACTTTTGTGTAGCTGTCGTCCCCCCTCCTCACCATGAATTTGACGTACCCTTATCCATCTTTCAGCGTCCAGGGTCAGTTTGGCGAGCGCTGTCCTGAGGTGCTGGACAATTCCTCCGTGAGCGTCCTTGTGTGTTTTGTGAACCCGGAGGAAGTTGAAACACCCGTGTGCGATCGTTTTTTATTTGGTTATTTGTAATTGTTTAGGCTACAGTTGCCATCTTAGATTTGTTTTTATTTGAAGTAACTTTTTATTTTTCCATTCATAACTATTTGAATAGATTGTAGTATCATTTTTAAAATATTTAATTTATGGTTTATGCAGGAAAACCTCACAGCATTTTTCATATAATCTGATAGTTGAATTTTATACAAAAGATTTTTTATTTGTACTCCAAAACGTTATTTTTACTATTTTTATACTATTTTACAAACTGTTATTAAAAAAATATTAAGTTTTAAGTCGGGTCCCAGCACCTTAGGGATCTAAATAGATCTTTCTCTCTTTTTCTTTTGCCGAATATTCTATTTACTCTTGTTATTAAAGAATTTAATAAAAAAATTTTGAAAATACAAAATTAAATTCTTTTTACTGTCAAATATTTTTTACTGAAACGTGATATAAAAAAGGCTCATTTGACGCCCTCCCCCTTGGCTGACGCTGTAGGCCATGGCCTGGATAATCCGGGCCTGTACACTACGATGTTAGTAATACGCACATCGACTAATAAGCAGACAATGTAGGCCTACGCTATTCGAATAGGAGAGTGCCATGCAGTGTTTAAGCTGCGGTTTCATTTTTCTGACAGTCTCTTGTAATTTCGCTGCAAAGATTATTATAATATCTACAATTAGTAACGTAGAAAATCATCTACCTTATTTTCACAAATGTTATTCGCGGCTTTGTTTAATCAATCTCAAACTAGAGCGATGCGGTCACAACAACTATAACAACAATCCGGCGCCATACCACAGTCGGACAAATCAGACATATCTATACGGTCATGATAATCATATTGAAAATATCGGATGTCCCCAAAGTTATTAGCACTCTTAAACCAGGTCCCCCACTTTCCCCACTGAAGTTGGGCCGATCTTACTGGTTAGTGAACTCATCCAAGAGAATCTAACTTTACATGCCTGTACCACATTTCGATAGTTTTATTTAACTAGGAAGAATAATAAGTAGTTGAAAATCCATTTAAAAAATGAAATCTTTCAATAAATTATATCGTTTGTAAAATTATTATATTTTAATATATTTGCAAGTTATTGGAATAGAATTGAATGTGACTCAAAAATATTTTTATTATAAAAAATACTACTTAAATTATAGTCTACCACACTGCATCAATACGCATTTTACGGGATCCCCGAACAAAAAAAAACTCTTTATTATGGTCACGCACCAGTTCGACAATTATTGCTTGTGTGAAATGTTAAATATAAGAATACATGGTTTTTTAAAATATATCACGTTCTGTCATAATCAAAAATAGAGTATAAATACACTTTAAATGTACCTACTGTGTTTGTAATGTTTTTCAATTTAATAAAAGTAGCCCTAATCATTTCAAATCTAATATATACAGGGTGTTTGGAAACTCTCTTCCGAAACTCCGTGTGATGATTCCTTGGATCAAAATAAACAAAAAATACCCCTGTCGCAGCAGACCTGCGTACTGAGCGAATTTCCAGAGTTATTTTTTTCAACATCAAAGAACTTTGTGGCTATCCTATAGTCTTTAGAAGGATATATGATATATTTAATGGCATTTTTTTTCTGGGTTAATTATATTTATTTAATAATTTCTATAATAAAATTTATAGTGAAATAATAAATGTATTTTTTACAGTAATAAAGGTGCTTATCCAAAGCTTCCATGCAAAAAGAATTATTTGTTTATAAATCCCAAAACATAAACATTCCAAATTTGACAAAAGCAAAAGACAGATGATCAGCTGATTATTAGGAACACACATCTTATTGGTGGGATTCACGTTCATCCACCGCAACCGGGATGCGGTGGATTTTTTGCGGTTAGCACGTGAACGTCAACAATCAAAATCCCGGTGGGTTCATAAGACGGCAGCAAAATGACGTCACCAGGATCCACCGGGATTTATCACGTGGCCATTGGGATTTGTCACGTGATTATCTAAATCCCGGTTGCGGTGGATGTGGTGAATGAACGTGAACCCGACCAATATCTCCATCTCTCTTGCTCCCATTATACATTTATTTTCCATGAGAATACCGTGGGATCTGGCATGTAGGTTTGCTGCCATGTGGGTTTTTTATCAAATTTTAATTACTCATCAAATAGGACAGGTTCATAAAAAATGTTATTAAGATATGTTTATAAATAAGCGATATATAACTTTTTAAAGATTAACCCATAAGAATAACATGGGGAACTTGATTTAAATTTTCTCCATAACCAGTTAAGCTATTTTAATGATTCAAAATACTACATTGTTGGGTTTTTTAAGCTCTTTTAAATGGTTTTAGTTAAAATACTTAAATGAGGTTCAAAAATGCCAAACACCCATTTTTTACCCCTTTGAAACCTGATTAAACCCCGTTCCCATAACCCGACAATGCTGGTTCGCGAACTCATGAAAATAGACCTGGTCTTACACCTTCACACCAAATTTGATCAAAATCGGAGGTCCGCTTCAAAAGTTATCGGTACCACGGACACACATATATACATGGTTTCATATATATATATAGATATATATACATATATATGAAAATGAACGAACGGTGTTTTTGGCTTCTGGGGACCTCAAAATGAAAAAGTAAAGTGGTCCCGGGCTTAGGTCTTACCATGGCTACTACCGTAATTAGCGTATTCCCTATAGGGAAATTCGCTAATATCATATGAACATATGTCCTAAAATGCTTTGTTAGGCCGCTACCCGCCATTTTGTTTTTTACACTTAATAATTTTCATTTCCGTAACGAATGGTTGCATTAAGTCCATATTTGGTATAAACCTTTATCACACCAATGTTCATTTTCAGGAAAAAAATAATTTTTTTACGATGTGTATTTTCAAAATGGCGGCCATTTAAAAATTGTAAACTCAAATATTTAAAAATCTGTAAATGTTATCAAACTATTATAAAGAGCAAAAAAGATGAAAAATTAAATTATCTAACCAATGATACCAAATTTGAAAGGATCTGATAAAAAATAAACGAGTAATTGACATTTTTCTGCATAAAAACCTTTATTTTCCATTAAAATGCATGTAAATTTAGGTTATTTTAGAAGAAAAATCTCAATAACTCTGTATTTGTTGTCAGATCCTTACAAACTTGGTATCATTGGTTAGATAATTAAATTTATCATCTTTTTTGATGTTTATAAGTTTGATAACATTTACCGATTTTGAGATATTTGTGTTTAAAGATTTAAAACGGCTGTCATTTTGAAGATACACATCGGAAAAAAGTTATTTTTTTCCTGAAAATGAACATTGGTATGATAAAGGTTTATGCCAAATATCAACTTAATGCAAGCATCCATTATGGAAATAAAAATTATTAAGAGTAAAAAACAAAATGGCGGCTAACGGCCTAATGAAGCATTTTAGGACATACGGTCATATGAAATTCTTTGTTTATTTTGATCCAAGGAATCCCCACACGGGGTTTCGGAAGAGAGTTTCCAAACACCCTGTATATGTGTGTGTGTGTCCGTTAATGCAGTAACTTTTGAAGGTAACCTCAAATTTTTATGACATTTTTTGGTACAGAGGTGTAGGGCAGCATTCACCAGGTTAAGTTCGAAAACCAGCATGATCGGAGCATGGGAATAGGGTTTTATGTGGTTCCCAGAGGGTCAAAAACAAGGTTTTGGCAATTTTTACCTTAATTTTTAATATTTTACAATTTTAACTTAAGCTATTTAAAAACACTTTTTACAAAAAAAAGAAATAATAAACAAAAAAAATTAGTATTTTGAATAATTAAAATAGCTTAACTGGCTATAAAGAAAATTCAATCAAGTTTCCCATGTTATTCTTATGAACAAATCTTTAAAATACCCCCCGTCGCAGCAGACCTGCGTACTCAGCGAATTTCCAAATTTGTAATATTAATTTTGACCACATAAAACTGTAAACCAAATAAAATCACATGCTCATATAGGGAAATAAATGTCTATTCTCCTTACAATAAATATGGGGAGAGTATGCAGGAATGCTGCCATGGGGAACACTAAAAGTAGGTTTTTATCATAAAAAAGTTTATTTCGACCATATGAAGCCATGTACTAAGTTACATCAATATCTGTCCATTGCTAAAGAAGTTTGCCTATTCTCCATATGATTAACATGGGAAAAGAGTATGCAGGTTTGCTGCCATGATAAGCACAAAAACCAAGATTTTTTACCATAAATGGATGAATCTCAACCAAATGAAGCTGAATTCCAAGTTTCATCGAAAAATATTGGTTAATAAGTGGAATATTCACACACCCCAACTCTCCATAAGATTAACATTGGAGCCCCAAAATACAATGTACTATCTTTAGACTTTTTAATATCTCAGTAACCAATGGAGATAGAGCAAAGCTTCAAAATACTCAATTGTGTGTTTTTTTTTTTAGCTAAATCCAATGGTCAAAATAAAAATTTTTAAATTTTACATATGAAAAATTCAAAAAACCCATTTTTGGGGTACAAAATCCCCCAAAACTACCCCTTCCGGTAGTCCGGCTCCCTCTTAACCGGCCACCTCGGGACCAGGCCGCGGCCGGATAATGAGTTGGCCGGTTAAACCGATGTTCATTTAAGACCGCCAACCTACAATTTTATATGGCCTATAAATATATAATTATCACTTGAAAAACAACTTTAAATACATTACTGAATATGATTTATAGCTAACATCTGACACCCATGAAATCCACAACAAACATGAACTAATGATAAATCGTTTCTTCATTGAGGTCTACTTACTGGATACTAGGTCCAAATGCATTGACTTCTGGTGGCAATCAGTTTCCTCCAGGACAGTACATTTTAATTGGTTTAAGAACGTCAATATGAAATAACGTTGAATTGACTGATACAGTAGATAAGAAAACTATGTTTCCGGCGAAATACGGCCTGTTAAAGCGATGATGAGATAAAACATGGCCGGTTGAAAAGATGTTATTTTGTTGTGTCAGGGTAGGCTGGTTAAAGCGGAGACCGGTTAAGAGGGAGTCTACTGTATAGCACAAATGGGATAGAATTGTGCATGTAATTAAAAATTTGACCCCCGGACAAAATTAAAATATTTTAATAATTTATTATTTCTAGCATTGTTGGGCTACTGCAAATACCATTCACTGTTCGACTTATCAGTAGTATGCTATAATTGTATAGATATCTGGTATTAGGCTGCATGCGATAAAATGCTTAATCAATTTTATTTTTGCTACAAGTCTCCAAGAGCCTGTAGAAATTTGCTCCAAAAGGGTTTTTCCCAGCTTAAACCTGGATCCTATATTAATTAGCATGTTAATGACATAAATGTGTGAAATTCTTTGTGAAATACTAATAATTTTGTAACAATTTTTTTGCTTACTCAATTATATTCATATAGATCCAAGCAATATGAAATAACATGCTTAAAATTTTAAAAATTACTAGCCTTTCTGGATGTTATAGTCAGACAGAGTTCGCCCATCCTCGAGCTGTTTGCCAGCAAATATCAACCTCTGCTGGTCTGGAGGGATCCCTTCCTTATCCTGGATCTTGGCCTTGACATTCTCAATGGTGTCTGATGGTTCGACTTCCAATGTGATGGTTTTTCCAGTCAGAGTTTTCACAAAGATTTGCATTCCACCTCGGAGACGCAAGACCAAGTGAAGTGTAGACTCTTTCTGGATGTTGTAGTCAGACAGAGTTCGTCCGTCCTCGAGCTGTTTGCCAGCGAAAATGAGTCGCTGTTGGTCTGGGGGAATGCCCTCCTTGTCCTGGATCTTGGCCTTGACATTCTCAATGGTGTCTGAAGGCTCCACTTCCAGCGTGATGGTCTTTCCAGTCAGAGTTTTCACAAAGATTTGCATTCCACCTCGGAGACGCAGGACCAAATGAAGTGTAGACTCTTTCTGGATGTTATAGTCGGACAGAGTTCGACCATCTTCAAGCTGTTTGCCAGCGAAAATAAGACGTTGTTGGTCTGGGGGAATGCCTTCCTTGTCCTGGATCTTGGCCTTGACATTCTCAATTGTGTCTGATGGTTCGACTTCCAATGTGATGGTCTTTCCAGTCAGAGTTTTCACAAAGATTTGCATTCCACCTCGGAGACGCAAGACCAAGTGAAGTGTAGACTCTTTCTGGATGTTGTAGTCAGACAGAGTTCGTCCGTCCTCGAGCTGTTTGCCAGCGAAAATGAGTCGCTGTTGGTCTGGGGGAATGCCCTCCTTGTCCTGGATCTTGGCCTTGACATTCTCAATGGTGTCTGAAGGCTCCACTTCCAGTGTGATGGTCTTGCCAGTCAGAGTCTTGACAAAGATCTGCATTCCTCCTCTCAGACGCAGCACCAGGTGGAGGGTGGACTCTGGAATTAAAATTAGCAATTTTAAAAATCAAACAATTAAGTCAATGAATATGACTTACTAATTTAATAAGAAACAGAAATGCGAAAAATATGTGTGAAACATATCTGTGAAATTAACTGAAATTTTATCTAGAAAATCTTTTTGGGATATCAATATAGACAGGAAAGAAAGGAGAACAACCCATTAGCTTTTATAAGTAATCCAGTTACCACCTACCATGAAAAATGATGTATTTTTTTCTTTATCAATTTTTCTAAATTGATATCATAAAAAATATGATAGGCCTACTGTAATAAAAATTAATATTTGTTTAAGGTAGTCACACTTTCCTTGTGACTTGACTAGAATGACAACTGTATAAAAAACCTGTAAAACAGGGTATTTAAAAATATACTGGGTAGATAAATAAATGTATTTAAATCAATGTAAATTTAATATAATTCTTTGTTTGTGAAAACTTACTGTGGTAAAAAACTTTTTGTATAATTTTGTTACTTGTGTGACGCATTTATGGCAATAGACACTATAAATTACTACAAATTTATTAAAAAAAATTAATTTTTACTTAAAATTGGCTATTAATTTTGAGAAATAATACATGGAAGGTATGTTTTGAGTGTAGGATGTAACACAAGTTGTTTAAGCATTCACACAACCATATACTTGATTGAAAGCTCTTGATGTGAAAACTCCAGAAAAATTTACCATAGATACCCCTCTTCAACCATAGAAAAATCAATAGTGTATTCAATCAAACGCAGTTGCATCGCTATACAGGGTGAACAACTTAACTGTGCTACCATTGCATATCCTAAACTACGAGATTTAGAGAAAACTTTAAGTGGGGAAGATTACCTATTTTTTTGAGGCAATAAAAAATATGAATTCAATTTTTTTCTAAATGGCCGCTATTTTCTAACATGGCGGCCAACTTTAAAATTTCTTATGGAACACCCTACATTTTATGTTGTTTTTGAAATTTTCATGTGATTTTAAGACTTTTTTATCCTTTAACATTTTTCTCTAAACCTAACGGTTAGGTAACTACAGGCAATTAAAGTTCATTTTTAGTTCATATAAGAATAACATGGGACAAACTTTATCTTCCCATATCTCATAAACCATTCAGTAAAATAAAAAATACTCAAGAATAAAAATGTCTTAAAATGATGTTTCAAGAACATTTCACTCATTAAAATTGTCATTTACGCATAAATTAAGATATTTCAAATATGGCGGTAAAAAATCAATTTTTTAAAACAATTGATGTTACCTATTATGAAAAAAATGGCATGAAACATCAGTTTAAGACATTTTTTTCTTGAGTATTTTTTTCTACCAAATGGTCTCGGAGATATGAGCAGATAAATTTTGACCTATGTTATTCTTATGGAACTAAAAATGAACTCTAATTGCCTGTAGCTCCGAAACCGTTAGGTTTAGAGAAAAATTTTAAAGAAAGAAGTCTTGAAATTACATGAAAATTTTTAAAAAAACATCATAAAATGTAGGGTGATCCATAAGAAATATTTAAGTTGGCCGCCATATTGGAAAATGGGGCCCATTTACAGTAAACTCTCGTTCATCGGACTTGGCGACATCGGAACTCCGCTTCATCAGAACTGAAAATCTGGATATTATTAATTTTTTTTCTTACGAAATAAATAATTTTTCCGTTTTAGCGCCTTCAATTTCCATTCGTTCTATCCGCACAACAATGAAGTATCACATTTTGCATCAAAAGTCATCAGGTGTTTTCCATAATCTGTTGTACCCATCGATGTGATTTACGAGGCTGTGGAGTATTCACACAAAAATAGAAAGAGGAAGGGGGCAGGAAGTGAACATCCGCGTCGACTGCTTCCCAAACTGTCATTCAGTCTGTCTCGCGTCGCGACTGCACATGTGTTACGTGGAAGTCAGTTGACTGCTGGAATATGAATATGAGAATAAAGATTTTGGATCTTTATTTCCTGCGTTGTTTTTATTCCTATAGGTTCATTGTTACCATGTTCAAAGTTTGAGTGCCTTATTTTCATGAAATCTCTTGTGTTATCTTAAAAACAAGAGTGAATACAATCACGATAGGTCAACGTACGGGCGGAAATGATGACTCACGACGGACTCCGCTTCATCGGAATTTTTTTACATCCGAACCGGCCGTCCGCCACATTAGTTCCGATGACGAGAGTGTACTGTACAAGACAATGGATTTCATATTTTTAATTGCCTTAAAAAAGTAGGTGATATTCCCTACTTAAAGTTTTCTCTAAACCTCATGGTTTAGGATATGCCAATGGTGGCACAGTTAAGTTGTTCACCCTGTATAGCACCCACTCGCCTGCGGCTCCGCCCCCATGCCCCCTTAGGGGTTGCCCAGAATTTATTAATTGTTGTAAAAGTCGCATATACTGAACACACTACAGATAAATATAATTAGTACCCTTAGCCACGACAAAGACAGAACCCGATAGAAACCACTTTTCATAAACAATTAATATTCTAAAAAATATTGGTTGTGATTGTAATGGGTGGGTATTATTCAAAACGCAAAATAAATGAGTTTGTAAGTAATGAAAATATATTCGCCTATGGCTCGTTTTCAGAGGCTCATTCCCTAAACCCTATTCCTAATTCCCCCAAATTCTGTAAAGGTCAATGGAGTTGGGAATAAATTTATTATGTAGGTATTGTATAAGTATTTACTTAAAGCTGATAAACTTATAATTCAGATGATATAGTGAATGTTCTGTTAATAATTAAGGTATTGAGTAAGATTAGTGTCGACTTAAGTAGTATGATAATAATTGTAACTTAGGAGTTTTGGCAGGAATTTAATTGAAAGTTTTCATTGAAGAAGATTAAAATGAAGGTGTTGGAATGGGAAGAATACTTGTAATTTATTGTATTTAGCGCAAAAATTCTAAAATAAATATAAAAAAAATTGATGAAAAAATAAAGTGATAAACTGATTAAAAAGTGTGCAGTACATCATCTAAAACAATGACAAATCCCATAAAAACAAAACAATTAGAAATCTTAACAAAGTGGATGAAACCCACAAAAAAGACCTCTATTCACAAAAAAATTATTTTGTTACTATCCTTCAATTGGTTGTGTTGCAATACCGAGGAATAACATAGCAATCCGTTAATCCAAAGGTTGCCGGTTCGATCCTGAGAAAAGTTAGTAGCTTTTTAAAGCATCAATCCGGACCTAGTTGCCATTTGTCATTGTTCTATTAATAATTGATGCTTTCTAACAACTGGTCGATGTTAGATAGTAACAAGACTGGGGTTTGGACCGTTCCCCGTCAAAACGTTAAAAAATGCCACTAGCGTAAATACACAAATAAAATGTCATATTTCTTTTGGGTAAAAGTGTTTGGTCGCTAAATTTCAAAATCAGATAGTTTTCTGTGGGGCAGGAAATAAAAAAGCTTTATAGTTCAAATGAAAATACTGTACTGCCACCTTTTTTTAACTTAACGTTAACCTAGTACGCACTAAAAGAGAAATAAATTGTGTAATCTGCTATTTTACATGAAATTTACGATGAGTGTAAAATTTAAATTAGCATGCTATCACGTTAAGACAATGATGTATATCCTAATGAGTTGTTTAGAAATTAAGTGCCATCCCAAGTAAAGAACCAATTTTTGGGAGTGCTATCGTGCAAATATGATACTGTCTTACTTGGTGTCCCATACCACCCGTGCACCTCTTTTAAAATTGTTTCTAAAACAAATTGTGCCGTTGTAGGTAAACCCCTTGACACTGATTTCATTGTACAGGGTGGACCAGACATAATTGCAAGGCGACTTTAATTAAAATTAAATATTTTTAACCCTGATCTTAACAATTTAAAAGAATAAAGAGATTGGAATTAATTTTTTCTTGTAGGAAAAAATTGGAAAAATTATCACATCCATTAGGCCCTATATCTGAACATTTTACATAAAACTGAACTTTTTAAGCATGAAAATATCTAAGAACCTCATTTTAAATAATGTACCATCATGAAACATCAATTATCAAGTGATTAGTTTTACTAAACTTTTGAATACATTTTCACTAATCTCCGTCATATTGTATATTTTATGAAAAACAAAAAATAATTAAGGACAAAACTGAAAATTTATTTTAGAAACATATTTAAAAGAGTTTGAGACATTTTTGTGCTGAGACATGTTTGCTTAACCAAATATGTTAAGGGTGTATTGGATATCTTTTCATGTTATTCTTATTGGAAAAATCTAAATTTCAACCGCCAATGTTCTCTAAACCTTTAGAATTACACGTACAAGATCAAATTGTAAAGTTGTCTTAAAATTAAGTGTCAAATTCAAAGATGTAATTAAAAGTTGGGGTTTGAAATGAAAGTTGTATTTGAAATTAGGGACTTCCGGTCTGGAAAGGTGATTTCAGGTACACACTGTACATTGAAATTACTCTCAGTTGAAAGGCAGCTTTACCTATAATGGCACAATTGGTTTATGTTTTAAGTTAGTTCTGTATTTCTTAAAAGGGGTGTTCGGGTGGTCTGCGCTGCGACAAACAGTATGTTGGCTATTTTGTCACAACCAAATTACTATTTATGTAGCTTTAACTGTATTGTACATTTAATGAATAAATAAAATAAAGATTCAAATGTGAAAATTGGGCTTTATCTTAGGTGAACACCATCAATACATTAATAATTGTAAAGGTTGAGTTGAGAACAAACAGAGAAGTTGATAACTATGTTCATCCATAATCTCCATTGTAAACCTACTATCACTATGAAACGAATGAAACTACAGTTCTATAAGTTTTGTAACACACCGGATTGTAAATAAATTAGTTCAACACAATAAGTACGAGAGTACTAAACCTGTTAAGTGATCTACGTTACCACAGCTGTACTACGTTACCACATCTATTCTTAATTATTCCTTAATCTACATTACCAACACTTGATGAATTTCTGATACCCCGATGGATGAGTGAGTGAGTCAGTTACACATTCAGGAGTATATAATTTAGACTCGCCTACGGCTCGATGGGGGCTCCGCCCCCATGCCCCCTTAGGAGTTGCCCCCTAGTTTGAATGAATAAAAAGTCAACTTTGAAATAGTTTCGTTCTACAGAACTGGACAGCCAAGACAGAAACCAAACCGTTTAATACACACAATTCACAATCAATAGTAAAAAAGCTTTGATAATTTCCTATGAATCGGTTTTATTACCCCTTCTCATTAAATAGTTTAAAAAATTTGAGTTGTGAAATAATAATTATTTATGTAAATATTCTAGGTGTTCAGCTGGATGGAGGGTCCAACCCAATAATTGGTTGCCCCAATGCCGTAAATTACTGTAAAACCTCATACAATGAACAGGCTAGTTGAGGACTCAACTCCCATGGCAGTAACAGAAGCCGCCAATACACACTACTCACAACTGATAATAATAAGCTTTGAAAATTGCCCACGGCTCATGGTTTAATTCCACTCCCTAGTTCCCCTTAATTCGTTAAAAAATATAATGGAGTTATAAAATATTAATGAACTATGTAAATAGTCATGTTAATAAATTGTTATGTAAAAAGTTTGAGATACGATTATGATTGGACATGATTGAGGTAATAGGTGTTCCTGAAAAAATAAAAGTGGAATAAAATTATAAGTTTATATGGAGGATCGTTAAATGTAATAGAAGAGAAATAAAACAAAAGAACGTATTATTAATATACGTAAAAAAGTTACGTAAATTAATAATACGTGAAAGATATTTGAAATTTATAAAATATATATTATAGGCTAAGATGCTTCAGTTCCGCCACGGGGAGGCCAAGAAACTCAGGAATCATATATTTACCATACAAAGAAACGATAACAATTTCATCTTCCAAAATCAGCAATTATTAAATGAACAACTTTAAATATTATATACTTCCCTTAAATTCTGTTGAAGTTACAGAGATATTTTACAAGTTCAGTGAATGCAAAATTTGAACTTCAAATACAATATAACTGTAGTTAGTTCTACTAACAAGTTATATGAAATTTCAGTAATAATAAAAGTTGCATATCGTTCTTAAAATAACGATTTGAGATGCGACAAAAAGTGAAAGGTCTAAAGTTTGATTTATGTCACTTATTCACAAACAATCTATACTTTAAAGTATACGTAACAGAGAAATAAGTTCAAAACAAAAGAACGTATTATTAATATACGTAAAAAAGTTACGTAAATTAATAATACGTGAAAGATATTTGAAATTTATAAAATATATATTATAGGCTAAGATGCTTCAGTTCCGCCACGGGGAGGCCAAGAAACTCAGGAATCATATATTTACCATACAAAGAAACGATAACAATTTCATCTTCCAAAATCAGCAATTATTAAATGAACAACTTTAAATATTATATACTTCCCTTAAATTCTGTTGAAGTTACAGAGATATTTTACAAGTTCAGTGAATGCAAAATTTGAACTTCAAATACAATATAACTGTAGTTAGTTCTACTAACAAGTTATATGAAATTTCAGTAATAATAAAAGTTGCATATCGTTCTTAAAATAACGATTTGAGATGCGACAAAAAGTGAAAGGTCTAAAGTTTGATTTATGTCACTTATTCACAAACAATCTATACTTTAAAGTATACGTAACAGAGAAATAAGTTCAAAACAAAAGAACGTATTATTAATATACGTAAAAAAGTTACGTAAATTAATAATACGTGAAAGATATTTGAAATTTATAAAATATATATTATAGGCTAAGATGCTTCAGTTCCGCCACGGGGAGGCCAAGAAACTCAGGAATCATATATTTACCATACAAAGAAACGATAACAATTTCATCTTCCAAAATCAGCAATTATTAAATGAACAACTTTAAATATTATATACTTCCCTTAAATTCTGTTGAAGTTACAGAGATATTTTACAAGTTCAGTGAATGCAAAATTCGAACTTCAAATACAATATAACTGTAGTTAGTTCTACTAACAAGTTATATGAAATTTCAGTAATAATAAAAGTTGCATATCGTTCTTAAAATAACGATTTGAGATGCGACAAAAAGTGAAAGGTCTAAAGTTTGATTTATGTCACTTATTCACAAACAATCTATACTTTAAAGTATACGTAACAGAGAAATAAGTTCATAATCAACAGATAAATCACATAATATTAGCTAGCATTAATTACAATTTTACTAGTATCATGAAAAAATCACGTCTACATATGGTAAACCCCTCATATAAATAAATAAGTAAACATTAAAAATACATACTGGAAGGTTAAGGATCAATAAAACGTTAAATAAAGACACACAATATTTACCGGCATTGATTATGAATTATTTTTAAGTTCAATTTTTTAAGACTGTTATACTTCTAAATACAGTGAATTTGCTTTAAATATTGCTGTCAAGCTAAGGTAATACAATCTTTAAGCTTATGGGGAAGCAAAATTCAAAATTCAGCAACATAGAGCTAAATTAAATAAAATGTTTTGCAGTATATGAAAGAGCAATAAAAAACTTGAATTAGGAATACAACTCGATTCTTCAATCTCTGTGTATCGACTTAGATAGTAAAATTAAATATATTCGCTAAAATCGTCTCAAATAATTTAGAAGCCAACCATTTTTGCCGCTAGAGCATGAAAGCTGAAATAACTTCACATGTCTTGAAGGAATTTGTGGTCGTTACATCTAAAATTGAGCTAAAACAACTGTAAATATCTAACACATAACATAACAATACTATGACCTGAAAATTGACGGAAGGAAATACACCAATTTGTCGAAATAATGGTTTTCAAATATCCATAATAGGATTAAAATTATATTCCTACGAGAAAATTGTCTTGGAAAAGCTACGCAAGAATCGTTACGATATAGAATAACTTATAAAACATCTTATTTAATGAATGCGATAGTAACTCAAACTTACTGGAGTGTAGTTAAATTTATTCAATAATATAAGTACGAGAACTAAACCTGTTAACTGATCATCACTAAAACAGTAAATGAAAATGTCTGTGTAAACTGTCACCCGAAATGGGAATTTCATCCATAGTAGAAGAGAATTCTCCATTGGTAAACTTTCAAGCTAGCGCACATGCTGCCTTAGTTACAATTTGAGCATTATTGCTGTATGAATCAAAACGAATATTCCCATGATGAAATAGCCGCTCTCAATACAGCAACATAACATCGTTCAAGTAAAATTAATGAATATCTTTCAATGAATACAATGTGGGTATCAAGCACGGGTGTAGTTGAAAGAAATCAATTAAAAACGAGCGAGAACTAAACCTGCTAAGTGATCTACGATACCTTGCGGTGATATACGCTGATACGGCTGAACTACGTTACCGACAAATCTATATTTTTTACATTTTTCATAGTTTAAAAGTAAAAAAGTTGTAGTTTTATGATTTTCCCTAAATTAAAACATCTCAAAGAATGTCCATGCCAAATTTCAAGTCTCTATCTTAAACGGTCGCTTCAGGAATTTAATATCATCAGTGAGTTACACATGCGGCTGTATATATTATGGACTCGCCTACGGCTCGATGGGGGCTCCGCCCCCATGCTCCCTTAGGGGTGTCCCTAAATTCGTAAATTAATAAAAAGTCAAGTATGAAATTGGTTAGTTCCACGGAAGAACTGAACAGCCAAGACAGTAACAAAACCGTTTAATACACACAATTCACAATCGATAGTTAAAAAAGCTTTGAAAATCTCCTATGAATCGGTTTTAATAACTCTTTGTAGTTAAAATTTGTTAAAATATTTTGAGTGTGATATAATAATTATTTATTCTGGGTGTTATGCTGAATGGAAGGTCCACTCCCTAATTTGTTGCCCCAATTCCGTAATTTCTGTAAAAACTTGATGCAGTGAACGGGCTTGTTGAGGGTTATTAACTCCAATATGTTCGTTGAATTAGTTTGTAAATAAAAAAGTCGAGTGTTAAACAGGTTAGCTTTACCAAAGAAGTGCACAAACAAGACAGTGACAAAGGGCTAATGCACACTTCTCACAATCAATAATAATTAAAGCTTTTAAATTCGTCAAAAATTGTTGCTATAAATCAGTGAAAACAATAAAATAACATTAAAATGAAATAATATAAAATCTGATAAACGAGATAGAAATCACAAAAGACTCCAAAGTTTTAAAAAGATTCCCTAAAATCCGAGGAGGAATTTACTAAAAGTAGAGGCATTATGGGAGACCTGGGACAAACGCAAATTCAGCGGTTTTTAATCAGTGGTTACGTATTAGTGACGTGTGATGACGTATGTGTGACGTCATACGGTGACGAGGTGGAGTGTGTGACGTCACGGGTGTGACGTGGTGGTGTGACGTCACTGATTCGTAATCGGACGCCAATGCCACGTTATTCTGAATGAAAACCAATGTTTAGCGTTGACCCCGTGTAGCTAAATTTGACGGCGACTTCAAACATGTCCAAACATGTTCAAGGTCACTCAAACGAAGTTTTAAAAAATATTTTTAATTATAACTTACAAATATTGAACAAAAGGTTGAAATTAATTGGACTCGTTAGAAACTCCATATTCACTCTCGGCTGTTATCTTCAAATGCAGCGGAGGATCACGACTCACGAGACGAAACAGTAATCCATGGAAGCTTTCCAAATCAGCCAAGTTTGACAGAACCAGTTGGATTTTTTGTGAAGGATGGGTGGAATCGGACTGACCTAAAGTTTCATTGACAAATTCGAGTGTTATATATAAATCTTGCGGATCATCACCACTTAACAGACGATAAAGTTGTTGATAGCATATTACTGCATCCAGAATGTCGAATTCAGAGGCGTCAAGTTGGAACTTCATGTTTCTGTGGAGTATGTTGTTGTAGAGGTTGAGTGGATTTAGCTAGTAAAATACCATGAACCATTAACGTACCCTACCTACGTACTGCACAGAATACGGTGGGAAGAGAGTTATCAAATAAAACAAGTCCAAACATGTTCAAGGTCATTCAAAAGAAGTTTTTAAAAAACATTTTTAAGTATTAGACACTTTAGTAGTTAGAAATCATTTAATGTTTTTCCAGTTTAACATAACATCACGGAGATACATCATCCCCGGACTTCGAGGACTCTTGCTCTGTCTTCACAGGTAGCTGATCACTCGAAACATATGGTGAAGATGATGCTATCGGAGATCCTGGCGGTGACTGTGATGAATTTGGTTCTTCAACCGTTATATCGTCAAACTCAATTGTAATGTTTAAACGGAGAGGTGGATCACCACTCATCAGACGAAACAGTGTTTCATGAAACATTCCCAAATCCACTTCGTCCAACAGAACCAGATGAAACTTCATGTTGATGTGGTTGTAGGATAGCGGAGTATATGAATGAAGCTTGTAGTCAGTACTACATATACAATCTATAACGTCCCCTACCTACGTACCGTACAGAAGACGTGTATATCCTACGTACCGTACAGAAGACGTGTATATTTTTGTAAGGTTGCGGTGATGGGCTGATTACTTATGATGAATAAATTTAAGTGGGAGGGGGGGCTATAATGTCTTGAAGAAACTATGTCAAGGTCATTGGTTGGAGTTTTTAAAAAAGATTTATTTACAAATAACAGTAAAACGTAAGACATACATAATATGAGAACTAACAATGCTAAATAATAAAGAATGAAAGAATATTTACAAAGCTATGAACTTAGATCATTTTACAAAGGTGTGTTCAAATGGATCGTAATTTCTGTAGAGTTGTTTCCAGACGGTCCATGGGAAACTATATAAAAAATTCCGGGTTTGATAGAGTCCAGGTCTTCGTTCATGAGCACATTGACAAATCGTCTCGGAAGGTATACTTGGAACTTGGGTTTGTCTCCTTCCTTGTAGGGCGAATCTCCAAGAACAGCGACGACAGCTTCACCAACCGATGTGTCCATTTTTTTCATTGAATGTACTGCATAATGCTTCTTCTCTTGAAGTTCGCTGCATTTCTTTGTTGTTAGAAGGTCAGATTTAGAATGTTGGTTGAATCTGTCCGCAAGAGCTTGCAATGGAGAACTTGAAGCCATAGTGGAGATGATGTTTACTGGATGAGATCCTGTGCTAGAATGATAGTAGGATGGATCTACACCGGTATATAAGGATTTCCCCCTCCACTTGATATAAGTCGACCAATCCTGTATGCTCGCGACAATGCGCAGTTGGAGATTTTGTGTTGAGGATTTTTCACACCGATACAAAGACCATTTAAGTCCGTAGCATAAGTTTTATCCAAACTAACATTTGTTATATCAGACGTAGTGTACATTCTGATCCAATTAGATTTTTCTTCACCAGCAGTAAAAATTTCGTCATACTGTTGACAATAATGATACATTATGTTATCCAGCTCTTTGTATTGTGTAAATCCTTCGTTCCATGTGATGTGATGAAGATATTTCGTTAGCCACGAATTTGTTCTAGCACTTTTTCGGTTTAGTTTCTTAAAAGAAAACGGTGGTTTAAAAAGAAAGTAGTTAACGACATTTGTATTTATGTCAAAAAATGCTAGTTCTTTTATGATAAATCTGTCATCGTTGTTTCTGAAAGCTTGGAATTCCACCACACACTTCTTAGACATGGAAACATTATCAACAAAACGAACTGTTCGGTCCATTGTTCGTGAGTAACTAAAGATTACTGAGAGAAAATATTAGGTTGCTTGAGTTTTATGATCATGTCAATTCTTAGTTTCCGTTTGTATGTGCTGGTGGTGGGGGAGGGGTGTTTTTAAGATTCCCAATCTTTCCTGTTTTTACAAAACCTTAATACACATTCACAGAATGGTTTAGGGTAGCACATTGAACATGAGCGGGTAAAATCATGTACATTAAACTTGTAACACATGTCCATACAACAGGTGAAGTAGTGTCGAGTCTTGTAGATTTTTAACATCTGCAAAGTTGGGGGTGAGATTGTAAATGATTTGCAATTGCATCTACAGTAACTGAAGCACTCACATATTCTACATGCTATTCCGTCAACTTGTAAATTTGGACATATAAAACATTTTTCGCTGCAACAATAATTATTCATTTTGCGAGTGTTCTTCAATGTGAATCTTACAATCAACTGCATCCATGTAGCAACATTTGTTTAATATATAGTTGGTGAAAAGAACAATAACATGTGTAAACTGGAGCTGTTTCAAGGTCACGTAATTTTGTTTTTAAAAAAGTATAAGTAATACCTACATTAGCACCTTTGCAAAACTGAGCTTTTTCAAGGTCATATAATTTTGTTTTTAAAAAAGTGTAAGCGCTACAAATATGTGCAAACCTGAACTGTTTCAAGGTCACGTCATTTTGTTTTTAAAAAGTATAAGTGCTACTAATGAGGGCACTTTACAACACAATCACTCAAATCATGCTACAGATATGTGCAAACCTGAACAGTTTCAAGGTCACGTCATTTTGTTTTTAAAAAAGTATAAGTGCTACTAATGAGAGCACTTTACGACACAATCACTCAAATCATTTTTGCGACTTTTCTTGATTTACAATGTTCTCCTGCTGGTTCTTTGTTGGAGAAACTTTCATTGTGGTTTCTTCACTTCGACGATTATTAAAGAAGAATACAGTTTTCCTGTAGAACGACACCTCTTGAGGTAATCTGTTGTATATAGACTGGTCTATCGGTCCATATAGCAGTGGCACAGCTGGATTTTTGTTCACCGAAGTGTTCAGATAATCAAATATGAGAGGGGAATATGTAGTAAGTTGCTGGATGTACCGGATTATTACAGGTGTTAGGTTTGACAGAGTTTGAAATTCTTCCAAAGTCATGAGGATCTTCTTGTTGTGTTTGGAAAGATCTCTAAACCTCACAAATTGGGTACCTCGAAGTCTTATATTATCGATTTCCAAATTAGAATCTTCGAATCCAATTGCAGTTTTTCTTCCTGTCAAGTTGTTGAATAAATAGGCTTCAATGATAGATACGTATTTAGTAAATTTATCCCACATATCCAACGTGAGAAGCAACGAGGCTTTTCCGCAGTGATTAATAAGTACTGCAGGATTGAAGTTTAACGATTTGAAAACCCCAACGGTGACAGATTTATCCATGTTTTGATTCAACGGGTACATTAAGCGTAAAAACACATCCATCAACACTTCCATATTTTCTTCATCATCATCTTCATTGTCACATCGTTTCCTTTTTCTTTGATCGTTTCCTTCCAATGATAAAAAATCAGACAGTTCTTTCTTAATCTTCTCGGTAGATGTTTTGGAGTTTTCAGTCGGTTGTTCTTCGTTTTGTGCTGGCTTTGTGTTAGTAATCGGTACTTTGTCAACCGGTAATGGAATATGTTCTGTTGGATTAGTAGGTAAGTCTTGAACTATTGTTGACGAAGATGGAGATTCTAGTGAGTTTTTGTCAGTTTCAAAAGAAACATCTTCAGTTGTTTTAGTAGAGTTCTCGCTAGTTTGTGAGGATGCTGGTAAATCATGTGCCGATATTTCAGACGCAGATGTCATAGCTGGTGGCGTGGTCTCGAGTGCTTTATATCCTGTCGTTGATTCATCGTCAGGAATAGTAGATAGTACACTGTCCATGTTAACCATCAATGTTGACTTGCTGGTGTCAGGATGAATACTAATGTTTTCTCACCGAGCAATCTCTCTTTTATAATCTGTGGTGGGGGTAAATATGTGTAAGAGCTGCATGCTGTCACAAAAAAATCTAAATTATTCTTCTAACCACGCCTGTTAGTGGTGTGTATGTTACAATTGTATCATGTAGTATCAAACAATAAGCTGTAGTTTGGTCAGGAATATTTTCTTCCATCTCAAATTCGATGCGAATGTCTACTGTTGACGACTTTATTGATTCGTTTTGTTTCGAACAATCTATGACTGCTATAGGTGCAATATTCTTGAATGAATCAGGTTGGAGGAGAGGTGAGTTTGTCCTTCCATAGTAAGATGACTGAAATCTTGCATACATATCATATAGAATCCCAAATCTGTCCTTAGAAAACATAACATTGAGGCTGTCATATGGAAAGAACTGTGAATTTAAAAACAGTTTAATGTTTGTAAGTTGACAGTGGTCAAATTTGCTTGCGTTAGCCGTAATGTTAGATCTTTTATTTGTTTGTAGAGCGAAAATAACATATCTTGGTTTTTCTAGGTTACTAGATGTTTTCACAGCCCACGTTTGACGCTGAGTTGTTGGCAAGACTGGCCATTCATGCATTTCCCAGCTTCTAAATGGAACCACAATATCCCTATCAGATTCCAACATCCGCAATAGGCTTACTCGCCTTTCATCAGCCAACCGTACATGAGGTACCCTCCAAACTATTTTATCCAAATTCAATTTCCATTCAAGTTTGTCAGGTGTTGTTTCACTATCGGCTTCTATAACATCTGTATCATAAGACGATCTCAGTAAGACCAATTCTTGTTTGACATTAATGATTATTCTTCTGTAGTCCTCAGCGAATCCTAGTAAAAGCCGCAACGGAATGCAAAAGTCAAAATAGCCACTTGCATTAGGTTTTACTTTGGTTGCACTAGGTAATATCCACCCGGCTGTTTTTAATGCGTTTATTTCATTGGGTGATAAGGATACCAAACCTTTAAGCGTACTGCTCACACCGACTTTTTTAGTCGAATCCACTACAATGCCTGATATTTCATACCGAATTTCTTCAAACAAAAAGGCCATTGCATTGTTAATAAATGGCACTTTAGATGGCGTAGATCCATTTTTTGCCAAAACCCTTCCTTCAATATAAATATAACTTTCAGATGGTAAGGTATAAGCATCTTGATGTTGTATTGGAATTCGTATCTCATCATTATTTCCTAATTTCGATGAAGCGTAGGGGTTGTGTGTGTGAAACTCTTTCTCCCATAGTGTTTCGTCGAAAACCGGTCCATGTTTTATATCCAGTATGTCCATTTTCATTAACTTTAAAACCGAGTCCTTCTAAGAATTTAGTGTTCTCTCTGGTTAACCTCTCCGCGTTAGGAGATATACTGAAACTGTTCGAATGTTGTTTGGTGCTATATCCAAATTCAAGTCCCATCGTTCTTTTATGGTGCTTGTCTAATGTGTAAGCGCAATGTAATAACTTCTCCTCTAAAATCCACAGTGTCACCGTCTTGATCTAGTACGTTCAATACGATGTCTGAAATGTGAGTGGTGTTTAATGGAAGATATATCAGATTATGAGGCTTTTCAACAATCTTAAATCCCGGCGGAACGGTTGGATAGAATGAATGTAAAATATGTTGGTTTGAACCATCTTTGTAGGCCCCTTGAACAATATTACATGTAATATTAATAGTATTAACCTTGATAATGTTTACAGTTTTTGGACTCGTGTGAAACATATTTGGTTCAAGGATTGTGTCTTGGGATGGAAAACCAAGTAAAGGGCCAATCGATGCCGGTTGAGTTAGATCCAAATAAAATTTACATTTTATTTCACACTTTAAATTGTTGTTATTAGCCCTTAGTTCAATTGCATCCTTTCCCAACTTATTTTGGAGCTCTCTGTTTATGTCAGCTATTTCATAAGCACCAGTTTCAATCGCAACAAACTCAGGTAGCTCAGTAAGATCCTTAGCCGTTTTATTTTTTGTATAGTGTAATCTGTTGTTGACACCTTCTATTATGTTTGGAATTGAGTTATAAGTTGTAAAATCCAAAAGTGCAATCTCCCACTGTTTATCTTCTCTTAGGTGTAATGGTGGAAATAGTGAACTCCTCAAAGTTGACGATGTGCCTGTAACTGTTACAGTACAGGAAGACATCTTATAGTTGACTGACGCTTGTGGCTAGAAAGTCCAAACATAAATGTCCGCATACTGATGTTTCTTCTTTTTGTCTTCTATCGTAATTAAAATACACTTTAGGCACTGAACCGAAATATTCGTACAATTCTTTTGGAGGTGGAAGGTTCCCAAAACTGTCAAAATAAAACACAGAATCGGATAATTTCTTGTAACAAACCCAATGGGTACCAGCACCATGAATATCATCAAGATTTACGATTGCGGCTTCATTTTTCCAGATTTTTCTCGGCAACCCGTTCCGCATAAACACACCTCTGAAAAAAGGTATTTTCAAACATGATGCATAGCGTTCAAGCTCCTCGTTGTTCAAGGCTTTATTTGGCAAAATTAATTTGTTGTTATTTAATATGCACGGTATGGTCTTAGGTATAATCCTTTTCCGTTTGACTTTTTTTTAGAACATGTTGAACACCTTTTCCTTTTACGATTTATTTTCTTAGTAGTGCTACTTCTCTTCCTTGTGCCTCCACCGGATGTATTCTTCCTTCGTGTTGTCTTTCTTTTCCTCCTCCTCGACCCTCCTCCAACTGCTGTTTTGGCTTTCATAGCTGCTGTCACTGCTAATGCAGCTGCTCGTTCCCCAACACTTGCGTCACTAGATTTTACTCTCTGCCAAGCTTTTTCAGCAAGAGCTCTATCAGCGATTGATCTTCTTTCCGAATCTGAGTAATTTGAATATGCAATGTCATGCGCTTTGCAGGCTTCGTCCAATTTGTTTATTCCAGGATCTCCACGGGCTAAACGCTTCCGTAATTTCGTACCCGGACCACAGTATTGATAACCTCCAGGTAAATGTAGCTCTATTGGAAGTGCGTCGATAGCTGTATTTATTAGTGCACCTGAAGGTAAAGTCGCAAACGCTTTCTTAAAAAGACCTACTGCTGAACTAGTGAGTCCACCTCCTCTTCTCATGAGTGACGGATCACTACTAAATGGCTTCCTCCTATGCATGATAGTTTTAACGTGTTAGTTCCTTAGTGGTCAGCAATGGTAATGGTTTTTCTAGAACGCTCTTCGTATTATATATTGAATTCACACTGTTTGTAGGGGTTTCACTGCTGCCTCCGCGTGAAAAGGCGAAAGGATTCCTCCCAGACTGTAATTTATCTATTTTTTCATAAATATCTTTCTTTAGTTTGTATATCTCTTCCAAAACAAATATTCTATTTACAACATCAGTATCATTTTCCGCATTCGCCACATTTATAATTTTTTTATATTTGGCATCAAACATTTCTTCACCATTCTTGCAATTTAACGTTAATGTATGAATAATCCCAAGATTTACTGCTTCATCCTTAGAAATGGGATTCGCAATGTTGCACAAACGTTTCCCTCTTAGATCATAGTTTCCATCTCTAGTCAATTGAAAACCTTCACCAGGTGGACCCCTCAAAACCTCTCGGGCCAAAGAGCTTTCATGACGACCGAACTTGTCAACACTCATGTTTAGACTGAACCCTTAAGCTATGTATCCTCTACTTTTTAATTCTTCAGTTAAGGCAATCATTTCGTTATCCAGCCCGTTATGTCCAGCCTGAATAGATTCATATAATAACCGCATTCTGTCAACGAGCTTATTCACATTATTATAATATATGATGTTTGTATCATAGGCAGATTTCATAGACATCCCTTTACCTTTAGCTTTCGAAGGTTTTCCTCTAATATTAGAAAATAGCTTTGCAATTACATCCTTGTACATATCTGATTTATTTCTATGAATAGGTGCATTAGGAGAATAACCTTTTCTATGGGAATTAGTTAACAAACATATATTTTTAAAATTATTTAAATCCCTCTTGGAATATTTATGGGGAGACGACTTAAAGATCAACTCAAACAGTCCAGCGGTGCCTTTAAAAGTTTGATCTTTTACTTTAATATTATCTTTGTCATCCACCTCTATCACACTATCTCCCATTCGAAGACCATCTCTATCCATGCGAGCTCCATATACATGGTATCTTGACGGTTTCCTTGCCCCATGTAGCATTTTTAAAATATATTTTCGTGAAAGAGGTCCTTTGTTCCCAATTTCTTTACTTAAAATGCTGATATTTGTAGGGGAATCTGCTTCTTGTAAACTGCCTACATCTTGAGTTTCTACATCTGATTTACTGCTTGCTTCATCTTCATCTTCATCCTCTTTTTCCAATGAATGCGTTGACCTACTAAATAATTCTGAATCGATCTCTGAGTTGTCGGTTTCTGAAGATGAGTTTGCTTTAATTACTGGTTTTTCTGTTTCTATTTCTTCTTGATCCGTAAATTTAGATTTGTTAATTTTTTCATTTATTTTATTCAGAGGATCTACAATGGGTTTGAATGTTTCCTCTAAATATTTATTTCTAGCCACTAATCCTTCTTTTAGTAACAGGTGTTTCTTCCGTATAGAGTCACTGAGAACTTTTATTTCACTAAGCAACTCCTCCTGATTTGGCATTATTAGTTTCGAGTGTTCTCTACAACGTCACAATAAATACTGAAGATTATACATTTAGATGTTAATGTAATAAGACAAATTTATCGAAACCTAATCTATAACGACCGTTATTCATAGCCCTCTCTTTATCCACAACTAAAAATCCAAACTTTTCTTTCCATGCTCTCCCACACAATTCTCTAAACAATTCAAATGTCATATCAGCACCAACGTGGTCGTTGTATATGTGTTTGAGATTTTTTTCATCCTGTTTGAAAACTATTAAGAAGTTAACATTGTCCCTAATTAACTGTTTTGGGATTTTACTGTATGTCTGACCAATGTAAATAGAGTCGATATGATTATGCCTTCCCATAGAAAAGTATGTTCTTATTCGGTCATGATTTTCAGAAGAAACATCGTCAAAAATAAAAATTGAATACGGCTCGGCATTGTTGGGCTCTATTATCTCACTACTTGCATCAAATTTATACAATGAGACATCGGGCACATCATTCATAATCTTTTCCAATAACAGATATTTTGGTTGGTTGAGAGACTTGGAAAAAATATATACATTGTTAAAACTTAATCCGTTTGGCTTTGTAATTAAATTGAAAACAACGTTGGTTTTCCCACAGTTTGAAGGTCCACTAATAATACATCTCATTGTGTTGGGCAATAAAGTTCCATGCTTACTTACTTCCTTATCAAAGATATCCGGTGTCAAACAATCAATGTCATTGACGTCAAGTCTATCCTTTTGACAGATTACTTCCATGATGTTAGTTATACTTGAGCAGTCTATCCAAATGCTGCGACCTTACTGGTTTTTCCATTTCAAAGTAAGTCCTTTTGATCTATCCAAGTATCTTCGGTCTTATCAAATCCCAACCATCTCACTAAAAGCTTATTACCTCTTTTCCTTAAAATCTTCTCAACCAAATAAACACTACCAGTTTTAGATTTTAACAATTCGTGGCCATAAAATCCCCCCTGCAATATTTCTCCTTTACTATCCTTTAAAATGTATGTTTCTGGAAAGGTTGGTTGCACTCGATGCACTGTGAAAACTTCATTTGTCCAATTGGGTAGGTATCCTTTGGTGAATATCTGTTTATATTTACTTATTCTCACATGGTCTCCAATGGAAAATTTAAGAGGAGGCTTCTTATCTAACCGCGGCGTAGTATTTTCCTTTATGCGTTTCAAAACTAAAGATTCATTTTTTTTGTTCACCTGATTTGGTTTCATACCTATAGTACGATGTTTTGTATTGTTGTAATCTTTGATTAGAGTTGGAAGAATATCAAACCACACATAACTTCCTCTTTCTGAAAATTTCTTGTACATCAATGTTTTCAATGTGCGATTGAAACGTTCTACAATGGAGGCTTTCTTTTCACTAAAAGTAGAATAGTGATTTATTTTATTTTTCTTCATCAGATCAGAAAAATCTTTGTTAAAAAATTCTTTGCCGTCGTCTGTCTGTAGATGCTTTATACGTTTTCCTATTGCTTGCAGTACCTTTCTCATAGCTTCAGTAACCGAAGGCCCATTTTTATTTTTAAGGGGAATAGCACTGGCAACCTTTGTAAAACAGTCAATAACTGTTAAAATGTATTTGAAACCTTTGTTTATTCTACTGTATGGTTTCATTTCTACAAGGTCAGCTTGATATAAGTCATTAATACCCTTCACGACCGTTGATCTTCTGGGAAAATTTCTTCGAACTGGTTTGTGAAGTTCTTCAACTATAATTTTTCTCTCTTCCATTGTTCTGCTTCATTCTTCGTCCATTATACAACTGAACGATAATTGTAATTTATTCAATTATACCTGTATGAATTTCAAAGGTCAAATTGATATAAAAAAGATGAGTTCAAGGTCATCCAATTCAAGTTTTAAAAAACTTTACAGTTTTAAGTCAAATTGATATAAAAACATGAGTTCAAGGTCATTCAATTTAAGTTTTAAAAAACTTTACAGTTTTACAGTTCTTCTTTACAGTACAATACAGATTTTGTGGATGTCCGTTACTTTTTTGAATGTCTTATTCAATCCATTTCTGTTAATGAATAGTGCCCATAAGGGAGTGTGTGGATCTTATTTTGAAGGATCACACGCTTGTCGTCTCTGGCTGACAATGACTTCTTTTTTACTGTCATACTGTACAAATTATGCTTAAAACTCCGGATGGTGTTGAAAGTTGCATTGTACTCAGCCCCTCTAAATAAACAGTTATAGTAATGTTCGAATCTCATGTTCTTCATTATATATTTTTTTTTAATTCCTTTTGCCTTTTTAATGATTCCGGCTTCGTTTTCATCCGCCGTGTCATTTTCTGTTCTGCCTGTAAACATCCTTAAGGCATACATCTTTGACATAAGTGCTACAATTTCTTCTAGGGGCACACCAGAAGTTTCATCTTTAAACTTTCCTATCACCTTTTTGTTTACGCAGTTGTCATAGGTTGGATGATCAATGGGGTAGTCTGAGAAGTCAAAGGAATTCCTGTGAGGAAACACTCTGAGGTCTTCATACATGTCGAGTGTCTTGATCCAGTAGACGATCCCATCAGTGTCCATGTAGCATATTCCAATTTTATCCCGTCCGTAATAGGAAACCATCTTGTTGTAATGGAAGTCATACATATGGGTCTTCGAGATGTCTAGTATACACATTCCTACATATAGAGGTCGATCCATGACAACATTGGTTTTGTCCATGCAGACTGCTACAAGATTTTCATTAATTACAATAGAAGTTTTGAAGTTAGGCTTTTGAACTAATTTTAACATTTTCTTTTCGTCAGAGACCAGTTTCAGATTCATGTGATTCCTTTTGTTTTCCAGACATTTTCCATAAACTGCGTTATTCATCAGTTTATAAAATTCTTTGTGGAAATTCGATGTTGCAGCAGCTCTTCTGGCAGTATTAGAATCAATATATTGTTTCAACCAAGTCTTTTGTGTAAATTGGAGTACCCGATTAATTCTAACAATTTTTATGCCCAGTTCAATCGCTTGTTGTACAATCCAGTAATGTGCTATATAGTTAGTTTTATTTTCGAGTGTTGTCATCAATTTGGGATGTTTGCCTCCAGGAGGAATCTCGGTCCTTGGTAGTAGAGGGAGATCGTAATGATGGTCGTGAAGATTTTGTGGATACTCAAAGTCAAAGTCCAAGATGTATCCAATATCATTGAACTTTGGGATGTTTACGATGTCTCCTAATACAGTAGGTTCTACCCAGCAAAAACCACCGTAAGGCAATGGCATGGACATGGCATAACCATATAGGTTATTGGCGTCAAAGTAGCCCAGATATACTGAATCTTCTCTTGGATTATAATTTGGAAGATGTTTGTTATTGGCTTTTACATAACGTGTAACTGATTGTGTTAGCCCTCCTCGAACACCATCTTCAATCATGAGAACCATGTCAATGTCCGTCAAAAGTTGGAGTTCACATTTAGTTTCTTTCATCATTGCCTGCCAAGCTAATCCCGGAGAGGTGAAATAATAAAAACAGTCGAGTCCATAAGCTTTCAAACAGGAATTTCTAAACTCCTCCATTACATCACAAAGGAGAGTTACATCAAGTTTCACATAGAAATCACTGTAATCTCCAAGCGTAGACATGTTAAGTTCTGTCCATACCTTAACAGCATGATCATAATCCTCCGGATCTACTGGTGATTCATTGAGTTTACTATAAAACATTTCTGGTGGAGGTAGTTCAGTCTCGTCAAATCGGGCAATGGAGTCTATGTAGTCGTAGGGAAATACTCCTTTCCTTAATACAAGCTCCAACTTATCTTCTGAAACAAGCTTCCTCGTTTCAATCAGGTCTCCTCTTTCTAAATTCTTTGAAAGTGTCATCAAACTGAAAGGCATAAACCTTAATGAATCTATGAACCTTAATTTTATGTTTTTTACTTTCTTTGAAAAACTGATGAATTTTTCGGTTGTTTGTGCCAATACGTCAATTTGACCTTTGTCTCGACCCAGCTCTGGGATGATAAAGTGAGCGTCGTAACCACTTAGGTTGTGTAATACGACGGGTATAAAATTGGGTAGCTTGAAGTTGATGTTGCAGGCGTTGCATGCAGCTCCTCGGTAAGCGCCTGTCAAATGATCATGGTCACGCACTTTAATGTTGTCTTCAGTAAACTCGTTTTTACACAAGTAACAAACGGTCTCCATTAGATGACAAAGTTCTTGAAGTGGGCTCAGAGTTTCCATTGGAACGATGTAACTGTAGAGGGTAGATACCTTTTCAGCAATAATGTACAAATCGTCAACAAATCGTTTTGCAGCTTCCTCTCCTCGGTAAAGTTTTGGAGATGTTGGAATACCATAGTGCTGAAGATGTTCTTCGGAAAGTGTCGATTTTACCAAAAGACAATAGCTGTTTGGTTCATGTCTTTGATATTTTCCACAGTCAGGTGCGTCTGGATCTACATTTTCTACCGGTATCAACGAAGATTCAAAATCCGCGTAAATGACTATTGGGATTCGATACTGGTGATGTATGTTCCTAAACTTTAGAACGGAATTCCTCATGGTAGGCAGGATAACTTTTACTGCAGCATGATCTCCACAAAGCTTAGAGTGTTCCATGAGCCAACTATGACCACCTCTATTAAAAGAGATATTTTTAAAACAGAAACATCTTTTACACACCGTTATTCGATTGTTCCTTTTGGTAAGTTGTTTGTGAATCAGTTTAGTAAAATCTTTTATATACACATAATGTGAAACATCACCATCTGTTAGTAGCAATAAATCTGTATGATCTGCCAGTTCCCGAGTCACTACCTTCAAAGGGTACACATTGTTTCTACTGTCGAGTCCAAAAACATTAATAGATACACCTGGATTGCGTTTCTCAAAACGTCCTATCTCGGCCAATGACACTGGGTAGTTTAGTCCATTAAAATTATACCTACAGATTAGTTCTTGATATCTTCTATTTGGTCGTTCCGGATGTTGGACACCTTCATGCACAAGATGTTTTGCTAACATTGAATACCTGAAGCACTCATTGTCATTGTTTTGAACATTGATACATGAAAAAGTATTTTTTATCTTTGCTGGCAGTGGAATAAAACTGCTGCCACGATCGCCGTATCCACGTTTATGAACGCGTAAATCCAGACTGTTGATGTTGAGCAAGGACCATCCAGACCCACGAGCTTCATGTTCAGTTATTTTAAGTACCAATTCCTGTAAACATTCCTCAACAATTTCATCGATGTTTGACGTCACCATGATACTGCGGTTTCTAGAGAGAAACCCTCTGTTGGACAGTTCTCCTTCAACATTATTAAAAGTTGTATCTAATAGCAATCCAAATTTTATGAAATTCAATCGGTGGAGTTCATAATTTAGTTTTTCAACTATGACATCTTTTACAATAGTCAGGAAATTTTGTAGTTCAAGCGAATTTGTATTGTTTATTCTATAATGTCGGACAACAGCTCTCTCAAATGCTTCCACTAAAACTTCCACTCCCAACGTAGAATCTTGACTCGGAGTTCCTGTAGTCGAAGGTTCAGACGATTCATCAGCAGAATCCATCACATCTTCTCTTGGGGGTGCAGCTTCACTCGGTGTTCCTGTAGTCGAAGGTTGAGACGATTCATCTATAGGATCCACCACATCTTCTCTTGGGGGTGCATATGCGATGACACTTGGCCTATTCTGCTCCGTAGAATTTTCGGCAAGGAAGCGCACAAAATCCGGATGGTCTTCACAGTCGGACGGTGTATTTTCTGTAGCATTATGATAAATTTCACAATGCAATACATACAAATCTTCGTTAGAGAAATCTTCATTACAACGATGGCAGTAATACATCGTAGTTGAATTGCTGTTCCATGCGCTGTATGCAGTTCCAGAAGTAGGAATGAGAACAAATGCTTGAATTTTCTACTTATATATCAAATGCTTACCTCAGCACTAAATTCCTATTGGTTCATTTTTTGCTGACATCAGCACCTTTAATCTCATTGGCTCATCAAATTAACCTGTGAACATGAATGTATTTTAAAATCATTATTGCACGAACCTTTCTAGCGACAACATCGTAATGGAGCAGCCTGTACAGGTCCCTGAAATATCCTCTACTACACCACCTTTTCAAATATTGCCTACGGGGAGGCAAGTCACCGGTGAAAATCAACCCGTACAAGTTCATTCTGTAACAAGCAGAACTAGTATAACATCAAGAGAAGTGATCGCTGCGTTGGAAAGATTAGTGGGAGCAGATTATTTGTCCGATGAAGATGCCAACGCAGAGTAGTTACGCTCCATAAGGGTTTACTGTGTAAAACCTATACAAAACAGCCGTTTTCACGGCTACCAATTTTTCACTCGTTTGTAGCAGCAGCTTGTAGCAAATATAAAATTAAATAAAAATACAAATTAAGTTAGCTCTGCAAAGTCTTTAAACGATTGAGTGTAATGGTGGCCTTTAGAAAGGCCGTTTTGAAGTAGACTAAAAGTCTAACTATCGCTTAAGTATGCGACACCATCATCATCCTCCTCATCGCTGCAACCGTCAAATAGTCTCCGTCTGGCATCAGGAGCATCAGGTAGAACAGGGGTCGTGTCTCCCTCGCCATCTTCGATCGGAAGGAAATATTCAATGCTGTCGGCTTCGGACTCTGTGACATGGTAAGCAACGGTCAAATCAATGAATTCATCAATGTCCGATGCGAAAGATGATGTTTCAGCTTCATCGAAGTTGCTGAAAACTTCCATGTCAACATGAGGATCGTCGTCTGGCATAGCAATTACTTCCTCAACGACCACACCAAACTCTTCATGTAGCACATCTTCCATCGTGTCTTGCAGTCGCTTCCAGGTGGGAGGCATGTCAAGTGGTGCCATGGTAAGTGGGATGAGAATGAAAATGGACCACAACATGCGCTTAAGTGCGACCCAACGTACCGTACAGAATATTCTGGTAGCTTCTTAAATCGCATACCATTTTATTTTGCTGACCTACTCAAATAACTAATGTTTGGTGATAAAATTAAATAAAAATACAAAATAAGTTAGCTCTGCAAAGTCTTTAAACGATTGAGTGTAATGGTGGCCTTTAGAAAGGCCGTTTTGAAGTAGACTAAAAGTCTAACTATCGCTTAAGTATGCGACACCATCATCATCCTCCTCATCGCTGCAACCGTCAAATAGTCTCCGTCTGGCATCAGGAGCATCAGGTAGAACAGGGGTCGTGTCTCCCTCGCCATCTTCGATCGGAAGGAAATTTTCAATGCTGTCGGCTTCGGACTCTGTGACATGGTAAGCAACGGTCAAATCACTGAATTCATCAATGTCCGATGCGAAAGATGATGTTTCAGCTTCATCGAAGTTGCTGAAAACTTCCATGTCAACATGAGGATCGTCGTCTGGCATAGCAATTACTTCCTCAACGACCACACCAAACTCTTCATATAGCACATCTTCCATCGTGTCTTGCAGTCGCTTCCAGGTGGGAGGAATGTCAAGTGGTGCCATGGTGAGTAGGATGAGAATGAAAATGGACCACAACATGCGCTTAAGTGCGACCCAACGTACCGTACAGAATATTCTGGTAGCTTCTTAAATCGCATACCATTTTATTTTGCTGACCTACTCAAATAACTAATGTTTGGTGTGAGCAAATATCTCTCAATAGAACAATTCATTGGGAAACAGAACACAGAAACTTTAAAAAAGTGGTTATTAATGTTAGTTTGTTTTGAGTTCGTTAAATCTTTTAATTCAATATAATAATGTATTTTGTTGGTCGAAGACTAAAAGAGGTGGCACTGATAGTGTCAAAACGAGTGAATGTTGGTTTGAGGAAATATTTCTCAATAAAACAATTCATTGGGAAACAGAACACAGAAACTTAAAAAAGAAGTCATGAATGTTCGTTTGTTTTGGGCTCGTTAAATCTTTTAATTTAATATCATAATATACTTTGTTGGTCAAAGACTAAAAGAGGCTGCACTGTTAGTGTCAAAACGAGAAATGGTGGTTATAGTGTCGAAACGACAAATATAAAATTAAATAAAAATACAATATAAGTTAGCTCAGCAAAGTCTTTAAACGATTGAGTGTAATGGTGGCCTTGAAAAAGGCCGTTTGTGTCCGCCCTCAGATGTTGTGTGAGGTGGTGCCGTCGGTCCGCAGACTGTGCCCTTACGGGCATTTGATGATGACGATGACCCGGCCGCTGATCTTAAGTAGGCGCCGAAGGTCTTTCAGCACCGCGGACTTTAGAGGCATGTCATCCTCCAGAGGAGTTGGCGGGACCCACACCCCAGGTTCCAACAGCCGGAGCCGGACTGTCTTCCCGCGGGGGTCGGCCGCGATGCTGTCCAGGTCCTTGGCGACCAGAGCGATGTCCGATCGGTCCCGGACTTCTCTTTGCAGGTTGGCCCGCTGGTTCCATGGCCATTCTGCGATGTGGTGGCTCCTCGCCGTCTGGTGGTGGACGATCTCGTAGGCCATGTTCAGCTCATGCATTTTCATTTGAATGGTACGCTTAAGTGCGACCCAACGTACCGTACAGAATACACTGGTAGCTTCTTAAATCGCATAAGCTATGCTGATTCATCATTTTATTTTGCTGACCTAATCAAACAACTAATATTTGGTTTGGGCAAATATTTCTTAATAAAAAAATCATTGGGAAACAGAACACAGAAACTTATTTTATAAGTTCCTTAAAAAGAAGTTATAAATGTTAGTTTGTTTGGGAGCTCGTTAAATCTTTTAATTTAATATCATAATGTACTTTGTTAGTCAGTCTAAAAGAGGCTGCACTTATAGCTGCAAAACGAGTGAATGAAATGGTGGCCTTGAGAAAGGCCGTTTAGGACCAGCTCCTCCAGCTTAGTCGGACTCCCACATCGGCGTTGCTTTTCGTCCCTCTGTCTTCGGTACATTCTTTTTAAACATTAAATATGACCCAGTCTTGGGTATTGGCATCATGAATTTAGGCAGTCTTACCTTTATAATTTTATGTTCATCTAGAAAGATGACCATTCTAGGCTCTTTGGTCTGTTGCAGAAGTTTATACTTCTTCGACACCTTCAGTCTTTCAAATTTTGTACCCTCAGCGAACGGTTCCAAGTCGAAACTTGCTTTGGGTCTTGCCGCTCGGTTGTGTGTGGAGCACAAATCCTCGCCCAGCCTGCAGTACTTGCCACACGCCTCGCCCTTCTTCGCTCCTCTCTTCAACTCGTAGGTACACCGTGGAGCGTTCTTCACCCTGGGCGTCAACCGTATTTTCGGTGTACCGGAGGTCGAACTTCCCGTCGAAAGCTTGGGGTCAGTCCTTCTGATGTAGTCCCTGGTCTCTTCATCTGACGACTCCGAGAGGTCGGGACCAAAGTTCAGCGGACGTGCGATGTACTTCGGGGCGCTCGATGTGGGAGCCTCGTCTGCCGGATCGAAGATGGACTTCTTTGGCAGGATTGCTTGCACAGCTGCAGTAGTCTCTGAAGGGTCCATGTCTCCTGGCTTCAGTGGAATCAAGAGCGAATGGAAAATACCCTAAGGTACAACACCAACGTACCGTATAGGAAACAAGGATAGTTAAGTTGATGAAAGACTTGTAATTTTCTTTACTCAAACCTTTAGCGCATTTAAAATAAACTATGTTGACCGAAAAATTAATGAAATTTACGGTCAAAATACATTACTTTGAGCCGGTATCTACTTGGCGTTGTGATTATTAACACATGAGGTGCTGCATTAAAATAGTAACGTAGCTACTGCATGAGTGCACAAACGACTTGAAAATTTGGTGGCCTTTAGAAAGGCCGTTTTGTCCAGGGTGGAAACTAGATCCAGTAGGCGAATCCCTTCGGATAGCGAGGGTCCTGGCCTGGCTCGTCCTTCTTCAGGAACCTCGTAGAAGTGCTGGGCCACTCCATTGATCTCGGCAGCTGGACCCTCAACGTCTGCGTCGAATCCCTCACGAAAACCAGTCGACCTGATGTCTCGGTGTACAGCACTTCGTAGAGGCCTGGATCGAGACGCCACAGCCGGTGAATTGGAGGTGTGGAGGAGCTGAACTGAGCCAGTGGAGCTGAAAACCTCCGTTCCAACCTTGCCAGCTTCTTCTGCGGAGTCGTTGACAGTATTTCGGCCCAGGTGTCTTGGATAGGCGTGACGAGCTCCCACTGTCGAGTCATCTCAGCCAGAATCTCCTCCACGGGCGGCAAGTCTGCCCAAGTCACCCGCTTCTTGTGGACCGCGCCGTCAGAATTCTCGCTGGCCCTCTTCAGGATCGGGCGAGGAGCAGAGGTCGTTCCAGTCTGGTCCATCTTGGCTCTTCAGCGGTGCAGGAACAAGTGAAGGGAGCTCGACAAGCTCTCGGGTTTTGTCAACTCGCTCTGGCTTCCTATTGGTGCGCATGAATTACACTTACTCAGCATTTTTTCCGTGGCCTTTAGAAAGGCCGTTTCAAATGTCGGGAGGAACGGGAACCAAATACATTAGCCCAAAAGTTTTAATCGTTTAGGCCAGAACATGTTTAGCCCGATGAAAGTTATAAAACAGTATTCTGTACGGTACGTAGCTAGGGGAAAGAATCGAGTGATTTTGACCGTGATGTTTAAACTTTTTCCGCCAATGTTCATAGAACATGGTCGGACATTGTTAGGGGAATAAAATGAAGTAGTTTGACCACGACGATTAAATATTTTCCGCCAAATATTTTGTGTGGATGCGTGGTTGTAGTTAGCGCAGTAGAATAAAGTTATTTTGGTGACAAGGTTTGAAATATCTTGCCAGCTTCATCGAGTTCATTCATTTTGACACAAATAATTTGCTTTGAGTACGGTAAGTAATGGAAATGGCCCTACAGCAGTGAAGTATCCCGCCAAAAGATCTTGTGACCGGTGAAATTTACAAAACCGATTTCTGTACGGTACGTAGTAAGGGGAACAAAATAAAGTTGTTTTGACCGCGAAGTTTAAAAGTTTTCCTCCAAACGTTATTTACTACGGTCGGGCATCGTCAGGGGAGCCAAATAAAGAAGTTTGACCGTGAGGCTTAAAAACTTTCCGCCAAAGGTTAAGGAGACACATCCCTTTGTGTCACTATGATGCATAACAAATTTCGGTACACTTTTGTTGACTGAAATCGGTGGTAGTTAGTTGATAAAAATATAATGTGTTTAGAGCTGAAGACTTAACATTATTAATCCAAAACTTTGTGTTTTAAGTCGGTAGCAATTAGGGGGCCGATAAAGCGGTTTGACCGAGACAATTAAAAGTTCTGGGCGAAAGTAAGTGAGTGAAGTGGCGTCATAAATAAGGAAAAAGAATTGTATTTTATATTCATTTTTGTATAATAATAATATATTGCACATCGAATAGTCCATTAGTTTTCGGATACGAATTAGTTCAGCGTTCGACTTGATTGCAAAACGATTAATATTGGTGGCCTTTAGAAAGGCCGTTTTGTGGTATCAATTAAATTAAACTGATATCCACTTAGCGGTGACTCGCTGGCTCAGTTGTCCATCCGTTGGCACCCCAATCTCCAAGTACGTCTTCTTCGGACTCCGATGTGGAAGAGGTACGCCAGTGGGTAATGGCGTTTGCACGACGGTTCTCCCCAGAAGCAGCAAGGCCACTCTCTCTTCCGCATTGAAGTCCAGGAGACAATAAAGCCCGGGCTTGAGCTTCCACAGGCGGTGGGTCTTGACTCCCGGAAACGGTGATTTGGGCCGGCATCGTTCACTGGGCGTGATGGGTGAAATCGGCCTGCCTTCCGTTGTTGGGACGACCCCGGGAGCCGGAGCTGAAGTTGGTCCCGCCTGCAGAACATATTTCTCCGCGTAGTCTCTCTTCCCCCCAAGAATTTCTCGAAGAAGACTTTCGGCTCTCACGGCGTTGGAGGAGATGACAACCCGCTGAGGCAGAACTGGAGTGGGTGACGCCGGCTTGGTCCTCGTTCGATTCCGCACCGGAGATTTGGGGTTTTTAGCGGGCAACTGAGCAACGGGGTCCCTCCGAGGCATAACCATCTTCTTGGGCCGAGTAGGTTTCCTCAGAAGCATCGGTGGAGTCTTCTCTGTGGCTGGCATCCTCGGGATCTGGCTGGAGTGATGAATAATTCCGCAGCGTGGCCGTGGGGTAGTCATAAACTCTAGCTCGCTTCTGATTGGCCCAGCCGCTGAGCCAATGAGAGACGTCGATTTCTCGCTGAGTCAGCGGAAAAGTTGATAAAACCAGGAGCTGCTCTCGCCACAGCATCACTCCGGATCGAGCCGTCACGGGACCATCCAAGAAGCAGCTCCGACCTCTCCGGCCGACTTTTGGGACTCGGCGGACACCATCGGAGACACCGGGCATTCGGCGTTGTCTTCGGAGAAGCGCATCCCTACGTGGTATACCGCCTCGGAGCCAAAGCCAAGCGTGCACCCAAGCAGGTCAACTCGCTTGCGCCGCTCGATGTCTACGGAGGTTGCCGTCGAGTCACCGGGGTTGAGCGCCGCCCCTGTACCGAGGAATGTCGCCGTGCCTGGGAAAGACTACTCCGTACGAGGGCGAGAAGTTTCGGAGCCGCTGTGAGACGTTCCCTGGGCGTCAAGATCAGTTTGATCACGGGACCGTTAGGTCCCTTCCCTCGTTTGCACTTGGCCTCTGCGCTTGCCTTCTTTACTGTCCTTTCTTTGCATGGCTTTTGCGTGGGTTCTTTCTTATATTTTTACTAACTAACACTCAAGGGTACTTAAACTATGTTCCCTTACCTGATTCCTATCACACCCCCCAAAAACAAACATACCCGGGTGGTTCGCGCAGTGCGGTTTCTGCGGTCCCCCACACCTTGGTTCACTCGGTCGGCTGGCCTGCCCAGCTACGATGAACTGCCCCTATACTTGGCTGGTCGGCTGGCATGTCCGCTACAGTCAAGTTCCTTTTTTTTCTAAGTCCCAAATGACCTTGAACATGTTTGAACCTGTCCGGGGTAAAGATATTAGTTAAAGTTCGGGGAAACAAAATAATTATTAGTGGCGGACTAAATAATCTAAAGTGTCGGAGACTTACAGATGAAGCCCGCAGTAAAAATTTTGAGAGAAAGCCGAAACGGCCTTTCTAAAGGCCACGGTAGTAAACAGGATAAATGAAATAATTCAGAGAGAAAAGTGAAATGATGGTGTACAAAAGAATAATGAAACTGGTCAGAAATAAAAATAGAATATTTGCATCAAATAATTGTGGTTAAGCGGAGTTTGTAGAGAAATAGAAAGGGGAAGAATGTTATTTATTGACCGGGTAGTTAAAACGGCCTCTGTGATTTGTTGAATCATAAAACCGGTTGAATAATTGTTTAATAATAAAATTTGATGAAATAAACTATGTTTTGATAGAAAAGTGTAAGTCATAAATGAAGGAAGAGCATAAAAAAATAACGCTTTTAAAATAATCCCAAGTAAACGAATTATGTTGAGATCCAGTGTTAAATTAGTAGCAATTACCGCCGTTTGCAAGTTAATGGGGGAAGGAATTAAGCCTTACTGGCCTGATCGGCGCAACACCCGGGGGGGTTTGGGGGGGCGAAGCCCCCCCAACTAAGGGGGGGCCTGGGGGGGGCGAAGCCCCCCCCAGCGCGCTTATCTTATCTTATCTAAGATCTAAGATAAGATAAGAGATAAGATAAGATAACAGATAAGATAAGAGATAAGATAACCTCCCAAGAGGGACCACCCACGTCGAAATTATAAAAACTTCGTTTTTGCTCGTTTTTCTTCGTTTTTTTTGCAAAAAAATTGTAAATTCATGTATATTATCATTTTAGACAATTATTTAACACTTTTTCATCATAAATAAACGTAAAATAAAATGAAAATTAGGCCTCTCTGGTCTCTGCTTTAAGTTCAATAGCGTATTAGTGACGTCACACCACCACGTCACACCCGTGACGTCACACACTCCACCTCGTCACCGTATGACGTCACACATACGTCATCACACGTCACTAATACGTAACCACTGATTAAAAACCGCTGAATTTGCGTTTGTCCCAGGTCTCCCATAATGCCTCTACTACTAAAAGTATGTAAATTAGTAACACCAGCCCCGACAATAGCTGAATTCATATTTTTAATTGTCTCTTAAAAGAAGGTAAGGTCCCCAATTTCAAGTTTTCGGTAACTATTCTGGTCCTGTAATAAATCTGTTTTGAGAGCTAATGTGTAGAGATACGGCAAAATGTTCTGAAAACTGTAAGCCATTAATAAAATATTTCAGTCATATTCAGGAACATTTTTCGATAGGATCAATCGTTTTGTCAGTAGAGTAGAAAAACTGAAAACGCGATTGCACAAAAATTAGTCTGGAGATTTACGCAATTGGTGCGATGTACGACAAAAAGTCACAGGACCAAAATCGTAGTTCATCCAATTCAGTACCGTATTAGTCTCAAATCTATGAAAGGCCTAACCGTTTAGCCGCTAGAGTTGAAATATACTAAAATTACGATTTCTCTAGTTGGCCAAAAGCCACTACTTATTTATCACAAAACTGGGAAAAAGTGAAAAATGTATTTTGAGAGTAAACGGAAAGAGATACGGAAAAGTATGTTAGAATCAAAATTGTAGATATTAAAAAGATCTATAAAAGTTGTCATTTAAACATTTTTGTAGGACAAACCATTTAGTCGCTAGGGCCCTAAATCTAAATATAAATTTCACAAAAATCAGTTTGGAGGGTTAACGGTGCGATGTACGGCAAAAAGTCAAAGGACCAAAATTGTAGATCATCCAATTCCCTATCGTAATATGCTCTCATATTTCAGATAAGACTAATCGTTAGGCCAATAGAGCTGAAATACTAAAATTACAATTTTTCTAGTGGACCAGAACCGGTATTTTCCCACTACTTACGTTCACAAAATCCGGAAAAAGTGAAAAATGAATTTTGTGAGTAAACGAGTAGAGATACGGCAAAATATATAAGGAAACAAAATGTAGATATTAAAAAGATCTATCGAAATAAACCTTAAAAATATTTTTACGACCATCAATTTAGTCACTAGAGCCCGAAAACCGAAAACGGCATTTCATTAAAAACGCTCTGGAGGCTTAACGGTGCGAGATACGATAAAAAGTCAAAGGACCGAAATTGTAGAAAATTAAATTCCCTATCGTAGTATTGTTCTCAGATTTTAGATAGGACGAAGCGTTTGGCCGCTAGAGCCAAAAAAGTAAAATTACAATTTCGGAAATCCGCCATTTCGAATTTTTTTAGTAGGTTAAAACTAAAAATTTGCAAGTTTAAGATTTTACACTTAGCATTGACCGTTCAGGCTAGACTTATGCCAAATTTCAAGTCTCTAGCTTAAATAGTTACGTCGGAAATTCGTATCCCATATAAGTGAGTCAGTCAGTCAGTCAGTTACACATAGGGCTGTATAGTTTATTAGACTCGCCTACGGCTCGATGGGGGCTCTGCCCCCATGCCCCCAGGCTGGTTCCGCTGAAGTATTTGTAGTGGGTGGTAAGTAGGTTTAGTGAGTCTCTGTTGACACTCTCTGTTGACAGCATCTCTGTTGACCTCAGGATGCCGTTGGCTGTAACGTTTAACAGCATCTCTGTGGACCTCAGGATGTTCTGCTACGTACCGGCGAACAGAGTCACGGTTGATTTTAGGGTTCCGTTGCTTGTAACGCCTTTGTGCCTCTCTCACTTGCTCTTGTCTTGTGGTAGTCAAGACTTTAGGGCGTCCACGCTTAACCTTTTTTGGCCTTCTGTATGTATAGTAAGACATACTTGAACTCGCCTACGGCTCGATGGGGGCTCCGCCCCCATGCCCCATGTTTGGGTTCCTTTAATTTGATAATAATTTAAGAAGTCCCTCTGTCCACCTAGGGGTTGCCCCGATTTCATAAAAAATACCAAAGCTCAAAATCGGTCTTATGGCCTGGCGGCTATAGATCCCTAAAATTTTAAATGTTATACATAAAATTATCTTTATATTAAAAATATATTTCTTTAAATATATGGTGTCTTCCGTGTTACCACCCATTTGAAATTTGAAGGTAAGAGTAGAACAATAAAAGAGAATAGAATAATTCAATCCACGAATGCAATTAGAAAATTCCATTCAAAACTAAATAAAAAACTTTGTAACGGGGCAGACCCCCCTCCTTAAGAAATTCCTAACATATGCAAGAGTCGTTGATGCGGTGGGCGGAGTCTTAAAAATTTCGTAAAAGAAACACCAAATAGAATATCAATATTAAAATAGGGCATTCCGTGAAAAAAAGAATTTAGAAATTTTTATATTACGCCCCTTTTTAAGGGTGAAGGGGGTGAGATACGCCAAAATGTCATAGGAACAAAACTTGTAGAGTGTCTATAATAGTATATTGTAATGGCAAATTATATATCGAAATAGCAATATATTTCCCAGGTTAAAGTGAATTACTAACACATTGCATGAAAAAAATGTAAAACATTGTGTGATTTTGGAATTTTTTTGGACTAAACTTTGATTGAAATTGGCAAATAGCTACTACTGTAGGAAGAATCTGTTGAGGTCTTAATATAAACAGAAATTCATGCATATATGTTAAATAATAGTAAATAAAAATATCAATATAGAGCATTTTTTTTTTTTAAATTAGAAATTTTGAAAGTAAGCCCCTTTTTAAGGGTGAAGGGGGTGAGATACGGCAAAATTTCATAGGACCAATCTTGTAGAGCGTCTAATTCCTGACCATGAATTTTCCCTCAGATTTGAGCTAGGACCTCCCGTTCAAAAGTTACAGAGGAAATAGTAAAACCTTACAAATTAGGGTTACCGGTTTCCACCCTTCGTTATTTTTTTGGGGGGGTTGAAATGAAAAATTGTCAGATTTCAGACTTTTCCCGGGGGTACCAGATCTTAAGCCACCCGCATGCCAAAAATCACGTTTCCAGCTCACTCGGAAGTGGTCTAGAATTTGTATAGATGAGTCAGTGAGTGAGTCAGTTCCACATGGGGCTGTATATATTATTGACTTGCCTGTTGACCTATTTCCAACCTAGTGCAACGCTTGGGTAAGTATATTATGACTATTAACCCTTCCCGGGCTATTGACGGATATATCCGTTAAATTTAATTTAACTATTCCGGGCTGAAAACGGATATATCCGTTTTAGAAATTTTCTTTTCCGGGATAAAGACGGATATATCCGTCCAAAAGTACAAAAAACATATGTTGTATATATTACGATTATATTGACTTTTTGACGGGTAATTTAGTTTTTACAGTTGGCAAGATTATGTCCCGTGACTTTTTCACCTGTTTCATGCCAAAACAACTCATGTGTAGCGCGAAACTGTCAGTTTGTGCTGGGGCCTTACAGTGAGTGTTTGGTTACGTTTTTGTAATGACTTACTATGAGTTTTATTTCAAAATGATTATTCATAATGACTCAAATCTTGTTAAAGATGTTATAAATTGCTAAATAAGAAGTGCATCTGAAGGGGATTTCATATTTGGCAGTCAAAATAACTATAATATGAAAAATGATTCTGGCGAAGAAAGCGATGAAACAGACGCACGATATATTGTAGTTCTTGCATTTTTAGGATTTTTTACTGTTTCTAAGAGAAACTTTTTTAATGTTATTTTATGATAAGGTAGTAAATAAAAAAACAAAATGACATAAACGGATATATCCGTCCTCCGCCCGCAAAAATACTCCAAATTGTATGCAGTTTTCATATTTCTCGATTGTCGTTCTGGGCGGCGGACGGATATATACGTTTACTTAAGTTTTCTTGCGGGCCAAAGACGGATATATCCGTCTTCTCAAATTTTATTTTCTTTATAACATGTGCAAAAAAATTATTTCAGCACTGAAAACGGGTTTTTTATAACGTATGAATTATTTGGAACAAATTAATGACAAAAAATAACAACATTATGTTTTGAACTTTTGCTTAAAATAATTCCGTCTCAGCCCGTGATTTAATGTAGCCCGGGAAGGGTTAAAAAATCATTCATTAAGTAATTATAATTATTATTATTATTCATTAAGTGGGAATTCTTCTTCGAAACAAGGATGAGAACAAAATCTTATAGTTATGAGCAACTTAACAGTTCACCTATAGAACATACATTAATTATGTACGTTATACATTTCTATTTAACCTTTTTAGTAAATTATCGATTAATCCGCCCATCCAGAAATCCGGCATAGGGTCAGGTTCCACGGTGGCCACATTTGTGGGCGTTTACTGAATGTTGATATGGGTCATTCTCAGATTGGGGACAGTTTATGCCTAATGTAGGCCCTAACTAAAAATTATTTTTTTTCTTATCAAATAGTTTTCCATTTAGAACAATAAATACTGTTAATTAACAAAATGGGTAGGCCCTTGATTTAGTGGGGTGGGGGAGGGGCATGGGTCCCTTTAGCTAATGTACTAAGGAAACTAACCGTACAGCAACGGGGCGCAACTAGGTACACGTAAGCATTGCGTGATGAATTTCACAACTTTTAAATGCTCAACAATCATAAAATAAAAGGTAAGATTATGTCCAGTTCTGTGATAGCCAGTGGTAGTACATTTATTTTCACAATGCAAGGGGAAAACTAACTGAAAAGAATACGGTACTACATATGACGCAAAATTGAAGATTTCATGCTTTTTTTAGTACTTTTTATATAAGTCATATTTTCTAAAGTAGTAAAGTCTACTAGGCCTAAATGAAATTTTTACAGGTCAATCCTCACACTAAGTACTAAATCTGTGAAAAATTTCAAATTTATATTTTCATGCCCAAGCTCAAAGGTGTTTGCCTTCTTGTATAAGAAAATGTTCATAAAGCCATTTTTATTAAATTTTAACTTTAAAATTTGAAGAATGATAAGACTTTAAAAAATCTTTTTTAGTGTATGTTTATGGACTTTGATTAAAGTTCAGATCTTTCTGAAGAGATTGGTTTTTATTAGAATGTGCTATGATTAATAGAAAAGGAGATATTTAATTTTACGGAGAGCTCTAAAATAGCTGAAAAGTGACGGTTCTTCGACAAAAATGGTCCGCCAATGGTTAAATAAAAATATTAAAAATAAACTGATTGCATTTTTATACTTCCAATGTATTGTACTTTCAATGATATAAATATAAAAAAATAAATAAAATTTTGAAGCAACCACCTCTAGACCACTTTATATGGATTGTTATCTTGATGTTGTAAAGCTAGGTTAAGTAAAACATTGTGATCATGATTTTATAGTACAAAACATGTCGGTCAGTGTAAATAAAAATGTTAAATTTAGGGTACTTATGGTTATTATTTATAATTATATTATATCTATATTTGTGTATATATATATATATATGTGTGTGTGGTCGTATTACTGATAACTTTTGATAGGGACCTCCGATTTTGATGAATTTTGGTATGAATGTGTAAGACCAGGTCTATTTTCATGAGTTGGCGAACCAGAATGATTGGGTTATGGGAACAGGGTTTTATGGGGTTTCAAAGGGGTCAAAAATGGGTTTTTGGAATTTTTGGACCTCAGCTTTCAAAATTAAATCATTTTAAATGAAACCATTAAAAAGAGCTTAAAAAACCAACAATTAAGTAATATTTTGAATTTTTAACTTGGCTGAACAGATTATGGAGAAAAGCCAAAAATAGGTTTAGTATGTTATTCTTATGGGAAATCAACAAAACCCTTTATCTTGCTTGTTTATTGCAATAACTTGATAAAATTTGGTATGTACATTCACTACGTAGGGTTCAACTGATATTTGCTTACAACACCCATATGGCGGCAAACCCACATATTTACCACCGTCTTTGAATTTATGGGGAAAATTTAAATGTGCCGAATATTGATACAATTTCATATTTACCTTACCTAACCATAACAATTCCTAACAACTAACATTCCCTAACAACATTTCAAGGCAGCAAACCTACATACTCACCTACATACTCATTCCTATGGTGTTTATGGGGAAAATGCAAAATCATAACCTCCTTTGGAAATTCGCTGAGACGCAGGTCTGCTGCGACGGGGGTATTTGTTTACTGGTAACTCGGTTCCTGTTTGATTGGTAACACTAACACCTACCTCAACTATATATTAATAGGCAAGCATATTTCATTTCCTCCGTTTTTCCCAGCGTGTGTGTATCGTAGGAGAAATCCGCGCTTATCGTTAGGAAGGTATTGTGCTATAGATAAGCAGAATCGCGTTTTAATTCACATCGGCCCACGGGGCTACGCCCTACAGGCTTTCAAATTTTCTAATTCATATGAACAAACAGCTTTAGACTGTCTTACTCTTTTCCCAAAGCGATAATGTATCATTTCCCAAATGCATTCAGCTAACCCGGGTCACTTAAGAGGTTAGGACATATTTTTTCAATCGGCAGTCGATACAGTTCTCGTCACTTCTTATCAAGCCAGCAAACTGACGCCAGCATCTCTGGCGGCGGGTGTTCATATCACTGTCATTTGTTGTAGTTGTTACCGAATACGAGCTAATGTACTAGATCAGCCTTTATGAGCGCTGCTGCCAATGAGAACGTGATGGTCTAAATGCTGTTGGACCGCAATTGTAAACTGTTTTTCTATCCGTGGACTCGGCAAAAGCTATATCATTAGTTTACTTGCAATCTTGTTGCTGAGCGATGAGGAAAAGCCATTCTTTTCATGCATTAGGTCTAAATCCATGAAAATAAAAAGAAAACAACAAAATATTCATTGATTCCGTTTTTCTTAAGTCAAATATAAATACGAAATACCTCAAAATTGTTGACATTTTTAATCTGTAACGAACTGGATTCGTACAGATGCCTTTAACCGTACCAAGATGGCAATTTGTCTTGTACTGTACCGGTATCGAATTTTCGGTGCACCGCAGACCCCTAGTAATCACTAGTTTGGATTGACGATGGATAAGGTATAGTTTAACCTGTATTATTATTGAACCAAACAATACCTAATAAACTTGTAAGCCCAAATTCTGTACAATTTTATACATTTTTCATCAGGTGAAACAACACTTACCTTTTTGGATGTTGTAATCAGAAAGTGTACGCCCATCTTCCAACTGCTTTCCAGCAAAGATAAGTCGCTGCTGGTCTGGCGGGATTCCTTCCTTGTCTTGTATTTTGGCTTTGACATTTTCAATTGTATCTGAGGGTTCAACCTCTAAAGTTATGGTCTTCCCAGTAAGAGTTTTCACAAAAATCTGCATATTATTTCTAAAACAAATAAATGGTATCAGATAATTGACACATACTTTCTCTCAACAATAGAAAAAAGGTGTTAAAAGCCTCCAATGTCTTGATGACTCAGTCGGATGGCTACCAAAGAACAGCATGAGTTGTGACGTTTTGCAACGTAATGTGTTTACCGCTTAGCGAAAAATTGAATTATTTCTGCAACCACTTGCCATAGAGCAATAATTTAAAATACAGGATTATTTCGTTTATTTGAGCTTGATTTAATGGTAATAAGCAAAATTTATTTTTATTTCATCATTTTACCATTGAGATATTTAATACATTTTTAAGGTGCTTTCTGTTTTCTATAGATTGAGTGGAAACACAGGGCCCAAAGTTGACAATATTCACCATTATGCCACCAGACAACAGTCAAATAATATTTTCCGTTTACCTAAACCTAATTGTACATTGTTAAGAAAGTCTTTGTTTATTTATCCTTAAAATTTTATAATAACCTTCCACTCAATATAAAAAAATTGTACAACACTAAATAGTTTTAAAAAATCCTTGAAAAGGTGGGTGTTAACAAAAAGTTATGAGGAAATAGAAATATTGTATACCGTACTGAGTTGTAAAGGGTGTGTTTTTAAATGATTTTCTATATATGTCTGTATTTTGATTGACTTATCAACATTTCTTTTTATGTATTATCATGCAGCGTAGTGCTGTTTTTAATTTATGTAGTTTTTTTTTTTCAGTTGAGTCCTTTTTTAAATTTAATAATTATTATGAGTACCACATAGAAATAATTGCATTTTTATATTCGTATATTCTGTATAGTTAAAATATTATTTGCTGGGGAGACTCCCACCCTAACACAGAAGTTTTTGCGCTTCTCTTGGGTGCGTATTATTTCTTTTCAATTAATTAAATTTGTTTGGTACCAACTTTAAGTTATTTGTAAGTTTATTTTATTTATAATTGAAGTGCCTTATAGGCCTATGTTACATTTATGTACTGTTTGAAGAGAAATAAAGATTATTATTATTATTATTATTGTATGTTTAGCTGATTCCAAAAATTCCTACTTGTTAAATGCATATATTTACACGGGAAGGGGAAGTGATGGCAAATCACTCTCCGAATACGAGAAATCGCTTAGTATCCCTACACAAGCTGTCCTCCAGGTATGCAAACCAATCCTTGGGACCAACCGAAACGTGACGGCAGACAACTGGTTCACCTCAATTGAGGTGGCAGACGAGCGAGCTCCTTATAAGGAAGATTACATTCGTGGGAACTGTAAAGAAGGATAAGAAAATGATCCCTAAAGAGTTTTTGCCCAACAATGAAAGAGATGTTTGCTCCACACTCTATGGATTTAGAGGCCCTTTCTCTCTAATGAGTTTTGTTCCAAAAAAAAATCGGGCAGTGGTTTTAATATCAACGATGCATCACAGCATTCAGCATAACCAAGAAAAAAAGAAGCCGGAAGTAATTTGCTTCTACAATGTCACAAAATGCGGCGTTGATATTCTTGATATGAAATGCGCGGTTTTTTTGTCTAATCGAAAAACCAAGCGATGGTCACTAGCCATGTTTTACCGTCTGGTAAACATTGCGAGTTTTAACTCCTTTATTGTTAACATGAGTTAACTTACAAAAATGTTTCTATCATGACAAGGTTTGAGTACCTCAAACCAGTTGACAGTTAGCTTATGAGTTGATTGCTCCTCATAAGGTTTGAGTACCTCAAACCAGTTAACAGTTAGCTTATGAGTTGATTGCTCCTCATTTACGTATGAGACTAACAGGAACACTGAACCTTTCCCGTGAGCTTAAACAAAGTATCCAGAGGATTGTGGGAGTAGATGACGCACAGCCAGAAGCCAGTCCATCAAGTGCACGCCAGGAAGTCCCATCCGATCACTTAGAAAAGAGAAATACCCCCCGTCGCAGCAGACCTGCGTACTCAGCGAATTTCCAAATTAGTAATATTAATTTTGACCAGCTAAACTTGAAACAAAATTTCATCACGAGCTCATAAATAGGGAAATAAGTGTCTATTCTCCTTAAGATAAATATAGGGAAAGAGTATGCAGGTATGCTGCCATGGGAGACACTAAAAGTAGGTTTTTAGCATAGAAAAAACTATTTCGACCATATAAAGCCATATAAACTTAGTAAATTTCATCAATATCTGACCATAAAAAAAAGAGTTTTGCCTATTCTCCATATGATTAACATGGGAAAAGAGTATGCAGGTTTGCTGCCATGATAAGTACAAAAACCAAGATTTTTTACCTTAAATGGATGAATCTCAACCAAATGAAGCTAAATACCAAGTTTCATCCAAAAATATTGGTTAATAAGTGAAATATTAACACATCCTAATTCTCCATAAGATTAACATTGGAGTCCCAAAAGACAATGTACTGTCTTTAGACTTTGTAATATCTCGGTAACCAATGAAGATAGAGCAAAGCTTCAAAATACTAAATTGTATTTTTTTAAGCTAAATCCAATGGTAACAATAAAAATTTAAAATTTTAAAAAATTACACATGAAAAATGCAAAAAACCCATTTTTGGGGTACAAAACCCCCCAAAACTACCCCTTCCGGTAGGTCGATAAGGTAAACTGCCTAAATGCCGTGAACATACCAAACGCCGTGATTCCTCACTTTACGTGCGAATACTGACGAAATCGGCAAACCGACGGCGAAATAACGACGTCATTTTTACTCAAAAACTCTTTGTTTACTACTCTGTGTGTTTCTTGGCGGGACGCGGCGGCTAAATTTTCGTCAGTTGGCGGTCAAACGTTGCCCGGTGCAGAAGTGCTTACTTTCTTAGCTTCTTTACTAAGGATACGGGAGAGCCAAATAAGTTATTGACGCTTTATATTTCATATAAATGGGGGTTTTCATCGATTTAAACATTGTCTATAATCTTTTCTATCTTAAAACTGCTTCATTAAGACGATTTCATTTCTGAATGTCTTTAAAATAACTGTCACGGGAATTAAACTGTAAATCATTCAGTTTTCAAAACCCGTGATAACGACCACGGAAATTGATTTTTATATGTGCCTGTTCAGTAATGCATTAAAATATTTTTTTTTACGTTTCAAACGAGTTATAATGTATGAAATTTGAGATAAAGAGCTAATTTATATAAATACTAAACTCCGTGGTTGATATTTTAACTTTTATTCAAGTAAATAACTTGTTTCTTGTCAAAGAATCTACTAAGACATTTATTAAGCTTTGATTATTGAGGGTGTTATTTATTTGTCTTTTCACTTATTTTTAATTGTGTGAATATATTTTTACTCAGAGCATTTTGCAGATAAGGATTTTAATAAATAAATTGTTTAGAATGTGATCTAACCTTTTTATTTCCAATTATCAATGGTCACGGGATTTGAATGACAAATAATGCATTTTTCAAATTCCGTGCTTGGAGTCACAGATTAAAGCTTTTGAAGAGGTGGTCTTTAGTAACGAAATATCTAATTTTTTCCACATTTTGATCCAAGTTTAGTTGAAAAAGTGTTAATTATAACACTAAAATACACAAATCCCAAAATCCGTGGTCAACATTTTGGTGTTAACATTACTGAAAACACGTTTGTTGTACAAGGTTTTTAACAAGATGTTTAACACATTAAAGCAGTGTAGGAGTAGAAATATTGTCTTAACATTTTAATGACCTTAAATATTTCGTATGTCAATGCTCTTTTAAAAGAATGTAGTTATTTCTTGACCAAAGATATAAGCATTGACTATGGATACTATAGAATCCATAGTCAATGATGTAAGTACTTAGCAAAAAAAGTTCCCTTATTTTGCAATAAATGTTGATGTAACTTACTTTAACTGCCGTTCTAATCTATTGTGTAATAAACTAGGATTGAATTTAAGAGGCTATTAATCTGGTAAAATGAAACAAATTTGATATAATATAACTTTTTTATTTGGGTTTCCTTTATTTTATTCCTCTATGAGAAGAAATTTTTTACTGTATGCAGTCTTGACATCATATGCTCTAAACTGTCGTCAGCCTGTAAAGGTATTGATTTAGCAATAATAAGTAGTTATATTGCCAAAATAACATCTTAAAAAAAGTTTCTGACCATAATATAGGTACAACAGAATGGTCACGGAATTTGGCTGGCATATCACGGAGTTATGTTTCGTTCTCACGGAATTATGTAAATGGTGCAAAAATGATTTGCTCTCTTAAATATTTTATAGTTAATCACATTTTGAAGTTATTTACCACCTGAAAACAGTAAATTGAAGGGGAAATAATGAGGAGTAAAAAAATAATACAACATACAACCTTACTTATGGAAAAAGGTGTTTAATGGTTGAAAAGAAACTTAACCAGGCTGAAGGATGCTTAAGGTCACGGCATTTAGGCAGTTTACCTTATGTCTGGTTTACGAACTCATCCGAATAAACGTAGGATTACACATCTCTACCAAATTTGGTGACGATCGGACCGTTTTTACGAGAGTTATAGTGTCTAGGGACACATACATACATATATATATATATATATATATATATATATATATATATATATATATATATATATATATATATATGTATATACATATGTATATATATATATATATATAAATTTTAGTGACTATTATTTTTGTTCTCTGAGCACCTAAAAACGAAAAAGTAACATGGTCCCGTGCTTAGGTCTTGCCATGAGACCTACGGTAATAGCTTATTCCCTATGGGAAAATCGCTAAAACCTGTGCAACGTGCCCCTACGAAAAGAAGAGGAAAACCTTCTACACGTGTATTTCATGCAATTTTAAAGGCTATTTGCTTAGAATGCAGCAAAAGAGTATGTCTAGATTGTGCAAAGGAGAAAAGGTAAAAGGACTCCAATGATTACTTTATGGTTTAACATTCATTTATATGATCTGATATGAAACATTCAATGAACTTGATGAGTAGTAATGATTTCAACTTATACAAATTCCTGTTTTTATTCAAATATGTTTGATTATACGTTCAAGTTCTTACTTTTACCATCATGTACAAAATTCCAACGTATAATTATATTTATATAATGTTTATTATATTTCATTGCGTTTTTAAGATTCCATTATATATACATTTTATGATTTTTCAGTAGAGTCCTATTAATTACGTTAGGGCCTACTCATATTTTGTAAAATGACATGTTTCGTTTTTGGAACATTACATTTCATAGTTTTTACTTAGAATGTTCATTAAACATTGTTCAGTACGGTACATTTTTATAAAAATTAAAATCTGTTAAAAAACAACTATTGTTTATTGTCCTCATTTTATCGCCTTGTTTTCTTGTAAATTAAATATAGGTAGGTTGTTTCTCCTGACGTTATGAAAATCATGTATAAGTGTTAAAAAAAATCATCAAGTGAGCGTAATACGGACAACCCCTCGTCTGTATTTAGAAACATGAATATTGTTTACTTTAATATAAATTTAACAATTTTACTGACATACAGTAGATAGTTTTTTAATAAAACAAAATTAGGCGAAACTTCGTTATCCGTCTCCACCGTTATTATCGATGTGGAAATTTCGATATTGCGATTGAAATTGAGCTATGAAAACAATCGAATCAACAACGATACTGAGAAAAGATATGTATCATAATAATAATCTAACCAAACTCCGTCACTTTAATTGGCAGCGATGTTTATAACAACAAAATCAATGGTGTTTGGATTTGGAAACATTAAAAATGCATATTCCCTCAATACAATAGCAAAAAAAATTACCTTTCTGATTTGTATTTGGCAGCATTTGTGTGACGCCATTTTAGATCTAAAGGAGTCTGCTTCTTCTCACAATTTGAATTAAACAGCTACACAACAAACTTGGTTAGTTTATTTTGTGTTGTTCTTTGTTACAGGTTACATTAGCTACAATTTTTACTTTTTCTGTTGTTGTAATTTTCAGTCATTTGTTTGAATATATACAGTTTTGTTTTATTGTCAAAAGGTTTATTTCATTATATTAGAACGAGAAACTAAATCAGGTGATAAAATCGTAATCGTATCGTGTAATTGTATCATTGATACAATAGCAATATTATCGCAATATCGAAATTTCCACATCGATAATAACGGTGGAGACGGATAACGAAGTTTCGCCCAAAATTATTGCGTGAATTAAATTTAACTTAACTTATTAACTCCTAGAAGACAAATACGCACGTTCCTTATCAAAACATAAATAGGCCTAGGCTATAAGACTCTTACATGAAATGGCTTCTAGGAGACGACATCTGTTGTTGAAAATATTTCTCAATAAACTAAAGATAAAAAAGAAATTAGGCCTACCTACCTATTTGATGGTGTGTAAAATTTTAAATTAGGATTAAAAACAAACCAAAGGTAGCCGCGTGAAAATGAAACAAAGCTTATTATTTGAGCTCAAACACTGTGCTGACGGTATAAGGTACAGTAAGCTTAGTAGTGTCGGTATTTGAGGTATTTCACTTTACGGTAGGGGCCCTTAATGAAAAATATAAGCTAGGCCTAAACAGTTATTTGGTAAGAGGGCCTAACCGAACTAATTATTTGAGTATGACTCTTAGATTACATAAGTACTATGAGAGTCATAGTTAGGCCTACCATCAAATTTTGCTGTACAATAAATTGCCAAATAATGTAAAATCGTTACCACCAAAGAAATTTTGTTTAGTTTTAAGTAAATGGCTCAAAGAGAAAGGGTTCTATTCAACCGAAGAATTTTTGAACTGTAATAAGTTATTGACATAATTGTAATTGACCTGATTGTAAAACTTGACGATGCCCATTGTATCCTGTATATTTAACCCTCCAACTGGTGAACGTCGCGATCGCGACCCATTTAGGCCGTTCTAAACTGGTAGGATCGCGATCGCGATCCATTTGCAAGGTCTATGTAAAATGCATTTTACTTCGTTATTTTATAGTCAATGTCGATGTTTTTTATATAGTATGAAAGAGGAAAAGATGAACAATTTAGTCATCATATGTTCAGCTGTATTTGTTGAAATATCAGTATGTTGGTAAGACTGAATTTCTGGTGTTTGTTTTTGTTTACGCGTATCGTAGGGGCGGCGCTGTTTTGTGGTTATGTTATTACTTGAAATGCAAATTTTAGTGAATTATAGTTAGTTTGCAATGTAATAATGAGTGAATTGAGTAATTATAGTGCTATTTGGGCCTTCTAAATGAAGATTCAGAGTACAAAGTGAAGTTGTCAGTGAACATGAAAGTTGTGAGTTAGGCCTAGGCCTAGGTGAGTGAATAGGCCTAGGCCTAACTTTATTAATTTATTATAAATAAATATAATTATTTATATACATAACAAATAGTTATATTTAATATTTATAAATAGTTCTAGTAAAAATTTTATCATAAAAAATTAATAAAATAAAAAATAAAAAATTTAAAAAATATGGCGGCGAAAATGTGGTTTGTGCTTACCTCACATATTTGCTTTGTAATATTTTATTTATAATATAAACAATCAAGTGTTATACATCAGTAAAAAGCCAATAAAATTGTGGTTATTTTGGCTATCTTAGTTTTGTTGTATGGACAACATACCTTACCATGATAATACTCTAAAAGGAAAATAATAAGAAAAAAATCTTTATTGTTACAAAATAGGAGGATTAACAAAATAAATTTTTGTAAGTACACTAAAAACAATATTGTTTTGAATAGCCTATTTCATTCTGAAAAAATTGATATATAATTTGTATGTTTTATATACCAATTTATATGTTTTATGTTGTTTGTACTAAATGTTTGCGCGGCGGCCAAAAAAACCTCACCAGTAAAGGAGGTTATAATGACCAGTTGGAGGGTTAACGGCTAATAAATTCTTGATTCTTGATTCTAATCGGTTAAGTTATCCCCACCACTACTTTGAAGTCTTGTTTTGATTTCGCCTACAAATCTCACCACATAAATTGAGGATTGGCCAAAAACTGGGGTGTGCCAGAGGTCTGAGGTGGGCTGGGGAGAGGAGGTCCATTTAAAAAAAAAATTGGTATAGCCTACACGAGCTTATGTTATGTTCTATGTTCGTATACATATTAATTTTCAGCTGAATTATCCAATAATTTGAACTAAATAGTAGTGCAAATTCATCCCTCTAATTACATGGCGAGGCTTGTAGGGTCTTTTTAAAGGCTTACCTAAACTTTCCAATTTTGTGGTGAATAAAGGGATACAGTAGGAATAGTTGTAAAGAAAATGTCTCTCTCAAACTCTTCAAAAATGTAAATCAATATTATCCTATGAACTCATTGCTTCCTTATTAAAACAATCAATTTCAATGTATTTTACGTGACAAAGCGTAGCCATTACGTTGTGCAATAAGCTCTTGAAATTTTTGGGAGTGAATTGTAAGTTACCGTAGGCCTATCCTCTTTAGCTTATTCCAACAAGCTGAAAACTTCTGCCTTCAAATTCAATAAAAATATGTGTTAACAAATTCGTTAAGAGTGTTTTTCCAGATACAATACCTTTATAATAGTGCTGGTTAAATCCACGTCAATTTCTGGCTCCAAAGGCTCCTGGCTCCTCGACTTCGACTCGACTCCTCTAAACCTTGCCCCTTGCCCCTTACTAGTGACTCAGTCCAGTGTTTCCACTCGACAAAAATTAATATCCCGCTGGCCCATAAAAAAAATCCCGTTTGATCCCGCTAATATGCATCAAAATATCCCGTTTATCCGGAAAAATCCCGTTTTCATTATACTGCACGTAGAACAGCCGTTTTCTGGTCTGTATTTAGCCCACAAAGTTGGCGTTTTCTGTAGCATTTTAAAAGTGCACCGAAAAAATATCTGTTATATTTTTTCCGTGCGCTAACCTCAAAAGTTGTTTTTTTTTCTTAAGCAAAAATCATACTAATTCAAATCAAATTCAGGGTCAATTGCAAAAAAAAAAAAAAACTACTTGCAGATTACAATTTTAATGCAAGATTTTGATAAATTTTTTACTTCAACGTATATATCAGCTGTTTATAAGGAATATTTAAATTAAGATGGAACTTCCATCTTAACTTCCATCATGGAAGTCAACTGATAAACGTGTAAGATCTAAACAGAAAATGAAATTTGAATTAATTTACTTTAAAATGAGCTATCCATTTTATTTATTTATTTTTTTTTTTTGCAGTGTGATGAAAAACTTTGTTTATCACTCGGGTGGAAAGTGTTTTTTCTATGCTTATTGAGCACAGACAAAAGCCACTTTCCGTCCTAGTGAAGAAAACTACTCTTTGCTTTTCCATTATAAAAAGAACACAAGTTTCATGATATAACGTTAATAATTATAGAGTAATTCATGTTTACCAAAGTCATTGGTTGGCAAATAATCTCTACTTTTAAACGTTATGCTGCTAACTACATAGATCATTTTATTAATTCTCTTGAAATTTGTTAAATTTCTGAATGTTTATATGATATGTCAAAGGTTTGCTCAGAAGACACTTTAAGAAAAATCTATTTTGCACTAATTCATTCACACATATATTTTGGAATTATTTTATATGGTGGAACCTCTTTGTCAAACTTAAAAAAAAATATCAGTCCTTCAAAAACAAGCCGTTCGAATAATATTAAATTTAAGAAAATCAGATTCAGTTTAAAATATTTTTCCTGAATTGGGCATTTTAACAGTTTTTTTCACAATACATTTTTGAAGTATGCTTATATGTAAGACAACAATTGGTAAACTTGCCCAGTTTGGGATCAACCCATAACTATTCAACCAGAAACAGAAATAAAATTTTATATCCTGCTCACAAATTAAAATTTCTGGAAAAGAAACCGTCATACGCTGGGGCGAAATATTACAACAAATTGCATTCTGAAATAACAGAAATAAAAGATTTTGCCAAATTTAAAAAGAATTTGAAGGGTTACTTGCTTCTTAGACCTCTTTATTCTCTCGAAGAATTCTTTCTGTGAGTAATTATTTCGATAAAAAAAATTGTTGTTTACTTTATTAATGATACTTTTATTTAGGTTAAAATGACGCCATTCATGTATACTTGATGTATATGTTTTGAATAAAGTAATATTGAATTGAATTGAATTGAATATAACTAAGCCTGCAGTCATACATGAAATAATGACGGTTACCTATAGAACTCCTTTTAAAGAATTTTATATTATGTCAGCTATACTCTTTCAAAATATCTGCATTATCAATTTCATCAAACATATAGGTAGAAGAAAAATACATGGGCTCAATTAAAATTACTCAAATATCTTTCAACTAAAATAGAATCCTTTGATTTTCCTGAAGAAAAACATATTACTTCATTAAAATAAAATAACATAAATGTAAGTATTTAAATATGCCTTGTTTGAAATTTATTTATCTATTTTAGTTTTCTAGTTGCATTTTTTCTTACCTTTTACTATTGGCGAAAATAGAGGTCCTAATGAACAAGAACCACAAGCTAAACTTTTAAGCCTAAAAACTCTAAAAGGCCTTTATCATATTAAAAATATAAAGCATGAGTTTATATGTACAGAATTGGGAAAGTAAGGAATTTAGGGTTTTAATCCAATAGAAAAAATATATAAAAAATATTTTAATACTTAGGTATAGAAAAAACTATCAAATGATACAATACACATATTAACCAGGATAAGCTTTATCCACAGAAAATTTGTCATTAATTTTCCTGACCATTTACTATCGATTTCCCTCAAAATCATGATAGGCTACAATACATACAAAATTTAAATATAAGGTAATTTAATCCACAGAAAATAATGGAATATTTATTACGATTTTATTACAGTAGAGTGACTTTAATCTTTCAAAAGTATAATATTCAAAAGACGTTTTTTATTTAAATTTCTTGCATCTGGCAAGTGTTTGGGACAGGATGTACTTTACGGGCTTACGGTACATCATGCTTTACATCTATTCAAGATTTTGGGACAAACAATTTTCTTGGAGACAGATAAGAGATGCTATGAATGATGCTAAGAATTTTTTTGAAACTTATTCGTAGATTCCATTCCATTCGTTCGTTGACCGACCGTCTTCTCCCTGTCCAATCAGAAAGTTAAACTCTCCCACAGAGTACGAAATATGTATTTCACAATTTTTCAAAATAGTATACCAAGCACATTCTGTTTGTTTGCACATTTTTGCAAGAAATTGTGTAAGAAAAAAATCAATGAATCATCAGCTGTAATTTTTTTGTTTGTGCTGCAGTTGTATTACGTAAAATAAAAGTTGTCTGTAAATTTGAAATATCCTTCTAAATCCCGTTTTCCTCTTCCTAAAAATCCCGTTTTATCTCGCATCCCGTTTTCATCCCGCTCAGGGTCTAAAAATCCCGTTAACGGGATAAAAATCCCGCGAATGGAAACACTACTGGCGTGTGGCGTCAGTGGCGTCTATTTCCCCCGTATTCATTTTGTGGGAGAGCAAATTCGGAGAGGAGTGGGGGAAACGTCTACAGTGTTACCAACGCTTCAAATGTACCACGCAACACCGATAGACGTCACCATTGACTAAGGATACAAATAGACGAACCAAGCTTATGACGAATTTGTGCCTGTTCGTGAAATTAGTTCATGTTCGTCACGCTAGAGAGCGCTGGCGCTGGTTTGTTTACATTTGTACTTGATCGCCGCCATATTAGAACTAACCTCATTTAGTCATTTAATAATTGAACATATTATTATTGTACAGCAGCATACAAGACATAAGTTATAATTTTACTTTTCACCCCCTTGAATTACTTTTGTCTTTATATAATCCCACATTACAATTTATTTACTTCAGATATATTATTGAAATGAACTTCAATCACTAATTGCTCTTTTATAAGTTAATCAAGGCATAGGCTTAGCTTAGGCTTTAGATTGAGTTTTGGAGCAAACCTGTAACAGCTTAGCTTTCAGGCTAATTAATAAAATATGTTGTGGTGACTCAAGCAGTAAAAAATATTTGTTGTAAATTTCTGCCTGGAAGGAAACGTTCAATAGCTGTGCTATGGCAGAGCCTGATCCAAGATGCAACAAACTTCAAGGTGAGTTGATAGTCCATTGATAGTCCTTACTTTCTATTGTGAAAGTCTTATACATTATTTTATAGCTTGTATTACCTTTACCTCTTATTGAACACTAGCCTATTACTATATAACACTATTTACTTTAGAATACGGTAATGTTGTGTGTAGGATAATCACACACAACATTTAACTACTAATTTAACTTACGGAACTTAAGTTTCATATAGGCTACACACCGGTACATAGTACATCCTGCCTCACCTAGATTAACAACAAATTCAGCGGCTTAAGACCATTACTAAAAATTGTAGTTTTCCAGCCCATTCAATAGTGGATTAATTCTAATCCTATAGCCTAGTTGGATGATGACAATGTCCAGTGCATGATTGTAATACTTCACGACAATAAATATTGCTTACTAGTGCGGTGGTTGTCTTGGGATAAAGTAGCACACAAAGTGGTAGGCCGATTTAAACAAAAGTCATGCTGATTGGTTTTAATACGGTTATTTGATGTGGTTTGATTCCTACTTGTTTGGTGAGGTTAGGCCTCCTGGTTCGCAAATAGGATGGAAGCTGCCAAAAGCTTCAAGTAATAGGCCTGAATAAAATTTTAATTCCATTTTGGGTTTATTTACATTGCAAGGATTTTAAGCTAGTTTAACTAGGAGCTTGAGGTTAATATATTCTGGTTTGTTCTCAAAGAGCTTTAAATCCTGTAAGCTAGAGGGATTAATTTATGTGTCTGTAGTAGCCTATATGAATGCTGATGAATCTTGGGGGAAATCTGTGATCCGTAACAGTAGGATTAAGGGAAATTTTAGGAGTCAATACATTTTCTGCACCCCTGTACGGTAGTTTTTTTTAGAATAGAATAAATGTTGTTAAGCTAAATTTTGTATTTCACAGTAATTTTTTATCCCATTCAATCGAAATATCGATACATACTTTTATTCGACAGTTGTGTAGGCGCTAAGATATATGAAACTGTAGGCTACCTGAATTGATAACAATAATGATTACGAACAGGGGCGGACTGGCCCGCCGGCCGAAGGGCCGATGCGCCTTCTTAATATTCCAATCTTTGCGCCTCGTTCAAAACAATATTTGTTAAAATTCAAACAATGATCCGAGACACATTTCTAGAAAGCAAGAGGAGAGTGAGAATTTCAGCAGTGAATAGCAAAACATAAAGTCGAGTGTTAGACCTGAATTTGACAATGTCGACAAGCGAGAGCAAAGCAGTTCTTCTCTCTCGTACGTGGATGCCTACTTCCGACCATAGATATATACTAATACAACTGGATAGGTAACTGAAATGGCGGAATAGCGGTAAAAACGAGCCGGCTTCCCCCACCACTAGCCAGTATTTCCGCCGCTTCGCCGCCGCCGCGCCGCGCTGAATAACAGCTGACATGATTGTTGTCGGCGCGTCAGCTGCATTCTTGTTTGTTTACATTCTTTTAAATTTTCAATTATGCTTATGATGATGAAAGATGTTTCTGTACTGTGCAGCTTTTTAATGTATTAGTGAACATTCCAAAGGCTGAAATTTATCATTTCATAAGTAAGAAAGACTAAAAAATACAGTATTACTACTGTAGTTTATTTAATTTATTTGTTTATTTATTTAAATTACAGTACACAATTACTCGCACAGGGTTGGTAACACTGACCACGAATACTGGCTAGTGGTGGGGGTAACGGCTCGTTTTCGCAACATGGAGTTATCGATCCAGTTGTATTAGTATATATCTATGCTTCCGACCGAGTAGAGTAGAAGCTACTCTGTGGTCTCTGGTCTGAGCGGCGTAAAACAGCTGTGCGCTTCCCGCGTCATTTTACGCCGAACCCGAAAAAAAGAATAAAAAATAATAAAATAAACACTGCATCGGTGTCCATAACCTAAACTGTGATCGGTCGGTATCGGTGTCGACGGTGTCCTCTGTGGTAAACCGTAGTAACGAAAACGTTGAACTAGTGAAGAGTGTGAGAGCTGTCAATTAATATGTCTGTTTTAAAATGATTTGAGTCAAACGCTTAAATTAATTTTGATATCTATTACACAGGATACATGGACGTAAGGGGCCGTCCATAAATTACGTCATCGCTTTTTGGCCATTTTTGGACCACCCCCCTAAAATCATCCTACCATCATAGTAGTGTCAAATTGTTGGTGCTGGCCCAGTTCAAGGTCACCTGAGGGATGACGTCATCGAGGTCAATGACCTCACCGATGACGTCATCGATGACGTCATCGATTGCGTCATCGATGACGTCATCACTAATGACGTCATTTCTATGACGTCACACCCATGACGTCACAGAAATGACGTGCTGATGACGTCATCACCCCTTACGTCATCAAAATGACGTCACCGACGCCACTGAGGTCAAGGTCACGCCGAAACTTAAAATTTTTTGGCACTTTTGCCGTTTCTCGCACTACGCTCCGAGTTTCAGTCAGAGTCCCCGTGACCTTGACCACTTGGAGCGAATTTTCGACGAGAAACGGCAAAAGTGCCAAGTTAAACTTGAGTTTCTGACATGACCCTGCCTAAATGGGCAATCGGTTATCCCTCAGGTGACCTTGAACCAGAACAACACCAACAATTTGATATTACTGTGACCTTGAAAACCTAACAACGGAGCGCCGACACCGATGCGCACCCCACGACAGCCACCGAGTGACTGACTATCAGGCTCTGTGTACTCTAGGTATATGGGGAAGTGGAGGGGGAAATCTCAAGGTCATCCAAATGGAGTTTTAAAAAAGTTGAAGAGTAGAAAGACTACTCTTGTGCTTCCTGGGCGACCTCATCAATTTCCAACGGATCTGTAAACCAATCCGATCTGTAGCGGCAGGAGTCCAGAAAACAGGTGCACCACCCATCAGGTTGTCCGTAGCACTTCCGACAATTGGTAAGATTGGAGAAATGAAATTTAATACACCGCTGCGGACAACAAGTGTAAAAGTAGTTGGATTTGTAGATTTTGAAAGTTTGTAGTACCGGTGGTGGCAGCTGTTGGTTCTTGCATCTACACCTGCAACATCCGAAGCATTCACATTGCCGGCAGGCCAGCCCGTCCACTTGCCATCTTGGTAGTAGGAAACACTTGCCCTCGCAGCAATAGGTTGTCCCTGTCTCTTCCTCCCAAAGCTTCTTTGCACAATGGATGACGCCTTGTATCTCTAAACACTTATGCTCGCAACATGAGACACGCTTAGTTTCCATACTTGATGTTGCTTCGGCGAGGGAGCAAGATGAAGTGATGCCGTGGTCAGCGGGAATGGAGCTTATATAAACTAAGGTGAGTGGAGGGGGAAAGGTCAAGGCCATCCAAATGGAGTTTTAAAAAAAGAAAAGAGTAGAAAGACTACTCTTGTGTATCTATAGCGATTTCATTGATAGTGAGTGCTTCTGTATGCCAAGCTGATCTGTACTGACAGGCTCCTAAATAATGTTTGCAAAAACCTGCAAAATGATTGTTGCACAATTTGCAGCCAGTTAGCTGTTTTAATGTGAATTCAATGCAACGTTCAGGGCAACAAGTGTACTTATGCCCTCTCATCTGGTACACATGGAATGTCTTCAACTCCGGTTTCGGCTTCTTCCAAGACTTGCACTTACACATGCATTGACCAAAAGCTTCACATTTTCTACACGCCAGGCCATCCGCAACATCAATGTCATTCGGCCATGAAAAACATTTCCGTTCGCAACAGTAGTTGAGTTGACTCTCCATGTTGCTGTGGTGAAGGTGCGCGATGAAATGATGTTGCAGTCATTGAGAGTGCACCTTAAATAAACTCAGTGGAGGGGGAAAGGTCAAGGCCATCCAAACGGAGTTTTAAAAAAGATAACTAGTCGTCCTCCTCCTCCTCCTCATCCGTTGTACTTAGAGAGCTGTCAGACGAAGAGCCCCGTGCAGGTGCTCCCCAGATGAAAAACAAATCAATTTTAAAACGAAGACCAGGATCTTGCATCATCAATTCCTTTAATTTGTCACATACTAAGTCGACCTTGTGTAAGGTGTCAACAACAAGCTTCCAATTCGTTGGTTCAATATAACTTGTAGTAGAGTCTGCCTCGCTGATAACCACATCCTCCGGCCGTATTGGAGTGTAAAGATGTGTAAAGTTCTTCGGCTGTAGCTGAGGTTCAGGCTGGCTGGAAGTGGAAGGTTGAGTGTGGACCCCTGTCGCATCGAAATCCATAGTCATTCTACATTCAATGTTGGGGTTTTCGTTTAATACATACACCAATTTCTCATGCAACATATCCACTTCTGCCGAGTCTTGCAGATGAACATTCCAGGAAAATGGCCATTCTTCATCCGTAGTGGAGTCAACTCGAGAAAGAGTGCTGTCCGCCATGATAGCTAAGCAAGGAATGATGTGAGCTACAGACTGTGGTAACAGTATTGAAAAGTAGAGGGGGTAAACCAAAAGTACGTGGAGGGGGTATTTTCAAGGTCATTTAATTTGGGTTTTAAAAAAAGAAATTCTGGAGGGGGAATTCTCAAGGTCATCCAATTTAGGTTTTAAAAAAAAGGAATGAAGCTTACTCCTCTTCAGCCTCGTTGTCCCCTGCATCTTCATCAGCCTCATCTTCATCGACGTCAGACTCGCCGTAAGGATAGATCGGGGACATGGGCGAATATTGTGGAGATTGTTGACCGTTGTTGTCGTCCCCTTGCATTCTAACTTGGGACCAATCATAATTTAAATTCATTTGTATTATGATCCCAGGGTTGTCCCGCAGTATTTCCTTCATACGTTCGCAAATTGACTCCAAATAGTGTACACTATCGATCGACAGTGTCCAACCCGTACTTGTACCGACATCAGTAGTGGAGTCAGCTTGGCTGATGGTGTTGTTGTCTGCCATGGTTGCTTGTCGGACAAGGAATGACGGTTGATGTGATGCTCATGCAGGAACATGGTGAAGTGGTGGGGGGTGTGGTGGAGTAGTGGGGGAATTTTCAAGGTCATCCAAACGGAGTTTTAAAAAAAAAGGAAAACTTACAAAGTAACATTGAAACTTTCCAATTGATGGTGGCGAGCGTTTTCTTCTGCAACCTTGCCGACACATGTGACTATGCCGTACAGTATGAAAAGTACAACCATAATAAGGCCAAACAATAAAAGATAGCCGTTGACTATCATGATATTTTCTGAGTGGATCTGTTTTCTTCTTATCGCCCTCTCCTGCATCCTCTTCTCCAACTCGTGGACGAAGTCACAACATGCGTGAGGACATCTTTCATCTGTTGGTAGGTTTGCCATTGTTGATGTTGTCGGTGTGGCTGTTGAAGATGGAATGAGGTTTCCAATTGCGATGTGCCATGTACACCAATAGTCAAGTGGTGGGGGTAACAAAGCAGTGGAGGGGGAAGTTTCAAGGTCATCCAAATTGTGTTTTAAAAAAACCTATCTTGTTACTGAGCTTATATGTCAGTAACAAGATAGGTGTTTTTGCTCTTTTACTTCTTTAATATAATGAAAAAATATACATATTCTACAATGGTTAGGATAAGAAATACAACTGCTAGTCAGCTGAAGTAGTCCAAGTTGTCTGGCTCGGTCTTCATGGACGCTGGTGAGGAAGCCGTCGAGGAGTGTCCAGGCTCTTCCTTTGACTGCCGGGTGTTCCGTATATTGCAAGCGTAAACTTGCACATTTATACGGTAGCCTCGTGCCACCATCAGCTGCAACTCCTTGTATAAGTCGTTTAGCTCCTGCTGAGTCTTGATGCTCACCTCCTCGTAACTTGCGCAACTAACGTTGAGGGACATCCTGATGTTGCTAGGTTGGCTGCTGGAGTAGAAATGAAGCCGAGGCACAGCGTTTGGAGGTACATGGAAAAGTGGTGGGGGTGATGGTGGTGGGGGTATGGAAGATGCAATTAAACACTTCTAAACTTTTTCCATTGATACAAAGGGATGGAACAAATAGCACAGGTGTCCTTGTAGTTTTCAAATCTAAACATTGGTGCTAGAAATCCAAACTGTTTTCTACCACCTTCCTGTACGAACCGTCGAAGGTCTCTGACGGCAGCATTGCCACAAGGCCTACAAAACTTTTCCCCGTCTTGGAACCTATACCAGGAGTATCCCGAATACCCTCTATTATCTTTCTTGTACTCCTCGATATCCTGCTTTACTGTTATAGGGATATTATCTCGTAAAGCCGTCTGGAATAAAGATGCGTCAGTTATAACTCGTTGTAAGCAAAGCTCGTACAAGGTGCTCATCGTTTGCTAGTTGGCAACAGACTGACCGTTCTTTGCATCCAAGCAGGTTTGAATCCTAGTGCGGTAGTGGGGGTAATTACGGTAGTGGGGGTAGTTGTGAAATGCAAAGGTCAAAGGTCAAGGTCACCCGCGAAGTTTAAAAAAAATGCAACATATCAATACGTGAAGTCTGTCACATATTGATATGTTGCATTTTTTGTTTTTTTTTATTTTTTTGTCTTTTATGATTCGTTTATTTATAAAACATTACAACAACAACATATGTACAACATTGAAACTTAAATCTAACACTGCTGCTTGTCAGCGATGTGGATGGTCAACTCTGTAGAATTGCTACCCGTGCAGCCGTGGGACACCAGGTATAGACACCCGGGTTGAATAGAGCGAAGATCCTCGTTTTGTAGAAGATGGACGAATCTCTTGGGCAGGTACACCTGGAACTTTGGTTCATCCCCCGGAGTAAACGGTGCCTCGCTGAGACTGCAGCAGATGGCCTCCCCAACTGTAGTCTCCATCTTCTTCATAGCATGGATTATGTAGTGCTTCTCGTCTTTTAGTTCCGAGCACTTCTTTACAGGTAATATTGTTGACTTGGAGTGAGCATTGAACTGCTCGACCAAAGTCTGAAGGAACTGGTGAGATGCCATGGTCAGGTTACAGATCGTCTTCTTGCTCGGAGATGTTGTCGTCTCGGAATCTCGAGTAATACTCATGCCAGGTCCCTGTCTGCTCCCCACTTATATACTCTCCGTTACCCCCACCACTCCCCAATTCCCCACTTTGAAGGTAAGAGGCGAGTTTATAGGCATTTTTCAAAGCGCAATGTCTATCTTTATCATGTTCTGGGCTTTTTGTACAAATACATATGGTTTCCAGCATGTATTGATAATTCTTATCCAATTCCACATCATTAACCGGAACATGAGTAAATCCTTCGATCCATCTTTTCTTTTCCAGCCCCTTTGTGTAAATATTGGTAAACTTGTCTGAAAAGTGATGCATAATGTGATACAAGTCCGTGTAACTTGTAAAACCATCATACCAATCGATATGATGGAAGTGTTTTGAAATCCATCTGTTGGTAGTAGCGGCTTTACTAGTTAAAGACGAATAAGAACATGGTGGTTTAAATAAAAACGAATAAGGAACACTTGTATTCATGTCCAAAAACACAAGTTCTTTTATAATGAATCTATCATCATTACCACGAAACGCTTGAAACTCAATAATACCAGGCTTGGACTTTACTTGTTGTTCTTCTCCCTTGTCCATTTTGAAGGTCACACGTCTGCTCATTACGAAGTCAGGAGGTCAACTGATTTCCACACCACGGTAGGTACTACTTTTATACCAGGCCGTACAGTTGTTGGCGCGTTGGTGTATATTTAACGTGGGCACCGTCCCCAATAGGCCTAACCCCACAAAATGTTGGTTATTGTTTTAAAAACTAACCATTGTCATTTAAGTTTCCATCTTTATATTTTCCTTATTTTCATTTTCATCACTAACACTTGATTCTTCTCCTCCATCTTCCTCTTCTTCCTGTTTTACTGATTTCTTATGTAGTTGAGCGTACTTTTCCAATTGTCTCCACATTTGTACTTCATGAGGAACTCTATTAAATATAGAAGTATCCACAGGTCCGTATAATATAGGTGCGTCCGGTTGTTTGTCCAATGTGTCTTCCAGATAATCTTTAATAATCGAACTTGAAAACACCAGTTGTCTCAAGTATCTTGTTATAGGTTCAGTAGCACAAGTTAAAATGAAAAACTCCTCTCGATTAAGTTGAATTTTGTTATCATGTCTTGTTGTGTCTCTAAACCGTAGCTGATGATCACCACGTTGTTTAATGATATCAATTTCCACATTTGAATCCAAAAGTCCTACTCTTGTCTTTCTTCCAAACATGTTACTACTTAAATAGCATTCTAGTAGATGCAAATGTTTCATAAACGATTCCCAAGCACTGTCCGTAAACAAAATCATTTTGGGTCCATGAGTTAAAATTACAGTAGGGGAATAATCTGTAGATTTCATAACACCGATTAAAACACTTTTATCCAAACTGGAAGAGATTGGGTAAAATATTCGCAAAAATACCTCACTCAATATGTTTGGAGAAATATTATCTTCAATATCCCTTTTTCTCTTTTGTATAGTCTTTCTTCTTTTACCTTTTTCGTCAACATTATTACTGGCGTGAAGTTGTCCGCAAACGTTTTGTTCACCTCCTTCCTGGTGACCTTGAGGATCTAAAAACTCAGATATCTCCTTCTCAATATCTACCACATTTTCAGGTGTACCACTAGGAGAAGCCATATTGAATACGATGCTACCCATACAACAGTAGGCAACAAACTGATGAGGAGCGGTCTGTACGCTCTGCTTTTATACTCGCGGAATGAAACAAAACCGGTTCTTACAATACATTTTTAACAATTCCAGTTAAAGGTGTGTATGTTACGATTTTATCATGTAGAATTAAACAGTATGCAGTTGTATTAGCCGGTATAGCATCGTTGAATTCCATTTCTATTTTTATATCCACACTTGAAGACTTTACTGATTCATTTTGTTTAGAACAATCGATTACAACTATTGGGTAGGCATCGAAATATTTGTCAGGTGGTAATAAAGGTGTATTTGTTTTACCGTAATATGAACTTTGGAATCTCGCGTACATATCGTACAATATACTGTATTTTTTCTTAGTGAATGACACATTTAAATTGTCGTATGGAAAGAATTGTGAATTTAAATAAACTTTAATATTTTTCAAGTCACAATGATCAAATTGTCCTGCATGTTTAGTAATGTCGTCTCTTCTACCTGTTTGTAAACCAAATATAATATATCTGGCTCGTTCTACATAATTCGATGTTTTAACAGTCCAAGTGTGTCGATCCGTAGTAGGTAAACTGGGATGCTCATGAAATTCCCAACTTCTAAATGGAATAACAATATCACGATCGGCTTTTAATTTTCTTAAAAGTAGCATTCTATGCTCGTCAGCCAATTTAACATGTGGAACTCTCCATACAATTTTGTCTAATTTTAATTTCCATTCTAAAGTCGCATCTGTAGTAGCATCTGCAGCTTTAATAATGTCTTTATCGTTAGAAGATCTCAACAAAACTAATTCTTGTTTAACGTTTAATATTATTTTCCTATAATCTTCAGCAAAACCAAGCAGCAAACGTAATGGAATATGAAAATCAAAATATCCATTTGGATTTGGAGTGATCGTGTCAATTGTAGGTAATACCCATCCGGCAGGTTTAAGTAAATTGGTTTCATTGGGTGTTATAGATGTTAATCCTTTTAAAGTTGTCGTAATACCTACTTTTTTAGTGGAATCAACTGTTACACCTGATATTTCATATCTAATTTCATCAAATAGGAAAGCCATAGGATTATTTATAAATGGAACTGTTGTACCAACAGTAGTACCGTCCTTTTTAGTAACTTGTCCTTCAATATATAAGTAACTTTCACATGGTAGTGTGTAAATGTCTTGATTTTGTATGGGAATACGAATTTCATCGTTATTGTTTAATTTCGATGAAGTGTAAGGGTTGTGGGTGTGATATTCTTTTTCCCATAGGGTTTCGTCGAATGTTGGACCCTGCGCTATATCCAGTATATCCATACTCGGTTAATTTTAATCCAATTCTCTCTAAGAAACGAATGTTCTCGCGTGTTAACTCCTCCACAGCTGAAGAGCTACTAATGCGGTTTCCCGTAGGTTGTTCGCTTTTAAATGTTAAACCCATGGTTTTGTATTAAAGTGTCGATTTTAAATGTAATCTAATCGTAATAGGCTCTTCTCTGAAGTCTACCAAGTTACCGTCTTGATCCAATACGCTCAACACGATGTCTGAAATGAAAGTGGTGTTCAACGGTAGATATACCAGGTTTTGTGGCTTTTCAACAATTTTAAATCCAGGTGGTACACTTGGGTAAAAAGTATGTATGATGTGGGTGTTAGCCCCATCCCTGTAAGCACCTTGTATAATGTTACAAGTTATGTCTATACTATTGACTTTTAATATTGTTACTGTTTTCTTACCGGAATGTGTTACATCTGGTTCTAAAACAGGCTCATCGTTGGAAAATCCTAATAAATCACCAATTGAGTTTGGTTGAGTGAAATCTATATAATATTTGGAAGTAATTTCAGCTTTCATCGTATTGTTATTACCTTTTAATGTTATATTGTCTTTTCCCATTTTAGTTTGCAAAAATTCATTTATATGATCAATTTCATAAGAACCTGTGGGTAACCTGCACTCTTGTAAGTCTGTAAATTTTCCACTGGCATCCTTTCCCTTATAATAATGCAATACGTTATTTTTACCTTCCGTAACATTGGGGATAGAGTTGTAAGTTGTAAAATCCAATAGTGCCGCCTCCCAAAACCTTCCTTTTTGCAAGCGTAACGCTGGAAAAAGGATACTTCGTAAAGTGGACGATTTTCCTGTTAATGATACCGTATAGGAAGACATCTCAATAGTGACTGATACTTTTAGCTAGAAATTCCAAACATAAATGGCCGCATATTGAAGTATTATCAGGTTGTTCTCTTTTATAGTTATAATATATGTTTTTAGCAGATTTAAAGTAATTTTGAAGTTCTTTTGGTGGTGGCAAATTACCGAAACTATCAAAATAATATACATTGTTATTTAGTTTCTTATAACAAACCCAATGGGTGCCAGGCCCTTCAGTATTATCCAAATTTACAATTCCAGTCTCATTTTGCCACATTTTCTTTGGTAAACTGTCTTTCATAAACACACCGCGGAAAAATGGTATTTTTAAACAGGAAATATATTTAAATAATTCAATATTGGTTAATGCTTTATGTGGTATGACCAATTGATTTTTTTCATTTAATATGCACGATAAGGTCTTAGGTAAAGACCTGCCCCGTTTTTTACCATTGACCACACGGTGGGCTTCTTCCTGCCTTTTCTTGTAGATCGTCGTCTTCTTTTTATATTTCCTCCATGTTTTCTTGTGGTTGACCTCCTTTTTACTCTCCTTCTCCTCCTTCTTCCACCTCCTACTGCTGTTTTAGCCTTCATACCTGCTGTTACTGCTAAAGCTGCTGCTTTTTCTGCTATGCTAGCGTCACTTGATTTTACTCGTTGCCAAGCTATGTCCGCAAGCTTTTTGTCAGCTATTGATCTATTTTTTGAATCGGCAAACGTGGAATATGCGATATCGTGTTCTTTACAAGCCTGATCTAACTTGTTTATGCCAGGATCGCCTCTTTCCAGTCGTTTTTTCAATTTAGTTCCTGGTCCGCAATACTGATAACCTCCCGGTATATGAAATTCGTATGGTAATGCGTCTATTGCTCTATTTACTATGGATCCTACTGGAATTCGTTTTAAAGCTTTACTTAACAGAGAAACCGCTGTGGACGTGATCCCACCTCCTCTCCTTACAGTGTCTCTATATGGACTGATGTACTGGAACGTCATTATTGTCCTTTTATAATCGCAATGTACAACTTATGTGTTACCTCTATGACAAGTTGGACATAAATGAAGTCGTTTATTGTGTTCTTTTATTAAATATCAAAATCACCCCAATCCGATGATCTAAACTTTTTTGTACGAGGGTTGATAAAATAGTTTTGAACAATTTCCCGTTTAATCCAAGTACCTCTCTCAGATTCCAACAAAGGAGTACGACCTGAACCAATACCAATATGATTGTATACATCAAATAATGCATTTCCTAAAACTTTTACAAGAAAATTAACAGTGACAGCATTATCCACATGTTCAGGGTCTTTAAGGTCTGTTATACGTTTATTATTACAAGTATACACTTTGCTATCCATTTGTGATAATGTGATAGTCTGTCCTACAGTTGCAGCATCATTTGCTTCTCTTCCTTGCGCCATGTTTTTTAATTTTTTATTACTACATATAAAAAACGCATAGTAATTATTTGGATCTAGATGTACTGTTTGTCCTAAGGCAGCCGCGTCTCTATCAGCATGACCCCATGACACATTTGATAACCTTCCATGCCTGCAATCCCAATAAGCGTTTTTGTATGTCAATAAACGAAATTTTTCATTACCTTGAATAAAGTCATCCCCTTGCTTTGATAATACTTCATCTCGTTTTGCAAATCCAGTTGTTTCTTGTTTTAAAGTCTCTTTCATTTGACCCACTGTTGCACCATCAGATGGTGCTGAACCATCTTTTACATTCGCCAAACAATTGCCAAGACAATCGATAACTCCCACATCACGTATGACACAATGATCTTTTATATATTTGAGATTTACAGCATCATTTTCATTTTTTGGATAACCTATATCGTTAATAACAAATTTATAAAAAGAAAATCCATCTTTTGTCTTTTCAGGTATCAAAGAATGTAAATAGCGTCTATTTACGCTGTCTTTTGCATCTTTAGGGTCATCTACGTTGGATATACGTTTATTGTTGGCACTATACGTTTTCCCATTGAATTTTAACGTATTTTTTAATTCAGATGACAAATAACCTTTGTTTATCGCATCACCATTTTCATTTGGTTTACCAACGTTGGTAATTCTATGATTTTCCGCGTCATATGTGTTATTTTGTAGTTTTAATGTTGGCGATATCTTTTCCTTTAATATTTTTAGATTTATTGCATCGTTTTCATCCGAAGGATCTTTTATGTTTTTTAACCTTTTATTACTCATATCATAATCTCCATCAGGTGTTTGTGGTAAACCAGCACTTCTTTTTAAACTATTGGCATAATATAACCCATCCGAGGAGTAACGTCCGAACTTGTCGACACTCATAGTGCAACTGAATAGTATTCTAGGGAGTAACGCATTTTTATGAGATTACCCCACGGTTTCGGAGTTCATCCACTAAAGCCACCCATTCGTTTTCCAATCCAGTATGACCCGCTTCTTTAGCTTCATGTATTAGTTTCATCCTATCAACCAATTTATTGATATTATTGTAATAAATCACATTTGTGTTATACAGTTTCTTCATTAAACCTGTACCTGTAACAGACTTGTTTCTTTTTCTTGGTTCTGTAGCACTTATATCCAAAGTGGATGACACAAACCTTCGTTTTACAGGTTTTCTTGGTATTATTGGCATTGGTTGTCTTCTCGTTGTTGGTATTAACTTGGATACAAATTCTCTATATTTTAAAGACTTTGATCTAAAAACAGGTTGGTCAGCTGAATACTTCCTCCTGTATGCATTAGTTTGTTCCAAAATCTTTTTATATGCTTCCATGTCTTTTTCTTTAACTAACAATTCTAAAGGCTTATTTTCAAATAATAATTCAAATAATCCTCTTGTGCCCTTATATCTTTGATCACCAACAATAATATTATCATGTTCATCAATGTTTACCGGGCTATTACCAACCATTAAACCCTCTTCTGTTAATCTTACTCCATAACTATGGTAGTTTTTATTAGGGTTTGTTCCAGCTAACATTTTTATCATGTATTTCCTTCCTAAAGGTCCTTTGTTATGAATGTTTTCACCCAACAAGCTTATGTTTGACGGACCTTCCCTTGCTTCTTCTTTTTCCTCTTCACTAGCAGTTGATACAACTTCATGTCCTCTTTTGGCTTTTACTTCATATAATTCTCTTATTCCACTATAGTCTGGTGATTCTAGCTCTCTTTCGGGTTCTCCACCGGTAAAACCACTATATGTAGAGGATTCCGGGTCTTCATCGCTAAAATCTTCTGATTTTACATTTTCTCTTTCAAACTTTGTAATAGGTGCAATCGCATCTCCTTCCAATACAGGTTTAGCAAATTTTTTGTTTAATTGTTTCAAGGGTTCAGTAATAGGTTTAAAAGTAGATTCAAGGAATTTCTCCCTCTCGCTAATACCTAGTTTCAATGCTCTGTTTTTAGCCCGAATAGAATCACTAAGTGATTTTATTTCTTTTACTAATTTTTCTTGGTTAACCATGTTTGTAGCAAGACGTGTTGTACAACAATGAATGTGTTATACCACGTTTAATGTATTAATATAAATTTATCAAATCCTATCCTGTATCGACCATTGTTTAGCGGTTGTTCCTTCATAATTGTTAGGAACCCATACTTTTCAGCCCAAGCCTTTCCACACAACTCTTTAAATCGTTCAAATGTCATATCCGCATTTACATGATCAAAATATATATGTTTTAGGTTGGTTTCGTCCTGTTTAAATACAATTAACATGTTTGCATTGTCTCTAATGAGTTGTTTAGGTATTTTGCTGTAAGTTTGGCCAATATAAATGCTATCTATGTTGTTATGTCGACCCATAGCGAAGTAATTCCTTATTGTGTTTTGGTTTTCACAAGATACATCGTCGAATATAAACACGGAGAATGGTTTAGCTTCTTGTGGCTGCATGACACTCTCGCTTGCATTAAACTTTAAATATTTAACTTCAGGCACATTAGTCAGTATTTTTTCCAATAATTGATACTTTGGTTGTTGTAGTGATTTTGAAAATACATATAGATTGTTAAATCGTAATCCTTTAGGGTTTGTAATCAAATTGAATACTACATTAGTTTTTCCACAGTTGGAAGGTCCGGTAACCAGACAACGAACGGTGTTTGGTAACAAATTGCCATGCTTCCCACTATTGAATTCTGAATTATCCACTGTGAGTTCATCTATATTATTAATAGTAAAACTCTCTTTTTGTGGTACTATCTCCATCCTTTGTAATGGTTCAACCTAAAATGATTCTCTATCGTTATATCAAATCCTTTTTAGGTATCCAAGAATCTTCCGTCTTATTAAATCCTAACCATCGTACTTTGACCTTATCTTTTTTCCGTTGCAACACCTTTTCAACTAAATATACATCGCCTACTGTTGATTTTAACATTTCATGTCCATAAAACCCTCCTTCAAGCAATTGTCCTTTATTATCTTTTAAAATATATGTCTCAGGTACTGTAGGTTGTACTTTGAATACAGTAAAAACCTCATTGGTCCAATTTGGCAGGTATCTTTTACTTAATACACCTTTATATTTACTTATTCGCACTTTATCACCCACATTAAATTTTTTAGGCTTTAGTTTTTCAACTTTTGGTTTAGTATTCGTTTTTATACGTTTTAATACAAGGTTTTCATTTTTACTAGTTACTTGGTTTGGTTTCATCCCGATAGTCCTATGAAATTTGTTATTGTAATCGTTTATAAGTTTTGGTAACATATCAATCCATATGTGCGATCCTCTGTTGGAAAACATTTTATACATTGCACTTTTTAAAGTTCTGTTGAATCTTTCGATTATTGAGGCTTTTACTTCTGAATTGGTTGAATAATGGTTTATATTGTGTTTTTTCATTAAATTTGCAAATTCCTTATTAAAATATTCTTTTCCATCATCTGTTTGTAAATGTTTAATAGTATGTTTGTCTCTTTGTATAGCTGTTTCCATTGCTTTTGTAACACTTTTGCCACTTTTATCTTTTAGTGGTAAAGCATCTGCCATTTTTGAAAAACAGTTAATAACAGTCAATATGTATTTATATCCTTTATTTTGTTTGCTATAAGGAATCATTTCGATTAAATCCGCTTGATATAAATCATTAATTCCTTTTATCACCGTATTTCTTCGTGGAAACTTTCTTCTTGCAGGTTTATGAAGTTCGTTGACAATTTGTTGCTTCAAGTCCTTCATATTGCAGGTTTCAATGTTTGTTGTATCACATGTATAATCACAATGAATGTTGTTTTAAATATTCACATCATTTATATGGGTCAAGGTCATCCAAACTTGTGTAAAAAAATGGGGAACACGGCGTTGGACTTGCCGTGTTCCCCATTTTTTTACGGAAGGAGAAAGGAATAAGGTCGTAGTTGTAGAAGGACGAAGAATAGGTTACTAGTTGATAGGGTTTAGAGAGTAGTGGCCAAAAGGAAGAGTGTGGATTTTGTCGGGCATAATGTATCTTTTATCATCCCGAGCTGACAACGCTTTTTTAATTTCAGTGACACTGTAGACTTGATGCTTGAAGCTTCGGATATTGTTGAATGTTGCTGATATCGTAGTATCTTCAAACAAACAAGTCTTGTAGTGGTCAAATGTCACGTGTTTTTTCAAATAAGATGTCTTCACTCCTTTTGCTTTCTTCACTGTCGGTGTGTTGTTCTCGTGGTACATCTTAAATGAATACAATTTCGCCATCAGCGCCACTATTTCTTCTAAAGGCATTCCATTTGCTTCATCTTTGAATTTTCCAATTACTTTTTTATATTTTTCATTAAAATTTGGATGGTTTTTCGGATAGTCAGAAAAATCGAAATCTTCTTTGTATGGAAAAGTCCTTAGGTCTTCATACATGTCCAAAGTCTTTATCCAGTAGATAAACGCGTCCGTATCCATGTATGCGACTCCAATGTTTTCCCTTCCGTAATGTTTAACCATTTTGTTATAATGGAAATCATACATCAGGGTTTTACTTATATCCAAAATCGACATACCTATGTATAACGGACGGTCCATGACTATTGTTGTTTTCTTCATACTGACAGCGACTAGATTTTCGTTTATAATCATGGATGTTCCGAAATTTGGTTTTTGCACTAATTTTTCCAATTTCCTAGGATCACTCACTAATTTTACATTTTTGTGTTTTCTTTTGTTCTCCAAGGTCTTCCCAAAGATGGCATTGTTCATTAATTTATAGAAGTCCTTTTCAAATGCTGTTGTCGCTGCAGCTCTTCTTGCAGTGTTGGAATCAATATATGGTTTCAACCAACAAGACTGGGTGAATTCAATTGCTCTATGAATTCTCACTATACGTAGACCCAATTCAAGAGCCTGTTGAACTACCCAGTAGTGAGCCACATAGCGATCCTTATTCTCCAAGGTCATCATCAATTTTGGCCATCTTCCTGTCGGTGAAACTTCAGTCTTGGCTAGGAGAGGCAAGTCGTAGTGATGGTCATGAAGGTGCTCCGGGTATTCAAAATCACAGTCCAAAATATAGCCTTTTGGACCATCCTTTGGAATCTGTGAGATGTCTCCGATGGTGGCCGGGTCGATCCACTTGAAGTCAGCGTAGGGAAGCGGATTTGACATTGCCCAACCATAAAGGTTGTTTGCATCAAAATAGCCAAGGTAGACCGATGGTTGTTGCTCGTCGAAGCCGGGGATGTACTTGTTGTTGGCTTTGACATGACGTGTTACAGCTTGTGTCAAACCGCCCCGTACACCAGATTCCATCATGAGCACCATATCAATATCCGTTAGAAGTTCCAGTCGACAGTTGGTTGACTTTAGCATAGCTTGCCATGCTAATCCTGGAGATGTGTACGAGTGTAGAGGGTCCAGTCCATAGGCGGAGAAGCAGGTGTTTCTGAATTCTTCCATCACATCGCACAGCAGAGTTACGTCCAATTTTATATAAAAGTCAGAATATTCCCCTAAGGTTTGAATGTTTAGTTGGTTCCAAACATTACATGCATGATTGTAGTCTTCAACGGAGATTTCACTTTCGTTTAATTTGCTGTTAAAGGCTTCAATCGGCGGTAGACTGGTTTCTTCAAATTTTTCTGTAGAAGTTATGTAATCGTAGGGGAACACTCCTTTCCGTAATACTAGGTCTAATTTATCTTCAGGTACAATTTTTCTGGTTTCTTTTAGGTCTTCTCTTCTTAGGTTCTCTGACAATTTGGCTAAACTAGATGCCATAAATCTGTAAGAGTCTACGAAGCGAAGTTTAATTTTACCTACTGTTTTTGAAAAGCTGATGTACTTTTCCAATGTTGTAGCAAGAACATCAATTTTACCGTCATCTCTTCCTAACTCCGGGATAATAAAGTGGGAGTCGTAGCCGCTAAGATTGTGTAAAACGACAGGAATAAAGTTTGGCAGTTTGTAATTTATATTGCATGAATTACAAGCAGCTCCTCTGTATAACCCTGTCAGGTGATCGTGATCTCTTACTTTTGGATTTTCTTCACTGAACATCTTCTTGCATAAATAGCATCTTGTCGCTAAGTTGTATTCTTCTTGTTGATTTTGGTTTAAAGGTTCCATAGGTACAATATTACCGAACAAGCGTTGAACCTTTCCAGCAATATCGTACAGTTGGTCTACAAAATACTTAGCGGCTTCTTCACCACGGTAGAGTATTGGAGTGGATGTTAAACCATAGTCTTGCAATTGGTTTTTAGACAAGGTTGATTTAACTAGTAAACAAAAACTGTTGGGCTGATGCAACTGATATTTTGTTCTTCTAGTCACTTCGCCGTCCGGCAGCTCCTGTGGTACTAACGTTGATTCAAAATCTGCATAGACCACTATTGGAATTCGGTATTGGTGAACTGTCTTGTTAAATTGGATACACGCTCGAGATGGTGGTGGCAGACTAATCTTCACTTCATAGTTCTCGTTGCAAAGTCTTTTATGTTCCAATAACCAGTCCAATCCTCCACGTCTTGAATCTTTCCAAGAAAAGCAGAAACATCTCTTGCAAACTGTAATCCTATTTACTCTTTTGGTCAATTGTTTTACAACTAAGGCTTCAAAGTCCTTTATCCATACATAATGGGAAATTTCACCCTTAGTTATCAATAGCAAGTCCGTGTGGTTTCTTTGCTCAACCTTTACTACCCGCAAAGGATAAACGTTGTTTGAATCATCCAGACCAAAAACATTCACTGAAACGCCAGGATTTTTCTTTTCAAATTTGTCTATGTCTTTCAATGTAACTGGGTAGGTGAGGCCTTGAAAGTTGTAGCGGTGTTCATTTTCGTAATATTCTCTACCAACTCTTTCAGGATGATCTTTAACATACTTGGTTAACATTGCATACTTAAAACATTCATTACCTTCATTTTGCACATTCCTACACGATTTAGTGTTTTGGATTTTCTTTGGTAAAGGGATAAAACTACTACCCCTTAAACCATATCCATGCTTGTGAACCCTTACATCCATACCTTCGATTGATGACAAAGTCCATCCAGATCCTCTTCCTTCATGTTCTTGAAGTTTTGTTATAAGTTCTTCCAAGCATTCTTCAATAATATCATCGATGTTGGAGGTGAAGGTAAGGGTTCGGTTTTTGGTAATGAACGCTCTCAATGCTGTTTCACCATCAGTATTGTTAAACATAGCCTCTAACACCATTCCAAATTTAATAAAATTTAGCCTTTGTAATTCTTCCCTCAACGTTTGACCAACAAGTTCCTTAGCCTGGGTTATGAATGTTTCCAATTCCAATTGAACGTTATTAATTTTGAAATGTGTTACAACTCGTCCTGGCAAGGCTGTGGTGCGCAGTTGTCTTACATCTTCCAGTTCTTCTTCTTCCATATCCTCTTCTTCGGTGTCCTCTTCTTCGGTGTCCTCTTCTTCAATAGGTCTTGTAGCAGTAGATGGTCCAGCACCAGCAAATTGAATCACACTAGGTCTTCTTCTTTGCATTTGCTGTAGATAGCTGTCGTAGTAGTCCATCTGCTTCTGGTGCTCTTCCAAAAACCGGTCAATTGAGTCTAAGTCTATTTCATCCATGGTAATATCTTCTTTTCTATCTTCGTCTTCATGTAATTCTCTGTGTATGGTGAAAAGATCTTCGTCTTGAAAGATTTCCCCACAAATGTCGCAAAGAGCCATTTCAAACAGTTTGGCTTTGAATGCACACTCTGTGAATGTCCACGCAATAATGAGCAGCGCACTCCACCGGGACCCTTTATATCCGAGGCAGATAGGTGGGGAAAGTGACGTCATATGGAAACAGGTTATCACTTATGTGCTAAATTTATCCTTTACACAACCGTTTGTAATACATTTATCAGTAGGCTTGATAAATTGATGATATTTGGTCTAGATTCAATAATTTGTACAAGTTTTTTCAAAGATGTCTGTTTGAGCAAGTTTATGTAGGTCAAGGTCATTTGGAATTATTATTTTGAGCGGGGGATAGAGCACTAAGCAGCATCATTTACTACAAAGTGCTCTATCCCCCGCTCACATTCTTTTTTAACTTTTTGTTTAAACTTTTTACAAGGGTGAAACATCACCATCAGAGTCGGAATCATCCTCATCACGGAATAGGTAGCGATGACAATACATAATTCTTCTGGCAACTAACATCCTATCCATTGGACGATGGGGAGTGTCTTGTTCTTGTTCTTCTTCTTCTTCGATTTCCAATTGGAATTCCATTTCCGACTCAGATGACGACTCTAATGTTTCGTAGGCATGCAAGTCCACCTCATTGTCCGTTGAACCAGCTTCGTCAGAGTCCGTTTCAATATCCATTATCTCTTCCTCCTCCTCTTCTTGATCAACCGCAGGTAGTTGGTCCTCTACTTCTATAATTTCTAGAGGTATAACCTCCAGAATAGAGACAATTCTGTTGCGATGGAACACGGTGTTGTCAAGTGGAGCCATGGTATGAAAGTGGTGTATCTATCCAATTGGTTTGCCCTTTTTATACCCCCACCAACTATACATTTTGTGTGGGTCAAGGTCACGTAAAGATACCCTTTGAGCGGGGGATAGACCACTAAGCAGCATGCTAGTCCATTGCCGCAAAGTGATCTATCCCCCGCTCTATTCCGCAGACCACACTCAAGTCCAAGTCCACATCCAAGTCCACATCCATATGTTACACTTTATTATTACTGCCACCAAGTAATTGTCACTCGCACATTTACTTGGTTTTGATAAAGGTACTGCACAAACTCCATATTGGTTGTTTGTTCGTTATACAAATGCATCATGAAATATGCAATCTTATCGATTGCGGCATTGTCCAACGGTTCGCAATTCACAAGTTCCAATGTGCCCTGGCTGGTCTTCTCCTCTATAAGTTCCACCACTTCGTTGATGTCTTCTTCCAAGAGGATGAACTCAACACTGAAGCTCTCCATTGTTGTTGATAGTGTCTAGACAAATGCTTGACTAAATGCTTTATTCATCAGTCCTACATATATACCAATTTCCCCCTCCTATTACCCATTCCGCCTCTACCTTTATATGGGTCAAGGCCATCCAATAATACCCTTTGAGCGGGGGATAGACCACTAAGCAGCATGCTAGTCCATTGCCGCAAAGTGATCTATCCCCCGCTCTGTATTCCACACAAGTCCTAGTCTTTACACACACACACACACACACATAAGCCCCCAGTCTTTTACACTTACTCATATACTCTGTCCTCCCTGCCAATTAAGAGTTCCCCATGTTTGCCACTATTTTCAATTAACCTTTCCAAGTCCCAAAACACAATGTCCAAATTAACCAAGTTCGCTCGTCCAATTTGAAACACACTATTCCCCCCAAAGTCACTTGCTCTCACTTGTTGTCCTGTATACTGCTTCTTCTTCCACGCTACAATCACTACCCTACCTTCTTCAACAACCATTCTTTTAACGTTATCATACACCTTCTTCAACATCCCTTTACAGTTTAAATAGTTTATGGTTACATACTCCCACTCCTTACCAATGATCAGTGATCCACTCATTTTCTAGCGTTCCACTGGAAGGTTCAAAGCAGAATGAAGTCGGGATGTACAGACCCCCCTCTTTTATACCAGTTAACCGGTTGTCCTTGCTGTAAAGTGGGTCAAGGTCATCCAATGCTACCCTTTGAGCGGGGGATAGACCACTAAGCAGCATGCTAGTCCATTGCCGCAAAGTAGTCTATCCCCCGCTCTGTATTCTACACACACACACACACACACATGTCCCTGTCCAAGTCTTTCATTACATACCCAATATATATTCAGTTCCTTCATCATCACTATCACTCATCACTGCTTCCACAAACTCCACAGGATTAAAGTTAAATTGTTTCAATTGTTCTTTTAAGTTTTCAATTTGTTGGTCCTTTACTTCTAAAACACTGTGAAGGTGTGATATGTAGTCCGCTGCCTCGTTGATGCTTGCTACTCTCGGATCGCCTAACTTCAAGCTGGGAACTACACCCTGCAGCCTGTAGTAAGCCATACGCCTTTCTTGCTCCTGCCGTTGACCAGGACTGAGCAAGCCTTGCCCGTCTTGGCTCACCTCCAGCAAGGTCCGTAGCATTGGAGCTTTGCAGGCGTTTGCCCGAGCAACAGTTATGCTGTGGAATGGTCGAGCAGGTCCACGAGTAGCAGGCAGGACGTTGGCAGCACGCCTTCTTGAAGAAGAAGAGGAAGCCTGAGAGGTTTTGCAGTTGGAAGCCATGTTGAAGTGAGGTATTCAGCTAAGCGATACAAAGCAGAATAACCAAACTGCACATCAATACCCGTATATATACACTTATCAGTGGTGGGGGTACTAGCTAGCCTTGGTAAAGTGGGTCAAGGCCATCCAAAAACATTACCAGAACGGGGGATAGATCACTAAGTGGCATGTTAGTCCATTGCCACAGAGTGATCTATCCCCCGCTCTGTATTTCACATTCACGCACACATTCATACATACACACAAGTCCCAGTCCAAGTCTTTACCCACACACCTATCCACTCTCATCCTCACTATCATCACTGTCCAACAGGCTTTCACACTTCTTAATCAGTTTTTCCCATTTACTCCTAACATAAAGTAGCTCCCTGCGAGTATTCTCTAGCATTCTGTCCCTTTGCTCTATCACTTCGTCGTACCACTCGATGATGTTTGGTGGAGTCTGAGTTGCTGCATCCATCGTGGTTGGTTGAGACGCCCCGCTGCTCCGCAACTCCTTCCTCACAGGACCAAAGCCGGAGAATCGGACACGACTTCTTGACGAAGGCCCCGATCGGATTGGTCCAATGCTCGGGCTGGAGTTGGAGGCGACCGGGCCAGAGGTAGAGGCTGGGACGTTCATAGCAGACATGGTGGTGTTCAGCTTAACGGTGTAAAGCAGAATGAGAGGACGGTTGATCACCACTCCTATATATACCCATTTTTAGTGGTGGGGATAACACTGGGGGGGGGGGGGGGGGGGTTAAAAGAAATTTTGCTTAGTCTTCCCGGTCATCAGTTTTACATACCTTTAGCACACCCATTATTTTGGTTTCTTCAATAACTTTACACACCTCAAACACCCAAGCAAACAGCTCATCTATGTTGTTATAGTTAATTTTTGTCCAGTGTTCATACTTATGAGTTTGGTTGTTTATAATACATAGATAAAATGTAGACCCGTCTTGTCTTATACAATACTCAACTTCCATTCTATGCTGGTTTAGTACTTCCCAAGCATTGTGTTGATCTATCAAGAAGTCACCACCTTTGTAATTGTACCGTGACATGTTTACACGGAGCACAGAAACTGACTGAAGCAAATGAACGGCTCATACAAGCTTAGTAAGAGCGTTAGAGTGGGGGTATCACGTGATACACAACATTAGTTGTAAGTAATTTATATGGGTCAAGGTCATTCAAACTTTGAAAAATTTTTACCTCCAAACACTTGTAGCAAGCTACAAGTGTTTGGAGGTAAGTTTTTATTTGTTAATGATTTATTTGTAACTTAGTCTTCACCCTCAAGGACACGGTTTGAGATTGTCCCAGTGACTTTACATCACCGCCAGGTTAAAGTATTATACAAGTCAAGTATTTTTTTTTTATTAGTTGACTTGTATAATACCCCTCTCCCTTACTTTAAGAGAGTTAAGACTAAATTTGGAAAAATAATTTGGAAAAAGACTTTTAAATATTGTCCAACACAACCTAACAATTTAGAATTTATTTTGGTAGGCCTACATCCTAATCCATTTCCCACACAGATTGGCATCCTTCCCTTCGTATTAGATAGCCTTTTTTATGGATGAAAAATTGTCTTTGTACCATCCGAACGGGTACTTTCATTGTATGAAGGCTGCCATCACCTTTTACAATGATTTCTACTTTGGCATCAAAAGCTCCATAAATTTGAGCAATAAAATAATATTTTTCATCCATTTTAAGTCTTCTAATATCAAGCGGTTGCGGACTGTGGGGATGTCTGGGTTGGGATGTTTTAGACCTAATGTTGTTAAGACTGTAGGGTCTTACTCTCGGAAGATTGATGTTTTTGTTCAAGTGCGTTTGGCAACGGTCTTTATCTAAAACAGCAAACTTCTGACAGCAAAGAATCCCAAAGTCTTTTGACATCCAAACGTAATCGCATTTATTACCCTTGCCAGCAGGGAGTTTAACACGCTTACGTTTTTGTGTTGGACGCTTTACTGGAGTGTTTTGGAGCTTGTCAGGTTTAGGCTGGCTAGAAGGAATGGGGGTGGGAGGTGAAGGTTTAAGTAGGTCAAAAGGTAGGCTGCAGACAATTTTGGGTGGGGTAGGTGAACGGGTTAGGTCGATTGAGGGAAGTTCGGGGGAGAAGATTGATTTACGGGGTGGTTTGGTTGGTGTAGGTGGCATGGGGGATATAGGTGAAGGACATTGGGATGTAGTGTATGAGAGGATTTTCCGGGTTCTGCTGTATGGGGTGATCCTCGACCTAGACGTCTCTTCAAAAGCCGCAGACTCCGATCCTGAGTCCGATAGCAGCGAGAGTGCTGGAGAGGCTACCGGGACTCGGCCTGACGACTTGACGAGTTCTCCTGACGATGGCTGTGCACCAGCCTCTTCCACTGTCGCCGGCAATGGCGACAGGCTGGGCATTGAGGCGGGCTGTGGTGGCGGCGGCGGCGGTGGCGGCATCGTCAGGCAGCTCAGGATGTTCGCAGTCATCAGGTATTCCAGGATCGAAGTCGAGGATGATGAGGGTCGAGACGCGTCGGTCGAGGTTGAAGTTGATGGGTAGTTTTTTAGCTTCAGACCCATTTTACCCATTGTAATAAATGAAAAGAAGTGAACGTGTAAAACAAAAGTCTCAAGAGCGAGAGAGAGTACCTGTCCGTATGGGAGCTTGGACCGGAATGAGAAGTGCGTGCAGCCCGGCCGCCTTATATCCCCACCGGGGCTGCCACGCCCAGGATATTAGGGGTGGGGGTGGGGGTGGGGGTGGGGGTGGGGGTGGGGGTGGGGGTGGGGGTGGGGTTGGGGGGGGGGGGGGGTTCGCACTTTTTGTCGGGGGGGGGGGGGGGGTTCGCACTTTTTGTCGGGGGGGGGGGGGGGGGGGGGTTCGCACTTTTTGTCGGGGGGGGGGGGGGGGGTAAATTTAAAACAATAAGCCTCACTTAAGGCGTTTATGTTAACATCGCTGAAGCCTCCAAAAAAGACACACTTATAGACGAGTCAAACCTTGTGTGTTACTTGACTTGTACATTTTTTTTTAAAAGAGCTTAATATATTTACCTTGTTAATAAGACCTGACTGTTAAAGAATTTTGAAAACTTTTATATATTTAGGTCAAGGTCACGGTAAAACTTTAAAAAATTAAGCCCCACACCCCCGATGGGGGTGTGGGGCACTTGGGTTGTCATCGCTGTAGCCTCCAAAGAGACCCAACTATGACAACAAGGCAACATCCAATGTCGTGTTCCCTTCGCCACGCAAGACTTGTAAACATTTACTGCATTGTCTTTTCAATAGCTAACAAAACATTTACTTAATTTTGAGAGAGGTTGAGGACAGCCCTAGTGGCTTACGCCCTCGGTCCGAGTGCAGGGGCCACCGCAAATTGGCCACAGCTGTGGTCTGCATGTCAGCATACAAACGGACCGAGTCCCAAACCCAGCCGCAATATTGCATGCCTGAGAGGACCCATGCTAAAATTGGTTTAAAATTGTTTTACACGGGGGTCTACTCCCGTACCCTACCTTTACTATTTAACTTTATCAATGCAGTAAATTTTTATAAATCTTTGTGGGTCAAGGCCACACGGACATTAAAAAAATTTCGGCCCCCGTACATCCATGGCGAACCACGAATGTTCGGGGGCCTTGGGGACTAAAAACACAAATAGCTAACAAAGATTCATTTACATAATTTTGAGTTTCCAGAAGGGAAACAAGAGGTTGAGGACAGCCCTAGTGGCTTACGCCCTCGGTCCGAGTGCAGAGGCCACCGCAAATTGGCCACAGCTGTGGTCTGCATGTCAGCATACAAACGGACCGAGTCCCAAACCCAGCCGCAATATTGCATGCCTGAGAGGACTCATGCTAACGTTGGTATAAAGTGCTTTTACACGGGGGCCTACTCCCGTTCCCTGACTTTACAATTTACTTTGAGCATTGCAAAAGCTCAAGGGGGGATTGCTAAAACAAGCGTATACACTTTAGAAAAATATAACACACTTACAACACACAATTGAGCTCAACGTAGTCAATGCTGGAACAAGCACATACATGTTAAACACATATAACAAACAAGACACAAAGGATAAAAGACACACAGGAGACATAAGGTACAAGTAAAACACTCTCATATAAAACAATTCGCAATACCCAAACGCAAGCGCAATATCTTACAACTAATACAAGTCTTAAAGTTAGAGTAGACTTCGCTAAACACTGAAGGCGCCATTCAATGTTTAGTGATGCCTATGGCGGTCCGTCCCGATCGTTCACGTTCAACGCGCGGGAGCGGACTGCGAGCCGGCTCTGGCTGGGCCCCCTTATATCCCCACCGGGGCTGCCACGCCCAGGATATCAGGGGTGGGGGTGGGGGTGGGGGTGGGGGTGGGGGTGGGGGTGGGGGGGGGGCACTTTTTGTCGGGGGGGGGGGGGGGGGGCTCGCACTTTTGTCGGGGGGGGGGGGGGGTGAGGTATGTTATGTGGGTCAAGGTCACCCACAACACTTGTACTCTAAGTGTTGGCTATACCCCCACCACAACTGGGTCCCTAGGCTACACAACACCGCTTCGCCAGTATGTCTCCGGCTTCCATGCGGTGCGTCTCGCTGTTCTCTAGCTCTCTATATGTAAGTAATTTTACAAGTTCTGAATGTAGGTCACTACACTTTAACTCTGGGACGATATCGACTTGTAGTATTTCAGTGTTTTGACTCAAGGTCATCACACTTTAACTCTAACACATCGGTTATCGTACCAGAGGTGCTCAATAACCTAACTTGTAATGTTTAGGGTGGCGTTTGCACGCCACGTGGTATCGCCATGAGTGTCCAGTCCAAGTTTTAAGTTAGATTAATTTTACTGTAATCTTTTCCATTTCCGCTTCGTTTTGCCAAAGTATAAGGTGTCGCTTAATAAAGTGGTATTTCTCTAAAGTTATAGGAGATTGCAGGGATACAATTAGTTTATTTAGGAGACTCTTCATCTTGGAGTTTAACACAATTTCCACTTTGACTTTGCTTCCTCGGCTCTCACAGCCTAAGCTGTACAGAAATGTTTCTTCTAGTGCCAACTCGGGCCAAGAGAACAGTGTGTTGACTGTAGGACAGCTCATGGTGAAGTGATGCGATACTCCAGCGTACCACCTCACCTTCCCCCACCACTGTGACCTTCCCCCACTCCTGCTGTTTCCCCCACCTCTTTTCCCTTGACTCATGCGCTACAAGCAGTCTCTCAGTATTGTGCGAACTTTTGCGAGGTGAAGCCATGTCGCAGGACACTTTAGGTAAGAAACTTAGCCGTGTTAAGACTTTATTAGTTGCTCACTGTCCACCACTCAAAGTTAAGAGAGTTTCAACTTTAGCTAAGTGGCACAAACTGTTGCGCGGACACCCTAAGTTTTATACCAAACAGACTAATGTCAGTTTTACTGATGAAGATTTGTTTAATATATTGGATGAAATGACTTTTCCTTGCAAAATTCAGTTAGTTACTCCCATTCCTGACAGTTTAGAGTCTTAGTCTCTCAAGCCAATATACCTAGCGTACACAGAGCCTGACAGTCAGTCACTCGGTGGCTGTCGTGGGGTGCGCATCGGTGTCGGCGCTCCGTTGTTAGGTTTTCAAGGTCACAGTAATATCAAATTGTTGGTGTTGTGCTGGTTCAAGGTCACCTGAGGGATAACCGATTGCCCATTTAGGCAGAGTCATGTCAGAAACTCGAGTTTAACTTGGCACTTTTGCCGTTTCTCGTCGAAAATTCGCTCCAAGTGGTCAAGGTCACGGGGACTCTGACTGAAACTCGGAGCGTAGTGCGAGAAACGGCAAAAGTGCCAAAAAATTTTAAGTTTCGGCGTGACCTTGACCTCAGTGGCGTCGGTGACGTCATTTTGATGACGTAAGGGGTGATGACGTCATCAGCACGTCATTTCTGTGACGTCATGGGTGTGACGTCATCGAAATGACGTCATTAGTGATGACGTCATCGATGACGCAATCGATGACGTCATCGATGACGTCATCGGTGAGGTCATTGACCTCGATGACGTCATCCCTCAGGTGACCTTGAACTGGGCCAGCACCAACAATTTGACACTACTCATCATAATTTATCTAACCCCCCCCCCTCAAAAAAATGACGTCTTTTTTATCAAACCTCCGTTTTAAGTAAAAATAATGCTTTTTTAGTCAAAGCCACTTAAGTTTATTTATTTATTTATTGCCAACGGCAAGCAGCCAATTACAAAATATACAATACGTGCAAAATATACAATAAATACAAAACATATGCAAGATGGCAAAGAAATCATTATATACATTTCAACACTTCATTACAGTAGGATATACGTAATAGCCAAGACTTACATAAATAGACATAACTAATAACTTAATAGATAGCAAACTAATTACAAATAACTTAACAGAATAAATATTGGAATTTATATATTAAGCATCAAGTATGTGAATATTAAAACAATTGCTAATTCAAAAAAAGACCAACTAGAACAAATCAGAGCAGTTGTAAAGACAAACTATAAATTACAATTAACAACATTTGACAATATGTAACAAAATATACAATAATAAATTTAAAAAGTTCTATAAAAAAAGTTGGTAGTTCTATAAAAGTTGGTAGAAAATTTCTATTCTTTATTGATTTATTAAGAATATCAATTATTTTTTTAACCCCATTTTGGCAGTACAGTTGTTTGTTGAAAGAACTATTCAAACCGTATATTTTCTTTATGACGATGAACGCTACCTGATAAACTAAAAACATTGACCAATCAAATCTGAATTTACCTTCAGAAATAAAGCCAAAATGACTTTTCTAATGGAAAAATAAACTATGAAAAATGTCTAAAAATAGTCTAATGTATTTTCTTTCATAATTGTTTTATAATAGTTAAATTGTGTACGAATTTATCATTGTTTTGATATAAAACATCATTTTTTTAATGACGTCATATCAAAGCCGACCCCCCCCCCCTTGTACATCACCCTACCGTAATTTTCAATCTGGACCGCTCCTTCCTATTTTCAGATAACATAGTTTATGAACGGGCCCTAAGTAAGTTAGTTTTGTAGAAAAAATAACTTTACAAAATTACATCATATTTTGTGTAGGCCTAGGTATTTGTAGTTAGTTACCTTTACATACGAAAAGTTAACCAGTATTTTTATATGTGGCTAAGCTTAACACCTACCCCAAAGCAGAACAACGTGCGACGCTGCGACATTGTCGCAGACAGGAAAAGGGGTCTGAAACGGGTCTGCGGACAGATTAACAAGCTTGAAAACAAAAAATAGGAACAATGTGATTAAATGTAGACTTATTAACGAAAGATAAAAAGTTAAATATAGAAACCAATTACTAAGGAAAGAACGTCCAGTTCTAGGAAGATAACAATACAATTGTAATATGAGACGATAGATGGAATGCGAAACACCTGCCGATAAGAGCTCTATTGTTTGACATCCTGCCGCTCGGCGATCGCTTATCTGATTTACGACCTTATCAGTTCCCTAGTACATTAAATTGAGTTTCTGATCTAATTGACGTACAAAAACAAATTGTAGCTCATTTTTTTCGTCTAATTTTCACGAATTGAATAAAATTTTAATCAAAGTTGTACGACCTATGGTTCAACCTGAATTGGTAAATTAATGTTATTATTATGTTGTTTTCAATATTTAACTAAAAATACTACAACATTCTTTATTTTTTTATAAATATACCTTTTTCATTTATAGAAATCAAATTATTATTTTACTTAATGTAAAGAATTAAAACTAAAAATAAGTTTCTCAACAAAATTCATTAACACATTATTATTTAACTAATTAAACAAATAAATTAATAAACTAATTAACTAAATCAACTAATTAAATTTAACTTATTTAATTCAATTATTATTTACACATAATTATTATTAATTATTTGTGTGTTGTAAGAGTGAATAAAATAAGCTGCAGTACTATTCTACAAACTGTGTTTTGTTTTGTTTGGTAAGTATTTCTTTATTATTATTATTTAACTTTTAAATAAGTTAATGCGCTTGCGGACAGTTTTTGAGTTTTTCACACGCCGTTGCAGTCAGATAAGAACCTTTCTGCTTTGGGGAACACCTATAAATCAATGATTTAAATAGGCAAAATGACACCAATTGGGTCAAATTTGTTATATTTAGGCCTAGGAACAGAAAGCCAGCCCAAAATACCTTCGTAATTATATATCTAGGCTATAATTTTAATTTGTTTGTAAAAATAGGTTAGGTAATCAATCCAAACCTACTTTCTTTTGAACATAACTTACCAGAATCACTTCTTAGGCCTATATCAATTGAAATTAGATTTTGCGAATTTGTAGACTTTACCATTACTCTGTATAGTAAGTTAAACTGTATTTTTATTTGGGGCTAAGGCCTATTTATTAAAGATTTAAATATCTCTATTCTATGTTACTAATTGGATCAAATTTGTTATTAGCCTATTTTATGGCATAACTCTCAGCCAGCCAAAATCTCCGCAATTCTATCTAGGCCATATAATTAACTTTTTGTTTGTAGAAATAGGGTAGGTAGGCCACTTTACTGTTGCAAGTAGGCTATTCTGAAATTAAAGTTATGTTTTGAAAATAAAAATTTAAAATGTCACCCTTATATTTTTAGCTAGGCCAAGTATTTCTTTAAGTTATACTAAAGCCTAGATAGTTTTAATTGGCCCTAACCATACCAATACCAAAAATGGTGTGTAAATTCTGTTATTTACAGTGCCATTACATGCTGTTATTTTTTTGCGGGTTGTAACAACACCTCCTAGAGTAATAAGAGAAGGCCAGACAACTGAAGATCATTACGTCATATAAGTAGGCTGATGTGTTAAATCATTAGTTCCAACTCATGCTTTAGAGGGTGCTGGTTGTTCCCATAAAACGGTAAAACATCTAATCTTGTTTTGATTTTTTGTTGTTTGTAAACAAATAAGTCAGTCATGACAGATGAAACCCCGTCGACTGATAGTAGCACATCTGTTTTCTTACATCATAACATAACACATCAGCCTACTTATATGACGTAACGAATTTCAGTCGTTTGGCCTTCTCTTATTATTCTAGGAGGTATTGGTTGTAAACAGGAAGCACAAGATTTATATTATTTGCATACAAGGGAAAATAGTGAAAATACACAAATATAATACAAAAGAACCTAAGACAATAATTTGTATTTTGTTTGGATATTTAATGTCAGAATAGTAACAAACCGTGTGTATAGGATGCCATTTTCTATATTTTACCGGGGGGGGAGGGGGGGGGGTGACCCCCAGACCCCCGGTGTGCGCCTTCAGGCTAGTCAAGGTTTACGCCCTAATGGGGTACCCAGTCCGCCCCTGATTACGAATGTACAAACGACTAGATAGGCTATGTGATGCGGTTGAATTGATTAAAGAATGAGACTGGACATGAGATCATGAAAAAATTCTATGTGACAAATTAAATACAAACAGATAATCTATGATCATTTGCGAGAAAAAATTTTGAAAGGCTTGGTACGGTACCGTACTGTAAAGATTGTTAATTTTGTAACGAGAAAAACAAGAATTTGAAGGATAACGTTTAGTCGAACACTTTTAGGCCTATACTATTTTATAAAACGATCCTATTTAGCCTATATGGATTCCCCTGACTTTCCTGATTTAATGCCAATATCTCTGACTTCTGTGTAGTAGACCAAATACATTTTATTTTGCAATTCTTGTGAAAGATAGGCCTACATATGGAAGGAATTTACATGCCGTTGTTTATTAAGTTTTTATTGGAGCCTTTTCTAATCATTTTGTCTTTTGGAAAATTATAAAATTTGTTGTCAAACGGTGTAAAACAACACTGTAAAGATATGCTCTTTCTTGATTGGGCTATATTGTCAATGTGGTAGATGAATTCAATTTGAAAAATGGCGTTACACAGTTACAAGAAGTAGGCCTACCGAGAACGCAAATTAGAAAACAGGCAGAACTAGTTTATTCCCATCCCATGTAAACCCGCCTGATAGCTTACTGGCAGTCGAGACTCGGCATCCGTCATGAGCGCTCACGTTTTAATAAGAGTAGGCCTACAGTTTTTATTCGTCCGTGTTAGTTGTCTGTGTTAGTGTTATGTGTATCTTTTAAACTGTGACGTGACCATCATAACGATGTGTTGAAACCAAGTTTTTGTGTGACCAGAAGATGATGTAATTTAAAATCGAAACGCGTAGTCCAGTCTTGGAGTAAGAGGATCACTGGCTGTATCAGGTATTTTAACCTTTTAGCAATATAAGTGAACGTGATTCAGAATAAACAACACACAATGAAAACTACAATAATGATTTATTGGTTCTTATATGAATTACAGCTTTACTTATTTTTTCAGCGGCAGGGAGCCTACCTTTAAAGAGACCAACAAAGGATGCTCAGAAGCAAAGAATTAGCTGAGACATATCATGAAGTTCTCTTGTGGCAAAAGGTCAGTAAAGCAAAGTTTCATTCTCTTTTCATTTCACACTAATTTTCTATACAGGAGGATTTTGGAGTTGTATTTCGTTGTAAAAACGATTGTTTAAGTTTTATTTAGTGAATTTTCCTATAGGGAATAGGCCTATGCTATTATGGTAGTAGTCGTGGTAAGACCTAAGCCCGGCACCAAGTTACTTTTTAGTTTTGAGGTTGTTAAGAAGGGTACTTATATTTGGGGGTAGGCCTATATTTTATTCTTGTTGAAAGAGACAAATAGGCTAATTTATTAATAATGCAGGTAGTTAGTAAAAATAAAAATATAATGTAGTCCTTTGTAAGCATAATTCATAACAAATAACTGTTGGGCCTAAAGTATGTTAATCGGATTAATGGTTTGCCCTAAAGGCCGTATTGTTGTACCAATGTTTAACAAACTGATTATTTTCCAAATTCGCAACCCCCATATTTTCCCCAGAATCACTTATAAACTGTATGTGAGGTGGTAAACCAGAAGGTGTCACCTCTTGTTGGTCCTGTGTTTTAAGGTTGATAATAGTTAATAATTGATAATAAAATTTTTCCGAAAAAGTTTACGGGGTGTAAATCTCCAAAATCCTTCCGGTTAAAAAAAAGAATAATCCTGAAGCCATGTTAAGCTACAGTTCTAGCTACAGGCCTAGAAATATCCGTCATTCCTAATTATTATTCTGGGGCTATACAAAATGAATTTTAATTCCTATTTTTGCAAATTTTACGAGACCCACGTGAAGAACTAGATTTTTGGGTACTTTGAAAGCAAGGGACTGTTCTTTGAGGCCCAGCATGGGTTTGGAGGGGGAAGAGAGGGGGAGGAGATTTTCTCTGTGTGCGCCCTATCTCGCGAGTATGCTCAGTGCGGAGCTTATTTCCCCATGAAACTTTCTTTGTTATAGGTTATAGTATGTGTGTATAAGTATGGTTTATGTATATTTGATTTATAATTATTATCAAATACATTTTGTCTGCATTGATTTTTAATTATACTAGCTTACCCGGCATACTTCGCAGTGCCAACTTGAGAAATTTGTTGCCGTTCAGGTAAGGTCGTTCGCTGCGCTCACTCCCCATCAGGCTTAGTTCGTTTGCTACGCTCACTCGCCGCAAGTCTATAATATCGTCTGGTTTTTTATTGCCAATCTTCCCTCAATAATATAAATGAGAAGAGCTGTTTATTAAATTAATGATCGCCAAAAATTAGTAATCATATGTTACAATACAAAAATGTTGCTTCCATAAGAATAACATGATAACTTTGAGGAGATCTAGGGTGTTGCCCATTGTAAATATTAATATGACAATAGTTAGACTTTCCTATTTTAAGCCTAAAGAATGAGTATACCAAATTTCAGCACTCTCTAGTCGGGAAGTTGGAGAATTAGTGATGAGTGAGTCAGTGGGTGAGTAATTGAGGGTTTTCTCTTTTATATTTTTAGATTAATGCAAAGAAAAATTCCTCATAATCCCTCTCATGTAACACAGCGATTTTAACTATTTTATATTATAAAATTACTTACAATGAAATATTAAACCTATTAAGTTAAACAATTAATGGTTCTAATGATGAAATGTGGTTCCTGATGAAGTTAGTCAACATTTAAATACAATATTTCGTCATAAAACACGTAAAATGGATTTAATTTGTGCAATTTACTGTTGCAGAGTAAAACTCCGCATGCACTCTCTGCCGTTTTACTGGTGAAGCGGCTGCTTGGGGGTTAACAGTATTTCTTAATTTATTGTAAACTATTTTTTATATCATGATTGCCCCAGCTGAACAATTTTGTCGAAAGTTTTAATTTATCACTTCACATTTTAAGGGAACGGCTTACTGATGACGTCTTGATTCTTATACCTAAGCATATAGCTACCGGTATGTCAATAGTACATTGGCCTTAGTAAAGACATAGTTAGATCCACAAACCCACCTTAATTTAAATAACCAAGTCAAATTGCTATCAAGCTTTGCATTTTAGGCTTCAAATAATGTTCTTGAAAAATATTAATATGGGGAAAGAATGTTTTTTTCTTTGTGTTGATACTAAATTGAATATGGTTTTCATATAAGGACCTTTTCTAAAATTTTAGTGCTAGAAAAATACCACCCAACTTTTGAAAAGTCCTGGGTTATTATCCATATATAACTTCCTGAAAGTGAAACTTTTTCCAAGCAGATGGAGGAAAGAGCATGAGATAAAAATTTATAAATAATAAATTATTGACAAAAAAGTGCTAGAGAGCGATATTTTGGATCTCAATCATGTACAGAATCTAAGTAAATCATCGGTGTTTTAAAATAACAATCGAGACAACCGATATTCCCGATTAAGTCTGCCTTATTGACATCGGCAAGCCGATATATCGTTCCATGGCAATTTTTGGATGAAAAGCAAGTCACAAATGTATCGATAATTAGTATTTTATGGGAAAACACGATAAATGATATGGTAGGCTATACCTATAGCTCCATAGCATCAAAATGGTCAAGAACGGAACTTGTGAATTAGCCTATATTTATTTTGTGATTTTTTTCGTTGGCCTATTTATATCATACTTGTTTTTTCCAGGATAAAAGAACAAGAAGAAGCTGATGATGTGTAAATCTTCGAATTGCAAATTTGTGTTTCAATCGGTGTTAGTGTCATATTTTCAACATTATTAAGCTGGTGTTTTTTGTTTGTATTATCTTATTCATTTTTGTAAAATTGTTTTTATTCTTACAATGAACAATTCAACCTTATATATAACCAAATATGTGGAAATATTACCTATTCAAAGTTTAAATAAAATTAAAGTGTGATGTGTTGAATATTTTTCATCTTTTCCTTAATTGCACTCGAGTAAGTTGAGGTTTTTTTAGATCACTCGTTTTTTTTATCAGAATATTTTTGAACATTCATTTTATTGAATGATATTTATCATTCAAGGTTTATCATTCTAGGTTTAGAAAACCTAGAATTCTTGATAACTTGGGAACAGGGTGTCTACAACCTTGAAAAAACCTTGAAAACGCCTTTAATTTGAATTGGCCTTGAAAATTCCTTGAGACTTGAAAATGCCAGTGTATCCTTGAATTTAGTTTGATTAAAAAAAACGCGTCGCAGCAGACCTGAGTACTCCGTCATTTTCCAATGGTTATTTATTTATTTTTTATATATAAAAAATTTATAATACTCAAAGATTTTCACAAAAAATAAATATTTAATAGCATTATATTTTTAAGTTGATTATTTTACTGTTATTTAGAAATAAATTTTTTGCCAACAGTTATAAACTCTTTTGTTTTTATTGAATACTATTTTAGTAATGAAATTTCACCTGGCGTAAAGGAAATTTTCCTTAGAGACGGGGAAAGTAGAGAAGGCAAGTTGATGGCTGCACGTACTTGCCTGTTGCACTTATTGCAAACAAACCTTGTCTATAGAAGTACTTTTCTCCTTAATTTAGGAAAATAGACGTAATGGACAGTATACTTGCAGCCAACTTGCCTTCTCTAAGCAACACGATTCCTTTGATCTAACTAAATGAACTAAAAAGTTCATGTGAACATATATAGCACTAGCCACCATTTTCTTTATTACACCCAGTAATTTTTATTTCTGAAACTAATTGAAAATTTTTAGAATCTGACAACAAATTAATGCGATTTTTTTTCTAATAAAATCACTTTAATTTTCAGGAAGTATAATTCAAAATTAATGTTTTCTGCAGTAAAATGGCAATAACTACGTTATTTGTTTTCAAATCCGTACAAATTTATATGGATAAAATTTCTTAACTGTTTGTGTCTTGTAAAATTCGATGAAATTTACAGGTTTAGAGATGTGTTCCATTGTAACTGAAATAACAAAAATTTAGATACACAAAAAAAAAAACCATACAAAATGGTTAGTAGACCAGAGACCAAATAATATTGCTTTGGCCATATTTTGCTTTACCAAAATATGGTAGAACTTAAAGCAATGTTTATATTAAATTATGACATTCTTGCAATTAAAAGTTTCCATTATCCATAAATCCATTTAAGCCAGTCATAATTTTATTTTTTAAAACAAAAACAAATTGGCAAGATGTAGTACTTTTAAAAAAAGAAGTTAGTAAAATGTTTAAAAAAGTAAAATTAGGTTCATAAAATTCAGGTAAAAATAAAATTCAAATAAAATTCAGGTTTTTTTAATGTAAATTACTTGATTTTCTTATATCTTATATTTGAAAATGTAAAATATTTTGTGAATGTAACGTAAAACAGAGCAGAAAATTTTTTAAGTGATGTGAATTTCGCAAGTAGGCTAAAAAATGTGAAAATTAAGTGAAAAGGTAAAATGTTGGTAATTTGAAAACGTGAATTTCACGTCTTTTTCACGTGAAATTAGCAAAAAAAAATGTAAAAATAATGCGAAATTCATGTGAAAATCGAGTAAAAAAGGGTGAAAATTCAGTGATAAATATGCGATAGAGTGAAATTTTGGTGAAATTAAAATTTGAATTTCACGTTTTATTTTCACGGGTTTTTGACGCGAAATTCAGTGCAATTTTTATGTCATTTGCGAAAATAACTTGATTTCCTCCTTTTTTTTAACGTGAAAATGTTCAAAATGAAGCGTTATTTTCACGTGAAAATAACGTTTTTGTGCTATCTGGGTAAGTGAAGAAGAACTTTGTTATTCAAAGTTTTGTCAGGAAGAGTCAACAAACTTGCATTTTCACTATTGGTCACCCATATACAGGGTGGTTATAAAGTCCCTTCCCCCCTAGGATTTTTCTCAGTGGCGGATTTACCACTAGGACGACTAGGCCCTGGCCTAGGGCCGCGGGCTGCAGGGGGGCCGCACGGAGGTCCAAATATACATATATATTTTTTAAGGATGTACTTGCACTGTAAAAATGAACATAAGATTTGACCCTGATTTTTTTAGCAGACTGTTGTAGTTGAAAAACGTAAATTCACAACACAACAGAGAGACTTTGGTGAAGTCATTGAGGCGTCTGCCGTTTCCCATGTCATTTTCGGGTCATCATGAACCTGTAGGTTACGTCACATTCATATTGGTGGCAACACTGGGTGACAGCACGAGGGCGCGGCGGCAACTTAGGGCTCTTTATTAAAATTAACTAAAGTCACTTCTAGCTCTCGGTGTCAAAAAGTGCTTTGCTTTCCCATTGATTTTTTGTTGTTGCCAGTTTGCTATTGCTGAGACGCTGTCAAAACGCAAAATCTAGACGACATTAAAATTAATGTTAGTTTAATTTAAAGATTTTCTGAAACCATTACCATTTCGTGAAAGTATCAAAATTCTGAAAGCAAGACATTTGTAGCATTATAGTAATATTAACAAAGTAATTCAGATAAATAGGACCCCATTGCACCTAAAATATTGAATACAGTTTGGTAAAATTGAGTACGGATAGCCATCTTGACTATTTTTATAGCCTCCCACCGACAGTAATTTGACCAACGTAACGGACATAACATCCCTAAAATACAGCGGCACACTTTTCCCAAACGTTTGAATAGAGATTAGTGACTCCAGTTATAGCATAGATCCATTTACTATAAATGTAGTCAATGATAAAGCATATCATTGCCCCTTCCCCACCACCATTTAACAGCTGGATAGTCCAGCATCTTTTCAAGACGAGCTCGTTCTCAGAGATCAGAGTGTACACATACAATTACATTTTACTCGTACCAGAGAAAAAAAAATTAAGGATGATTTTAGCCAATTTTAGCTTAATTTGATGATTTTAGTGTCATACTTTGGTCAGTGATGAGGGGGGGGGGGCCACAGAAAAGTTGGCCTAGGGCCCCAACCTTCGTAAATCCGCCACTGATTTTTCTACAATTTATATTAAAATCGATTTTCAATGACGGGATTCATTGTATAGGTACATACTCTAACTTTTGTAGTAATTTAAAATTTTGGGAGTTACCTGAGGTCTAAGATGTAGGAGTCAACTTCAAAATTCCTTATGAGAAGCTAGTCATGCGACATGTCAAATAACACTGCCTTTTCCCCCTGAAAACAGTGGTGCAATCTAAATTCAAAAGAGTTATACCGTTTACAAGATATCTGTAGGTCTAAGATGTAGGAGTCGACATAGAAATTTTAACTAGAAGCTAGTCATGTGATATGTCAAATAACACTGCCTTTTCCCCCTGAAAACAGTGGTGAGATCTAAATTCAAAAAGGTTATACCGTTTTCAAGATATCTGTAGTTCTAAGATGTAGGAGTCGACTTAAAAAGTTTAACTAGAAGCTAGTCATGCGACATGTCAAATAACACTGCCTTTTCCCCCTGAAAACAGTGGTGCAATCTAAATTCAAAAGAGTTATACCGTTTTCAAGATATCTGTAGGTCTAAGATGTAGGAGTTGACTTAAAAATTTTAACTAGAAGCTAATCATGCGACATGTCAAATAACACTGCCTTTTCCCCCTGAAAACAGTGCTGCAATCTAAATTCAAAAGGGTTATACCGTTTTCAAGATATCTGTAGGTCTAAGATGTAGGAGTCATGTCACATGCCACATGACAAGCTTCTAGTTAAAATTTTTAAGTTGACTCCTACATCTTAGACCTACAGATATCTTGAAAACGGTATAACCCTTTTGAATTTAGATTGCAGCACTGTTTTCAGGGGGAAAAGGCAGTGTTATTTGACATGTCGCATGATTAGCTTCTAGTTAAAATTTTTAAGTCAACTCCTACATCTTAGACCTACAGATATCTTGTAAACGGTATAACTCTTTTGAATTTAGATTGCACCACTGTTTTCAGGGGGAAAAGGCAGTGTTATTTGACATGTCGCATGACTAGCTTCTCATAAGGAATTTTGAAGTTGACTCCTACATCTTAGACCTCAGGTAACTCCCAAAATTTTAAATTACTACAAAAGTTAGAGTATGTACCTATACAATGAATCCCGTCATTGAAAATCGATTTTAATATAAATTGTAGAAAAATCCTGGGGGGGAAGGGACTTTATAACCACCCTGTATATTTCCACATATATTTATAAAAAGAATAAGTTAATTGGACGTCACAAGGAAAATAAACAAGTATTCAGAAAAATAGACCTTATAATAGGGTCATTCTCTCAAAGTTTGACATTTTCATTACCTGGACCAAAAAATAATATTTTTACACCTTAATATCAGATATTTATGATTATAACCCTTTTTAATAGTGTTTTCTTAAATTAAACAAACATTACAAGTGTTTTAGTGCTTTCATGTATTTTCTATAAGTTGTGAGAGACCCCAAAACTCATTACTGTCCCCTTTCCCTATCCTTATTTCCCGACTTTAGGAACAAAAATAAAGAATAAATCTTGCCACAATATATTTTTAAGTGTTTTTATTTAGTAACTATGTTTATAAGGTTCATAAAACAACTGTTAGTATTCACTTTTAAGTTACAAATATTTTAAAACTTGCAGTTTTATCCTTTCCCTACGGTTTCTACTCATTACGGTCCCCACGACTGTGCAAGCTTGCATTTTTTACTGCATTTGCTCTAGCGTCGCGGTCGGCGGTTAGGTAGAAGAAGGTGCCATCATTGATGTCAAAAACAGCTGGTCTGTGTCATTCATCATACCCAGTTAAGTTCCATCAGTCTCAGAAACCGACTAATCAGGTAAATATTTTTATTGCAACTCACTACTGTCCCCATTGCTAATACATGAAGTCAGTCATCAAAATAAAACAGAACTCATTAATTTTCAGTCAATTTTGTACAGATCAAAATAACAACCAGTCCTAATGTGTTTGGTTTACGTAAGCCACATAGTGGCGATAATCGTCAAATTTCCTCATTACAGTCCCGCTCATTACAGTCCCTTAAATTTGTTTGTAAGGGGACTGTAATGATTATGTGAGGACTGTAATGAGGAATCAAATTGAAAACAAACCTATTATATTACTTTGTTGTGTAAAAAGACTTACTATCTTGGTATTGCAACCAGTGATTATCACTGGTTTTATTTTAAAGGACTAAGGATGAAACTTAGCTTAGCCCTAAATTTTATTAAATCTACGAATGAGTTGGCATAAAAATATACATGGTTAGTCGTTTTCTGAGACTGATGGAACATAACTGGGTATGATAAATGATGCAGATCAGCTGGGTTCAACAACAATGGTGGCACCTTCTTCTACCTAATAGCTGACTGCGACTCTAGAGCCAATGCAGTAAAAAACGCAAGCTTGTATCGTGAGGACGGTAATGAGCGAAAACAGTCGTAAAAAATTAAATTGCAAGTTTTTAAATGTTTGGTTCTCAAAAGTGAGAACTAACAGTTTTTTATAACCCTTATAATCAAGGTTACTAATTAAAACACTTTGAAGTATATATTAGCAAGATTTTGTACTTATATTTGGATTTAAACGTGGGAAATCAGGATTGGGACCGGGGACAGTAATGAGTTTTGGGGCCACTTACAACTTATAGAAAGTAAATATAAACACCTATCAATTTGTAACATATATTTATTTCAAGAAAGCACAATAAAAATTATTCTAAGCATAAATATCTGATATTAAGGTGTAAAAATATTATTTTTTTGGTTCAGGGAATGTAAATGCCAAATTTTGAGGGAATGACCCCAGTAAAAATGTTGTAAATTTGATAATAATGAAAATCTTATTAATCTTCCTCATTACAGGCTTACTTTTTCCCTTAAATATTATCATATTTATATGAATCCACACATATAATTATCAATACTGTCCCCTATTCCTCATTACTGTCCCTGATCGCTCACTACTGTCCTTTACATTAAATAATCCATTTCACCATTTTTATTTTATAAGATGATGACATTTGTATGTCAAACAGTTACTTAAGGATGCAGTTAACATTATAAAATCAACTTCAAATTAATTACTTGACAAATTTTCAGTTAAAATCAATTTATATCACCCAAAAAAGTTATAAAATGCTTTTAATAAAATAAAAATCAAACAAAACGCTCATAACAGAAAAAAATGTTATGATGTATTCTGTTTTTTTTTCATCTCTGGCATTAAAATAATCTATTAAAACCTTAATTTCAAGCCTGAAGTTGGTAAAAAGAACTTTAATTTGAATATTATGTTAGGGGACAGTAATGAGTATTTTCTTGATGTTGTGTTACATTTGTTTCTATCTATCGAATACCACAATCTAAAGTGTGCTGCTGATGAATTATTTATGTAGTTTAAGAAATCATAAATCCAAAAATATAAAACTCATTTGGGTTTAAAAAAGTTAATTTTTTCTAAAACTGAAAGCTGAAATGTCAAATTTTGAGAGAATGACCCAATATTTAATATAACATACTGTAGTAAGAGAAAAAAGCAAACACTACACTGCTTTATGAGTGCATTAGGATAACATTTTAGAAGGATAATTTACGATTTTGAAAAAAGGTACTTAAATTAATAATACAAATTTACGGCCCACAACAATGACGCAACAATGCTGGCGCAACATGAGAGAGAGACAGACAAACTATCGATAAAAAGGACAAATAATAATGAAATGTCAAACAGTATGTTAATATAGGCTACTCTTGTCTGTTATGGAGAAAAGCAAAATAATAATTATTTACAGATCATTCTTTGTAATTTAGATTTTAAGACGATAAGCTATAATCATCTTATAAATATACATACAGTTTACATCAAAATTAATAAGCAAAAAATATATTCATTTACTCATAAGGACCAGAGAATACAAACATAAATAGTTAATAAAAATTTTCAATTTTAAATATCAACTAATAGTTGCAATTTTTTATGTAAAATCAAGATGGTTGTGTTTAATAGCACAATAATAATGATCAGCAACTAAGTAAATGAGAAACATAAGGCCTTTTCGCATCATGCAGACAGACACCATTATTACGTAGCCGGTCCGTTGTGGCACTCGTGCCAGTCCGCTGCTCCGCTCGCTGCGCCGCGCCGCGCCGGCCGGCTCATCGGTAGCGGTGAGGTGGGGTGAGGAGAGGAGCATTGGCAAACCAAAATATATCGGACGGGAAGCAGACGATGCCACGGCGCGCCGTTAGTTCCAGGGACGACCACGGAAGCAGCACTGCATTGGGAAAAAAACTCAGAGATTGGCTGAAAATCCAACAGGTTCGCTAGTCGCGCTCTCAAAAGCTTGGCTTCAAATTAAAGCATTGCTTGGCTATTCTATTTAGATGTATATTCAATGACGTCACGGACGATGCTGTGATGTGTTTTTACGAGTAAGGCAGGGCGCGCACTACTTCGGAATCGGCTCGGCTCGGCCGGAATCGGCGCAGTGAGTAAATTTGCTTTGCGTGTAATGTAATGGAGACGCGCGCACTGCATCGGGACGGCACGGCACGGATCGGCATTTGCCATCGGCATTTTGACCATTCGCTCCGAGCGAATTCGCCATCCGAGCCGATTCCGGCCGAGCCGATTCCGAAGTAGTGCGCGCCCTGCCTAAGCCAGCAAGAGAGGCGTAGACAAAAGAATGATACCGATGGTCGCCAATAATGATTATTTAAAGGACTTGATAGCAAATACACGCCAGTGTAACTTACTGGAAAAGGCTGTGAGAAAACAAGTTGTCGCGGAAGTTCATAACAGATAAATCACCTCATCAAAAATACTATAAGTTTAAAATTTCCATTTAAAATATATAACAAAATCTTTTGTCGGTTTTAATTCAAATAAAAAAAAAGTTTATTTTTAAGACCTAATTTTTTTACTAAAAAGGTGTATGTTTTTAAATATTCAACATCATATTATTCAAATGTATTACCATTGACTTTGTACACTACGTGAGTAGACTTCTCATAGCATAGGCGTGTGTGAAGCATATTGAAGGCGGTGAGATCTCGTGCGGCGTCCATCGAAGTATACGTAACATATGATAGATAAATCAGTATTACCACTCTTTTAAACCAAGGATGACACATTTTATAACTGAAAGTTATGTTTATGTTTTGGTAAAATGTTTTGGCAGCATTGTAAATTCAGCTGAATAATAACAACGTCGATGGCAGCGACTCTGGTGTGGCGTCCCCCGAACTTCAAAATTTTTGCCTCAAACTAAATGCATTGGATGAGAGGTCTATTCACGTTAGTGTGCATAGTCAATGGTATTACCAATTACAGTAAAAATAATTATTAACATTTTTCCCCGTACATTATAAAAATGCGGCCAAAATTACTTCTAGGCTGTAGGCTAATTTGCACAAACCAAACGACAAAAATTTGCACAAGCGTTTACATAAAAAATTATATACTTAGCTATAGATAGAGTAAAAATTAAAAGACTCATCCGTTACTAGCAAAAACAATGTATGGCATATTGTATGAGACCTATTATTGGTGCCGATTACTTATGAATTATGACTCTTCTAAATACCCAGCAAAACAATTAAGTTAACGGATTTTAAAAATTAAAAATTAATAATTACGGTTAAAACGGGCAATTACGTGTTAATTATTTCGTTATTTTGTTACTTGGTAGAACTATGTCGGTAATGCTTGCACATTAATTCGTTGTACACTATAATGGCGTATTTTTATAAAATAAAGTCTTTTAAATAATAATTATTAATAGTAACGATCTTCAGTATTATTCTTTTGTCTCCTTAAATCTTAGACTAGTAAGCACGGTTTTCAGCAATGTCCGTGACGTCGTGGACGTGCGTGGTATTTGAGGCGTTGGTAACACTGTAGGCATTTCCCAAACTCCTCTCCGAATTAGTCCGAATTTAGAGTAAAAATTAAAAGACTCATCCGTTACTAGCAAAAACAATGTGTGGCATATTGTATGAGACCTATTATTGGTGCCGATTACTTATGAATTATGACTCTTCTAAATACCCAGCAAAACAATTAAGTTAACGGATTTTTAAAAATTAAAAATTAATAATTACGGTTAAAACGGGCAATTACGTGTTAATTATTTCGTTATTTTGTTACTTGGTAGAACTAAGTCGGTAATGCTTGCACATTAATTCGTTGTACACTACAATGGCGTATTTTTATAAAATAAAGTCTTTTAAATAATAATTATTAATAGTAACGATCTTCAGTATTATTCTTTTGTCTCCTTAAATCTTAGACTAGTAAGCACGGTTTTCAGCAATGTCCGTGACGTCGTGGACGTGCGTGGTATTTGAGGCGTTGGTAACACTGTAGGCATTTCCCAAACTCCTCTCCGAATTAGTCCGAATTTAGAGTAAAAATTAAAAGACTCATCCGTTACTAGCAAAAACAATGTGTGGCATATTGTATGAGACCTATTATTGGTGCCGATTACTTATGAATTATGACTCTTCTAAATACCCAGCAAAACAATTAAGTTAACGGATTTTTAAAAATTAAAAATTAATAATTACGGTTAAAACGGGCAATTACGTGTTAATTATTTCGTTATTTTGTTACTTGGTAGAACTAAGTCGGTAATGCTTGCACATTAATTCGTTGTACACTACAATGGCGTATTTTTATAAAATAAAGTCTTTTAAATAATAATTATTAATAGTAACGATCTTCAGTATTATTCTTTTGTCTCCTTAAATCTTAGACTAGTAAGCACGGTTTTCAGCAATGTCCGTGACGTCGTGGACGTGCGTGGTATTTGAGGCGTTGGTAACACTGTAGGCATTTCCCAAACTCCTCTCCGAATTAGTCCGAATTTACTTCTCCAACAAAATGAAAAAGGGGGGAAACAGACGCCAGCCTTGCCCCTTGGCCCGGCAAGGGCCGGGCCAATGGGCAAATATTTGCAGGCTGCAGGGCCCTTCCTTGCCCTGAAGCCTGCACCAATTCGCTTACCAGTGTTGCCACCTTTCTCGACTGCTCCTAACTATAGTTTTAGGTACCCTAAACAAGAAAAAATTGCCCTTAATCTTTTTTAAATTACCCTAAAAATTACCCCTAAGCTTATTAGTACTTTCGAGTACCATAATACTGTTATAAAAACACCTAAAATATCCCCTGTCGCAGCAGACCTGCGTACTCAGCGAATTTCCAAATTAGTAATATTAATTTTGACCACATAAACCTGTAAACCAAATATCATCACATGCTCATAAATAGGGAAATAAATGTATATTCTCCTTATGGTATATATAGGGAAAGAGTATGCAGGTATGCTGCCATTTGGAACACTAAAAGTAGGTTTTTAGCATTAAAAAAAGTTATTTCGACCATAGGAAGCCATATTATCTGTCCATTCTCCATGATTAACATGGGAAAAGAGTATGCAGGTTTGCCGCCATGATAAGCACAAAAACCAAGATTTTTTACCATGAATGGATGAATCTCAACCAAATGAAGTTGAATACCAAGTTTCATCCAAAAATATTGATTAATAAGTGAAATATTAACACATCCTTATTCTCCATAAGATTAACAAAAACTTGAACAGTTGTGTTGTGAAAACAGCCTTGATATATTATGCGTGACTGAGCATTGGCTCTTGGACTTGGAGATTGACTATTACTCTAAGATAAACAAACTGCATCTAGCTGCTAAGTTTTGTCGCAACACACCTTGGGGTGGTGTTGCAATTTATCTCAATAGCGCCTGGGAGTTCTCGCCGCTTGATCTTGAGCTTTACAACGAGGAGTTGCATGGTGAGTTCGCTGGTATTATTGTACATAAACTGGATCTTATTGTTGTCACAATGTACCATTCGCCAAGTGGCAGTTTTGAGAGGTTTTTCTACCTTTTGAAAATGTGTTTAGGGTTTCTTATAACCTTTGGACTCCCCATAGTCATTGGAACTGACCACAACGTAAACCCTCTGACCTATCCTAAGGAGGCACAAAATTTCAAAAATATTTTGCGCAGTTTCAATGTTTTCTTCAGTATTAATGAGCCAACTAGGGGTGATTCACCCCTGGACACAGTGTTGACGAACATTGATACTTGGATGTATAATGCCTCTGTCAGTAATTACCTATTAGCTGACCATAAACATGTCTTGTTCACTGTATATCTGATTGGGGGGTAGGCCCTCAGCCTGAAGTTCCTTTTAAGATGGTACCCTTTAGGAAACTTAATGAATCAAACCATCAATATTTTGTGGAATTGCTGACTACCCAGGTTGGGTGTTGGCGCCATGAAATCAGTACTCTTGATGGTGCCTCGGCTTTTGAGTATTTTTTCAAGAAGTTCAAGAGCATCTTTGATATCTGTTTTCCGCTCATAATGAAAAAGTATAGGCCGAGGCCTAGTAAAACTAAATCTGTGGGACCTAAGACAAAGGAGTGGTATACACCAGACCTTCTTAATATGAAAAACTTTGTTTTGCTTGTAAGTGATTTGTCCAAGGATAGGCCACAACTGCTGCCAGAACTGCGGAGACTTCGTTCGGAATATCGAGCGAGGGTGAGGGAGGCCAAGCAGACCGCGGTGGCTGACTCCATTATTAATGCGGCAAACCCCTGCAGAGCTGCTTGGGATCACATAAAGTGTCGGCAGACTCCAGCTACACCATCTTCCACTGACTTTGCTTCTGCGGATGAGTTCAATAATTATTTTTTAAGTTCTGTCAAAGATCTTGTATCTAACTCACTGACTGTCCCAGCTAACAGCAATAACCTTGACCCTGGAACGTGCCTAGCCTCTGTTCCTGTTGTTCCCTTCAATTTTAAGTGGAGACCCATTGTTCCTACTAATGTGATTGACACTGTTAATAGTTTTAAGTCTAGTAAGAGTAAGGAAATTTATGACATGTCTGTTGATCTATTGAAGAGATGTATTCACATTGTTGCCCACTTGATTGCTGATATTGTTAATTCATGTCTAAGGGATGGTACTTTTCCCAGCACATTAAAGATCAGCAGAACTGTCCCAGTATATAAAAAGGGAATTAGGGAATGTGTATCCAGTTATAGGCCAATATCTATTATCCCTGTCTTTGGTAAGATTTTTGAGGCCCTCATGCTCGAGCAGCTATATGTGTACTTTGAAGAGCATCGCCTTCTTGCTCCTGCCCAATATGGCTTCCGCAGAGGGAGATCCACAGTGGATGCTGTGGACTCCCTTTTTCGGACAATCATTAACTCTTTCGAAGCAAAACATTCAACGGCCGTTGTTTTGTGCGACCTATCACGTGCCTTTGATTGCGTGTCACATACGCTTTTGATCACTAAACTCGAGAGGTACGGGGTACGAGGTGATGCCCTTCGAATCCTCACGTCCTATCTCACACATAGGTCCCAAATTGTAAACTGGAACAATGGTAGTTCCTCTCCCCTCCATACTGAGCATGGTGTCCCACAGGGCTCTATATTGGGCCCCTTTTTGTTCATTGTTTTTATCAATGATATCTATTACAGGCTAGCAGGAAGTGTTCTCCTTTACGCTGATGACACCACCCTCTTCTCTAGCAACATCAATTTCTCTGTCGCTAGGGCAGATGTTCAGAGGCTATTAGATGTTGCTTTTGGGTGGTTCCGTAGTAATAATCTGTCGCTTAATGACTCTAAGACTCAATCTATTTCTTTTAGTCTTTGTAATGCCAGTAATGATGATGATCCTGTCAATCTGCTAGGCTTCACGCTTGATCCTCAGCTCACTTGGAATGAACATGTTGAGTCAGTGTGCAAGAAACTGAGTAGAGTGTTGTATTTATTAAGACGCCTTAAGTTAGATATGCCTCCTGCATTTGTGAGAATTGCTTATCATGCTTTTTTTCATTCCCATGTTTTGTATGGCCTGAGACTCTGGGGACATTCCTCCAGGGTCACCAGAGTACTTTTGCTGCAGAAGAAGGCTGTGAGGATCCTGTGTGATGCCTGGCACCTTGAACACTGCAAGCCTCTGTTTGTTAGTCAGAAAATCTTGACAGTGCATAGTGCCTACATATTTCAGTGCTTGGTTGAAACAAAGAAAATCGAAGCCAACCTCCCTCAAAATTGTGATGTTCACACCTATGCAACTAGGAACAATCTGAATCTATTTAGGAATAGGTGTAGGCTGAGCAAAACTTTAAATTGTTTCCCTGTTCTAGGTATAAGGCTATTCAATGCCACACCTGTACAAGTGAGGCAGCTTCACCCAAAGCGCTTTGAAGCTGTAGTAAAGGCCTGGCTGTCAAACAATCCCTTTTACGAAATTGATGAATACTGGGAAGCTGACCTGCATGGAATGCTGAATTATGTATGAATCAAGTAGCCTGTGGAGTGGAATGGACCAAAGTAACTGCATGTGTTTGCTGAGTTTGACTTTGTGCATGGTGTGGCATGGTGTGATATATTTATTGCTTTTGCTTGTTTGTTTTTTTTCTCGCTTTCTCATTTTTGTATTTTAGTTATAGTGACTGAGCATGGACTGTGTTTGTAAGTCAAGAGGACTTAAAATTCTGTTATTTTGACATGGCCTATTACTTTTTGTTTAACGGCTCAATAAAATGATTTATGATTTATGATTTATGATTTATGATTTTAACATTGGAGCCCCAAAATATAATGTACTGTCTTTAGACTTTTTAATATCTCGGTAACCAATGGAGATAGATCAAAGCTTCACAGTACTAAATTGTGTGTTTTTTTAGCTAAATCCAGTGGTGAAAATGAAAGCTTCAAAAACTTTTGAGAATATAGGCAATATTGAAACTGGCCTGAAGTTCTCAGGGTGATCGTAGCTACCTGCTGTTAGTGAATTTTCCTATAGGGAATACGCTATTACGGTAGTAGCCATGGTTAGACCTAATCCAGGGACCATGTTACTTTTTCATTTTGAGGTCCCCAGAATCTAAAAACACCGTTCGTTCATTTTCATATATATATATATATATATATATATATATATATATATATAATATATTAATCTTATTAATATATATATATATATATATATATATATATATATATATATTAATAATATTAATATATTAATGTGGACGATATTTTATGCTCGTTTGATGGTACTATGAAGAAGCGAAGAACTTATTAATATATATCAACGGAATACACAAGTCTATAAAGTTTACTGAAGAGATAGAAGAAAACTCCATAAATTTCCTGGACATTAAGATCTCAAAGGTAACAAGCAAACATTCTTTTGACATATATAGGAAGCCAACTACTACGGACATTATAATCCCTTCAAACTCAAACCATCCATGGCATCAAAAAATGGCTGTATTTCACTATTTAATCCATAGACTGATAAACGTACAACTAAACAGCTTCAACTTTAAGAAAGAAAAAGAATTAATAAAGTATTTAGCAGTGAAGAATGGATATAAACAGAAAACTATAGAAAAGAATGATAAACCGGAAGATAAAGAAACAAAAAGAAAACCAAACATCAAAAAATGAAGATATGAAGTATATGTGCATACCATATAATTCTAAGATGGAAAAAGCCGTAAGAAAGACCTTCAAAAATTCCAACATTAAAATAGGATACAGAACGAAAAATAATGCTTTCAACCTTATTTGTGCTAAAGTTCAAAAGAATAAAGAAAACGCCATGAAAGATAAATATAGTAAATCTGGCATTTACAAGATCAATTGCAATGAATGTAATAAATACTACATCGGCCAAACACGAAGAAACTTTAGTGTAAGATTTAAAGAACATTTGCAAGCCCTTAGATCAAAAAATAACACCAGTATGCGATCAAACTATGCAGAACATCTAATAAATACAGGGCATGAATATAAAAGCTTAGAAGAAAACTTATCAATCCTAGAATTTGAAAAGAGCCTAGAAAAACTAAATGTAAAAGAAGAAATGCACATATATTTAGATTACAAGAAAGACCCGGATAATATTTTAAATACGATGCAAATACGACATGAACATCCACTCTTTGAAAAAATCAATGAATTAAAAAACAACTTAAAATAATTTTATTTATAATATAGTCAAAATTAGTAGGTTATTCTATTTATAACTTTATATAATTCATTTTATGTATTATATTTATTTTAACATATGTTTATTATTGAAAAACTAGAAAATATTGTGAGGTTAGGTGACTCTGAAGATGGCCTTATAGGTCGAAACTAGTAAGTCAAAAATAAAATGTTTAAAAAAGGGTACTTGTTTGTTTAAAATGTTTTTCTTATTAATATATATATATATATAAAGACACCATATTACTCTATTTTACATTCGGATTATTAGTTAATAACAAACCATTAGGTAATGACCAAATTAACAATTATCAATCAAGGTAAATCTAAAACCATAAGTTCTACCCAACGAGGTTAAATAGATATAGAGTGCTCATCACATGTTAATTTTGTGTCCCTTTTTGATTTGCGCCATTTTACCCATAATTCCCGCCGTTTCCTTGGCAACCATCCCACACTTTACTCTCGTTTCCTTGGTTTCTAGTTTTAGCTATTCTGATTGGTCGCTACAAGCTTCAAAAATTACTGATGATAGTTTTAAAACATATGTTTATTCACGGCCATCTCTAGTACAGAGACCAAGTACTAGAGATGGCCGTGGTTTATTTGTTGTTTGTTTTTAAATTTATTTGATTTCATGGTCTGTAAGCAGGCTATTGAAGTTGGTTACCATAGAAACGTCGGATATATATGTGTGGGTAAAATGGAAAATTACGGTTGGGAAAGTATAAACAAATAAAGGACTGGTTACCAAGGAAACGGCGGGAATCGTGGGTAACATGGCGCCAGTCAAAAAGGGACACTTTTCCCTATCTGGTGAGCACTCTATATCTATTTAACCTCGTTGGTTCTACCCTATTTTTCTTTGAAATTCCTTATTTTAGTAATTAATTGTTGAGACAAAAAATTCCCAACGCAAACAGGATTCTAATTCTTTGGTTAACAGATGATTTCATCTTTGTTACCAAGGCATTCTAATTGCATTGATTGTTCCTATTTCTTTGGTTTTCAATCCTATACTATAACACGAGCAATATCTGAATAAGGGATATGTGTGTCCCATACGATCTCGAAATCTAGCAGGTAGATTTCGTTTAAATTTTGCATTTAAGAGTGTTTTGGCCCAAAAATAAGTTTAGAAAAGGTCTCAAACCCATGAAAAATCGAATTTTGTCTAAATTTAAGTTTAAAAATCGTAATTTTTAACATTGGTCTTATGGGTTGCTATTTTAGTAACGAAATAACAACGAAAGGTATACAAAAATACTCCCCATCACAGCAGACCTGCGTACTCAGCGAATTTCCAAATTAGTAATATTAATTTTGACCAGCTAAACATGTAAACAAAATTTCATCACGTGCTCATAAATAGGGAAATAAATGTCTATTCTCTTTAAGATAATTACAGGGAAAGAGTATGCAGGTATGCTGCCATGGGGGACACTAAAAGAAGGTTTTTAGCATAGAAAAAATTTATTTCGACCATATAAAGCCATATAGTAAGTTTCATCAATATCTGCCCATAAATAAAAGAGTTTGCCTATTCTCCATAAGATTAACATGGGAAAAGAGTATGCAGGTTTGCTGCCATGATAAGTAAAAATACCCCCGTCGCAGCAGACCTGCGTACTCAGCGAATTTCCAAATTAGTAGTATTAATTATGACCAGATAAACCTGTAAACCAAAAATCATCACAAGCTCATAAATAGGGAAATAAATGTTTATCTCCTTATGATAAATGTAGGGAAGGAGTATGCAGGTATGCTGCCATGGGGAACACTAAAACTAGGTTTTTAGCATAAAAAAAAATTATTTTGACCATATGAAGCCATACACTAAATTTCATCAATATCTGTCCATTGCTAAAGGAGTTTGCCTATTCTCCATATGATTAACATGGGAAACGAGTATGCAGGTTTGCTGCCATGATAAGCACAAAAACCAAGATTTTTTACCATAAATGGATGAATCTCAACCTAATGAAGCTGAATACCAAGTTTCATCCAAAAACATTGGTTAATAAGTGAAATATTAACACATCCTTATTCTCCATAAGATTAACATTGGAGCCTCAAAATACAACGTACTGTCTTTAGACTTCGCAATATCTCGGTAACCAGTGGAGATAGAGCAAAGCTTCAAAATGCTAAATTGTGTGTTTTTTTGAGCTAAATCCAATGGTAAAAATAAAAATTTGAAATTTTTAAAAATTACATATGAAAAATGCAAAAAACCCATTTTTGGGGTACAAAACCCCCCAAAACTACCCCTTCCGATAGGTCGATATGTCTGGTTTACGAACTCATCCGAATAAACATAGGATTACACATCTCTACCAAATTTGGTGTCGATCGGACCATTTTTACGAGAGTTATCGTGTCTAGGGACACATACATATATATATATATATACATATATATATATATATACATATATATATATATAAAAATTTTAATGACTATTATTTTTGGTCTCTGGGCACCTAAAAACGAAAAAGTAACATGGTCCCGGGCTTAGGTCTTACCATGAGACCTACGGTAATAGCTTATTCCCTATGGGAAATTCGCTAAAACCGAGACTTTTTAACTTAAATGGATGAATCTCAACAAAATTAAGCTAAATACCAAGTTTCATCCAAAAATATTGGTTAATAAGTGAAATATTAACACATCATTATCCTCCATAAGATTAACATTGGAGCCCCAAAAGACAATGTACTGTCTTTAGACTTTGTAATATCTCGGTAACCAATAGAGATAGAACAAAGCTACAAAATACTAAATTGTGTGTTTTTGAGCTAAATCCAATGGTCAAGATAAAAGTTTAAAATTTTTAAAATTTACATATGAAAAATGCAAAAAACCCATTTTTGGGGTACAAAACCCCCCAAAACTACCCCTTCCGGTAGGTCGATATGTCTGGTTTTCGAACTCATCCGAATAAACGTAGGATTACACATCTCTACCAAATTTGGTGTCGATCGGACCATTTTTACGAGAGTTATCGTGTCTAGGGACACATACATATATATATATATATATATATATATATATATAAATTTTAATGACTATTATTTTTGGTCTCTGGGCACCTCAAAACGAAAAAGTAACATGGTCCCGGGCTTAGGTCTTACCATGAGACCTACGGTAATAGCTTATTCCCTATGGGAAATTCGCTAATAAAGGAACATTAATGTTAAGCAGACTTTTTGAAACAGCTGTTAACAGTGAAGAGGTATAGTTGGTTGTTGGGGGAAATTTAATAGCTTTATTACCGTGACTGTGACACTATATAAAAACTGAATTAAAACCAACGAGCAATTAAGGCTCGGTTAACCTGGTACTTAAATTTCAATTCTACAAAGTTCTTAGTTTTACTATCCATTTACTTTACTTTTATTTATCTATAACCAATGTAAAGTATAATTAAAAATATTATCGATTATTTTTATTATTGTACTATTTGGTAATTAAGTAACTGGCTACAATGCAAAACCACGTATAACTTGGACACTTGGTCTGTATACTTACAGAGTTGAGTCAGCTGTCTTCATTAAAACGAATCTGTATCATATTCTACCAAGGCAATTAGAATCCTACTTGTCTTGATATTCTACTTGTCTGTTATACATACTAACTTAGCTATAGTAAGATGCACGAAAATAGTCCGATGGAAATTTTAACAGCTGTGACCCCCTTCACCCCCTCTCGCCCTGCAATGTTGTCATTTGTGGTTTTGTTTATCATGTGTAATACAGTATAAAAATGTGTTTTAGAATAAATCTGGCAACAATGCATCGACTTTCATCGGACTATTTTCGTGAATCTAACTATAGTATTACTAAGCCAACTACTTTTTAGCGAATTTCCCTATAGGGAATACGCTATTACGGTAGTAGCCATGGTAAGACGTAAGCCCGGGACCATGTTACTTTTTCATTTCGAGGTCCCCAGAAGCCAAAAACACCGTTCGTTCATTTTCATATATATGTATATATATATATATATATATATATATATATATATATATATATATATATATATATATATATCTATGTGTCCGTGGTACTGATAACTTTTGAAGAGGACCTCCGATTTTGATGAAATTTGGTATGAAGGTGTAAGACTAGGTCTATTTTCATGAGTTCGCGAACCAGCATGATCGGGTTATGGGAACAAGGTTTTATGGGGTTTCAAAAGGGTCAAAAATGGGTTTTTTGCATTTTTGGAGCATAATTTTCAAAATTCAAGAATTTTAACGAAAACCATTTAAAAGAGCTTTAAAAAACAAACAATTTAGTATTTTGAATTTTTAACTTGGCTTAACAGGTTACGGAGAAAAGCCAAAAATAGGTTTTCCATGTTAATCTTATGGGAAATCAACAAAACCCTGTATCTCGCTTATTTATTGGAATAACTTGATAAAATTTGGTATGTACATTCACTTGGTAGGGTTCAACTGATATTTGCTTACAACACCCACATGTCGGCAAACCTATGTACTCACCCCTATGGGGTTTATGGGGAAAAGAAAAGAACACCATACTTGATAATATTTGGTATGTACATTCACTAGGTAGGATTTAACTGATAACTTATTTGCTTACAACACCCATATGGCGGCAAACCTACATACTCACCCCCATGGGGTTTATGGGGAAAATTAAAAAGTGCCGAATATTGATACAGTTTGGCATTTACCTAAAGTAACTCTTACATTTCCTAACAAAACTAACATTTTCTAACAACATCCCAAAGCAGCAAACCTACATACCCATTTCTATGGTGTTTATGGGGAAAAGACAATATCTCAAGATCGTTTGGAAATTCGCTGAGTACGCAGGTCTGCTGCGACGGGGGTATTTATGTTATTTGAACTGCGATCTTAAAAACACATCTATTGAAAGAAGACTACTTACACTGCACATTATGTGAAAATTACAAGATTCTAAGTTTTACGGTTTTTTGAGTTGGGCTTGCTTAAAGTCAGCCATGCCACTAATGATCGCGGCGAACTGATCTCCGCCCGAGGCCGCGACGCTGGGTTGGTTATATTCACAGTATCTAGGAATATTATAGGCTAGTTTTCTTGGTTATACCTGTCTAGACGGTGTTACGTATCGCTGCCGTATGATTTGTTTTGAGTTAGTGCAAGTATTTCTGACCTACACATCAATAACATACATAACCTATAACCACCGCAGCGCTTTGTAAACTTGGCTGAGTACTTTTGTAGCAGGCCCGGTGTCAGGCCGCGGGCGGAGATGCGTTCACCACCACCATTGATGACATGGCTAACTTTAATATGAAGTAGAACAAGAAAACCACAAGACTTAGAAACGTGACAATTTACACAATACTCAGTAAATATTCTTTCAATTTATGTTGTCTTTAATATTTCATTTCAAAATAACATTAAAAGTAGCTTGCTTATGTACCTCTATAACAATAGAGAAGTACCCTAAAGAAGATTTTTCTTGGCATATAGACCCTATCATTTTTATCCCAGGACTGATTTAAAGGGCCCTCAAACTTGAGGATGGAATACGTCACTCCCCCTCCCCGCCTCGTCCCTATACGAAGATTCGGCATACTCACAAGGACGAGTGACTCTGGAAGAAGCAGAATTTTTGCCCCACCGACAGAGAGGGCGTACCAATTGAGACCCTAAAATTACAGTGTCGTCTAGTTGAATTTACACTAAAGGACATTAAATATCATTTTTTAAACAAATATTTTCAGGGGTGATGTTTTTATTTCACAGTGTACATTGAAGATTAAACATTGCAGACACTAAATAGTTTACATTGAAAAATATCGGAAAAACGTTCGCTGATTTGCCGGCGCCTCACCCGGCCTGCGGCCCCCCACCTAGGCCCCCAAGGCGGGGGGCTATAGCCCCCGTAGCCCCCCCCTTAGATCTGCTACTGATCGCACACGTCAAAAATGTGTGTCATGCTTCCTTTTGACGACTTTTTCTGATTAGTTAAATAATCTAAATTACAAAAATTATTCCTCATGTATTAAATTTGGAATTTTGTGTAAAAAAAAGTTTTATTTGCCGTACATAACCCTGAGTAATTACATCGCAGCTTGTACCTGCTTCGCGCGTCTAATATAATTGAGTCTAATATAATTTCTTCTATAAATGGAAATACTGCTTTTAGCGAGTTATGACTGTTAATTATAATAAGTTTGGCTCTTCCTCTAAATTACCATGGAGGATTATGCTATATTTTTGAATTAAACATTACAATATAGGCGATTATAGTTAACGGAGCGCGACTTCTTCCATTTAATGCAATTCTACTGCCAGAGCGCTATAAATTCCCCGAGTGCGACGTTGCCACTTCTCGCTCGCCATGGCCTTGTACTAAAGATGGCCGTGGTATAGGTAATACACAGTCCAGAAGTGAAATATACACTAGGGGGGATCCATTACAGTGTTTTTAGTCATTCTAATAAAGAATACATTTTTTCTAAACAGGCGCATACTTTAAATAAAATAAGTAGGTGTAGGCCTTAGACTGACTACGAATTTTAAGTTACAAATATTTAATGTTTAGATAAATAAAAGTCATGTAAAAGTTCAAAAGTATAAAAGTATAATTTCTTATGGTGATTATGGGAAAAATACAAAATCTCAAATTTCTTTGGAAATTCGCCAAGTACGCAGGTCTGCTGTGACGGGGGTACTTTCATGCCGCATGAGTTATACTGGACCCTGGAAATTGTGCTCCTGGCTTTTACCTGATGTAATTCAAATGTTTAATTCCAATTTTAACTTATTATAGCGTCATGCAAAACAGGAAGTTGTACAATGAACATTTTAGGATACTATCAAAATGGCAGTAAATTATTTGATGACGCACATACTTGGCCAATATCCTTCCGCGCACATGCGCTTTTTGGTGTTCTAGACGAAAATAATACGTGTCGGCCATTTTATCCTCCTTCAACTCCTTTCGTGTCGGTGTGTGACGCCCTTGTACCGGCAGTTGTTTTAATTTGATATTTTTCCACTATGCGAGTGAAAAACGAGCTGGATGAAGATGAACAAGGGTAAGGTCAATAGTTAGTTTGGTTTGAGGTTGTAATATTATTAATATTATCACATAATCGTTATTTTACAGGAAATTCGCCGCTTGGCGTTGTGGAAGGGCGTTTGCCCAAATTTTCATCTTACGTGGAGAACGTGGGACCGTAACTTAGATTCATATTCCAATCCTTGGATAGGCCTAGTTGTGCTTTGCATTCGACAAATTTTAACCAGTTCATGTTAATACTCGTAGAGTTTTCACATATTGTCTTGAGAAAATCTAAATCCTTTTCCATTTCTTGTTTTCCATATGTGCTGTGTAAGGAATTTGGGTCATGAGGCTGTGCCTAGTGATACACTATTTTATGAAATTCTAATCTTAGAGCAAGAATTAGGATAAATCAACCCACCAAGTGTTCAATAGGATATGACAGCCTTTAAGTCACTTAGGCCTAATAAGCCAGTTTCTGTCTCTACTTTTGAAATATTAAGTTAGGCCTAACCCTCATGGTTTGCAACTTAACACTCCAACTGGTCATTATAATTTTCTGTACTGGTAAGGTATTTTCGTCCGCCGCACAAACATTTAGTAAAACCAACATAAAACATATAAATTGCTATATAAAACATACAAATTATATACCGGTATAATTTTTTTCAGAATGAAATAGGCTGTTAAAAAACAATAGGGTTTTTAGTGTAGCCTACTCACAAAAATTTATTATGTTAATCCTCCTATTTTGTAACAATAAAGATTTTTTTCTCATTGTTTTCCTTTTAGAGTACAGTATCATGGTAAGGTATGTTGTCCATACAACAAAACTAAGATATAGCCAAAATGACCACAATTTTATTGGCTTTTTACAGATGTATAACACTTGATTGTTTACATTATAAATAAAATATTACAAAGCAAATATGTGAGGTAAACACAAACCACCTTTTCGCCGCCATATTTTTTTTATTTTAGCCTATTAATTTTTTATGATAAAAATTCTACTAGGCGTATTTATAAATAATAAATAAGTTATAACTATTTATTATGTATATAAATAATTTTATTTATTTAAATAAATAAAGTTAGGCCTAGGCCTATTCACTCACCTAGGCCTAGGCCTAACTCACAACTTTCATGTTCACTGACAACTTCACTTAGTACTCTGAATCTTCATTTAGAAGGCCCTAATAGCACTATAATTACTCAATTCACTCATTATTACATTGCAAACTAACTATAATTCACTAAAATATGCATTTCAAGTAACTTAAAAACATAACCACAAAACAGCGCCGTCTCTACGATACGCGTAAACAAAAACAAACACCAGAAATTCAGTCTTACCAACATACTGATATTTCAACAAATACAGCTGAACATACGATGACTAGATTGCGTATTGTTTCCTCTTTAATACTATTTAAAAAAACATCGATATTGACCCTAAAATAACTGAGTAGAATGCATTTTACTGAACCCTTGAAAATGGATCGCGATCGCGATCTTACCAGTACACGCGTACGTAATTGCGTCGCGATTGCGATCTTGACCAGTTGGAGGGTTAAGACCCCCCACCTACACTTTTACAAGGCTATTCAAAATTTAAAAAATTAATATAAAATTGCCAGCCCTCTTCATTCAAAGGCCTAGCGGTTACCATACATCCTCTTTGGTAAATCTTGAGTTTGGCTACGAACATCGGAAATTGGAAAATTTGTTTTCCAAAATGTCGGAAATTTCACGCTGATTCCGAAAATGATAGTTTTTTCCCGCAGAAACGTTCGAAAAATCCTGGAAAATCGAGAAAATAGTTTTTCCCCGCAGAAACGTTCGGAAAATCCCGGAAAATCGGGAAAACCGGAAATGGCATTTGTATTCCGAAATACGTTTAGTGGGTATTCAAAATAACTAGGATGTTACGTTGATCACGAATATGTAAAATTTATTTCGATCCAATTTTAAATAAGCTGGAAAATGCTGAAAAAAGTCGGATAGGCCTAATCCATCAGATGAACTAGGCCTAGGACTTTTTTACCTACCTAGAACCTAGGCCTTTTTTTAAAGTAGGCCTATGTCATGTGGGTACTCAAAAGACGCGGAATTTTATGTAGAATATAAATATGTATATTTGTACTAAGGCTATTAAATGAATACAACAAACTAGTAGTGGATAAAGAGACAAATAAGTTGTATAGGCCTATATAAATAGCTTAAAAAGGCGAAACTTCGTTATCCGTCTCCACCGTTATTATCGATGTGGAAATTTCGATATTGCGATAATATATTGCTATTATATCGATGATACAATTACATGATACGATTACATCACCTGATTTAGTTTCTCGTTCTAATATAATGAAATAAACCTTTTGACAATAAAACAAATAGGTACCGTATATATCCAAACAAGTAACTAAAAATAACAACAACAGAAAAAGTAAAAATTGTAGCTAATGTAACCTGTAACAAAAACAACACAAAATAAACTAACCAAGTTTGTTGTGTAGGCCTAGCTGTATCTAAATTCAAATTAATCGTGAGAAGAAGCAGACTTCGTTAGATCTAAAATGGCATCACACAAATGCTGCCAGATACAAATCAGAAAGTTACGGTATTTTATTTATTTATTTATTTTGCTATTGTATTGAGGGAATATGCATTTTAGCGAATTTCCCTATAGGGAATACGCTATTACGGTAGTAGTCACGGTAAGACCTAAGCCCGGGACCATGGTACTTTTTCGTTTTGAGGTCCCTAGAAGCCAAAAACACCGTTTGTTCAAATTGATATATATGTATATATATATATATATATTAGATTTAATATTGATAGGGCTACTATTATTATACTAAAAATCATTATAAAGGGTACTTGGTTTATAATGATTTTTAATATATATATATATATATATATATATACAGGGTGTTCGGAAAAAACGTTTCAGGAATTCAGGAGGTTATTGCCCACATAAAAATAAGCAAAAAAGTCCCTGAAAACATATGTCCTAAAATGCTTCGTTAACCCGCTAGCCGCCATTTTGTATTTTACACTAAATAATTTTTATTTCCGTAATGGATCATTGTGTCAAGTTAATAGGCTATTAGGCTATTTGGCATGAACCTTCATCATAGCAATGCCCATTTTTAAGAAAAAAATTATCTTTTTCCAATGTGTATTTTCAAAATGGCGGCCATTTAAAAATTTTAAACTAAAATATCTCAAAACCTGTAAATTTTATGAAAATTTTATTAGACATAAAAAAGTTGACAAATGTAATTATCTAAGCAATGATACCAAGTTTGTAAGGATCTGACAACAAATAACGGAGTTATTGAGATTTTTCTGCATAAAAACATTGATTTTGCATTGTAATTAATGCAAATTAAGGTAATTTTAATTGAAAAATCTCAATAACTCCGTTGTTTGTTGTCAGATCCTTACAAACTTGCTACCATTGGTTAGATAATTAAATGTTTCAACTTTTTTGTGTCTAGTAAAATTTTTAAAAAATTTACCCGTTTTGAGATATTTTGGTTTAAAATTTTAAAATGGCCGCCATTTTGAAAATACGCATTGGAAAAAAATAATTTTTTTCTAGAAAATGGGCATTGCTATGATAAAGGTTCATGCCAAATATTAACTTGATACAATGATCCATTACGGAAATAAAAATTATTTAGTGTAAAATACAAAATGGCGGCTAGCGGGTTAACGAAGCATTTTAGGACATATGCTTACAGGGACTTTTTTGCTTATTTTTATGTGGGCAATAACCTCCTGAATTCCTGAAACGTTTTTTCCGAACACCCTGTATATATATATATATATATATGTATGTGTCCGTGAACACGATAACTTTTGAACGGAACCTCCGATTTTGATGAAATTTGGTACAGGGGTGTGTAAGCCAGCATCTACTAGATTGAGTTTGCGAACCAGAATGATCGGACCATGGGAACGGGGTTTTATGGGGTTTCCAAATGGTAAAAAATGGGTTTTTGGATTTTTTTACTTTTATTTATAAAATTCAACAATTTTAACTTAAACCATTTAAAAGAGTTTAAAAAAACAAACAATCTAGTATTTTTAATTTTTTACCTAGCTTAAATGGTTATGGAGAAAATAAAAAAACTATGTTTTCCATGTTATTCTTATGGGAAATCAAGAAAACCTTCTATCTTGCTTATTTATTGACATGTCTTTATAAAATTTGGTAAGTACATTCATTCGGAAGCGTTTAACTTATATTTGCTTAGAAAACCCCTATGGCAGCAAACCTACATACTCACTCCTATGGGGTTTATGGGGAAAATAAAAAGAACACCATAACCTGATAAAATTTGGTATGTACATTCACTAGGTAGGGTTTAACTTATATTTACCAACAAAACCCATATGGCGGCAAACCTACATAGTCTCATCCCCATGGATTTTATGGGGAAATAGAAAATATACCAAAATTCCATTGGAAATTCGCTGAGTACGCAGGTCTGCTGCGACGGGGGTATTAAATGTTTCCAAACACCATTGATTTTGTTGTTATACTTAAACATCGCTGTCAATTAAAGTGACGGAGGTTTACGGTTACACTGTTAGGTTAGATTATTATTATGATACATATCTTTTCTCAGTATTGTTGTTGATTCAATTGTTGTCATCGCTCGAATTCAATCGCAATATCGAAATTTCCACATCGATAATAACGGTGGAGACGGATAACGAACTTTCGCCCTTAAAAATAAAATAAAACCACACTGTAACTTACATAAATAAACCACTAACAATGTTTCAAATTGTTTTTATTGATGTACTACTTTAAACTATTAGGTAATATGCAGTACTATATACATAGGTACTAACTTACATCACATATAATCTAAAAGTACCAGGGGGACCGAGCTTAACCTCGGTAAAATTATTACTTTCGTTCTCACACAAAGCTCGTTCGCTCTGCTCACTCGCCCTTTTCGGTTTTAAAGACGAGCTCGTTCGCTACGCTCACTCGCCAGGCCAACGGTTGCTGCACTTTGGTATAACTACAGAAAAAAGATGTAACACATTGGTTTAAATATCTACAGTTATCAGCTGATTTTTGTTCAATTAATAAAATCTCCATAAGGATAACATGGAAACTTTGGAGGGCTCTAGCGTGAAAACCGGATTTTTCCCAACTATAGGACCAGCTCCAATCGATTTCTGGTGGCCAAAACCCTCATATTCCAAAATTTGAAGGAAATCGTCGGAGCCGTTTTTGAGATAATTGTGCAAGCAAGCAAACAAGCAAACATTGCTCGTATAAGAGTATAGGATAACACTAACATAATTAACATAACCTAACCAACCTAACCTAACCTAACCTAACTACTACCTACCTTGTACCTCAAAGTGCGTCCGGTTGGCCTATTCAGGCATGGACTTGTCAAGTGTCCAACCAAGTTGGAACACGTCTTCAATTTCTCCACTTCATTTGATTTTTATTTGAAGCAGTTGGTAGGGTTAGGCTGGGCAGTTAGTTATTTATACAGTTAGTTATACTAACCACTAACCATCATGTGAGTACTAACTTGGTGTATTTTATTTAATAAATATGTATAATTCCTATTCTACATAAAACTTAGCTTGTTATGACTCACGTGATGGTTAGGTTAGGTTATGTTATGTTAGTTAAGTTAGTGTTATTTTGATTATAGGCAGGCCTATGTGATGTAAGTTAGTACTTATGTATATAGTACTGCCTATTACCTAATAGTTTAAGGTAATACTTCAATAACAACCATTTGAAACATTGTTAGCCCAGTGGTTTATGTATGCAAGTTTCATTGTGATTTTATTTCATTTAGGCCCCTATAGGCCCTAAGAGTTTTTTAGCGTACAGTTTCATATAGCGCCTACATTTCTACCGAATGAAAATATCGATCGATCGATAAGATTGAAATATTGCATCGGGTCAAAATTTCTATGTATGTATATCTAATCCAGGATGTATACCACCGGGAAAAAAAACGGGAAACCGGGAAATAACCAGGAATTTCGTGACAATCCGGGATTTTTAATCGGCACGTGTACGACGATCAAGAGCGCTCGTATCTGAAGACCGGAGGCGTTCGTGACCGCCGACCGGAGAAGCTCGCGGCCGCCGATCTAGACGCTTGCGACCGCCGACCAAGATGCTCCCGATCGCCGATTTAGACGCGCTCGTAACCACCGATCTAGACGCTCGTGGCCACAGACCGGAGAAGCTCGGGACCGCCGACCAAGATGCTCCCAACCACCGATCTAGACGCTCGTGGCCACACACCGGAGAAGCTCGGGACCGCCGACCAAGATGCTCCCAACCACTGCTCTAGACGCTCGTGGCCACAGACCGGAGATGCTTGGGACCGCCGACCAAGATGCTCCCAACCGCGATCTAGACACTCGTGACCGCCGACCGGAGATGCTCGCGGCCACCAACCGGTGACGCTCGCGATCGCTGACCAAGATGCTCCCAACCGCCGATCTAGACGCTCGTAACCGCCGACCGGAGATGCTCGCGGCCGCCGACCGGAGACGCTCGCGACCGCCGACCAAGATGCTCCCGACCGCCGATGTAGACGCTCGTAACCACCGATCTAGACGCTCGTGGCCACAGACCTGAGATGCTTGGGACCGCCGACCAAGATGCTCCCAACCGCCGATCTAGTCGCTCGTGACCGCCGACCGGAGATGCTCGCGGCCACCGACCGGAGACGCTCGCGGCCACCGACCGGAGACGCTCGCGGCCACCGACCGGAGACGCTCGCGGCCACCGACCGGAGACGCTCGCGGCCACCGACCGGAGACGCTCGCGGCCACCGACCGGAGACGCTCGCGGCCACCGACCGGAGACGCTCGCGACCGGACCAAGATGCTCCCGATTGCCGATGTAGACGCTCATAACCACCGATCTAGACGCTCGTGGCCACTGACGGGAGATGCTCGGGACCGCCGACCAAGATGCTCCCAACCGCCGATCTAGACGCTCGTGACCGCCGACCGGAGACGCTCGGGACTGCCGACCTTGGACGCTCGGAACCGCCGACCAAGATGCTCCCGACCGCCGATGTAGACGCTCGTGGCCACAGACCGGAGACGCTCGCGACCGCCGACCAAGATGCTCCCGACCGCCGATGTAGACGCTCATAACCACCGATCTAGACGCTCGTGGCCACTGACCGGAGATGCTCGGGACCGCCGACCAAGATGCTCCCGACCGCCGATGTAGACGCTCGTGGCCACAGACCGGAGACGCTCGCGCCCGCCGACCAAGATGCTGCCGACCGCCGATGTAGACGCTCGTGGCCACAGACCGGAAATGCTCGCGGCCGCCGACCAAGATGCTCCTGACCGCCGACCATAATGCTCCCGACCGCCGATCTAGACACACTAGTTTTATAGTTTGAAGGCGAGGTTACCACCCTGCTACACATATATCCACACCACTCGATTCATTAGCAGTGATGGTATTGCACTTTTAGTGTTGACTTTATTAGTATAAATTAGTATATAACTATCTACTGTCTATTTCTTAATTTCTTATTTACAAGATGATAATCATTTTTTTATATTCATATTTTGCTGAAATGTCATAAGGTTATTCAAAAAAACTTAAGACCATGGAAAAAATTAAAGCTTATGGGCATCACAAATACGGGTCATTCCATATCAAGTGATCAAATGCAAATTACCTCACTATTTTTTATGGGGTTGATATTTTTTTATTAGATACATATATGCAAAATAAACTTAAATCTGAAAAAAGAAATTTTTTTTCTCTTTTAGTTTTTTCAAAATTTTATTTCAAAGTTTCAAAAAAAATTGTGTTTTTGCGCATTCACTGATTTACATTTCATTTAATATCTCTGGCTAGAATCAAGATAGAAAGGTAAAATAAAAGCCATTATATTCAGAATCAAATTGGCTTTAATTTGATATACAACATGAAGGTATTTGAAAAATTTAAATTTTTGATCCCTCAAACTCAAAATTTTGGAAGCGAATTCCAAAAAATTAATATAATTGAAAATTTTCAAAAAAATACCATAAATTCCTAATGTTACTACTAAGTTGTGTACAAAATTTCAGTTTGGGATCTCAATGGGATCATATTGAAATTAATTTTTATACATAAGCGTGTAATGGAAATGGACACCACATAGCCTAAATACACAAATTAATTTTGTCAAAACATTTTTATTAAGTTTATAACCAATTAAAAGTCAATTTGTTAAAAAATACCTTCACATTTTCATTATTAAGAGTGATGGCTACTGACCAGTATCTAGGCCTACTCTTTAAACTAATCAAACTCCACTTCATAATAAAGGTCGATCACAGTCCATAAGTTCAGCTTTTTGTTGCTGCTATAATTTCATTTGGGACATCAAATATGTTCTTCCAGTAGCTGTGGTAGGGTTCACTTTAGTTAATATTTGACTTATATTTAGGACTACTTTTAAGATGACAGGTTTGTGTCAGTCGTGGTCAGACGCTCGGCTCTTTTGAAGAAAGTTAAAAACCCTTGCTGACGGGAAACGTTTTATATGGTTTTTCCAAAACATTGGAATTAAAAAAAAAAAAATTAATACCTCCACTGCCCGTAATTATGGGCCAATAGGCCTGTGCAGTGATCTAAAGACAGCAAGGTACGGTCTTGGCATTATAGGCTAGGTAGAGGTGACCGCTCATGTTTTTGCGTGTAATGTCGCCCAGGATCGAACCGAGGACTGCTGGCTTGTAATGCCAGAGCTCTACCACTGAGCTGCTGCTCCCATATTAGTTAGTAATATTTTATAGACTATTTGTACTTCGGTGTCCAAGTAAATGTCCATACGGTAGCAAAGTTTTGCCGATGCATAGGCTATGTAGTAACACCATATATGTATTTTTAAAGACCTATCAAATTCTTCAAACTATATCAAAATATGGCTTATGACCTGAGTGATTAGCCTGTATGAGTCTCCGGTTTAAAGCTCTGTGTCGGTGAACAGACGCCAAGGCGCCACGCCGCCATTTATTTAACAGCTACACTACTGCGCCTGCGCCCCTCGCCACCAGTCCACCTGTAGACACGATTTTGTGGTGCGCCCTTATCAGTGCATGAAGTACTGTATAATAGTACGTCTAAAAACAAGTTGTCAGGTCCTGAATATTTCTGAGTTTGATTGAAATAAGAGTGGTTTCTTCAAATTACTTCATTAGATGTTTAATACAGTTGTAAACAAAACAAGGTAATTAATAAACCACTTTTAAGTAAATCGCATTGAAAATTTTCTGTATAAGCTTCTAGCCATTTCAAAATGCTTTTAAAAGCCTAGTACCGAGTGGTAGCTCTCCAATAAGGCGATGGTAGCTGGCAAGTGTGTCATGTCAAAACACGATAAAAATGAAGATGTAGAGTTAACATTTCTACATCCTTCTGGTCCTGCGTCCTGGTTTGTTTTCCTAACATAATATCTTAAAAGTATATAAATCAAATATTAACTAAAGTGAACCCTACCACAGCTACAGGAAGAACATATGTAATGTCCCAAAATAAAATCAAAGCAGCAACAAAAAGCTGAACTTTAAGACTTCGATCGACCTTCATTAAGTACAGTGTAATCAGTTTATAAAATACTACCGGTAGTCATCACTCTAGAAAAGAAGGCCTTCTTAGTGAACAAATCTAAAATTTACATTTCTCTTAATATGGAAAATGTGTAGGTATTTTTTAACTAATTAACTTTTAATTGATTGTAAACTTAATAAAAATTTTTGACAAAATTAATTTGTGTATTAAAGGCTATGTGGTGTCCATTTCCATTACAAGCTTATGTATAAAAATTAATTTCAATATGATCCCATTGAGATCCCAAACTGAAATTTTGTACACAACTTAGTAGTAACATTAGGAATTTATGGTATTTTTTTGAAAATTTTCAATTATATTAATTTTTTGGAATTTGCTTTCAAAATTTTGAGTTTGAGGGATCAAAAATTTAAATTTTTCAAATACCTTCATACTGTGTATCAAATTAAAGCTAATTTGATTCTGAACAGAATGGCTTTCATTTCACTTTTCTATCTTGATTCTAGCCAGAGATATTAAATGAAATGTAAATGAGTGAATGTGCAAAAACACAATTTTTTTGAAACTTTGAAAATTTTTTTTGAAAAAACTGAATGAGATAAAAAATGTTATTTTCTTCCTTTTGATTGTGTTTGTTCTAATGATTCATTAAACCAAAAACTATTAAAAAAGATAAACACGAGGGAAAATTTTATTTTTTATTTGGATCACTTGATATGGAATGACCCATACTTAAGTCCTCTAGCTGGGTGTTCACAGATCCTGAGATCATAAATTTTTCTGTTTCTAGCTATAATATTCTTTTATATACTCTTCTACCGCTTAGTACCTTCAAATGTTAACGTCCTGGAGTTGGCCAGGCAATTGCCACAGTGTATAACTTAGTGTATAAATGGTGCATTGAGGTATCAAGCTAGGGGATCTCGAATGAGTACTAGTGTTTCATCTTCATAGCTTAAGATTGTAAGCTTTAAAATTACACCTCAATTTTAAAAATCGGTTAAGTTAGTTAAGAGAGAAAGGAATTTGTAACGGACAAAATCCTTATTGAATTAAGAAGATAGATTATTAGTTATCGCCAGAAATTTTATTATTTATTTTAAATTTTTTAATATAGTGTTATTTTTATTTTGAAAAGGAGTACGTATGGAATTTTTTTGAACAACTCAAAGGAAGTAGAAAGGTAAAATTTAACTAAATAATACTACCAAAAGCATGTCTGAAGTCAAGTTCTATTTTCTTAACAATAATATTTTTACTTAAAAACATAAATATTTATAAATGGGGGTTCAACGAACCCCATAACTCGGAGTTGGTAGTTACTCTGAGTTAGTAGTTGTCACAAAAAAAAGTACGTGAAAAAAATCAAGATTGCGCGAAAACCAGGAAAATTTCAGAAAAACCATGAAAAAACTGGGAAAAAACCTGGAATTTCATTTCCAAAAAATAGTATACACCATGCTAATCATAAGCCTGTGTTTACACATCAAAATTCACAATTTGTGTTATTGTTGCTAAAAAGTACAATAGTTAAAATGTTGATCAAAATCTAAACCTAAATCCTTCAAAAAACGTATTAGTCAATATAAGTTATATAATGGTTGATTTTTCTTTTTTTAACATAAAAACTGAACGCTATCACTATTATACTTAACGCTACCGCCGTTACCGGGAGGTTCTAAGCTTTCCACAAACACCCATTTCAAATGATTGGTTGTTTGTAATATGCAATGAAGCATCTGGAAAAAAACTGTTACCATCTGTTATGTAAACAATTAAATAATTTTTTTACCAATTGTTTTAAGGTTATAAATATGATTACATTTAGGAATATTAATTATACAAACAGCTGTTCACATTTAAAGTATTGTAGTCGGTAATAACAAAACTAGAGGATATTATAGACTTGCGGCGAGTGAGCGTAGCGAACAAGCTCAGCTGAAGAGCAAAAACTTCCTCTGGTTGGTATTGCAAAGCATGCCGGCTGAGCTAGTTATACATAAAAAATAAAAAATAAACTAATACTATATTTTCTTCTTTAGGAAACTATTTGTTGGAGGTCTCAGTTGGGAAACAACACAAGGTAAGTTTAAATTTAATTTTGTTAATCAAGCTATAGTGAATAGTCACTGCAATAATAACCTGTTTTGTGACAGAGCTGTATTTAGCTTATTTTTATAGAGTGAATTTTCACCCAATAAAAATAATAAATCTAATAATTAGGTAACAAATTACTCAAAATTAGGATTAAGCCTGTTTTAGTTAGGCCCAATATAAGTTTGATTATTTCACCTACCTTAACGTGTGATACATCATTTTGAAGCCCATAAAATACTAAAATTTTTGAACAATGTTTGACACCTTCTATGACAAAATCGATAGTTTATTAAATGTTTTAGAATATTAAGAATTTTACAAATAATTATTTTGTTATCTTCAAAGGAAATTACAAATAAATAATTGAGTTAAACTCATGATTAATCTTGATATTATTATTGAAAATGTTATGTAGAATACAAAAATGTTATAAGATTCGCAACACAAGGTCCTGTTTCCTGAGAAAATTCAAATTTTCCAACAAAAGTACTAAATTTTGAAAAATATGAAAAATACCTCTATTAGCCACAATTGTTTAAATAAAATTTTTTTAAATACACTGCTTTATCACATTTTGTGTCTATTTTGTTCCCTTAATATATTAAACATTAACTTCATTCCACCCTGTACAAGTCAATAAATATTTTTAATGGGCCTTCTACTCACATTTCCTGGCCTTGCCAGTGGGGAGATGGATGGGGGACGGGAAGGTGGTCTTAGTTAGTTGGTGCTCGCTACTTGCGTAGTATAGGTATATTTCGGTTTAACCATGGTTTTCAGCTATCCATGTCCCCTATGATTACCCCCGATAATCGAGGTTCCGATGTAAGAGTATTGTTTTTAGCAAATTTTCCATAGGGAATAAGCTATTCCCGTAGGTCTCATGGTAAGACCTTAGCCCGGGACCATGTTACTTTTTCGTTTTGAGGTACCCAGAGACCAAAAATAATAGTCATTAAAATTTATATGTATATATACATATAAATAAATTTAAAATAGTGGTATGTATACATTATGTATATACAGGGTGTCCCTGAACTCTCTACCAACTTTTTCAGGTATCATTCCTGGACCATAGACAAGTCAAAATGTCATATTCAAAATTTTGAAAAGTCAAAAGTTACTTGTATAGCCGCCATTTTGTTTTTTACACAAAATAATGTTTATTTCTGTAATGGATCATTGTATTAAGTTAATATTTGGCATGAACCTTCATCATAGCAATACCCATTTTCAAGAAAAAATTTATTTTTTTCTAATGTGTATTTTCAAAATGGCGGCCATTTAAAAATTTTAAACTAAAATATCTCAAAACCGGTAAATTTTATAAAAATTTTACTGGACACAAAAAAGTTGACAAATTAACTTAAATTATCTAACCAATGGTACCAAGTTTGTGAGGATCTGACAACAAATAACTGAGTTATTGAGATTTTTCAATTAAAAATACCTTAATTTGCATGAATTACAATGCAAAATCAATGTTTTTATGCATAAAAATCTCAATAACTCCATTATTTGTTGTCATATCTTTACAAACTTGGTACCATTGGTTAGATAATTAAATTCGTCAACTTTTTTGTATCTAATAAAATTTTTATAAAATTTACCGGTTTTGAGATATTTTAGTTAAAAAATTTTAAATGGCCGCCATTTTGAAAATACACATTGGAAAAAAATAACTTTTTTCTTGAAAATGGGTATTGCTATGATGAAAGTGCATGCCAAATATTAACTTAATACAATGATCCATTATGGAAATAAAAATTATTTTGTGTAAAAAACTAAATGGCGGCTATACGAGTAACTTTTGAGTTTTCGAAATTTTGAATATGATATTTTGACTTGTCTATGACCCAGGAAAAATACCTGAAAAAGTTGGTAGAGAGTTCAGGGACACCCTGTATATGTACATATGTATATATATACAGGGTGTCCCGGAACTCTCTGGAACCCTTTTGTATATTTGTTCCTTGCATCAAGACAAGAAAAAAACATCATAAAAATAGGGGTCTAAAATCCATCGTTTAGCCGCTAGCCGCCATTTTGTTTTTTTCACGTAATAATTTTTATTTCCGTAACGGATGGTTGTATTCAAATCATATGTGGTATGAATCTTTATCATACTAATGTACATTTTCAGGAAAAAATTTAATTTTTTCCACTGTGTATTTTTAAAATGGCGGCCATTTTTAATATTCAAACTCAAATATCTCAAATTTGGTAAATATCAAAAAAATTTTACATTGTACAAAAAAGTTGCCAAATTTAATTATCTAACCAACGGTACCAAGTTTGTAAGGATCTGATTACAAATAACGGAGTTATTGCGATTTTTCTCCAAAAAAACATTGATTTTGCATTATAATTAATGCTAATTATGGCAATTTTCACAGAAAAATCGCAATAACTCCGTTATTTGTTATCAGATCCTTACAAAATTGGTACCGTTGGTTAGATAATTTAATTTAGCAACTTTTTTGTACCAAGTAAATTTTTTTTGAAATTTACCGAATTTGAGATATTTTAGTTGGAAAATTAAAAATGGCCGCCATTTTAAAAATAGACAGTGGAAAAAATTAATATTTTTCCTGAAAATGAACATTAGTATGATAAAGATTCATACCAAATATGATTTGAATACAACCATCTGTTACGGAAATAAAAATTATTACGTGAAAAAAACAAAATGGCGGCTAGCGGCTAAACGATGGATTTTAGACCCCTATTTGTATGATGTTTTTTTCTTGTCTCGATGCAAGGAACAAATATACAAAAGGGTTCCAGAGAGTTCCGGGACACCCTGTATGTATGTGTCCCTAGACACGATAACTCTCGTAAAAACGGTCTGATCGACACCAAATTTGGTAGAGATGTGTAATCCTACGTTTATTCGGATGAGTTCGTAAACCAGACATATCGACCCACCGGAAGGGGTAGTTTTGGGGGGTTTTGTACCCAAAAAATGGATTTTTTGAATTTTTCATAGGCTATGTAATTTTTTTTAAATTTAACATTTTTATTTTCATCACTGGATTTAGCTAAAAAAATACACAATTTAGTATTTTGAAGCTTTGCTCTATCTCCATTGGTTACCACAGTACATTGTATTTTGTGGCTCCAATGTTAATCTTATGGAGAATAAGAATGTGTTAATATTTCACTTATTAACCAATATTTTTTATGAAACTTGGTATTTAGCATCATTTGGTTGAGATTCATCGATTGATGGTAAAAAATCTTGGTTATTGTGCTTATCATGGCAGCAAACCTGCATACTCTTTTCCCATGTTAATCATATGGAAAATGGGGAAACTCCTTTATTTATGGACAGATGTAGATGAAACTTAGTATACAGGGTTAGGCAAAAGTCTGGAAACCCCCAGTTAACTTTTTAACGCGTTGCAGTAAGAAAATCAAACTCGGCACATGTTAACAACATAAAAAACTACACTTTTTCATGAACTACACAACTTTGCCCCTTGCCCTGGGGTATTTTGGGGGCAGCTTTAAATTTTCAAATTTAAATCGCTATTGAGTGACCCCTCATTTTAAACGGGTTATCAAGAGAAATTCAATGGCGCAAACCGGAGGTCGATATCTCACCCCTAAACAAAATGGCAGCCATTTCAAAATTTGAGAAGGGCAAGCAAGTCTGGACATCCCCAATTAATATTTTAACACGTTGCAGTACGAAAACCAAACTTGGCACATGTTATCAACACAACAAATGCAATTTTTCATCAAAGACAGAACTTTGTCTCGACCCCCAAAATGGGGTATTTTGGGGGCAGCCCCATATTTTCAAATATAAACCCCTATTGAGTGACCCCTCATTTTAAACGGTTTATCAAGAGAAATTGAATGGCACAAACCGAAGGTCGATATCTCATCTCTAACCAAAATGGCAGCCATTATAAAATTTGGCTGTGGAATAAAATAGTGGTATATATTAATTCAACAAAATTATATTGGAAAATAACTATTTTAGAAATACGAATTTTTAGAATTATTTTAGAATTGAACCTACTAGTTCATTTCTGCTACTAGGTTCAATTGTAAAATAATTCCAGAAATTCTCGATTCTATCAAAGCTATTTTCCTATTAAATTTTAATGAATGTCAATTAACCCCTCTCACATTTTAAAATGGCTGCCATTTTGGTTAGAGATGAGATATCGACCTCCAATTTGTGCCATTCCCTTTCTCTTGGTAAACCGTTTAAAATGAGGGGTCACTCAAGGGGGGTTTACATTTAAAAATTTAGGGCTGCCCCCAAAATACCCCATTTTGGGGGTAGCGACAAAGTTGTGTTTTTGATGAAAAATTGCATTTGTTGTGTTAATAACATTTGCCGAGTTTGGTTTTCCAACTGCAACTTGTTAAAAGGTTAATTTGGGGGTGTCCAGGCTTAAACTTGCTTGCCAATCTCAAAATTTGAAATGGCTGCCATTTTGTTTAGGGGTGAGATGTCGACCACCGGTTTGCGCCATTTAATTTCTCTTGATGAACCGTTTACAATGCGTCACTCAAAGGGGTTTACATTTGAAAATTTGGGGCTTCCCCCCAAAATACCCCATTTTGGGGGCAGGGTCAAAGTAGTGTAGTTCATGAAAAAGTGCAGTTTTTTATGTTGTTAACATGTGTTGAGTTAGGTTTTCCTAAGTTAACTGGGGGTGTCCAGACTTTTTCCTAACCCTGTATGGTATCATGTGGTCTAAATAAAAGTTTTTAAGAGTTACAAATTATTTTCATTAGCTATGTGTGTTACCGCGGCAACTTCGGAATTGTAAAAACGCCTGTTTTATTCAAATTTCAAACAGCTGTAGAAAAAAAAGAAAAAAACGAGTAGAGATAGAGCACTGAAATTTGGTATTTTTTCTTATCTCTATGGTAGGATTAACTATACCGGTACTAATTTTCATCAAAATCCAAATCGGTGGGTGTCATGGCCTGGTTGACCTGACATGGATTGACCCTTATACTAAAAACCTACTTTTAGTGTCCAAATGGCAGCATACCTGCATACTCTTTCCCTATATATATTATAAGTAGAATAGACATTTATTTCCCTATTAATGAGGACGTGATGAAATTTTGTTTTCAGGTTTATCTGGTAAAAATTAAAATTACTAATTTGGAAATTTGCTCAGTACGTAGGTCTGCTGCGACGGGGGGTATTTAGTAAGTGGGGTGAATAATTTTTATGATTTACGCTGACAATATGTAAAAAATTTCTAGGGGCCTGTGATATCTAGGTTTATTGGTAACAGAGTGTCTACTGATCACTGAAGTCAGTGAAAGTCGAATGTATTCCAGTTAGTGGCCTTGGAATTCACAAAAAAGGCACTTATTTTTCCTTAAAATGCAAGAAAAGTCACAGATTTTTAGTATAAATTGAGAAAACAATGTGATTGTGAGCAAAAGTTTTGCGACTAAGGAATTTCACCCCAAAATCATTTAAATAAATAACAAAAAAGTCACCGATTTAAAAAATTTTTCACCCTCAAAAGTCAACGAAAGTCACTGAATTTTGTATCTACTTGGCAGTAGACACCCTGAGTAAATGTTAACATTTATGGTTTATAAAATTGGAGAAATAAAATTCCAATATTGGTTAAATGTTAAATGTGCAGGTCTTCTATGATCGGGGTATTGTTATTATTATTTTTTTTTTGTAGCTAAGTTTTACTGTTGTTTAACCTGAAATAAAAGTACGGTAGGTAGGTCTGGTACATTTTTTATACATTAATTTTGGTAGTTGGACCAATCTGGTATTTTGCGAATGTTTTGTAGTTTTTCTCTCTTACAGAACCCCTGCCCTATACTTCCTGGCTTTACAATTTCCTACTTGTTGTGACCATTCTCTCCTTTAGCTTAGTAGAAATGAAATGTGAGTTATCACAGCTGGGTTTGTCACTTTTCTTTCATTGAGTTTTTCAAATAATCTATTGTGAAGAGTGGTAAAATTTATTGACACATTTTTAACGTACTTCATGTAGTTTGTAAAATTTTTAGTAAGCCCTACTTATAGCTTATATTAAATATGGCTCTATTTTGAAATTGAATGTTTTTGTCACAGAAAACCTGCAGAGGTATTTCAGCAGGTATGGTGAAGTCATTGATTGTGTGGTCATGAAGAACAGCGAAAGTGGGAGATCCAGAGGGTTTGGTTTTGTCACCTTTGCCGACCCTGCCAATGTCACACTGGTTTTACAAAATGGACCTCACCAACTTGATGGTAGAACGGTGAGAATAAGAACCTTTTATAAATTTTATAGTATTAGTTCGTACCGTATTGCGTATGTAGGATAGATATTCAACACGAATTCAAAGACTGAAAATAAGTAGACCTATGTTTAATTCTAGTTTTCTTCTAGTGTAGGTTCCCGAATAAGTATTTTTATTGAAATTCTTGTTTCAAGAATTCGTTAGACTACATGAAATAAAACCATTTGCAAATTAGGGAATAATCATAGACTCAAAATGGTAAATTTACATCATAGTTTAGTCATATTAAATATATATTTGACTTCAGTTAGGGCTATTCTGAAAGGGGAGAGGTATGGGGGGAGATACTAAGAAATAAAAACATAGATTGTACTAGTGATGGTCAAAACCAGGAATTTCGAAACTTGAAACCGAAACTTAAAAAATTGAATCCTGAATCCCGAAACTCGAAACTCAACACCCAAAATTAAAAAACTTACTCACCATTAATTCACTATTAAGTTATTCAGGTGGCTATAACTTTCTTAAAGCCGAGGCCTACTTACTTGCCTGTTTAAAACCAAAACCAGTAACTCCAAATAAATCATTTCACATATCATTTCACTTTTCAAGTATTTTAAAATAGCAAGATAATTTTCACCACTACCAAAGTGGATCAATTAGCCTATTGTAGCCTAGTCTTTATATTAATAGGCAAGCATGTTTCATTTCCTCCTTTTTTCTCAGCTTGTGTGCATCGTAGGAGAAATCCGTGCATACCGTTAGAAAGGTATTGCGCTGTAGATGAGCAGAATCGCGTTTATATTCGCATTGGCCCACGGGTCTATGCCCTACAGGCTTTCAAAGTTTCAATGTTAATCTTATGAGAGAAGGATAATTGAATGAATCATTAGACATCTGTTGACATAACACATGCTAGCAAATCAGGAAGAACAGATGGAAGAACAGATGCATCAGTTATAACATATTTTTTTAACGAATTGGATCCAGACGGTCAACATCAACTAGAAAAATTTTGGTTGAATTTCAACCAGGAGGCGATGTCTAGTAATTATTATTAAGAGTTCTTTCAGAAGTAAAAATACTAGAAACCAAAACAATTTTTTTTTTCATACACTAAAATGAAAAATAAATCTTAATAAACCAAGATTCAAAATTCATTTAATTAAGAAAATCATATATAAACATGGAAAATTACGAAATACACCGATAAGCTTACTCAATCAGTAATGCACCAGTAGGCATAAGTTAATCAGACTAGGCTACATAGAAAAACTTACTGTTTACCCTGACACTCAATAATTCGACACAAAAATAACAATATCCATCCACGCCATAAGTTAATCAGTACTAGGCTACATAGAAAAACTGTTCATCTGTGTCTTTGCTGTGTACCCTGACACTCAATAATTCGACAGAAAAATAACAATATCCATCCACTATGGTTGGCACTTTAACAGAGGAATACTAATCATAAACTACTAACGACTAACCACGTAGCGACTAGGCCTAACAATTAACTTATACGACGAGACGCCGTGTCCATTGTTTTAAGTTTACACTGTCTGATCGGTTTGAATAGCCGTTTTGTAGGCTAGCAAAACAAGAAAATTATATAAATCATCACATTGATAACTTCAATATCAATTAAACATCACTAAACTAAATAAATAAGTCAAGAAAGGTAATTATTACATAATTAAAGGTACGTAATTATAGGTAATTTGAGACACCAAAAACAGCAGACGACACCGGCTGTTTCCCTTTGTCAACAGTTGGTTATCTGTGTTGTCCTAGCCTCATAGTCCTTTCGCTGTGTTACTGGATTATCGTACTGTAACATTAACTTATCAGACCGATCCTAGTTTTAACATGATAATGACTCGTGTTAACATATGTAATCATTATTTTAATCTTTCTTAAAAAAGAAAAGCATTTTTCATAGCTTTGATAATTAGAATCAAGAGATCGCGAGTTAGCTAGCGAACAATAATTAATTATCATGCTGCTGGAAACACGGCGTACGGCAAAGATAAAGTCTACTCCGCAACTCAAACAGACAACCGATCCAGTGTCATTCAAGCCAGCCATTCGTTGATGGTGATTTAAAAAAAACGAAAACGGATTAAATTTTCAGCTTTAAATGCGGAATAACAATGCTATTTCGTGTCCTTACGATATTCTATGCTCTATGTTGTTCTGAAAACCGCAAGCCGACAATATTATGTAGTGATTTGTTTTGTCTCATAAAGAACGAAGTTATGATTCTACCTGTACAAAGCTGCTCGCTCGCAACCGGCCGAAGGGATTCTTTATTTTATAAAACATTTAAAAGAATTAATTGCGTAATTTCGATACGACGATGTGTAACCCCGCACGTCTTCTTAGGGAATTAAATAAAAAGAATCATTTAACACACTAACACAATTTATTTGTCAGGTTGGCCTAAAATGTAATATTACAAACTTACGATTATTAACTGATTAAACACAAATGAAACAACACCGCTCACTACCAGATTATCGATACATACGGGGGACAGAGGACAAACACCCGATAAACCGAAACTCGGGCCACCGCCATTAACGCAGCGGTGGCGCCGCGGCGCGCAACGCCAGACGCAGGCGCTTAACACGACTTCACGGATCCGACTGGGGCGAGGTGACGATTGTTCGTCAGCACGCTGAAGCAGTGTCAACCAATCAGAGCACTGCTGCTTCACGCTGGTGCCTTGATTAGTGGAGCGCTCTTTGGATCACAACGGACATTAATGAAACTAAAACTGAACATTGTCGACAACTCAACGCACAGCTTGGTGATGACAGACACCACGTCAGCACATTCCATAACCCATACGCTGCCTGAGCCGAGGTCTGTGGGATTATCCAAGAGGCTACTGTCATACTGTCTTGCCAAGATGGGCTAGACTACAAATAAAGCACCATGTCCTAAAATATGATACTTAGTGACGGTAAAATTGTTATGATTAGGGTGGTGCAAACTGTATTATTTATGGGTCTAGGGATTTTTGGGCCGTCACACTCCCCTCACCCTTAGACCTTGCTGTCCCCAGCAAGAGGTCACAGCAAATAAACTGGAACAGACAGTCTGTTGACCAGAGATCTTCAGCCTCAGAAAACTTTCGCTTGAACCCACCGAACCTCAACTCATGGCAGCCTCAGGTCTCTAAATGGTCCAAAAAAAAGAATGAATATTCGCTCATTACTGATTTACTACAAAAGATCAAATTGACAATGAATTTTAATTTGAAAGATACGGCAGCGAATGTCCTCTGTCTCATTATAAATCCCCTCTTAACTTTTTTTTTTGTTTGACAAAACAACAAAATAACACTCTAAACAAGTCAATCAACCCCAACTTATCGCGTAATACACAATCTACATCGCCTCCATCTACAAACATTCAATAATTACAATAAAATCAAACAATACAATTATTACATAAATCTAAACGTTTATACAACTAAATCAATAAAAAAAAATCTAAACTTCATAAACAATTCAAGATTTGTACAAAATCAGTTGAAAATCTCTTTAACAACATATGCTCCACGGGGAGGCTCTCTCGCAACAGGCTTTAACACGCGCTTCTTACTGTTTATAAAATAAATGACACACATGCCGGTGAAGCCTAAGTCAAGCTTAGATAGTACACAGTCTACGATATTTGATCTACAATAAGTTTGACAACAAAAACAAGATTGACAACAAACGACGAATCAACGGCATAATCGATAACTTCCACAAGACAAAATCCAACGTCATAAACAACTAATTATGACAACTCACAAAGAGTACCTCAGCCTTTGCAAAATCGAACCAAAAATCTCATCTATAACGTATGCTCCACAGGGGAGGCTCTCTTGCAACAGGCTTCATCAAGTGTTTCTTACAGACAAAATAATAATTAAAATGAATTAAACAAACTTAATAAACTAAAACTTTCAAGCACTTAGGCTACTCAGCTTGTGTGTGTTTTTTTTAGCTGGAAAACACGCACAAGCTATCAATTTACAAAATACACTCAAGTAAACGAACAGCCAGTCAATCAGTATGTACTATCAAAATGCTTCTAAACATTACCCGACGGAACTCTGTTAAAATTGATCAACAAAGACTCTTGAAGCAATCCATGCCCGACCTGTAGAGGTTCTGCGCAGAGTCCCCTGACTCATCCCGTACATATCTTACTGTGAGACCTGCTCACACTTCCAGGAAGGGCCGGAACACATACCGGGCACCGTTCCAAAAACATCGTTGTCACTATTGGAGACTGTGTTCGCAACCCATTCTACAGGTGGCCGACCAGGCTGTGGTAGCTTCAGTTGCCTCGTCCTGTAACGGTATACTATATACTTAAGTAACAAACAAAAATAATTAAATTATTTCAAAGTAGTCAATGTCAAACTCAACTAAGCTAGTGTGCTGATTGAATGACTGCGCGTTCTGACCCACAACACATAACATATACAACCAACAAAAAATCACAACTCATGAAAATACTTATTTTACACCAAATCAAAATTACAACAACTAATTAACATCATAACACGTTTTGAAGGCCTGGTAATGAGCTAACGCCTTGTCTTGCTAGAAGGGTCCGGAACACCCTCCAGCAAGGCATGTTCCATCGCGGTATCATGGTTATGTTACTCAAATGAAATGATAAAAAAAAATTTTACTTTGGGTAGAGCCTAAGTGTACACAGTCCAGCTTAAGAAGAAGGGGAGGGATAAATGTTTTAGGAGAAAAGGACTGCGCGCATACCTTCCTGTGGACACAAGACTCGTCCCTATACTTGTCTTCAATAAAACCAATTCATACTGTCAAAGCAATAAGCAGAAAATAAAGCAAATTGTTGTATTACCAGCCTTCAATCATACTCAAATGGAATAGATTCCACTAAACAACAACGACAAAAACATTAAACAATTTACGGAAACAATTTACAAATTAGTTACCCTCAATCCTTGCCACTTTCAGTTCAGTTAACAAAATTCCCAACACAGTCCATCAAGGTCGGAGATTTGACTAAAACATCACTGGTTTCCGTTGTCTAGACTCGTTCTACCAAATCATGATTAACGCACTACTAGTTCATCCACACCGAATTCCCTTTCGCAACTGAGGTCTGAGCGCCCATACAGCGCAACGCGAGAGCTCAGTATCACTCAAACATAAGTCCCTTCTTTGCTTAACCTCGAGATTAATCAACACTAATAATCTGAAAAATCAGAAGTCCGAAATTCATTACTGTACAAGTTGGCCAACTATCGAAGCATGCACTTAAGCAATGTCCAAATCTGGATTATTCCACTCTACCGGTATATTGCACAGCCGGGGATCCCCTATAACTCTCGATATATCGATTACACGCTACGACTCCTCAGGGTCAACAGCAGCTTCTGGAGAAGGCTACTTGAGACAATCTCGTCCTGGACGTCCAAACATCTCCGACGGCTCGTCACTCTCCACCGGCTCGTCACTCTCCACCGGCTCGTCACTCTCCACGCAGATCTGCTCATCATGCATGTCCGGGCAGCACCTCTGCATTGTCTACGACCCAGGCACTGGCACGGAGCAGCACGGCATTCCCTCCTCAGGTGCACCTGGACAGAAAAACCACACACAGGAAACATTCTTCAACAGGAACAACAACCACAAACAACACACTCACCATCTTGTTGTTCCACGAGCAATGTCTGGGGCTTAGAGAAGCTAAGCGCGCAGAGCAGCTCAAACCAGGGGCTCTAGTCATCACATCCGCCCCAACAACCACCATGCCGCTCATGCGGGCAGGGGTACTCAACACCGAGGGACTCCAAAACCCAACCCAATCGCCAGGGGAGACCAAGACTCAAGTCTTAACACCAGGAACAACGAACAAAAACAACACACTCACCATCTCGTTGTTCCACGAGCAATGTCTGGGGCTTAGAGAAGCTAAGCGCTCAGAGCAGCTCAAACTAGGGGCTCTACTCTAACCATCACATCCGCCCCAACCACCACCATGCCGCTCTTGCGGGCAAGGGTGAATAACACCAGGGGACACAGAAACTCAACCCTATCGCAGGGGAGACCAAAACTCAACCACAACTTGACCGTGTCCCCAACAACTCGACTGGAGCTGCCGACAAGTCGGGCAGGCATCCTGAATTCAGTTAAACATCCAGACAATTGCCTCTATCTCACTTTCTGGCAATGTCAATTCACACCCATCTCAAACTGCTGCCAAAAGTGTTATGTCTCATGAATTTATTTTGGGCAGGCAGGAGGCAAAAAAAACACCTTTTACTCTCTTCCCCTCTTACTGCACACACAAAAATCAAACAAGTGGTTGAAGTTGGCAATCTCCAAGCAATTCGAGCCAGCCAGTTTTTATCCCCATATAAAAAAACAACACTTAATACTAAACACAAAATCTCAAAATTTCCCATCAAACTCCCTCCCAATAGTACTTTCTAACTAGGTATTTCATTCAGTACAAAATTTTCATTCAGGGGTGGTAACTCAACTGGTTAGCTTAGGTACTGTAAAAGATGTTTATGTACAAAATAAAAATTATGGAAACCAAAACAACCAACTTTGCCCATACCAATCCTAATCCAACTTAAAACATCCTACCACTTGCTGCTAGGCAGAGGGCCTGATCATCGCAGGGCGCGCTCTCCTACTATGAGCACTAGCTTCACGTTTGTCAGGTCCCTAAGACCATCTGACATATAACCTACCAGAAACACTCTTACCCTCTCTACTCTAGTTCACCGTGCTGTCAGCTGCACAAAGCAGGCACGACACTCGGATTTTTTTCAACTATAAACACAAAGTAACCTTCCACTTTTGGATTCCACCTCAACGAAATAACAATTTATTGAAAAAGAATAATGATAGTTGTTTGTAGCCAAGAAATTTCTCCTATACTTGTTCTTATTTATTTTTATTAAATTAAATGTATAAAATAATCAAAGTCCTGCTAACAACGCGTAACCAGTCAAGCCACCCTCCCCTTCCTTTTTCAGAATCGTTTGCGGTCTACTATTAACTCCAATGAAATAAAAATAAAATGAACACATGATTGATACTTGAATTTTATACTTAGGCCTCATTCTTGAGCATCCCAGTGACGTCCATCGTGGATTCCCATCGGCATTCGATCAGCGTGGGCAATCCTCAGGAACTTCTGTCCGAGGGCGACTACAAGTGCAACCTAATTCTAACCTATTACTGTCAAACAGAAAAAAATGTTATTGACTGTCCAGTACAATTTGGACTATTTCCTAGGCCATCACCGTAACCCAAAAGAAAGGAACCAAACTAAAAAATTTCATAAATTTAAGATTTAACTTCTGACCCAGAAATCACTCATTAACCTCCATTAATAAAAGTAACCTAGTTAGATCGTAAATAAGGAAGTCCATTCTATTTTCAGTTTAAATTCCCTCAATTTAACCCCATTTTTGTGTACAAAAACTCAACTTCTCTACGATTTCCCAACAAAAACAACAACAAGCATACGCGATTGGTCGCCTCTGGGAGGTTCACCTCTCGAACGCTATACCATCGGTGAGCGCAACGCGTATATCGATTTCTCCAACTCATCCTGAGTTCCACGGGAGATCCAATAACAAAATTACAACTAAACACTCTCCAAAAATACATGGTCAACGAGCTATTAAATTTTATTCACGTCCTCTGTCCCCCCAAAATAAAAATATTTTATCCATTCCAATATTACCCCAGTCGGTCACTGCCCAAAAATTAAATCTCTATTTAATTTTAAAATACTAAGCAGTTCTAATTTCATGTCAACTCAGAGGGGTTGGCTATGTTCACAAGTCCCAAGCACCTCCTAGTATGTAATAATAAACATTCCCAATAGTAATTTAAGTCAACAATGCTCCAACATCAATAATTAATTGAATATCCCTCTTCACGAAAAAGATGTGCTATGCTCCCCATATAGCCACTACTAATTTTCCTGAATAAAATTTCAAACACCTGCCGTCCATATGAAAATCATTCTCAATTATTCACCTGTTAGTAATGAAGTGAAAATATTCGATTCTTAAAAATTTTGCAAGTCAACTCATGAACTTCAGAAATTCGGCTAAGTCCTGAGCTGAAAATCCGCAATAAATTTTTAAATCAATAACACATCAGCATTCCCTTGCAAGTAAGTCAGCCCGCGAGACTTTGTCCCAAGTCCGGATCGATATTATTCCGATGGCCCCCTTTCTCCACTTACTGTTCTCTTCAGAATATAAATATAAAAAAAAATAATAAAATTCATATCTTAATTTCTAGTGTGAACCAAGTGTGTTGGTGTCCTTTGACCTGACAAAGAAAATTGGCCAGAAGCTTTTCTCACAAAATAATCACTTTAATTAAAAAGAAAAATTCAAAGAAAAATTGAAAACCAAATTTTTAGTCAGTCATCTATCTATTTACCTTTTTAAAAATAACTTTTTAAATGTATTGGCCTATTTTCAATGACGCCCAGACATCTTCCAACACACCCATCGATTCACAATAATCTAGGGTTAGCCCAATGTTAATACAACATGCAAGTAAATTTAGGTTAGTGTAGTTAGGCCCAATAATAATAATTATAATTATTAAATAAAATCCTTAATTTTCTTATAATATTTATTAAAATGTAATTTAAATAAAATAATTAATAAAGACACTCCTTATTAGTGATAAATTAAATACCGAACGAGGTCAATCACCTCCGCTAATCAATTCGCAAGTCCGACTACCAATTCCGTCTGCCCAAGAACAAGTCTCTTCAATGAGTTAGTTCCAAGTCGATCAAGGATTCGAATCAAAGAACTGAATCCCCCGACAAGCACCGCGAATTACCCTGCTCAGGGAATTTCTCCCCGCGATTTCCCCGCCTCCACTTCGAATTTTCACAAGTTTCTAAGTTTCACGAACAGCAATAAATTTTCAAACTAGCATCAATCTAATTTACAATGATGTGCGAGTCGAAATACTACTTCAACAATCGGTGATAATCCCAAAAATTTATTATTTCTACCCGTCTGGCCCGTCCCTCTTTCTTCTCACTCACCGGGCGTCAGTCCGCCATCTTGTCTGTCAATGTGACCTACAATTAATCACAAGTGAGCAAGAAGCGATGGCGAACTGCCGATGGTGGGGGAACCGACGCTCAACCTCGTGGCGTCCAAAATGGCGAACAGCTTATGCTCTAATTATTTTAATTACTTCAAAATTCTGTAGAAAATCGAAAATTAATTATTTTTTGATGGGAGTTTCACCAAAATGCGTTAATCAAAATTCCCTAGCCGTTTAGCGGTGAACCCCTTGCAAATCCCTAAAATTTTGAACATTGACCTAATTGACACAAAGTGCAACTACTGTAGTCCACTTACCAAAATTCATCTTTCGTCGTCTTGGTGGGTCCGCGTTTTCAATCTTCGGGGTGGTTATTGCGCACTCCACCCCACACCTGACACCACTTGTAACCCCGCACGTCTTCTTAGGGAATTAAATAAAAAGAATCATTTAACACACTAACACAATTTATTTGTCAGGTTGGCCTAAAATGTAATATTACAAACTTTACGATTATTAACTGATTAAACACAAATGAAACAACACCGCTCACTACCAGATTATCGATACATACGGGGGACAGAGGACAAACACCCGATAAACCGAAACTCGGGCCACCGCCATTAACGCAGCGGTGGCGCCGCGGCGCGCAACGCCAGACGCAGGCGCTTAACACGACTTCACGGATCCGACTGGGGCGAGGTGACGATTGTTCGTCAGCACGCTGAAGCAGTGTCAACCAATCAGAGCACTGCTGCTTCACGCTGGTGCCTTGATTAGTGGAGCGCTCTTTGGATCACAACGGACATTAATGAAACTAAAACTGAACATTGTCGACAACTCAACGCACAGCTTGGTGATGACCGACACCACGTCAGCACATTCCATAACCCATACGCTGCCTGAGCCGAGGTCTGTGGGATTATCCAAGAGGCTACTGTCATACTGTCTTGCCAAGATGGGCTAGACTACAAATAAAGCACCATGTCCTAAAATATGATACTTAGTGACGGTAAAATTGTTATGATTAGGGTGGTGCAAACTGTATTATTTATGGGTCTAGGGATTTTTGGGCCGTCACAGATGGTAAGTCTATAATATATACAGCCCCATGTGTAACTGACTCACTCACTCACTTATATGGGATACGAACTTCTGACGTAACCATTAAAGCTAGAGACTTGAAATTTGGCATACGTCTAGCCTGAACGGTCAATGCTAAGTGTAAAATCTTAAACTTGCAAATTTTTTGTTTTGACCTACTAAAAAAAATTCAAAATGGCGGATTTCCGAAATTGTAATTTTACTTTTTTGGCTCTAGCGGCCAAACGCTTCGTCCTATCTAAAATCTGAGAACAATACTACGATAGGGAATTTAATTTTCTACAATTTCGGTCCTTTGACTTTTTATCGTATCTCGCACCGTTAAGCCTCCAGAGCGTTTTTAATGAAATGCAGTTTTCTGTTTTCGGGCTCTAGTGACTAAACCGATGGTCGTAAAAATTTTGTTAAGGTTCATATCGATAGATCTTTTTAATATCTACAATTTCTTCCCTTGTATATTTTCCCGCATCTCTACTCGTTTACTCACAAAATTCATTTTTCACTTTTTCTGGATTTTGTTAACGTAAGTAGTGGGAAAATACCGGTTCTGGTCCACTAGAGAAATCGTAATTTTAGTTTTTCAGCTCTAGTGGCCTAACGGTTAGTCTTATCTGAAATATGAGAGCATATAACAATAGGGAATTGGATGATCTACAATTTTGGTCCTTTGACTTTTTGTCGTACATCGCACCGTTAACCCTCCAAACTGATTTTTGTGAAATTTATATTTAGATTTAGGGCCCTAGCAACTAAATGGTTTGTCCTACAAAAATGTTTAAATGACAACTTTTATAGGTCTTTTTAATATCTACAATTTTGATTCTAACATACTTTGCCGTATCTCTTTCCGTTTACTCTCAAAATAATTTTTCACTTTTTCCCAGTTTTGTGATAAATAAGCAGTGGCTTTTGGCCAACTAGAGAAATCGTAATTTTAGTATATTTCAACTATAGCGGCTAAACGGTTAGGCCTTTCATAGATTTGAGACTACTACGGTACTGAATTGGATAAACCACGATTTTGGTCCTGTGACTTTAGTCGTACATCGCACCAATTGCGTAAATCTCCAGACTAATTTTTGTGCAATAGCGTTTTCAGTTTTCCACTTTACTGACAAAACGATTGATCCTATCGAAAAATGTTGCTGAATATGACTGAAATATTTTATTAATGGCTTACAGTTTTCAGAACATTTTGTCGTATCTCTACACATTAGATCTCAAAACAGATTTATTGCAGGACCAGAATAGTTACAGAAAACTTGAAATTGGGGACCTTACCTTCTTTTAAGAGACAATTAAAAATATGAATTAAGCTATTGTCGGGGCTGGTGTTACTAATTTACATACTTTTTAGTAAGTTCCTCCTCGGATTGTAGGGAATCTTTTTAAAACTTTGGAGTCTATTGTGATTTCTATCTCGTTTATCAGATTTTATATTATTTCATTTTAATGTTATTTTATTGTTTTCACTGATTTATTGCAACAATTTTTTGACGAATTTAAAAGCTTTAATTATTATTGATTGTGAGGAGTGTGCATTAGCCTTTTGTTACTGTCTTGTTTGTGCACTTCTTTGGTAAAGCTAACCTGTTTAACACTCGACTTTTTTATTTACAAACTAATTCAGCGAACACATTGGAGTTAATAACCCTCAACAAGCCCGTTCACTGCATCAAGTTTTTACAGAAATTACGGAATTGGGGCAACAAATTAGGGAGTGGACCCTCCATTCAGCATAACACCCAGAATAAATAATTATTATATCACACTCAAAATATTTTAACAAATTTTAACTACGAAGAGTTATTAAAACCGATTCATAGGAGATTTTTCAAAGCTTTTTTAACTATCGATTGTGAATTGTGTGTATTAAACGGTTTTGTTACTGTCTTGGCTGTTCAGTTCTTCCTGTGGAACTAACCAATTTCATACTTGACTTTTTATTAATTTACGAATTTAGGGACACCCCTAAGGGGGCATGGGGGCGGAGCCCCCATCGAGCCGTAGGCGAGTGGGCTTTTATATCCTAAGAATTATTCATCAACATCGTTATTTTCTTACTTTCGTAAAAACAGTAATAATGACGTTAAAATACTGGCAGTTTCGGGTTTCGATTCTCAAAACTTGGCGATTGAACCTCTCTTCTTAAGTTTCGGTGGTTTCGAGATTAGAGTTTTGGTCTCGACACAAATTGTGTGTTTTAGAATACACTAGAGTTAAATAATCCTCATTTATTCTCAATTTATCGCAAATTTTCTTTTTCTTTTTTTTTACTACTTTTTTAGTGTTATAAATGATAATTTTTCCATACCTAATAATGCCAACTCTTGAAAAAAAGTATTTTATCCCATTCTTTAAAAATAAATGTACACTACGCGCTTGGGAGAAGGAACTCAGGAAAAGAGTGTGAAGCAGAATAAATAGCCGACAATCTAATACATCTGATAAACTAAAACAATTGTACAACTGAAACATAACACAGTGATTATGGGGAGAACTAAATGTGTCAAACTGTCAAAACAAGAATCCAAGAAGCTTAAGGTTTAGATGCGGTTGATGCTTCTTTTACAGGTGGCTATGGCGAAAAGAAGTAATTATATGTTGATAAGAATTTTAACATTCAAGTTATACGAAACGTCATAGGTAAATTCAATGAGTTCATCAGCTTGAAACAAACAGGTCAAAGCTTGCAACTCTCTTGGTCACCGGATGCATGAATAAATCTAGAGACTACAGTTGGTATAGTAATAACATTTGGGATGTAATAACATCCTGATCGTACAGGATGAAATGTTACTGCTTAAAAAATACGTTGAGAGAGTGTCTCAAAATTAAGTTGGACGTGTTAAAAGAAGTTTTAAGACTTAAATGAACATTCAAAAATTGACTTGGTGGCGTTCAATAAAATTTTTAAATAGATTAAGAAAATAGTGGGAAACAGAGAGGAGCTTTGAGAGAAAGCAATAAAGAAGAATTCATGGATAGGCCTAATTTTTTAACGGAATTATGAGTTGACTCTATAGATGACTATAGTTACTGAAAAGTTAGTTTGATGAGTTGATGGCAAATCTTGTAATTCTTGCTTGTAATTTAGCTGACAAGTTATGTCCTACTGTAGTAAAATTGTTATTTGCATGCTTTAAAAACTATGTTTTAAGTCTATAAACAACTTTCAACCAATATTACTATCTTTTATGTAAATAATGTTAATGATTAAGGGCTGATTTCCTCAACTCAGTTTACACTAGTACTACTCTTGTAATTAACCCAAATACTTAATGAGTAGTATTCCTATTATAGGGGTTAAATTCAAAGCAATGGACAAAGTCTGAGAAAATGTGGTTGGGTATTGGATTAAGAGTCATCTTCACCCCTGGGCCAGTAGCCAATTGTTGCGCAGTCGGCAATGTTAACCATACGGCTTTTAATTCAAAACATGATATTTGATTCCCCTGTTTCGGACGCCGTTTTTCAACCGATTTTCTTTAAACTTGGTAAGTGTTTAGTTGAATAGTTATATTATGTCCCCCATACCTCGAAATTTAGAAAATTTTACTAAATTTTGAAATATTACAAAGGGAAATCGAGTTACTTTGCGACATCACAGACAGTAATATTTGTTAATTTTTTAAAATTAAGAGGTATGAGAGACATAATATAACTATTCAACTAAACACTTACCAAGTTTAAAAAAAATCTGTTGGAAAACGGCGTCCGAAACAGGGGAATAGAATACCATGTTTTGCATTAAAAGCCGTATGGTTAACATTGCCGACTGCGCAACAATGGGCTACTGGCTCAGGGGTGAAGATGACTCTTAATATTGGTGTTCTAAAAATATATATATATATATATATATATATATATATATATATACACAGTATAATAAAGTAAAAAATTGCGTTGTCCTACACTTTTTAAAACTGTGCCAATTTTTCAATTTTATTTTTGTGAAAATTCTACATGGGTGCATACGTGCGTTGACAACCGTTGTTTTGGGTTAAGCATTTGTTCTAACTTTGACTACTGTATTATAAAAGAATCGAGGTCCAAATTTGGCGCTGTCTTTCTAACCTTGCATTATTTTCGTCATGTTTTATTTGTTAAATTACTGTATTTCTCAGTTAATTTTATCTATAAACTCTTATTTGCAATATTATTATAACAAGTGGCTTTTGTAAATTTATGATACTGTATATCCAAAAGTAGCTTAGGTCAATCTACAAATTACTTGATCAGTTTAATTCTGTATTAATCGTTTTCTTGAAAAATTATCAAACAACCTTGTTACTTTGACAGTGTACAGACTTAAGTTTCATGATTTTGGTTTTGTTCATAACATATAATAGAATAAAAAACCAAAATAAAAAAGCAAATAATTTTGGGCAATGACTTGTGTCATCTTTTCCCTCACTCCGCAACACCCACCCACAAAATTTTATACTGTAGCTGATTCATAAAATGCTTTTTAGAAACTTATCACATACTCTCAGCATAAATTGTAAGAACCATATACTGTAAGGAAATGTTATTCCTTAATCTTGGTCTTACTAAATTGTAGGGTAATAGATCTGAAAGTGTTTTGAATATGGTACAGTACGTATTTTATCTTTGGTCACATTAAAATAGTTTCAGAAGATTAACCTTATTATCATTTTTGTCCTTTTTCAGATTGATCCTAAGCCTTGCAATCCTAGAACATTGCAAAAACCAAAGCGTAGCAGTAGTTATCCAAAGGTCTTCCTCGGGGGATTGCCTTCCAATGTCACGGAGACAGACCTGAGGACATACTTCATGCGCTTTGGGAAGGTTATGGAAGTCGTTATCATGTATGATCAAGAAAAAAAGAAATCAAGGGGTAAGTAGATAATGAGTCATTAAATGTTCGGGACTAGACTACCATTCTTAAATTTTTAATTAAAATAAAAATTGACAATGATTAGACTTGGGGCAGGCGCTCCTAGCCTAAACCTATACTCACTGACTTTTTGTTGTCACTGTGTCATGGTGAAAAAGAGTAAGAAAATTATCTTTGTGAGTAAGAATAATAACAATATAAGTTGTATTTGTTATTCTTTGAAACTAAGCTTTATAGTAGATTTCAAAGTTAAAGAGACTGGTTAAAGTTAACGTTAGTCCTGGCCCTTCCTAATCATTTGTTGACAAAACCTCCCCTATTGAAGTGCGGCCGACAAGACATCGGAAGGAAATTTGGGTCTCTTAAATTTGGGAATTTCGGCCACCTGAAGGGAATTCTCAGAACTTTGAACAGTGCCTAAGTTGTCGAATAATTGAACCAATGCACGTACAATAACAAACAACAATGGCTTATTATTTTCATGATGATTAGACGATAAAAACAAAATTTGAATTTTAGTTCTACAGTATTTAATACCTAACTATTTTAAAAAGGGATGAAAATTTGCTGCCATGGCTCAGTGTATTTGATTTATTGTGGTTGCTTAATTTCTTTCATAGTTGCTGTAAATCTCCCACTGGAGCATTTTCAAGTGGAAATTGTCCTTGTGGCCAAATTTTGCCTCCTCTAGTGATGGGCCCCTTTTCTTTAGTGATTGGTATTTGATACCGATAACACATGTTGGTTTTCGGTTTAGAGTTTATTTTTTATTTTTTACTAACTAAAATTAAAAAGTTGAACAGAAATCAATTATAAATAAAAGGTCGTCCGGTTCTAGGAAGATAACAACACAATTTTAACATGAGACGATCGAAAGAATGCCATACACCTGCCGATAAGAGCTCTATTTTTTGGCATCCGGCTGACCATCGCTTATCTGATTTACATCCTTATCAGTTCCCTATTTGGTTTTTGATCTAATTTTCGTACAAAAACAAATTGTAGCTAATTTTTTTGTCTGATTTTCATGAATTGAATAACACTTTAATTAAAGTTGTACCACCTATGGTTCAACCTGTATAGGTGAATTAATGTTGTTTTACAGTGAACTTCCGTTTATCCAGGCGGGTAAACCGGGTTGCAGGGTCAAAAAAAGTAAATTTCAACTTAATTTATTTTTTCAGTTTACAACAAAAACTTCATTTATCGATTTTATTTTAAAATTTACTTTAGAAGAAATTTCTTAACTAATTATTATTTGATTTTTCAATGGATAAAAATGAAACCGGAAATTCATCCATAAATTATTTGATGGTGTGATCGTAGTCATGTGGTCCGGGGGGAAATAGTCAGAGTGATGGCGTATCGAAGAGGGGTGGGATGGGGATGGGGCGCAATGGCGGGGTAATGACCTTGACTGCAACACCTACTCACCCAACGGGATGTGCTAAAAATTAGGGATGGACGGGTATGCTTTTTTTGATCGGGACGGGAATTTTTCAGGAAATATTTGTTTGGACTTATATCTCTGTGCTTTATAAAGACAAATTAATGTCAATTATCAACTGGTTCTATTTCCAACTTGTTCCACTTGTTTTGTATAAGTTACAATGAATGTCATTTGTTGAAATATTGTAAAATATATAATTTTGGTATTTGCAGGATGCAATAAAATCAAGGAAAAGTATAAATTTTATTGCCACCAAATAAATTTAAGTCAAATCTCTAAACAATATACACATAAAGAATAAATAATGTCTATGTCAAATTTTATACAAGTTTTTTTTTTGTAAAATATTAAACGTTTGGTAAGAAGAAAGAAAATAAACTTTTAAGTGTGGTACCGGTACATAAAAAATATAGATTAAAACAATTGGAAAAATTGTTTAGAAAACATAGTACAAAATACTATAAATAAGGCGTGCTCAAATACAAAAGAACAAAAAACAACAAATTAGAATAAATATCAACACGCAGGAATGAAGTTGTTCAACAAACCAATACCATTTATAATCCCAAGAACTTTTTTGTCTTATTTTTTTATTATTATTGATTTTACTGAGACAGATTCTTACTTAGAGATTATAATAAAAATTGAACAGTGAAATTATAAACTACTATACCTTAATAGTTTTATTTTTATTTGTATGTATTCATTTAACTATTTGTTTGCTACATCAAAAAAGATTAAGGAGTGTATAATGAAAACAATTATAAAAAAACAATTTTAATTTAAAGTTATATTTAAAAATCTTAAAAAAACACAAAAATATGAACCATTATTTTTTGTTTTTGTATCCGTGCTCTTACCTTGAATAAATTATACCGAACGACCCTCCCTCTTCCTCACCCTACCCTCCCACCATTTCTATAACACATGATAGCTAGTAATTCTTCAAAAATTAGACTTGGAATAACAAAACATCTCTCAAGCCATAATTTGAGGGTGTTTCTAAACTTTTTTAAATGGTTAGATTTAATTCTATACTCCCACATATTTAATAAATTCCTACAAAAATCAATAAGTTAGTTAAAGTTTTTATGTTTTAGTTCTTGATTAAAATTGCAAACTTGCCCACTGAAATGGTTGTATTGATTTTTGACTATTTTCACATAAAATATAAGGCCAGTTATGTAGTAGGTTAAACATTTAATATTTATATATTTTCTTGCAATAACTAATTTGTCGTATTTAAAAAGCAATAATGTGTAAAAGGCAGAAAATAGGCATCGACCTCTTTTTAGGTGGTAACCTCGACTTGTTTCATGTTTACATCTCAAATAAACCGAAAAACCGACAACCGGTGCCAGTGAAAAACCAAACCGATGAATTTTGCAACTGACCCTTTACTAATTCAAATAGCTCTGTTTTGACTAATTGGGAAAAATTACTCCTCTTATATTCTTATAATTGTCTAATCACCACAAAAAAATAAGCTTTCGTTTGTTATTGTACATACATTGGTTCAGTTATTTGACAGTTTATGGAATGATCAAAATTTCTAGAACCCCCCTGATGCGGGCGTCCTTCTGGTGCCTAACCGGCTGGCCATGCTACTGTAGGGGATGTTTTGTCAACAAAGGATTAGGACGGACTGGGACTACCTGCCTCTCCTGTCTCTTTAACTTTGAAACCTATTATAAGCTACGAGGCATACTATAAAAAGTTGTGTGTAAACATAGCATGACAGAGAAGTTTGGTTTTTAATCCTCATTGATACAGTAAGCTATCAATTAACCTACTTGATGTGTTAAACGGCTGGGAAGGATGGTCCTATCTAAAAAGAAGGAAAAGGCAGGGGCCAGGTTAAGTTTTTTCAAGATTAAATATCTAAATCACCTAAATGTTATTAAAATTTTTTGTGTATGCATTATATTTTACACTGTTTTTGAAATGCAGGTAGTATATTTTGAATCTGTCCTAAAACATCAGAGCCATTCAGTTGTTTGGAAAAGTTTTAAAATGTCACAAGTTAAGGTATTGGTGAAAAAAGGGATAAATCAATTTAACCAAATCCTCACCTACTATAAGGTCAAAGAATAGCTTTGAAAGAAAGTTATGGAAGATTATTATTAATTTTCCACAATTTTATTAAAGTTTTGGAATGAGTATATTCCTACCATTTGAAGAAAAAACACCATTTGACAACAGATATTTGAATGGTGTTTCTGGGTGGTTTAATTTGTTCAAATAAAAAATATTGAAGAGCATACTAAGAATTAATCCCTATTAGCTTTATTGATTACAATGAAAATAATGAGTAATCAACCCTTTGACTTAACAAAACTGGTTTTCTTAAGAACATTTCTATATGGTACTGTGTTTGTAAATCTTCGGCAAATTGTGAACTGGAATGGTAGTCTATCTCCTGAACATAGTTATAAAATTGTGTATTTTAAATATTAATTCATGGGCTATTATAAAATCAAAATTTGGTATTATGCTCGATAAGAATATTTGAAAGTTAATTACTGTGTAATTTAAATTTAAGTGCTGACTTAACTTAAGATCTTGGTGAATTCTGTGATTTTAGTTTATGAACATTCTAAATTAACATAAGCATGATTGGAATATACCAATATATTAAAATCTTAGTTAAGCTCTATGTTAGCTTTCTGTGTTTGATGTTTAATTTTGAATAGATTTAAAAATATTTAGACATAATTTTCATTTCCCGATAGTTTTAGATTTCCCTCATTATTTTAAGAAATTATTTTTAGTATTAAAACTAAACAATTCTGTGATGTTGTACTGCAGTTTAATAAAATGTTTTGGTCTTATATATAGCCCTTGATAATAAACATTTTTATATTTGATGATGTAATCAGAATATTTATCATTTAATAATATGTGTTTGTCTGTCTTTAGGTCTAAAGCAATAAGTTGTAATTATATTCTTATCGCCTAAACCACTGCTGCCAACCGAACCTTAAAATGTTACTTTGCTTGGCCACAGTTGGCGGTAAAGCTTTTTAGTTATTAGTAATAGATTGTCACTTAAGTCTGGCACAAATATCAAAATTAATGGTTAGAATAATTTTAGTTGTATATACCATATGGTGTAATCATTATGTTAATCATTATGTCTAATTGTAAAGCTTATTGTGATTGTTCAAAAATTATGTCACTATTTATTCCTAACAAGCAAATTAGTGTAGGCCTGCCATTTTTTAACATAATCGGTATTTAAAATTATTTATATCTTATTCAGTTTTATAATCTTGGAAAATGTAACCGTAATTAAACATGAGTGTTGTTTAATAAACTGATTTTTACCACATAAAAAACCCAAAGATTAAAAAAAAACCTGAGTTAAACTGTTATTCAATTTAATTTTGTATGTTGGTTTGTTGAAGTTGGAGGGTATAAGTGACAGCTAATTAAGTTTTATCGGTAGGCCTACAATTGTAGGCTAGTTGGCCCAAAAGGGTTGGAGTAGTTAAGATAGTGTAACGTAGGTTAGGCAGGCAGCAGTGAGGCTCCCCATCAACAACGGACGTCATTTTGGTGTTTAGGCTTTGGCTTTTTGTCGTTCGAAGACGAAGAATCAGTGGAGAGATGCGTAGCTGAACATTTCGTCAACCTTAGTGGCAAGCAGGTACTTAACAATGCCACTCTATTGCGGTTTCACTTCAATTTCTGTTACCAAATTGATAAATATGTTTATTATACAGTAGAGTTACACTATTCCGAACACAGTTCACCAAAAAATATATCAATAAATTTGTATTCAAAAGTATAGAAAATGGATGATGATAATTTCATATGAAAAATTAAACTTTATTGTTGGGACATTTCAAAGCTTTTCTAGAGAATACAGTTTGTGGATCTAAGTTCATAAAGAAAATTATTTGTGCAACAACTCTGTAACAAACACAGTTCCCAAAACTACTGATTCTAGATAAAGGCTAGACAATGCATAGTGCAGTGGAAAGTTGCTACCGCATATGTTTAAAGAGAGTGCAGGGTGGAATGGAATAATGGTATTGTCCGTTCCACAAGTAGTGTTCTTTCTAACAAGTTCCAAATAACTGAGCCTGTATTGCAAGCTGCACATTCCTGTATAAAGCTAACACCTATGAGTGTCCCATACTTCATTTATTTTGTTATAGACAAATATTATTCATGAAATCCTGCATATTCTGAATAACTTATCAAACCGAAAAATTTACATCTAAATTAATTTGAAAAATTGAGACTCTACTGTAATACAATTCTTGAACATTGATTTAATATTTGCAGTTTGACACTAAACTATTTGTTAAATTTTTTTTAGTGTCTTAGTTATTATTTGTTGCAAGCAATTTGGTAACAGATCTTTTGTTCATGCAGCTGTCGATTTTACAGTGTTATTTGTAGTTGTACCATTTTTCACTGAATCGCATGCTAAGAGTTTGGTCCTGTCTTTCAAATGGGTGTCAGGTTGTGGGTTGTGTGCCTCATATTTATGTTAATTTGCTTCACAATAATGGTATCCTAAGTATATAATATGTGACATCATTATCTATCATTTATACTTGTAAGGTAATGCTAGATTCATTTAAAATATAAAATAATTAGACAAGTTAGTATGTTAGAACAATGCCAAAAATGTGAGTGGATTAAACTTGGGAGTTAGGGGGAGACCATATTTTAAAGTAATTTTAAATGTAGATTTAAAATGTTATCAGAGAAATCCCTCAAAAACTTGAATTGCATCAAAATTTAAATTTATATGAAATGTCAAATATATGTCTCTACCTTTTTGTCTCTGGGTGTTCTTTGATTTTTTTTATACAAATAACATGATAAAGGACCTAATTAGGAAATACATGTAGGTTAAAAAATTCTCAGCCAGCAATATCCTTTTTGCTATGAAAAAATGTGACAGTCAACACCATGCCAACGACGTAGGCTATATTTGTACTGAGTATTTCAAGTACATCAGATGCGTGATATTTGAATAAAAAAAGCTTGTTTTGAATACCAGTCCCAGGTTAACCGAGCCTTGCTCGTTGGTTTTTATTCACTTTTGTTATAGTGTCAAGGTAAAAAAGCAATTAAATTTCCACCAACAACCAACTATACCTCTTCACAGTTAACAGCTGTTTCAAAAAGTCTGCTTAACATTAATGTTTCATTCTTTTTGTTTACATTTCGTTGTTATTTCGTTACCAAAATAGCAACCCATAAGACTAATGTTAAAAATTACAATTTTAAAACTTAATTTTAGACCAAATTAGATTTTTCTTGGGGTTGAGGCTGTTTCTAAACTTATTTTTGGGCCAAAACACTCTTTAATGCAAACTTTAAAGCAAAATCTAACAGCTAGATTTCGAGATCGTGGAACACACATCCCTTCAGATATTCCTCGTATTATAGTTTTAAGCAAAATCTAACAGCTAGATTTTGAGATCGTGGAACACACATCCCTTCAGATATTCCTCGTATTATAGTATAGGATACTTGAGAAAAATTAATCACTCTATTATGATCAGCTGTTAAAAAATATTTCAGTATTTTCTGTGTACTAACTTGGCTAGGCAAGACAGTAATATTTTGGTGTGAATGTTGTATTAATTTAGGAAGATGGTGAGAGAATATTTTAGGAGAGGGTATCCTCTCTGAAATCTCTTTGTATTTTTGTTCCTTGCATCGAGAAAAAAATGGCGGCTAGCAGCTTAACAAAGCATTTTAGACCCCTATTTGTATGATTTTTTATTGTCGTGATGCAAGGAACAAATATAAAAGGGTTCCAGAGTTAGGTGTGGTGTGCGAATAGTAATTTTGAATGGTAACTTAGTTCAAATCGATCGAGAATAATAATTATTTACTATGCCGAATAGGGAATAGTTTACATTATAATATTGACTTTGAAAATTATTTATCACAAGCCATTTATTTTAACTGAGATATGTCTATTAAAACCAGGCATGTAGGATTAAAAATATGAACATTTCACAATCAAATTTTATCCAAATACAGTACACTCTCGTTCATCGGAACTAATGTGGCGGACGGCCGGTTCGGATGTAAAAAAATTCCGATAAAGCGGAGTCCGTCGTGAGTCATCATTTCCGCCCGTACGGTGACCTATCGTGATTGTATTCACTCTTGTTTTTAAGATAACACAAGAGATTTTGTGAAAATAAGGCACTCAAACTTTGAACACGGTAACAATGAACCTATAGGAATAAAAACAACGCAGGAAATAAAGATAAAAAACTTTATTCTCATATTCCATATTCATATTCCAGCAGTCAACTGACTTCCATGTAACACAGGTGCAGTCACGACGCGAGACAGACTGAACGATAGTTTGGGAAGCGGTCGACGCGGATGTTCACTTCCTGCCCCCTTCCTCTTTCTATTTTTGTGCGAATACTCCACGGCCTCGTAAATCACATCGATGGGTACAGATTATGGAAAACGCCTGATGACTTTTAAAATGTGATACTTCACTGTTGTGCGGATAGAACGAATGGAAATTGAAGGCGCTAAAACGGAAAAAATTATTTATTTCGTAAGAAAAAAATGAATAATATCCAGATTTTCAGTTTCGATGAAGCGGAGTTCCGATGTCGCCGAGTCCGAGGAACGAGAGTGTACTGTATAGTTTTTTTTAACGAATTTCCGTATTGGGAAAACACTATTACAGTAGTACTCAGTGACCTAAGCCCAGGATCATATTCCTTTTTCATTTTGAGGTCCCTAGAAGTAAAAAAAGCCAAAAGCACAGTTTGTTCAAATTCATATTATATACATTATGAAGGAGGAGGTCTACTTTTTCATTTTGAGGTCCCTAGAAGTAAAAAAAGCCAAAAGCACAGTTTGTTCAAATTCATATTATATACATTATGAAGGAGGAGGTCTAGGCAGCCTACCAGTGTAAGTATTTCAAGTAAAAGGCCTGCTGTTAGTAAACCCTCGTTCATCCAACTCGGTGACATTGGAACTCCGCTTCATCGGAACTGATGTTCTGGATATTATAACTATTTTTTTCTTCCTTACATAAAATAATTTTTGCCTTTTAGCGCCTTCAATCTCCAATTTGTTGCGCCCGCACTTAAGTAATATTTTGTATCACTTCTCATAAGGTGTTTTATACTATCTGCATCAATCAATCCGCTTCCCAACCAGTTACTTAGTCAATCGAGGATAAACTTAAAACTATAAAAGACTCTACGCCGGTCAGTTGGCAAAAGATTGCCATGGAGTGAGCTGGAGTCTACAGGACCAGTATGGGGATATTTATTTCTTGTGTTGTTTTTCATTCCTTTAAGTTCATTTTGGCCATATTTTCCAAACTCAGTATCTTGATTTTAGAAAGTCTATTGTTTTATCTCACCGACAATGGTGAATATAACCATATTGGTCACCGTAACGGTGAAAATGATGATTCACGACGGACTCCGCTTCATCAGAATTTTTTGACATTTGAACTGGCTGTCCGCCTCATTAGTTCCGATGAATGTGAGAGCACTGTACAACAATTGATGCTGAAGTTCACTGCATTTTTCTTTATGATATTATGTCAACAATGTTCTCATATCTAAATTTTAACTGACCTAAATCAGGATGTTTAATAAAACCACCTAATTTATTTAATATGTATTTAATAGTTACATCAGTAGCCTACACATGGGCGGGTTTAGTTATTAATATCAGGGGGTGGGAGCACTCCGAAAGTAATGAGACATAATACCAAACTCGTTCACCATCAACAAAACCTAATTTAAATGTACAGTAGACTCCCTCTTAACCGGCCTCCTTTTAACCGGTCTCCGCTTTAACCGGCCTACCCGGATACAAAAACAACATCTTTTTAACCGGCTATTTTTTATCTCAACATCGCTCTAACCGGTTGTGTTTCGCCGGAAACGTTGTTTTCTTATCTACTGTTTCATTCAATTCAACGTTAGCCTTTATCATGCTGTATTGACCTTCTCAAACCAATTAAAATGAAATGTCCTCAACAAAAGTGTATGCCACCGGAAGTGAAAGCGTTTGGACCTGCTATTCAGAACACAAAATAAAAAAAACAAATCATTATTAGTTTGGTCTAGTCGTGGATCTCATGTGTGTCGGATGTTAGCTATAAATTATATAGAGTAACAAAAGAGTTGTTTCTTCAAGACATAATTGCAGTTAGGCTATTTAGGTTGGCGTTAAAGGTACATTTGTTTTAAAGGTACATCGGTTTAACCGGCCAAATCGTTATCCGGCCGAGGCCTGGTCCCGAGGTGGCCGGTTAAGAGGGAGTCTACTGTACCTAATTTATATGTCTAAGCTATACTATTTATTTTATCTAATAATATTCCTTTCGTTAGTTTATGTTACATCTCATTACAACTGTTGAAAAAAATCGACATTCCTTAAATTGGGTGCACCCCCGTAAATCTGTCAATGAGCCTACAACTTTGATTTACCTGACATGTTATTCACCCGAATTAGCCCTTAAATGAATTTTTGTGAACGATGCTGCAATTTTAATGTAAACTTATATAAAGAAGATACAAAATAAATTGAAATAGATTGATAAAAAAAATTAATAAACACGTAATTAACCCACAACTTTTAAACTTAATGGCATACAAGTTTAGACACACTCGATACGGTAAGTTATTAAAAACAACTAAGCCCTAAACATTAGGTGCATTTCGGACTGTTAAATGTCAACAACTGGAGTCAATTATGTTATTCTTTACAAGTAAACTTAATTACAGGCATATTTAATATTATGGTTTTATAAGGTATAGTTTTGTTAAATCCGGAATAGGTCTGGTCCCAATCATTTCGGATTATCGGAACTCCACTGTTTTGATCAACTCAACAATTTGACAGGTAGAGCAGAGTCCTGCAGAGTACTGTTGTATGAATGCACTTGAGTTAACTTTTATTAACTCCAGGGTAACAAACTAGCTGGCAGAATGTAAAAATGACGTGTGGTTGGATAATTAATTTTACTGGCTAAGAACTTGACTAATAAATCATCAAAATAAAATTGCAACAAAATTATTAATCAATCAGTGCAATTGAATATTGTTTCAACAAATACAAACGATAATGAATAAAGTAAAAACACAATGAAAAAAATTCTATGTTTCGTTACAAAAAAAAGTGCCAAGCTGCATAGGATTACTTAAATAAACTTTGAAATTGTTGTGTTTCTACAGTAATTTTTAAAGACAAATTTAATTAACTTTCCTATTAAAATTAAAATATGTATTTTTTTTATATTAATCAGTTGATGTTTATTATTTAACATCATAACACGAGGAATACAATAAAATACATAGTAAACGATTATTTAATAGTTATGAGAAATTAACCGTTGCATTGAGTTATTTCAAGGTTTATCCTTGTACTAACGTTGATACACCTGAGCATACAATATACAGACAGTACTTTGAATGCGGGTTAGTTGCCAGTTGCTTCTAATTAGTTGGCTGAAGGCTATAGCTTTAACTTGGGACCTTTGCTGTTCGCCGTAATGGCTTGCCCCCTGCCAAAATGTTTTTGGTATTAGATATTTTAAAAAATTTTGGTAAGATTATTGTGCATAATCTGTAGGAGAGTGATGTGCATGCTACCCTATTGTAAACATACTGATTTGATCATCAATGGTTCCAAAATGATTTTTTCATTCAGACTTGAGCATTCAGCTCCTTGCAGCATAAATTTGTGAATAGCAAAGTTAGGGTTGCTCTAGAATTTATAGCTGTTAAAATCGGGTTTTTATAGTTTTTAATTTTATAAGGTGCATAGATCTTGGATAATAGGGGAAGATTTTAATACTTATATGAGGAAAAGTCAGTATATTCATCGATTAAGCAAAATTGTGCAGCAAGACCTTTCTATAAACTAAAAAAATCAAGGAAATCCACTCACATTTTTAAAATTATTTGTCCTATTTTTTTATAAATAATTTTAATTTAACTTGCTAGCTTTAGAAACTAGTGTTAAACTGTTTTAAAAATATGCTTAAATTTTCTTAATTATTAATTAATTTTTTTGTAATCCTTGTATTTTTTTTAGGTTTAGGTTTTTTATGATATATTTTAAGTGTCAATACTATACTTAGTTAAAAAAAAAATAATAATTTAAACAAATGTACCCCTAATATGAAATATTCTGTTAGTATATAAAGTCTTATTTTAAATACCTGTAGGCAAATAAGTAGTCAAAAAGAGGTACAATAAATATTTCTCATGGTCATTTGTTTACTCTACCTTACTTTTACAATACCTTTAAAAATATACACTAGGTTAATATAACATGAAAAATAATTATTATAAATTTCCCTATCAAATATAACTATGCTTAAATGGTTACATAGAAATACATGTTTTTAAGGTATTGTTTAGAGTATAGGAACAATAGAAGGCGTAAGTACAGAGCATAAGTTTCAAACCGTTCTAATGGTGTTTAACTGAAGTCTCGAATTAAACTACTGACGTGACCTGGTTGGGTGTTAATTTTTAAGTTGTGAGTCCTTGGGGACAGAATATTTGCTTGGATAATTTAAACAATTTCTTTATAGGAATAGACAGTCATCTGTCCAAAAAAGGCTTTTTTCAGTACTAGCTCCTTTTAAAAACTCTGTCGCATTATTTTTTCACTCTCCTTCAATGAGTGAAGGAGTGTGCAAAAGTTTTAAATACTCATCTTAAAACTAACATTTTGAGGTGTTGCACTTTGGTGACAATTTGTTTTTCGCGATATGTTAACCTATTCATAATTATGGACATGGTCCGTACTTAGACAGTTGTGAATTGTTTTCTGCAATTCTTCTTTTTGATTTTTAACATCACATGACAGTTGAAAATTTGAAACAATAAGCTTAATGAAATAGTATTTATTTTTTGGTTTTTCTAAAGACCTGATGTTCCCACAACTGAGACATTTCTTAAGTTTAGAGCAAATCTTTTTCAGATTAATGAGCTAACATATAAACAAAGGAACCTTATTTATATTTGAGTGTGGGGTGATAGTTTTGGTGAAAAATTTCTCAATGAAGGTTTTAAAGACTTTAACCATAATAATAATTTATATGCTTTTCTTAAGTTTTTATACCAGAAGGTTTTTTTTGAGCTTTCATAAAACATTCAAACAATTTGTTTCAAAACACTGAAAATTACTATTACTTAAATAGCAAATATATCCAAAGATCATTAGTTTGAATTTTTGTACAACTTATCTGTTTAACATTTTTGATATTAATTATTGAGTCTTACACGATTCTTTAAAAAAATATAATTATTCCTGCCAAAAAATGTTAAAAATGTTACAAAAAAGTTGGTAAATTTGATCAAAAAGTGTTTTTTCAAGAGCTTTAATCAAAGCGAGAATAGATGTGAAAGTATAAAATTTTATTTATCAATGGATTGAGTAAATTTAATGTCATATGTGCTTTAACTAAGTTCGTACTTGTCAGGCCAGAGGGCGATGCTTTATGGTTACAATTTAATAAATCACATGTTGGAAATGTGCCACCTTTGTTTCTACAGTTATCAGCTTCTTTTGATTCAAATAAGTAGGTACTATGAAGTATCCATAAGAATAACGTGGGAACTTTGAGGCTTTAAGGCAAAAGTTGGATTTTCCCCAGTCATGAGACCAGCACCATTCGAGTGGAAGTTAATCTTTCCTAGAAACCAGTTAATCTGGGGCAGTTAAGGCGGCGATTAAGAGGGCTCCTGCTCTATATTTTTTAAGTAGTCCCTGTATTTTTCTATAATTATATCAAATAAATATTTTTTCTTACCTAAAAGTGTTAAATTGAAAATATTTTTGGTTCTAATGCAAAATTAAATTAAATACATATGGCTAATAAAAGAAAAGACTTATTAAAACAATATTTTTTATTTGTAAATCCTTTTGCAACTTTTTAAAGATGATTTTTATCATACTAAAAACCTGTTGTAATTAACAGTTGACTTATGAATTTTGATTAATTTATTTTTTAATTTTTTTGGGTGCAACTAAAATAGCTCATATCTTTTATATAAAATTATCAGTTAAGTTAGTGAGAGGTAAACCTGTAATAGAAAACTTGAGAGGTAAACCTGTAATATAAACCTGTAATAGAATGGTAAATTAAATTATTATACAATTATATTTTATATTTCAATAATAAACCAGCTTATCTTATTATTACGAGTATTTTAAGACATCTTGCACTTATTTTTTGTTTGTTCAGAAGTCAATTGCTTTCCCACCAACCATTTCAGTAGTTAAGCAAACTTATCTTGTGTACTAAACTTGTTTATTAAGCCAATTGCATTATATAATTGTTGAGTTTACAATGCTCCATGTGTGTGCTCAGGTTGAAATCAAGAAGGCGGAGCCGAGGGACTCAAGTAAGATGAACGACAACTCAGGAGCCAATCAGTGGGGACCGCCGCAGAATGCAGGACACATGGCCATGGGTGGTGTAAGTGGATATTTTAATATTTATTGGTAAACACAATACAAGGTCACTCCCTGCAAGGCAAGGGCTTATTTTAATTATCACCTATAAAGCAGGATGGGGCCGTCCATAAATTACGTCATCACTTTTTGGCCATTTTTGGACCCCCCCTCCCTGAAATCATCCTACCATCATAATTTGTCTGACCCCTCCCCCTCTCAGAAAAATTACGTCATTTTTAACAAATATCCTTTTTAAATAAAAGTAATGGTTTTTTCGTCAAAGCTACTTAAGTTCTATTATTTATTAAGACTATCAATTAACTTTTGAACCCCATATTGGCGGTAGTTTGTTGAAAGAACTATCTAGAAGAACTTTATTCTACTTACCTTGGTCTGATGATGAACGCTACCTGATAAACTAAAATCATTGACCAATCAAATCTGAATTTACCTTCAGAAATAAAGCCAAAAGGATTTTCCAAATTGAAAAACAAAGTAAAATAAACTATAAAACAACGCCTAAAAGTAGTCTTATGTGTTTTCTGATAATTATTTTATAATACTGTAGTTGAATTGTGTACAAATATATCATTGTTTAACTGACAAAATTTGATATAAAACATCATTTTTTAAATGACGTCATATCACCCCTTGCACATCACTCTACCGTCATTTTCAATCTGGACCCTCCCCCCCTATTTTCAGATGACGTAATTTATGGACGGCCCGGATGTGAATAGTTGTGATTTTACAGCTCATTGATTGAATGTGTAAATTCAATATTATCTATTTGATATTAAAGGCAAATGGAATATCGCAAAGTTCCGCCAATCTTAATGCGCTCATTTCGTACACCTTACATTTTCATAATACCAACCTTATAAACAATAAAAATTGGGAATATAAGAGATTAAAATAAAAATACTGAATACAGTATTTATTGTTACACACAAGGAAGTTATTTTGGATTATATATTATTTGATAATAAGTTGTGTGTGTTGGTTAATTCAAACTGAAAAAAGAAGAAAGCTTAAAATAATATAAACTGTTAAACATCAAAAAATAAATTGGAATTAAAGAAATTGGGAATGGAATTAGTTATGCACACTACTTTTTAGTCTTTATCAAAACAATTCTTAGGTTACAATGTGATTTATTACTTAACCACTAGTAAAACACTGTAAAAACAATTAAATTAGGTATGAATTTTGATTAAAAGTGTGTGGTTTATAAAGGATAAAAACCCAAATAAGGTAACATCACTCGCATCTACGAGAAAATTCACATTTAAAAGTTTACAACTTAACACGTTATAAAAATAATTTTTGTATAAAAAAACTGTCAATTTGAAATACATTTTATTTGCGACCATCAAAACAAGCACTGTAAAGGCCATTTCACACCGCCTATCGCTACCGCTGTTCGAACTTTGGAAAGATCGCTCACCGTATTATCATATGGGACAGTTCATACCGGACTACCGCACGCCCGTGGTAGTGGCGGTAGTACCGCCACTACCGCTCCTCGAGCGATTTTCTACCGCTACCGGCGCGCTAGTTTTGACTCGCGCATGCGCAGAACGTCAAACCAGGGTGGTCTGCAACCCTGTAGTCGATGAAACTTCCGCCTCCCGCGCGGACGCGGTAGTTTTGGTGTGAAATGGCTCACGGAAACATCCGCGACCGGGGCGGTAGCGGTAGCCGGTGTGAAACGGCCTTAATACTGTTTATAATAACATTGTCTATAGTTATATATTAAAGGACAATGTTTTCCCTCCAGTTGTTACTGCACTTGTTTTCTCGAGTCAAGTAAAACCATATCACCACTACTACTAATACCACTATATCACTATTTTGAGACAGGGACCTCACATAGTGGGTATTTTAACCTGAATATGAATGAGAGATCAGTGTAGGATGATTGTGGCACGATCTTGTATCTACACTATGATGTAGTTCTGAGAGGCAGAACTAACTAAGAGAGGCAGCATCTTTACGACTAATTTTAGATAAAACTATTGTTAAAAAATATACGATACTTCTTAAACAATTACAAATTTTTATTAGTACAAGAAAATTAAGAAAAAGTATCTTAACTAAGAGAGACAATTAGTTACAATAAACATACATAGTTTACGCATTACCAAACCTGTACATGGTGTAATATGCATAATATGTGCCTAATCTGAACATTTGATAAACAGAAAAGGGTCTGGTCAAAATTAATTTGAATTACTGGGACTTTACTGTACATGTTCAAAATACTGAGAATTGAGCTAAGTTTTGCTGTGGTGATGAGTCGATGACGAGACTGACAAGTGAAAGTTTACCGGATATATTTTGGTTACAAGTCTTTTGTTCTTTTATATATCCAGTATAACATTTACTGATAGATTGATGTTAATGGCAAACTGAACAGCATGTAGTTGTATGCGCAAAGTAATATATTTTGTTTAATATTGAGTAAAAACTATCCTGGTTCTACAGGAAATTTAATGATTTTCAATAACCTCTGAAGGAAGAATTATATTTTTGGAGTTTTTAAAACCAAGGACATACTATACATGAAATTATGATTATCGAAAGGGCGAACCTTAGAATAGAAATAAGCAAAGCACGAAAAATGCAAAAGGATATTGACATATAATGTAAGGTAACATCCCAATTGGATGAATTATCAAAATTTGATATTATTTTGTTTTACAATAACTATGTCAACTAATTATCAAGGCATGGTACAAAGACATTGTTGCATCAGACATTTAAGGACAATTTAAGTGTTTCAAAGTACAAGAGGTTTCAAGGAAATTTATAAATAAAGGTGGTCAATTAAGTTTGGTGTGTGGTCAGTAGATAGTTGTTTGTTTCAGGGCATGGGCATGGGAACCCCTAGTGGCCAGATGGGCGGCCCGATGGGAGGCATGGGGCCCATGGGTCCTGGCAACATGATGCAGGGCTACCAAGGCTGGGGCTCCACGCCGCAGACCCAGGGATACCCAGGTATAGCAGTTGCAGTTTAACATGCATGTTGTGAACTTGGTTTATTTTTAGACTTTGAATTTTTTTATTATGTATTTACAGAGCTAAAATTACTAATGATCAAATGAATTTATGGATTATTTTTTATATACACTTTTTTATATAGGTAAGACAAATCTTTCTTTCGTTTTTAAATTATGTGTTTTATCCTATAATTATGATGAATGTTTAGATATTTTATTAAATTAAAATAATCGTCAATGCTTTTGCTGCAATGATGAGTTGATGACGAGACAGACGTGCAGAAGACTCTTGGTTACTTAATGGCTACAAGTTTTTTGTGCCATTGTGGACCCAACGTGTCTTCTGCACGAGCTTGGTGATTTGGCAAACTGAGCAGTATACAATGTATTTAAAACATAAACTTCTCCATTTATTGAAAAAAATATGTGTTTGGTTTTATGTGGCACGGCAAGGCAAGATTTCAATCAAGCCAGTTCAGTATTGATACATAAAAAGTAATAGGTACAGTACCTTAAAATTAATTTTTAAGATAACTTAAGTGGAACATGGATAATCAATCAATTGTAACATATATAAATAGATATAGGATATAAGAAAGTTCTTTCCTTTTGTTAAAGGATTTTTATACAAACAATAAAAAAAAATAGGATAGTTCAGAAATTGAGAATTTTTGTCCTTTTGTTTTTGATGAAGAAAGACATAACCTATTATGTCCAAAAGCAATAGGCATTTTAATTTTTTTGTAACTATGTAGATCATGTTACAGACGTAGTTTGGTTGTGTATGGGAAGTCTGATATTTTACTTTCTGTCAATTTTGTGTCCAACAAAGTAAGTTGATTGCGCTGCCTGGAGAACTCAGGTTTTTCCCGCACCCTTACCTGTGTTTTGAGCAATGTTCAAGGGCATTGCACCCTCCTCTCCTTTACCCTGCATCACTGACCGAGTAGTTTGTTTTCAGCACAAGGTCAGAACCCTCCAATTGAAGCTATGTTTTTAGTTTCCACTGCCCTCCAATAGTTGCTAGTGCTTTCAATTCTTCAAAGGCCTAAAAAGATTTCTTCTGCACTAGCGATTTAATAAGTAGGGAAACTAATTGACTAAAATTTAATATGGATCACCAGTATTGTGTTAAATATATATTTAGTATATTTTAAAATGGATATTTTAGAAGACCAATATTGTCACTGTCTCCTAATAATAACTTTTTATTATAAGATATTTGTTATTTAGATAAAGGTTTTTTATAGTTATTTTAATAGTTAACTTACGATAGTTAACGATAATAGTTAACGATTTTAGATAGTTAACTTGAAACAATCATGTCTATGAAATGTTCCTCGTACTACAATACTGGCCATGTATTTTATCTGAAATTGGTAAAAAAATCCATTTCATTGGGCAAAATTACAATTAATCTTATCTTATACTCTAAAACAGGCAATGTTTGTATGAGCAATTTTTTTCAGCTCGAAGGATTTTCGATTTTTTGGTTGTACATAGGGCTTTTGGCCACGAGAAATCGATTGGAGCTGGTCCCATGGCTGGGAAAAATCAGGCTTTCGTCCTAGGGCCCTTCTAAGTTCCCATGTTATTCTTATGGAGATTTTTTTGTAGGTGGTAAATTGAACAAAAAAATCAGCTGATAATCGTAGATTTCTTTTTTCTTCGTAGACGTTCTTGTAAGTTTTTTTTTCTATTTTTTTCACCGTTCTAATTTGTAACATGTGTGTTACAAATGTGAATTGTGGTTCCCCAAATTTACATTATAGGGCACCGATTAGCGTGTTGAGTGAGCAAGCTCGTCTAAAAATGAAAGAGGGCGAGTGAGCGGAGCAAACGAGCTTTGCCTAAGAAAGGAGACTGACGCCTCACAATTTTACCAAGCTTAAGCTCGGTCTTCCTTGTACTTAAAAATTAAACCAAAACGAAATAAAAAAAGTTTTTACTGTTGTAGTTGTATTTTTTGTAATAATTAATGAAATATCTAGGAAAATAAGAATAAAAATTTCCATAAAATCCAACCAATTAAAGAAATGTTTGTTAACACCCTCAAATAACACTTCGTGGTCTTTGAAAATGTTATTCCAATAATAAGAAAATTATATATTTTTTTAGAATTGGGCCTCCCAGCAATTATGTGTAAAAGAAATATATTTTCTTCAGATAACTATTTTTAGTTTCAATTATTTTAATACAGTAAAATAATAATTCTATTTCTATAATTGAAAAATGTACAATTAAAAAAGTACTGTAGTATTTCTAAGTTTAATTGGCATCTTATTATTAATTAACTTTAAAAACAACTTGGATGGCCCTAGGATACGGTTAAATGGAGTTTTGCAAATATCCGAAAAGTAGGTTCGGTTTTGGATCAGATTGGATATCTGAATCCGATACTAAAATTTTTTTGTTATTCGTATATTCGGGTTAAATAACCGATTTTTTCGGATAGACTGTATATCTGGTGTTGAAAAAAAGATCAATGCACAAATATTGTGTTTTTGTGCGCGATGGGGATCTTGTTTGTAAAATGGTAACAATGCAACTTAACGTCTAAAATTACATCCAACTGCAGCAGATTGTCAGATCATAAACTAAACAGTCACAACACCCAGCTACCAAGTTTAAGTGTTTAACATTCAACTGAGCAATTGACTTTGAAGCATGTCAATTCTGAAACTTCTTGCTTGAAGCGCTAGCAGTAAAGATACAAGTACTGGGTCAAGCAGGCCTTGTTCGTTTGTTTTAATTTTCTTTTGTCAAAGTATCATAGTAATCTGACTTTGAAGTTAACTCCAATTAAACCTTTTTAAAGGTGACCTCTGTTTTAAAATTAATGCTTATAAGTAACATTCTTTTATTTTCGTTTAGCTTTCGTTGTTGTTTTGTTGCCTTGATTGCATCCCATAATAAGACCAATGTTAAAAATGACAATTTGTAATGTTAGTTTTACACAAAAAACATTTTTTTCTGAATCCTACCCGCTAGATTTTGAGATCGATGGAAAATACATCGCTACAAACACACCTTGTCTTAAAGTATAGGATTGTGTCAAGTATCAGGTTTTATTTGCCCACAAGGCCTTTTTTGGCCATTAAAAAAAAAAAAAAAAAAAAAAATATATATATATATATATATATAAATAACAAGAAATAAACAAGTTTTAATTAGGGTTAGGGAATATGAGGATTCCCATATAAATTCATTTTTATTTAGCCACCAAACTTCAATGGAATGAGTAAACAGCTCTTCCAGTTGACTGAGCATTGAGGTGGACAAAAAACTAAAAGTGTATCTATCTCTATTTTTAGGAATCCGACAGCCCCACTGGGATGGGATGGGTGGTGAGGGGTGAGGGTCACAGCCCGCGAGTGGCAAAGGGGCAGGGTGAGGGGGGAAGGTTGTACTGAGTGGGGGGTGTGGGGGGAGGGGGGATCGCTTTGTATAATTTATTCAAGGTAAAAACCATATATCCGTTTCTTAACTAATCTTACAAAAATTTGGAAAAAATCAACCGAAGTTGTAGACACTATTGTTCAAAATTTAGGTTAATTAATGAATTCCTGGTAGGATTATAAATTCAAAACTTTTTAAAATGAAAATTTCTTGAAAGGCATTTAGCGTAAGACAAAACATAATTACTAGGGGATTAGAGCGATAATCAAGCACTGAACTATAAACAAAACTCCACCTGTTTTGGTTTCTATTTTTAGAACATGCTTTCACCAGGCGAGCGAGCAGTGTGAGTGTTTGAGTGCGTGTGTGTGATTGTATGAGCGTGGGTTCGTGTGTCGTCTCCACCAGTCAAGGTCATTACCCTGCTCCTATTGCTCGCAGACCCCGCCATCCCCTCACCTCCCTGACCCCGTGTATCACACAGCTTAAGTATAAATTGCTGTGTTTCTGGTTTTTTTTTTTTTTTGCATTATCCCTCCGAGTGTTAATCATTGATTTTTCGGCCCAGCTTTTCGACCTCTGAACATTAGATTTTTTGACGGTTCGAAAACGTGACGTAACTTCATAGTGAATGACAGAAATGGACCCGTGAACGCTGCCGCTGTTACTGGGAGATTCTAAGCTATCCAAAAATACCCATTTCAAATGGCGGAACGTGATTGGTTGTTTGTATTATGCAATGAAACATCTGGGGAAAAACCTGTTACCATCGAGCTTTGTAAACAACGAAATACATATTTTACCAATTGTTTTAAGGTTATTAATGATTAAAAGTGTTACTGATGTGTTTAATTTACATTATTGGGACAAATTAATGTGTTTTATCAAGTTTATAATCATAAATATGAGTAGGAATTATTGTAATATTCCTAGCTTGATTTTACATGTGTTCTTATGGGATTAGGAAAAACCGCAGTACATATTTGGTTTTATTCAACATACATTTTTTTTTTCAAATACTTCTAGCCTATATTAATTATATATTTTTTTGAACTACGTAAAATTCCAAATAAAATGTATATCTTGGAATTTTGATTATATGTACCCAAAATTATTTTAGGGGAGAGCAAAGTTATGTAAAAAAAATTTTTTTTGTAATTTTTTAGTTTTTAACCTATAGTGTAATTTTGGTAACAATAAGTAAGGGTAAAAATAGTGCTAGGTCATAAAATATATTTTTTACTAATTTTTATTTGAAAGTATGCAAAACCTTTAAAAAATGCGTAACACTCTGAGGGTTAATTAATAAATCAAATAACTGTTAGTACACAGTTTTCTTCTTAATGCATTTTTTCGGGCGAGATTGTTGCTTCTGAAACCATTTTCAGCTCGACCACTCGAATAGTTTTGCATAACCTCGAGCCGAGCCTAATAGTGCTAGTATTCGACTACAGCTATTAGACCACTCGAGTACTTGCTCACCCCTAATTAAAATGTTCTTTTACTTGGCAGATTTCAACTAATATTTGGATGGAACACTAGTTTTCTATACAATTAGGTCCACAGTTTTTAATATAAAATAATAAATATTAAAACCTACTGTAATTTTACAATGATGTTTATTATTTTTGACAGCTCAAAACTAGGGGGGGAGGGTTTCTCCTTTGCCCCACCAACTCAGGCAATATATAGGCTCAAAATTTTGTAATTATGCGCTAGAGAATGCTGTGTACATTGGATCAACCAGTAGAATTGCCATTTAAGTACGGCTGTACTTTTTGGATGTTCTGACACTTTGAATGTGTACAACTTTACCTCTTACTAATTATTTAAACAATATAGTCACCATTTGAGAGTGGGAGATTTATTTGCATTTGACTCGACTGTAGTTTTTGGATGTCGTGACACTTAAGACATGGTGCAACGTTACCTATCACACACATTTGATTAAATTGCTTAAAAAATTCAGTATGTTTCACCACCTCCAAATGTCTTGACGTCCAAAATCTAAGTCCTGTGTTTTTAGTTTAGAGAGTACTTTGTAAGTGGTAAGATTTGCCCATGGTGCAACATTAAAAATATTTAATTTTTGACACTTGGATGTCATGCAATGGATCGGTGTTTACTCTGAGGAAGGTATTTCATATATTGAGCAATTGAGCACAAAGGTTTAGGAGATCAAATTTTTTACTTCAATGAATTAAAAATGGAATCATTAAGCTGTTAAAAGTATTCATTAGAATGAAAAAGTTAGCTCGTAGAATGTAGGAACTGATGGATTGGTTTATTATTACAGGGCAATGGGGCCCATCAAACCAACCTCCAATGAATGGTAGGTCCCAGCCTGTGGTGTCCTAGAGTAGTCAAGTGTGTCGTAGTTAACCCTTAGTAATTTTAGTGCCCTGGTTACTTTCGGGAGGTTGGTTTAAACACTCTTGGCTTTACCATCATGGCTGTTGCTATTTTATGTTTTCATTTGAGCATGACAAAGTTAATATAAAATTGGCATAAATCAAGTTTAGCGAAATAGGTTGTTTTTACCTAATGGTATTTGAAAATATCTGGATTATCCTGACTACTAGTGTCCTTATACCAATATGGCAGCAAAAATTTTAAAGCCCCCAATAAAAAAAAAATACCCCCGTCACAGCAGACCTGCATACTCAGCGAATTTCCAAAAGGTATATTTTCTATTTCCCCATAAAACCCATGGGTAAGAGAGTATGTAATTTGGCCACCAAAAGGGGTTTTTCGTAAATATAAGTTAAACCCTACCTAGGGAATTTACATACCAAATTTTATCAAGTTATGGTGTTTTCATTTTTCCCATAAACTCCATGGGGGTGAGTATGTAGGTTTGCCGCCACATGGGTGTTGTAAGCAAATATCAGTTAAATCCTACCTAGTGAATGTACATACCAAAGATTATCAAGTTATGGTGTTCTTTTCATTTTCCCCATAAACCCCATAGGGGTGAGTACATAGGTTTGCCGCCATGTGGGTGTTCTAAGCAAATATCAGTTGAACCCTACCAATTGAATTTACATACCAAATTTTATCACGTTATTCCAATAAATAAGCGAGATACAGGGTTTCGTTGATTTCCCATAAGATTAACATGGAAAACCTATTTTTGGCTTTTCTCCGTAACCTGTTAAGCCAAGTTAAAAATTCAAAATACTAAATTGTTAGTTTTTTTAAGCTCTTTTATATGATTTTAGTTAAATTTTGAAAATTAAGCATTAAAAATGCACAAAACCCATTTTTGACCCTTTTGAAACCCCATAAAACCCCGTTCCCATAACCCGATCTTGCTGGTTCGCGAACTCATGAAAATAGACCTAGTCTTACACCTTCATACCAAATTTCATCAAAATCGGAGGTCCCCTTCAAAAGTTATCAGTTCCACGGACACATAGATATATATATGAAAATGAACGAACGGTGTTTTTGGCTTCTGGGGACCACAAAATGAAAAAGTAATATGGTCCCGGGCTTAGGTCTTACCAAGGCTACTACCGTAATAGCATATTCCCTATAGGGAAATTCGCTAAAACCATTGACTTTGTACACTACGTGAGTAGACTTCTCATAGCATAGGCATGTGTGAAGCATATTGACGGTGGTGCGATCTCGTGCGGCGTCCATCGAAGTACACGTAACATATGATAGATAAATCAGTATTACCACTCTTCTAAACCAAGGATGAAACATTTTATAACTGAAAGTTGTGTTTATGTTTTGGTAAAATGTTTTGGCAGCACTGTAAATTCAGCTGAATAATAACAACATCGATGGCAGCGACTCTGGTGCGGCGTCCACCGAACTTCCAAATTTTTGCCTCAAACTAAATGCATTGGATAAGAGGTCTACTCACGTTAGTGTACATAGTCAACGCTGAAACCCAAGAAGTGAGACAATGTCTGTACAGTTCTCATCTGACATCGCTGTATATCTCTATTTATTAATTAATATAAATCAGTTCAACCATTTATGTTGTATTATAATCTTTTTGGCCGTTTTTCAATCTTTTAGTCATATGTGAGATATTCCCAATAATTACAGAAGATGATATGAAATATGTTCATCTATTTGTCTGCCAAATATCCTATGGACAAAATATTTTTTGCTAAATCTTAACAGGTGTCGTCCCAAACTTGACCAATCATTATGAAAAAAGTGCTATAAGTGATGTACATAAGTCTATTTAGTTTTTAAGGTCTTTCAGTACTCCTCTTTACTCTCTTTCCAAACTCAAATTATACCATATTTAGGAACACATGATTAAAAAAAATAATAATAATAATAACTTGTAAATAGGCGTATTATTAGTACTGAACTTGTAAGAGATGGGAACATTTTCTCTATATTATTCTTGCTGGAAAACCACTTCATTTAAACTTCTGTTGTGTCAATAATAATCTCTCTTATTTAGGAAAAAATAACAATAGGATGTATGAAGAGGATCTATCTCAGTGTTATAATTTGTTTGAGAACATTTTTTTTGAGCTCATTGTGCAAAAACCTGCCCTGGGACATCCGGTAGATATACAAAAAATTGATTGACCAGAGCACAGGCAACAGCCTTGAAGATCAGTTTTGTAAACACGGTTATAAATATCCTTTGCTCATCAATGTTATTGTCTAAATTTCATTAACTTAAATATTTCAGCTTCAAACCTAAATGATATTAATTTTTTAAGTTGTCTATTTTAGAAATAGACAACTTAGTCCATATTTTTCTCTTTCTAGTATGAAAATAGTTCGTTGAACTCGTGAAAGGTTTGTAACCATTGAATATGTTATTATTTAAAAGAAAGTCATTTGAGGTACAAATTTAAATCAGTTTAAGTGACATAGTTTATTACTTGTGTTGAAGGTTACGGAACACCATCAGGTCCCGGAGGGTACCAGAACTGGGGGGCCCCGCCAGGGCCTCAAGGGCAGCAGATGGCTCCCCCGCAATGGGGTCCCAACTACCCCTCGCAGCAGACAGGCTACGGATCCTACGGTACGTTCTTAGTCAGATACATCATAGCGATATACGATGGTTTTGATTGCACCTAATAGTTTCCTCACTCATTGTTGGTTTTAACTTGCCGCTAAAATATTAGAAGTCAGTCTACGGTTAACTGAGGAATTCGTCAAAGAAGGAATTGTATTTTATTGCAGACTACAAGAAAAACAATTTTATTAGTCATTGTTTTCCAATATGTGGATCTTTTCCTACAAATTTTTAATAATTAAAATATTATTTCACCTTAAAAATAATTGTTCAAATTTTTTAAGCGAGCTTTAAAAAGAGTTTTTGACTTCCGATAAGACAGTGAATGTGCGAGTACTTTTAACCACGGACGTTGTAATTCATATATTAGATTTAAAAAATTAACATCAGCTCATTCCCTATTAAGTATTACATGAATTACAACTAAAAAAATTGAATGAACATAATAAATATATAATAATCACTACTCCATCTAGATGCATTTGATTGTGTCCCATAAATCACTGGGAATGCTTTCACAACCTATTAAGGCCTTACGCCTATTCGATTTACCTATCGCACAAGGTTTTAATTTGTGATCACCAGATGCATTGGAGCATAACAGAATTGTTTATTTTTTTAAATGTCTGTCTTTGTTTTTTGTCAAATCTTTTGCACTTTTTTTCATCTCCACCAGCAAATGTAGTATATGGTAAACAATGCCATAAAAGTCTGGCCCCATCTTCATTGTATATTTGACAAACAGAGCATTTTCAGGTTTGCAGATTCAGAGCTTTGAATGTAACTTTAAACTCTTCAGCACCTACAACATTGGCAAATTTAGGTTTGTCAGAAATATCTAGCTTTCGAATGCCTTGATGAGACCTTGTTTTTTTATGATTATTAGTGGTTAGCTTTACAATGGCTGCTAAATAGAGTAAACTGTGGCATGATGAGAAAATATTTCCTGAAACTAGCGAGTTGGTTGGACTTGGACGTTAATGATGCAACTTTTACTTATTGTAAAGTGTGTCACAACTCATTCAATTTCAGTGAAACGGATAAGCAAGCTGTAATGCCACATTTTGAAAGACACAATATTTTTTTATTTTTTAAAGTACATATTACCAAAGAACCAAAGTTATGCTATGATGACTTATAGGCTAGAGTACAGAATAAAGTAATGATCGACAAAACTAATATCGTTCGTTAAAATTTCTGAGCACTACTTTGGTATTGATTTTTTCCCTTTAAAAACACATCTCTCATTTTCTGAATAAAAACTCGTGTTTTATATTTATGAATATCACATTTTGTGAGCAGGGTGATTTTTATTAATGTCTTAATTTCTAAAATTGGCTGATATTTCAGTTTTAAATAAAAACAGTTCAGTTGTAAATCTAAGATTTTAGTTTAGTAGTGAAAGGGTTAAACATATCAGTTGACCTCTATAAAAATTGGCTTAACGGTTTTCATTATTAACTAGTATACGTGTTGCTCGAAATCGAGCAATTTATTTTAATACAATACAAATTTTACTTTAGCTCTTAATCAATGACATCCGACCAATCCAATATTGTGAATATCCTTTATTCACAAAAATCTATACGTATTAACAGCTGATTATTAACAGATGTTTAAAATGCTTGATCCCAATGTTATTTAACACGTTCGCTACCACAATGTTAAAAAAAAATCGTAACCACAGCCCGCCGCCGCAATTTTGCGGCGGTCGAGTTCTACTGAGAGCCCACCGCCGCATATCTGCGGCGGCTGGGCTCATTAAAATAGACTGCCGCCGCATATCTGCGGCGATGGTTCCATGATACTAAATACGAAATTTCTTCAGTGCGGTCTATTTTAATGGTCAGACAGTTTAGGCGCGGTCTACGGGATAGTCCGCCGCATATGTGCGGCGCTTGGTCTGTGGCTAAAACGATCACTGACGTCACTGAAATGTTTTACGTACATTTTTATTTAATGTATTTTTGAACGTAACATTTTTTAACGCATTTGATATATTTTTACACAAATATTCATCAAATCTCTTATGTGACACATTGAAAAAAGTTTATTGTGTAAGAAAAATATATAAACATTTGCATTTTGTAAACTTGTAAAACATCATAATTATACTACGTAAATGAATTGTAAACAACTATTTTTGTAAACTAAATATTTCAATACAATGTTTTTATGTATAAGCCGTATTTTATTTTTCGCTTTTCAAAGGTTATGACTAAAAATAAGGTTATATTAGTGCCGACGCTAACATGCGTCACTTAGTCTCTGACCATGCGCCGCAAATGTGCGGCGCTCAAAAAAATGCCAAAAATGAAGAGAAAATTGTATATATTTTTTTATTTAATGAAATTAAGATATTTTGAAGTGTGAAAACTAATTTTGGACGGTTTCTATTCGTGGTCTGTGGCATAAGTCACAACCATTAGGGCCGGTCTATAGGGAAGTCCATGATTATTTTCGTGGGCTGTGGGATTGGCCGGACCGCCGCATATATGCGGCGGCTGGTAGCGAACGTGTTAAATGGGAAATTTTGGGATTTCAATGGTGGATAGCGGCTTTATTTTCAGTCCAACTCTCATCAGCTTTTGGCGGAAACAACTACAGACCAAGCCCTATCCAACGACACCAAAAACTTGAAAAACGGTTAAAAATTGTAGGAGGAGTTCTCATGACAAAAAAACCCTTAGCGTATTAAATAAGTATAGATTTGGTGTAGTATTTATTATCATAAGAGAAGAAAATAATACTATCAGTTTAGAGTAATATCCAATATATTTTAAATTATTACTTTTTATTGAAGTCTCACTATTTCAATCTATTTTGGACCAGATCCTTTTATTCCAATAAGAATTTTGGAGCAAACGATTTTATTAACTTAAAGGAAGCTGTACTATGGTTTATAGCATGGTGGGTCCAATAATTTTCCATGCTGAGCAAGCCTGACTGTCAGATGTGTTTGGCGCTCCATCTATTTCCTCTGAGCTATCCTATAAGCTAAGTCATATATCATCATCACTAAACTAAAGTTGACTACATTATCTGGCTCTATCAAATCCGAATTCAAGATAATCAAACTAATGATCTGGGATATTTTTTTTGTTTAATTAGGAGTAATGGACCTGTAGAATTTTTACACGATTTATTTGTAATGAATAAATACCAAGCAGTTTGTATTGTTTTGTGATTCTTCAAGATAAGGCTGTCTTAATTATTAGACAGTGAATATATATATATATATATATATTTTTTTTTTTTTTTTGAGATTAGAAATGTCACATTGCCAGTTTACTGCACCTACTTTAAATGGGGTTTTTAATTTTGAAGGTGAAATGGACTATTGTAACAATTGTTTGTTTAAACCTAACTCTAGTACAGTGATTCACTCTTGACCGGCGGCCACCTCAGGTCTAGAAAGTGGCCGGATAACGAATTGGGCAGAATGAGTTGAATACCCCCCGTCGCAGCAGACCTGCATACCCAGCGAATTTTCAAATTAGTAATATTAATTTTGACCAGATAAACCTGTAAACAAAGTTTCATCACGTGCTCATAAATACAGAAATAAATGTCTATTCTCCTTACAATAAATATAGGGAGTGTATATGCAGGTATGCTGCCTCAGGTACACATTTACTTCTGGTGGTGTTCACTTCCGTTCAGGGAAGTCACTTCAATTGTTCTCTGAAACTAACTGCAATATGAAGTGTAATGAATTGATTTGAAAAAGATATAAAAAATATTTCTGCAAAAACAAGAAAACATTTTTTTTGAAAGCTATGTTATGTTAAAAAATGGCGGGTTAAAAGGAACTTGGTTTTGTGACAAGGTAGGCCGGTTAAAGCAGAGGCTGGTGAAAAGGTCTGCCTCTGCACCTTTTCACCAGGTGCAAAGGTGCTAAAAGACTGGTTAAGAAGGAGTCTACTGTAGTTGTGTTAAATTCTAGTGTATTTTCCTACCAGCCAGTAAAATGTTAAATTAAGCCTATCATAAAGATTTTAAACTAAATTGTTTTTGCAGTACCAAAGTTATGCTATGATGACTTAAAGGCTAGAGTACAGAACAAATAATGATTGATATAATTAATATCGTTCGTTAAGATTTCTGAGCATTACTTTGGTATAAACATTCCTTCACTCAAGATATAAAATGCAACCACAATAAAAAAAAAAAAAGAAAAAAGCTCTAAAACTTCCATAGGGTAGTATAATAATGACATTTTATTGGTTTTCATTTTTAATATCTTTTTAAATGCCAAAAAAGATCAAGAATACAAAAAATTTAATATTAAGTAAGACTTAAACCAGGACAATCATCCTTTCTTAAGGTTATTTTCTGCACCCAAGAGCTACTAATTTATTTATTTTTTGCATGAGTGTAACATTGAATATGATTCAAACAATTCCAAGTTAGATTATATTATGTTTGTACAGGATATTTTTTTAAAATTTTTTACCAATACGCCCCTAAGAGAGGTAAGAGATAAACATAGTTTTTTTTTTTTATCCTTTCCAATCTGAATTAGTAGAAACTGGTATAATAAGCATCCATAGAAGAAACTGGTATAATAAGCATCCATGGTGTTTATTGTTTTTGTGCTGCTGTTCACACCAAGGAAATTTTAGGTTTTCTTAAAAAATATTTGGATTGTGTATAGATTTTGGGATGGGTTTTTTACCCGGAAGGTCAATCACTTGTTATATCAATCTGCATCACTTGAGGTAGTCGGCAAATCGTAATACATTTCCTACAAATAAGAAGCCCGCCAGGGTCTGTCAAACTGTGGTTAGATCTGTAGATGCCCATTTTCTGTTTGCCAAATGCTTAAAAATTGGTCATAGTTTCTGGCGATAAATTATATTTACAAATTCTTAAATTTAGTAAATCGCCCTTTCAGTCATTCTGACTTATATTTGTTGTTGACAGGGCCTAACCAGACCGGGTACGGTAGCAACTGGAATTGGAACGTGCCCCAGAATGGCCCCACGGCCCAGGGCGGACCCCCGGCCGCGGGGGCCCCTGGCCCCCAGAGCAGCAGCTACGCAGGTACGCAATCGGTTAGGCTGGCGCGGTAGGGTGGGTGTAGCTTGTCTCCTCCTATGTAGTCGTGTATGCTATTAAAGCCTTTGGATTATAGATTTGATGAAAAATTATTTTAATTTCTAACTTAGAGATTTTTTTATGAGTATGTTAAATTGGAGCTGCGTCTGGTGGCTGAGGAAAACACTATGCCGAACAATACAACAATGGAAAAGACTTGTGATTCTCGATGTATCGTACTAAAGGCAATAACCTTTTAACAGATAGCTTTTGCAACTAATAAAAAAGTTATTTAACTTTATATAAACAGGAAAATTAAATTACTTTTATATAACCTGTTTATAATTTTTATACAGTGCATTTCAAAATCACAAAGCAGATTTAAAATGACTATTACATGAAAATTTCCAATCAACCAAATTTGATTTGTTAGTTTCAGTATAAATAAAAAAGGATAGTGTCATTGCCAAGTATTCACTTATTTTCGCTTTTAAATCAATGTTTTTATAATACTATTTCTTAAAGGTATACTTCTTGAATATAAAAAAAATGAATATAAAAATTAAGTCTCGTAAATAAAAATAAGGTTTAGCAACACACTAACATGAAAGAGAGAGCGTCCAAATCATATAGAGTACTCCCTCTTAACCTCTTGTTGTTAGTGCATACAAACTGGCTTTAGTGTTTGTCCTCTCATTTTATACTTTGATAAAATTCTAACCACACAGGCTAATCAAAATCACAAACAATAAAATTCAGTCTACCAAACTTAGTGATCACACAATAACAGTTGCATAAATCTATATGTAACACACACACACACGCACACACACACACACACACACACACACACACACACACGTTAACCTGTCGTATATAAACAAGAACAAAGGAATCTAAAGTAGGCCTACCTGACAATCAATGTATCAAATGTTCCATGACCTATGCCTAAATAAATATAATTAAGTTCAGTAGAAGAAGCTCTTTTAACCGACCTCAAATGAACCGCCTTTCGGAATAACCGACAGTTTTCCATTCCGCCGTGTGAGCTGATGCTACGATAAAAATTAAAATGATCTAAAAATAACTTTCATGTTACAAAAGGTTGATCATACATTACCATAGCAATTCAAATTAAGTCAGTTGCATTCAGTATTTCATTTGGGCAGCGTTTTCAGTTCTGTGCTAACTGTGTTTGCCATTTAACAATTTTTGATCCCATAAATGTGTGTTTACTTTATTCCATCAGGAACAATTGATTGGGTTGCAACAATTTTAAACATTTTTAACATTAACAAGAGGGATCACTGAAGTTTAAATTCTGTGAACAAATTTCAAAAACCACATCCATTTTAAGACGTTTTTATCAATATTTTAAGTTTTTTGTCCTAAATTGGTATCATTTTATTTAGGTAGTTAAGGAGGGCAGTAGGATGATAAGTCTATATAATATTAACGATTGTGTGCATCATGAGTCACCTAGGTCATCATAAGCCTTCTTCAATTATCAATCTGCTTCAAAGCTGAACAATACTGTTTAAAGATAAAAATACTGGCTAGAAAAAGTCTTGTACTTTTACGAGTCTGTTTTTACAATGACACCACTGATCAAATCCTCTTACGACAAATATTTTTTTGAAACCAGAGTCCAGTCCCAAATAGTTTGGAAAAGTGAGACTGTAATAGTCAAGTACTAAGGTACCCTAAGGTGGTTCATCAATAGATGAAGTAGAGATGAGAGTTAAAAATTGTGGGTTGTGTTAATCTGTGAAAATTGTGTTGTGTTGCAGGAGACATGTACTCAGGAGGAGCAGCGGGGGCAGCTCCTGCGGGCCCCACCCCGCCTGCGGCACCCCAGAAAACTGCCAACGACTACGCTGGCTACGGGGGCTACACTGGCTACCAACAGGTAAGCACATATCATTATTGGTTGGGGCAAGCTTATGGCTGCTCATGATCTTAAGGGGTTAACAACTACCAATAAACTTATTAATAGTAATTTAAATAAAATCCAACCAAGTAATTTTAATGTTATTTTTATTGTAATACAGTGTAGACTCCCTCTTAACCGGTCACATTGGGACTGGACAGTGGCCGAATAACGGATTGGCCGGTTAAACCACTTAACCTTAAACATTGTTAAATTAGAGTTCTCTCTGACAGGAAAAAGATGACAAATAATAACTGTAAGGAATTAAAGATACCTACTCACATCCTAAACTTATTTTTCTGGCTTAACAGAAGCAAATCACATCTAAAAGTAGACTAAAAAGACTAATCTGAAGTAAAATGGGATTGTGATCCATCTGAAGGTAAACAAACATATTCACGTCCGGTGGCGTTCACTTCCGTTCAGGGAAGTCAGTTAACCCATTGAGGTAGTAGTTATTTGAGCATGCGCAGGACCCTTGGCAGCAATTAATTTCCTGTTTTTTGCAGGTTTTTGGTAAAAAATGTGTAAAATCATTATTTTAAGAGATAATTTAATAATTTTTTTTTAAATTGTAGGTTATATTATTGTCTGTTATAAAATATAAAATTATTACCATTTTTAAGGATATATATATGATTAGGCTATATAGAAAAAAAATTTATATGTTTTTTATTTTTCTAAAGCAAAGGTATTTTTTTCAAAATTTTCATTGGATAAAAATACAAAACAATATATTTTATGAAACTATACATCAAACTTTACATAAAAATGAAATTTTATTTGTCTATGTACATAAATAAAAAAAATATGCGACATCAAAAGATTACATACCTTTCTCAAATTTGGTCCCACTTGGGTTTCCACGGTGATCTTTTTTCATTTGAGTTTTTTCACTTGAAATAAGTTTTGAATTAGCACTAAAAATGTTATATACACTATATACATGTTGAACTGGCACTTAGGAGAACTTTACTTTTGTGTGAAAGTCCTTGAAACACTTTTCGAGGTGCAACAGAACTTGGCACTTCTCGCACATCCAAGCTGTTTCTGATCTCACTTTGTTGGCTGTGCACACCTTACATGCTCTTGTTGGGTGACTTTTCTTTTCTGTAGGGGGTACCTTCACAGGGAAATGTGCCCACTGTTTAGATTGTAGCCTCAACGGGGATGCTGTAATAGGAGCGCGCCCTGGTGATGTGCGAGATGGAATTGGCACAGATGTCAATATCTCTTCCACAATATTCAACCGAAAATCAGTGTAATGTATGTTCTTGATTTTCTTGATTTTCTTATAGACATAGAAGGCATTAAATAGGGCCATGTCCATTAAATAAAAAAATCTTTATATGCCTTGACCGTACACCGCATTATGGGAAAACTAGACAGGACTTGGTCCTGTCGGTCAACCCCCAACATGCCCCGATTGTAGTCAATGACACAGTTTGGTTTTACTATGTCAACTTCCTTAGTTCCTTGCTTGGCTTTTTTAGAAACTGTCATGTCAATGTCCTCGTGCATGGTTGACAACATATGGACATCTTTCCTATCACTCCATTTGACGGCTAAAACCCCTCTACCAGACCGTTTGATTGATTCACCTTTTTCCAGTTTAGCTTCCTTGAATGCCTGAGGCATACACCTCCTTTGAAGCAATGCTGTTCCTACTGCATGAGTATTATTCTCAGCTAATTTTGTGTATAAGAGAGGGGATGAATACCAGTTGTCGAGGTAAACAATGTAACCTGTATGCATAAAAGGCTGCATCAAATCAAGAACCACAGCCTCACTTGCCAAAACAACCTTCTCCTTATCTTCGCCAACATAAATTTTGAAACAGCAACAATACCCTGAAGAAGATTCGCATACCTTATAAATATTCACACCAAACCTAGCTCTTTTTTTTTGGTTGTACTGAATTATGCCGATTCTTGCCCTCATTTTCAAAAGTGTCTCGTAAAGAGCAAGATGTCTTTCCGGCTCAAGCATATGTAAAAATATGGTCTCTAAGTAATTTATCACAGGTCTAATTTTTTTGAGCTTGTCTTGATTGACTTCTGTCTCTTCCGAATCATCGTAAAAATGAAGGAACCTCGATATACTCGAAAATCTCTCATATGACATGGTATTTGAAAATATAGGGGTTTCAAGGATTTTTCTACGAGACCAATACTGCTTTATGTCTGGTTTTCTTACCTGTCCCATATTTACATATAATAATGCAAAATAAACTTTCAACTCATCTACAGTAACATCGTACCATTTGTCATCAGACTTGAATTTTTTCCTGTCTGGGGTTGCCAAAAGCTTTTGCGCATAATCATTAGTTTCGACACATAGCATGTTCCAAAACTCATCCCCTACAAACTGCATAAAAGTTTGTAGTTCTCGTCGTCAAAGTCATAGAATAACATGTGCGATTTCCTTCTTTCATTTGCAGTTGCATCAAACTCAAGATAATCCACAGGTGTTTCATAAATATGTCCGTGCTGGATAATTTGATCATCAAACCCATCATCACTAACACCATCTGAACTACAATCATTGTCACTTTCTAATAATCGATCTAATTCAGAATCACGTAAACTTTTATGACCCATTTTACACGAAAAACATAACCACAAACGAACACAAACAACAAACGGGACGCCGGCACAACAAACTCGTCGATGACATTGACAGTCAGGTGACCGCTCACAAAAATAAAAGTTTCCAAGACACATAATAACCAACCAGGCAAAACTAGATATTCTAATACAGCTAAAAGATAGGCGAAGAGCATACAAGAGCGATCTATCGGGAAATCAAAGAACTACGTGGTCAAATTGCCGTGCAAACAGCACATCGAGTCGGACTCGTGGTTCGGCATTCAGTCCCGATCGGGCGCATCGAGTTAGACTCGTGTGTCTACCCCAATGGGTTAAATTGTTGTCTGAAACCAATTTACAATATGAAGTGTAATTAATTGAAATATAGATATAAAACCAATATTTTTTTCAAAACAAGACTGGTTTAAGCGATGTTATGTTAAAAAAAAAGCAGTTTAGAGGTAATAGTTGGCTTTGTGACAAGGTAGGCCGGTTAAAGCCAAGGCCAGTTAAGAGGGAGTCTACAACGTGCGATGGTCTGCCATAACAATTGACTGATAAGAGTACAGTTACCTTATCTCCTATATCCTGAATTATTTGTCCAACAAAAACAAACTTTGGATATTTTTTTTGTCTAATTTTTACAAATCGATAGAAATACAATTGAAGTTGAATGATTTTTGGTTAAAAAAATAGTTCATTTTAGCGAATTTCCCATAGGGAATAAGCTATTACCGTAGGTCTCATGGTAAGACCTAAGCCCGGGACCATGTTACTTTTTCGTTTTTAGGTGCCCAGACACCAAAAATAATAGTCATTAAAATTTATATATATATGTATATATATATATATATGTATATATTTATATATATATATATGTATGTGTCCCTAGGCACGATAACTCTCGTAAAAACGGTCCGATCGACACCAAATTTGGTAGAGATGTGTAATCCTACGTTTATTGGATGAGTTCGTAAACCAGACATATCGACCTACCGGAAGGGGTAGTTTTGGGGGGTTTTGTACCCCAAAATTGGGCTTTTTGCATTTTTCATATGTAAATTTTGAAAATTTTAAATTTTTATTTTGACCATTGGATTTAGCTCAAAAAACACACAATTTAGTATTTTGAAGCTTTGCTCTATCTCCATTGGTTACAGAGATATTACAAAGTCTAAAGACAGTAGGCCTACATTGTATTTTGGGGCTCCAATGTTAATCTTATGGAGAATAGGGATGTGTTAATATTTCACTTACTAACCAATATTTTTTGATGAAACTTGGTATTCAGCTTCATTTGGTTGAGATTCATCCATTTATGGTAAAAAATCTTGGTTTTTGCGCTTATCATGGCAGCAAACCTGCATACTCTTTTCCCATGTTAATTATATGGAGAATAGGAAAACTCCTTTAGCAATGGCAGATATTGATAAAACTTAGTACATGGCTTCATATGGTCGAAATAATTTTTTTTAATGATAAAAACCTACTTTTAGTGTTCCCCATGGCAGCATACCTGCATACTCTCCCTATATTTATCATAAGGAGAATAGCCATTTATTTCCCTATTTATGAGCATGTGGTTTTGTTTGGTTTACAGTTTTATGTGGTCAAAATTAATATTACTAATTTGGAAATTCGCTGAGTACGCAGGTCTGCTGCGACGGGGAGTATTGTTTAAATACTGAAACTTAAAAATAAAATATAAAACCATTAACTAACTAATAAATTTTCTAAAAGAATACAGACTAATAAAAAAAATTATAAACCAAAACATAAAATATTCTAGGGATGGTCGGGTCCCGAAATTTTGGGGAATATCAGGAAATTCAGGAACTACGACGTCCAGCAGTAATTTATTCAAGAGGGGTGTTTTTTTGCTCCGAGTATTGCTACTTTTTGAACCAATTGCCGTAGAAAGCTAAGAGATGGCTCATTTGATTCGTCTAATTCTCACAAATTAAATAACGTCAACTAAAGTTGTGTGATTTTTCATTCAAGTGTAAATTAGAAAAGCATTGTTAAGTAAATCATTCTTTACTATTTTAAAATGTTGAAAGCATGTTATTATAATTTAATATAATTTTTTTTTTGAAAACTTCAAACCCCATTAAATATATTTTTAAATGAAACATAACAAATACATTTATTAGTCAACTAATTTAATCAACTAAGTTTATTAAAACTGATAGTAGTTGAAGAACTAAGAATTAAGAATAAATATATTTACAAGACCAACTCGTTTTTGGTCTGAGACCTAAGGGTAATAATTTTTTACCAGGCCCGACCCGAAGTTTGAGTGTTAAAAGTTGGCCTGCGGACTCCTAGATCTGTTTCTGCACATAAAAAAATATTCTAAAACAAACATTGTATTATTTTTTATTATTTTTAGTCAGACATCTTTTTGATGAACGTTTTCTTATATACACACCAACACTGTTCCTTCCTTAATTGTCACTCAATCTTAATTCTTTTACTTGTAAGTGTTGGTTAATTTAATCCCTAAATTCTCACTACTTTTGAAATATCACTTCAATGTACAAATATTTTTTCATATTTCATATTATATTAACCTCATTCAAAAATGAGTACTTGGTACCGGTTTCGAGAACCAATCCTTTAAAAGAACCGGTACCGGTACCGACTTTGAAATTTTGGTACCGACACATCACTACTAATGTTATGTTTAATTTTGTTTTGTTAATTCAACGATTATATTATAGAATCGGTGCATACACTACTTAAGTGTAAAAAAAAGTAAAATGTGAGAAACATTCCAAAAATTATAAAAGTAAAAAGTGAGAAACATTCCAAAAATTATAGGTTGTAGGCGGTAATCCAACCAAAACATATGGACACCCGATATCGCTTGAAATAATCGTCCTTCTCACTACTGTAACAATATCACACTTTTGAGGTTAGGCACATAAAAAAGCTACAACATGAATCATAATGGACTAGGCAGCTGATCTGCCAATTGCATGGTTTCTATTATAACTCTTATTTTGTAAAAATTCGAGCACTCATTGGTCTATAACCTATGTTACTTTTACATTGTTAAGAGCTCATTAAGCAAAGGGTTTGATTTTTGTTCAATAATGTACCTCTTTGCCAGAACTAGTGCTCATTGGACTGGTTGTATTTTATTACATGACTTTGCTTGTGTTTGGACAGAGCATTGTACGTGTTGCCATAACTAATGACATTGAGTAATTGCAGTGTTGTGTGTATGGCCGACCGCTCCTGTGTGTATGTGCCTCAGGCCCTCCATTTCCTGATTCCTCATCTTCCACCTGGGTTCAGCCAAATCATCATTATTACAACCCATTCACCTGGACTTCCTTCACTGATTTTACAAACAGCCTTTTTTATCCATGCTCTTTAGAAATAGACGTATTCATGTATAGGGTTGCCATAATTACTTCATGAAATTTTAAAATTTTTCTTTAAAACATGAATTTTTCAAAAGATAATATTTTATTTATTATGAGTTAACGTAAAGACAATATAATTTTTTAGACTCAATTTTTGCTATCTATTGTTACATATATAAAAAATGTTTTCTTGAAGAGTACCTAGGTATTGTAACTGTTTTTTAAAAATCATCTTTTTAAACCAACTTTAATTGGAAATATTTCATAAATATTTCTCTGCTGGTGTTCTTAACATACAGTTCTTACTTAGTCATAATGTAAATTATCTTTTTATCATCATCTAAAGTTTTAGGTCAGTATGCATAAAAAATAAATTTTAATATGTGACAATAGTTATCTGTATGTATATTTAAGTGTATTAAAAAAAACTGAGATTTTTATTGTAACTCTATATTGTATTCCTCTAACCTATAACCCCTTTTCTCCTTTCCTTCTTCCACGTTTGATAAGCTCGATGAGTTAAAATAATTTTTGATTTAACATTAATTATTGTGTTATGTTAATTTTTTTGGTACCAGCTGGGTTTTTTCTTTAATTCCACTTGTCTAAAACTTGTTTTTAACATAAAAGTAAAGCCAAATATTTTTTCATTGTAAAGCTTTTTATTGTTAAAGTTTTGAATCATATTTCATGTTGGGAAAGAACCTCTGAAGGTATCATTCTCATAAATCAGTGATGTATTTGCTATTGACAATAGAATTGCATGTGTTCATGTGTATTAGCAATTGGCAAGTAATACAATAATACCCCCGTCGCAGCAGACCTGCGTACTTAGCGAATTTCCAATGGCAAAATTTACTTAAGTGTACCAAATTTCATGATTATCAGACAATTGTTTCCCTGCCGATCTTACTGGTTCACAAACTCATCCAAGAAAATCTAACTGTACATGCCTGTACCAAATTTCATGATGATCAGACGATTTTTGCACTAGTTATCGTGTTCACAAGCACTCAAAATTGAAAATTCTATTTCCCATATAAGCCCATGTTAAATTTTTTAGTAAATTGTTATTTGTGCAGTTTTAAATGTGTTTTTATCATTCTGCACGAAATCAGCCTGTTTTAGCGAATTTCCCATAAATATATGTGTCCCTAGACACGATAACTCTCGTAAAAATGGTCCGATCGACACCAAATTTGGTAGAGATGTGTAATGCTACGTTTATTCGGATGAGTTCGAAAACCAGACATATCGACCTACCGGAAGGGGTTGTTTTGGGGGGTTTTGTACCCCAAAAACGGGTTTTTTGCATTTTTCATATGTAAATTGTAATAATTTTAAATTTTTATTTTGACCATTGGATTTAGCTCAAAACACACAATTTAGTATTTTGAAGCTTTGCTCTATCTCCAATGGTTACCGAGATATTACAAAGTCTAAAGACAGTACATTGTCTTTTGGGGCTCCAATGTTAGTCTTATGGAGAATAAGGATGTGTTAATATTTCACTTATTAACCAATATTTTTGGATGAAACTTGGTATTTAGCTTCATGTGGTTGAGATTCATCCATTTAAGGTAAAAAATCTAGGTTTTTGTACTTATCATGGCAGCAAACCTGCATACCCTTTTCCAATGTTAATCATATGGAGAATAGGCAAACTCTTTTATTTATGGACAGATATTGATGAAACTTACTATTTGGCTTTATATGGTCGAAATAAATTTTTTCTATGCTAAAAACCTACTTTTAGTGTCCCCCATGGCAGCATACCTGCACACTCTTTCCCTATTAGGAGAATAATAGACATTTATATCCCTATTAATGAGCACGTGATGAAATTTTGTTTACAAGTTTAGCTGGTCAAAACTAATATTACTAATTTGGAAATTCGCTGAGTACGCATATCTGCTGCGACGGGGGGTATTTTGTTCTCTCAACTGTACCAAAACCGATTCTTTTTTGTCCTAGGACTGAAAAATCATCTGGAGAATTTTTTAGGTCCTAGGACTGAAAAGTCAGCTGTTTGATATGTATATTGTTATTAATTTATTAATGTTGAGGAGCAGAATTTTGAAATTCAAACGTTATAAAGAGCATTGTTTGTAAATAACATAAATGTAAACACTGCATATTACTAACTTTGTAAATATAACCTCGAAAATACAAATTTATAACTAATATTTTTAATGATCAAAAGTCTAATTTCGCATTATGATAAAAAACGTTGTTCATCACTCAGAGCAAAAGTGTCTTTTTTATGCTTAATCGTGCACCAAAAAGACCCACTTTTGCTCCTAGTGATGAAAACTACTATTCCGACAAATAATCACTATGTATCCAGAAAGTACACATAAAAAGCTACAATTTCATATATAAAATTATATAATCGCAGAGGTGTCTCCTAAGCTGTATAAACGGCAGCTCACATAAAAACGACGGTAATAGCTTATTTCCAAAGGAAATTCGCTAATATCTTGATAATCAGTAGACTTAGAGCAATAATTAATCATACCATTTTTCGAGCTGAATCTAATGGTGTACACTAAAAGGTAATCAAATAAAAATATCTATGTGAAAAATGGGAAAACCCACTTTGGAGGGGTAAAATCCCCCACTTTCCCTACTGAAGTTGGGCCGATCTTACTGGTTAACGAACTCCTCCAAGGTAATCTAACTTTACATGCCTGTACCAAATTTCATGATGATCAGACGATTTTTGCACTAGTTATCGTGTTTACAAGCATTCAAAATTGAAAATTCTATTTCCCATATAAGCCCATGTTAAATTTTTTAGTAAATCGTTATTTGTGCATTTTTAAATGTGTTTCCGACAAATAATCACTACGTATCCAGAAAGTACACATAAAAAGCTACAATTTCATATAAAATTATATAATCGCAGAGGTGTCCCCTAAACTGTATAAACGGCAGCTCACATGAAAACGACGGTAATAGCTTATTTCCAAAGGAAAATCGCTAAAAAATAGCAGTGAGTCTATAGTCAGGTCTAACTTTCAGTAGAACCTAGAATCATAAGTTTTTTTTTTTTTTTTAGTTTTTTTTAACCCTTTGCGTGCCGCAGCCATTCTCCCAAGTCCTATGCATAAATTGCCGTGCTAAAATCTACAATTTTGCAAGGGTTTGGGAAAAAATGTGTATAAAAAAAAGTATTCAACAGATTTTAATAATTTTTTTATTATTTTCTTTTTAATAAAATGGAGAATATATTGCATATAAATTCTTTCTTCTAAATTTATATATATATATATAAAATACCCCCGTCGCAGCAGACCTGCGTACTCAGCGAATTTCCAATGGAATTTCAGATTATTTACTTTCCCCATAAAAAACACCATAGGATCGAGTATGTAGGTTTTCTTCCATTGGTTGTTGTTAGAAAATCTAAGTTAATCAATAATTGGTGAATGTAAACACAAAATTGTATCAACTCTGGCAATTTTTTATTTTCCCCATAAACCCCATGGGGGTGAGTATGTAGGTTTGCCGCCATATGGGTTTTGTAAGCAAGTATAAGTTAAACCTTATATAGATAATGTTCATACCAAATTTGATTAAGTTATGTCAATAAATAAGCAAGATATAGGGTTTTCTTGATTTCCCATAAGAATAACATGGAAAACACATTTTTGGATTTGCCCCGTAACCAGTTATGCTATGATAAAAATTCAAAATACCAAATTGTTTGTTTTTTTAAGCTCTTTTAAATGGTTTCAGTTAAAATTGATGAATTTTAAAAATTAAGGTCCAAAAATGCCAAAAACCCATTTATGACCCCTTTGAAACCCCATAAAACCCCGTTCCCATAACCCGACAATGCTGGTTCGCGAACTCATGAAAATAGACCTAGTCTTACACCTCCATACCAAATTTCATCAAAATCGGAGGTCCCCTTCAAACGTTATCAGTACCACGGACACATAGATAGATAGATAGATAGATATATATATATATATATACATATATATGAAAATGAACGAATGGTGTTTTTGGCTTCTGGGGACCTCAAAATGAAAAAGTAAAGTGGTCCCGGGCTTAGGTCTTACCATGGCTACTACCGTAATAGCGTATTCCCTATAGGGAAATTCGCTAATTATGTGTTATAACTACAAATAAAAAATAAAAAAAGTTCTAAATTTTCAAGTTTGGACCAAAATTTGGTGTATATAGTATTTTTTATATTTTTTTTAGTTACACCTTGTTAAAGAGCACGAAAAACTGAACAAAAATCATACATAATATGTTGTGTTACAGTGAAAATTTACATTATAACGCACTACAAACAATAACAATATAACATATAACATATTATATAACAAGCAAAAATAATATTCATACAACATACAACCAATAGCACTGATAAATCAATAATTTCCCTAAACACAATAATAACGAAGTATTAGGAACAGTTTTTATAGTGTAAAAGAACGAACGTAAACAATGCAACTAATCAAAATACACAGCTGTTTGCAGCGGTAACAATCAGCTGTCAACCTGTTGCATCATATTTTTATCATGATGCCAAGTGACTCCAAGTAAGCAGTGAAAGTGAAAAACCAGTACTATACAAAAGTTTGGAACCTGTAGAATGCTGTAAAACGAATAATCAATTAAAACTAATACGTACTATATGAAATAATAATAAAATACGGATCGTCTACTGGGTGGATGCCGGCAATTTATGCATATTTTATAACTTCTACTATGTAGACGCTGCGGCACTCAAAGGGTTAACTATGATTTTACCAAGAAACAAATAAGAATCTTGCATTATATTACAGACAACAATTTTAAAATTTATCAAGAGTCAACAAAGAGAATAATGAGATTTACTTACATCATTGACGCCGTCCTGAAAGGTGACACTGTTTTGACAACCACGGATTAGGAAGGGTTTCTTCCTGAGGAGATGGGCTTTTTTCGTTTGAATCAAACTATATACAACAGAATGCAGTATATATACTAATAACTGGTGACATTAAATTATGTTGTATTTAAATGGTTCTTCTTTGGTTCAATATAATTTATAAACCGCTGTTAAAATTTATTCTACGTTGCATTGGGTTAGTTTGGCAATTAATTATATCCAGTTAGACATATTAATTCTATAAATAAACATGGCGAATTAAATTATAGTGTTGTATGGTTGAAATGAATAGAAGAAACTACTAATTTTGCCTTTTTCATCCTTGTCAGTTTTTGACAGAAGCGTGCACAACTTCAAATCAAGAATGATTGTGTTTTTATTCCTTTTGTCGAGTCATATTTTAATGTAAACATGATATTACTATTGTAATAGCATACTAAAACTGTTTGATTTAACGTGCATATAATGTTAACTTTTAATTCCACACAAGTGTGAAGCATAATTACCACAATATATTTTGAAGAATCACTGTTCCTTAAGCGACTAATTTTACATGACCAGCTTTTGAACCACAAACACAGCTAACAATAATTTGAGCACACCCCTCAAGGGGAAATCTCTGGTTCATCGAATACTGTAAGTAGAATTAAAATTTCATATATAAACATTTGAAGTGAAACAAAGAAAGTATTATTTATTGGAAATTTGCAGAGTTCTCAATACTCCTGCTGTTAAGGAGGTCTTTATACTCTTATGTTCCGAAAACTGGAATAAAACTGATTTTTTACGTATATTTTCCCTCAGATTTCTAATAAGAATTATAATTCATTAGCAATGTAAAAGGAAAGTTGTTATGTTCGATGTTTATATCCAGCTAGTTGAACGAACTTTGACAGCATTGACCAGGTGATAAGATTTCTTCTAACATTAAATATTGAGTGAAGATTGTTTTTTTTTTTTTTTACACCTATGATCCAATTACTTCTTTTTTTTTAGAGTTTGATAATTGCCTGATATTAGGGCTTTATGTATACTTAAATCACGACACCATTTAGTAAAATAATTTTTACTAAATACATATATTTTTACTAAATACATACATTTCAATTTATATTATTAGGCCCATAAACAGTAATTTCTCTCAAGCCTCAAGTAAATAAACTTAAAAAAAATCATACCAACTAGAGATAGCCCCCTCCCCCCTCAAAATTCACTTGATTTGGACCCGCCTGGACCCAATTAGTTAAAAAATAAATTTTATTTTATGATGAAACATTTGTTCTTCCTGATTCATAAGCATTTGTTACCCTAACAGCTGTCTAATGATTCAATCAATTGTACTTTATCCATAAGATAGGCATTGAAACTTTGAAGGACTGTACGGCATAGCCCCGGCGGCCCATGTGAATTATAATGGGAGTCTGCTCATCTACATGACACTACGGTATTCACAACGGTATTCATGGATTTCTCCCATGAAGCACACAAACTGAGAAAAAAGGGGAAAAATGAACATGCTTGCCTATTAATATGGCATTTATACAGTGTGTAAATTAAGTATGAAAACAAATGACTATTTTTAAAACCAAAATACTGTAGATATAAATATTTGGTTTGTGTTGTTAATCATAAACAAAGATTGTGAACTTTTTGACAATGAAAGAAATTTTCAACCCCCTACAACAGAGTGTATAGGGGTAACTTATTTTTTTCCAATTGCTACCTTTAAATGACCTCTCATTTTGAAGGGTTTGTCAAAAGAAATAGAATGGCTAAAAAATATTAGGAAGATATCTCATCCCTAACCAGAATGGCAGCCATTTTAAATTTTGAGACGATTATACTAAATTAATTATGAATTTACGATTTAAAAGTGGAAAAGCTAATTTTGTCCGTATTCTTGATTTTGCCCCAGCCCCCTAAATAGAGTTTTTTGGGGACAACCCCAAATTTTCAAAGCCTGTTATTGTTAGTGACCCCTTATTTTGAAGAGTGTCAAGGCAAAATTATTAATAGCGCAAACTGTAGGTCGGTATGACACCCCTTTGCCAAAATGGTAGGCATTCAAAATTGTGAATTGGTGATGTCCATCGCACATGTGAATTTAAAAATAGTTGCCATTTGGGCGAGGATGTCATTTTGCCCCCGGGTTTGCACAATTGCTTTTGTCATTAATATGGCATTTATACAGTGTGTAAATTAAGTATGAAAACAAATGACTATTTTTAAAACCAAAATACTGTAGATATAAATATTTGGTTTGTGTTGTTAATCATAAACAAAGATTGTGAACTTTTTGACAATGAAAGAAATTTTCAACCCCCTACAACAGAGTGTATAGGGGTAACTTATTTTTTTCCAATTGCTACCTTTAAATGACCTCTCATTTTGAAGGGTTTGTCAAAAGAAATAGAATGGCTAAAAAATATTAGGAAGATATCTCATCCCTAACCAGAATGGCAGCCATTTTAAATTTTGAGACGATTATACTAAATTAATTATGAATTTACGATTTAAAAGTGGAAAAGCTAATTTTGTCCGTATTCTTGATTTTGCCCCAGCCCCCTAAATAGAGTTTTTTGGGGACAACCCCAAATTTTCAAAGCCTGTTATTGTTAGTGACCCCTTATTTTGAAGAGTGTCAAGGCAAAATTATTAATAGCGCAAACTGTAGGTCGGTATGACACCCCTTTGCCAAAATGGTAGGCATTCAAAATTGTGAATTGGTGATGTCCATCGCACATGTGAATTTAAAAATAGTTGCCATTTGGGCGAGGATGTCATTTTGCCCCCGGGTTTGCACAATTGCTTTTGTCTTGACAAACTCTTCAAAATGAAGGGTCACTCAATAGGGTTTTGCATTTGAAAATGCCTTATTTGGTGGGGGCTAGTACAAAATCAAGAATATTGAAAAAAAACTTTCCACTTGATAATGGTATCTATGATTTGGCTTACCCACTGTAACCCTCTAAAATATAAATTGGGGAATTCATGCTTTACTTCAATACCCGTCTCAAAATTTAAAATGGCTGCCATTCTGGTTAGGGATGAGATATCTTCCTTTTTTAAGCCATTGTATTTCTTTTGGCAAACCCTTCAAAATTAGGCGTCATTTAGGGGTTGCTATTTAAAAAAAATAATTACCCCCCGCCCCCCACTCTGGTGTAGGGGGTTGATAAATGTTTTCAATGTCAAAAAGTCTGTAATCTTTGTCAATGATTCATGCCACAAACCATATATTTCTAAATAAGGATTTACCTTGTCGTCAATAAGCTCCAATGGTGTAACTTGCTGTTACGGCCGTTTCGGCATTACAATGCCATCCTCAGACACACACAAGTTCAGCTGCAGTAGCCTCGTCATACGTTAAAAAATAAATAAAACACATAACACACGAACAAACAATTGACATTTATAAACGCGCACAGGCCTGTCGCACACACGTTGCGCGGTAGCGGTCGTCATTGCCGCGAGAAGCCGACTGGGGCAACTGACGACAAGGTAAATCCTTATTTAGTTATATTATGGCTCCGGGGCTATACAACATGGATTTTAATTCATATATTTCTATCTATTTTGGTTTTAAAAATACTGATTTGTTTATATACTTTAATTTAAACATTGTAGATTATTTCAGTTCGCTATGATTATTTGGCTTTTTTTTCTTTTTTTTTTTGTTGAGTTTTAGCAACCGGCGACAGGTCAGCTTGTTAGTTATAAAAATCTTGGACTACTGAAACATCTGTTCCTCTTACCTGTGTAACAGGTGTTTAATGATTCATTCAATGAAACTTCTACCTTAAGATTAAACTTAAAAAGCCTCAGGGCATAGTCCTGTGGGGGGGGGGGGCAATGTGAATAATTGTACAGTAGACTCCCTCCTAACCGGCCACCTCGGGACCTGGATCGGCCGGATAGTGATTTAACCGGTTAAACTGATGTACATTTAAAAAAGCCAACCTACAATTTCAAATAGCCTAAATGCAATTAATTATGGCTTGAAAAAACTTTTTATATTACTCTATATTATTTATAGTCAACATCCGACACCCATGAAATACGCGACTAAAATAAACTAATAATTCAAAGTAATTTTCCTATTTTGTCTACTGAATAGCAGGTCCAAACATTTACTTCTGGTAGCATAAAGTTTCCTGCAAAACATGGCCGGTTAAAACAATGTTGAAATAAAAATTGCCGGTTTTAAAGATGTTTTTGTGCCAGGGTAGACCAGTTAAAGTGGAGACCAGTTAAAAGGTGGCCGGTTAAATGGGAGTCTACTGTAGTTGGTTTCTGCTCACTAACTTTCTAACGGTATTCCTACTATGTATACAAGCTGAGAAAATGGAAGGAAAATACTCATTAGTATATAGATATGATTGAAAAATATTTTTAGGCCATCCTTTTTAGCAAATTTCCCTATAGGGAATATGCTATACGGTAGTAGTCATGGTAAGACCTAAGCCCGGGACCATGTTACTTTTTCATTTTGAGGTCCCCAGAAGCCAAAAACACCATTCGTTCATTTTCATATACATGTACATATCTATTTACATATATACATCTACTTATATATATATTTATTTAAACAAAACATACCTGAAAGTTGATACATAATCATCTTATCTATGCTTTTTAATCAGCTGGATTAGACAGTTTGTAATTTTCACCACAGATTGCAACACTTAAAATTTTAAATACAGACTCATTCATGTCTAACCCTTTTACCTTTCACTAGCCAAAATACAGCGAGTAAAATCAACTAAGTTCTTGGTTCTTAATATGAATATTAAAATAATTTATGCTTAGTATTACAGAACGAGTTTTGTTCCTTAAATCTTAAAATATTTCTTATTATCATTGCAAACTAATTTTAGTTCCCAATTTAGCTTTCATGACACGTTATGACAAAAAGAGGTGTATTTCATAAAACAAAATATGTAGTTAAAACCAACAAGGTTAATAGATTGTTCGATCTTAAAAATAATGCGGGTATAGACGGGACAGTACTAATGTAAAATATATGAATAAGAAGGGTCCTTGTGAGGACGCTGCTCACGAAACACTGATAATTTTCATTTAAGGATCATGCTGATTGGTTAAATGGAATTAGATGGCTAGAATAATTTTGCAGATGTTTGTCATTATTTTTTTTAAACAAATATGCTCATTTTGACATTTAGAAGGTAGAAAGAGCGATTCACTTGGCTATAAGAAGTAGTCCTAGATCAACGCTTTATTTTCCTATGTTTTTCGAGGCAAAATATTTTAACATGGGATGTGTATATTTATTTGGTTCTGTACACATTGGTAACAAATGGGGATATTTTTAGGTAAGAAGGTAAAGCTAAAGTAAAAAAAAATAAATTAAGTAGACCTAATATCCACTTAAAAATAAACATATCTGCACTGGTGCGGTGCCTAAATTACTGACAGGCGATGCGTTGTTTTAATTGGGTTGGGTATTCAAATTTTAATTAATTTTTAATTTGGATTATATATATATATATATATATATATATATATATATATATATATATATATTTGGATTAAAAGTGGTACATGTCGTTTAAGGGTAGGACAAGATATGCAGAGGTGGGGTACAGGGGTACATTGGATTTAGTACAGCAATTGTCACAAGGTTTTAATATTCTTGACAAGTCTTGAGTTTTCTTCAATCGTCTATGAGTAATGGTAAGGTGTACTTTTAGAAATATAAAGTTAGTCACGAATATTAATGTTTAGTAAATCTGCAACAAAAACATAAAAGACAAAGACATAACTTCTAAGTTCTACATCAAATGGGAAATGAATATAACAACATTTTGACAAATTTACCAAGAAGCTATGAAGCATAAAATACATTATGATACCTATATACGTTGGAATGAACCAAATGAAGGTGACATTGAATTTGTGAAAGGAGTTTTATATTTCTGTTAATGAACTGCAAATACACCCCGTGCGAAGAACGTGTACACAGCTAGTTATTTATAAAATTGATAAAAATTATATGTCAAATATAGCAAGTTGATAACTCAGTTATAAAACGGGAATGGTTGTACTGTATCAAAGTGATAAAATGGCCTTAGGAGACGCATGTGTTCATGTGACGAAACCAGTCACATCATTAATCAGTAACGGGTGAGGATTGAGGTCTTGGATAGAGAAACTGGGTTTGGCAGACCGGGCATAAAATGGCAGCAATGAAAGAAAAGCTTGTATCAAAATGATCAAGCGCCAACTCCCCGAGGGTTAAATTAGCAAAAAGAAAAGCTTTTAAGGATCATATTGAGGGTGCCAACAACCTATGCAAGGCTGCCTGGGAAGTCATTGCATATGAAAACTCGCCAATGCAATCTAAATCTGTGGATTTGAATGCTGACAATATTAACAGGTATTTTATCGATTCAATAAAGCAGCTAAAGGATACTGCTGTACCCTCAAATAAATCAGCATTTGCTTTTTTTAGTACAGTGGAAACTTGATAAACCGAATCCCAATCCCAAGGGGAATTGGGAAATTTCGAATATCCAGTGCTTCGAGTAATGTAGAGGTTGAATTCAGTACAGGCAATAAACCCTAGAAGAATTGATTGCCTTCTAAAATACGGTATTTTGTACATTGTAAGTTGTACAGTATAATAATGCAAGTACAGATAACAATGCAATTATAAAATTTAATACTATAAAATGGAAGAAGTACTGTAGTTAGTTTCAATTTCAGACTGCTTCTTTGTTGAACCTACTCTACTGCTCAGAGCCAGTTTCAAGGTTATAGAAAATGGAATGAAGTAAACAAACAAAATGACTCATCGGATCGGCAGAATTGAGCCTTCCCAGTTTTTTGCCCCTCGGCTACTTATTCCTCTCTATAATTAGAACGGGCTCCCTTCCTCTTTATCACTATGTGGATTTTACTTTTACTCTACAATGAATGATGGGCAATTCGGTTTAGTATCTCACTAAACACTCCAAAACAACGTCATACGCGTACACACACTTCCCAATTGGATTGCAACAGGAGCGGAAGTTGGACAGAATAAAGGATTTTAATTTCCTGTCGAAACACGACGCGGTAAAATACAGTATCGGTGTTTTTAATCATAACAAATTTCATACAACTTCAATTAATGAGGGGTTTCTTACCAATATTTCGACTTGTAGAGGTGCGGCAGTTGCACGACTTCGAATTATAGAGGTTTTGGTGGCTAAAACTTTGATTTATAGAGGGCACCTTTACGACAGAAAATACCATCAAACTTTGATTTATCAAGGTGTTTGTCGTAAAATATTGAAATTGTAGTGCTAAATTAAAATTTCAAAAAATAGGGAAATTCAAGGGGAATAAAAAAAATTCGATTTATCGAGTTTCCAGTGTAATTCAATCTATAATTTAATCTTTAATTGGAAAGAAATAACATCTAAATTTATTGAATATATACTTACCAAACTCTCAAACTCTAAAGAAATAGACTTTTACTGCAAATCTAATGTATATTCTCCCGTATGTAACGATGTGTAATATATATACTCATGGGGGTATAGAAATCGAATTATTTTCTATAGCAGAAAATACATTTAACTAGCTACCTTTAATACCTTTATTGAAATGGCTACCTAACTCAATAGGTAGTTTAAAGCCAAGTATGAATGAGGGATGAGTGTAGGATGATTGTGGCGCGATCTTGTAGTCTTGTTACTGACTAAGGCCGACATTCTCCTTAGTCAGGACTGTTAATTCATAGCCCAACAGCCAATGGTATCTAGGGACCTACAGTTTAACGTGGGATCCGAACCACAATTTCAACCTCCCATATACGAATTGGTCTAATTATGAGGATGGTACTTATGGATGAACTAGTATTCACTAGTGCGGACGTTAATCCCCACCAGGAAATATCGCATCCACAAGCCATCGCTCATAACTATCCACAATTCGTGACCTCCAAGTAGCTGGATTACAGGACGTCGCCACCGTCCCAGTCCCGTAGCTTTTGGCATTCTCTGCATCAATAAATCGTTGGAATTAGGTTATTCTTCTGATCTAAAAAAAAAAAAAACTAACATAAAAAATACCCTATTTAAAAAATGTAGTAAACTCTTCCCTCAAAATTATCAACCAAAACAGGTTCTAATTAAAAAAAAAAAAATTTGAATCTAATTTTTAAGCAGTTGAGTCAATACAGTACACTCATCGGAACTAATGTGGCGGAGGGCCGGTTCGGATGTCAAAAAATTCCGATGAAGCCGGAGTCCGTCGTGAGTCATCATTTCCACCCGTACGGTGACCTATCGTGATTGTATTCACTCTTGTTTTTAAGATAACACAAGAGATTTTATGAAAATAAGGCACTCAAACTTTGAACATGGTAACAATGAACCTATACTAATAAAAACAACGCAGGAAATAAAGATCCAAAATCTTTATTCTCATATTCCTTATTCCACTCATATTCCAGCTGTCAACTGACTTCCACGTAACACAGGTGCAGTCGCGACGCAAGACAGACTAAATGATAGTTTGGGGAGCGCTCGAAGCGGATGTTCACTTCCTGCCCCCTTTCTCTCTCTATTTTTGTGCGAATACTCCACGGCCTCGTAAATCACATCGATGGGTACAGATTATGGAAAATGCCTGATGACGTTTGATGTAGAATGCGATACTTCACTGTTGTGCGGATAGAATGAATACAAATTGAAGGCGCTAAAACGGAAAAATTATTTATTTTGTAAGAAAAAAAAATTAATAATATCCAGAATTTCAGTTCTGATGAAGCTGAGTTCCGATGTCGCCGAGTCCGATGAACAACAGTGTACTGTACTTTGAAAGTTATAGCTGATTAACAAATTCTCAATTGGGATTCCGTGAAGGGAAGTCAACAGTTTAAGCTGCTTTTTGACATTAAATATCTGGATACTCTCAAAAAAAGAAAAAAAGAAACGGCTTCTCCTACAATAATTGACGTTACAAAGACCTTTGATTTTGTCCCCTTTCATCCCCTACTTGAGAAGCTTGAGTTTTATGGGATTAAGAATTCCTAATTAAAAACCATCCAATCGTATTAAGGGTTTTGTTTATTTCCCATAAGAATAACAGTGGGAAACCTATTTCTGGATTTTCTCTGTAACCTGTTAAGCCAAGTTAAAAATTTAAAATACTAAATTTTTTATTTTTTCAACCTCTTTTAAATGGTTTAAATTAAAAATTATGAATTTTGAAAATTGAGATCCAAAAATACCAAAAACCCATTTTCTGGCCCTTTTGAAACCCTATAAAACCGTGTTCCCATAATCCGATTATGCCGGTTGGCGAACTCCTGAAAATAGACCTGGTCCTACATCTTCATACCAAATTTCATCACAATCGGAAGTCCCTTTCAAAAATTATCAGTACCAGAGGATTTTCATTGCATTCATGAAATTCAGCCTAACCTAACCTAATGAATAAGCCTATAACCTTTTGTAAAACATGGCAATGAAAAATCGCTTTGGGCCGGTAGCCCATTGTTGTGCAATGTTAACCATACGGCTTTTAATGCAAAACATGGTATTTTATTCCCCTGTTTCGGGTGCCATTTTTCAACCGATTTTCTTTAAACTTGGTAAGTGTTTAGTTAAATAGTTACATTAGGCCCCTCATACCTCAAAATTTCTGAAATTTAACACTAAGGAAAATCGATTTACTTTGCGACTTCAGAGAAAGTAATTGTAATAACACGGGCAAAAGAAGTGAAAATACTTTTTATTAGATAAACAAAGAAAACATTGCCAAACGTCAACACAAGACAAAACCAAAACAAATCAGGTTTCTGTTTACAGTCAAAAACAATATTAAACATATGGTAGGTAAATAATGCAAATAGAAAAAGCAACTAAGTAATAGATTTATGATGACATGACATCTTCTCCCCCACCGGAAAGTCTATTTCGCAGGTGATCAGCATGCATTTTTCGTTCCAAGCCATTAACGTTGACAATATATGAGTATAGGCCGGTCTTCTTGATTACTCTTCCTTCTTCATAGCCTTTCCATTTTTGTTGAGAGCCCATACCTTCTCCCCCACCTGGAAGTGTCTTTCGCGGCACCCTTTATCATGGTATTTCTTCTGGTTCAACAGTGCCAGCTCCTGTTTGTGTCCCGGATCAGGTTGGAGTAGAGTCAATTTGGTCCTGATGTGGCGACCAAGAAGAACTTCGTCAGGACGACGTCCGGTCGTCGTGTTTGGGGTTGTTCTCAGCGACAATAAGAACTTATCCAGCCGTTGATCTAGGAGTCCGTCTGATTTTGAAGCCGAAAACCTCTCCTTGAAAGTCCTGACCATTCTTTCCGCGAGCCCATTGCTTTTCGGGTGGTAGGGACTTGTCCTTATGTGTTGGATACCTTGACTATGGCAATATTTTTGAAAATCCAGCGATGTGAATTGTGGCCCATTGTCTGAGACAATGAACTTTGGTAGGCCGAATCTTGAAAAAATTCGCTGTAAAAGAGAGATAGTCTTATTAGAGGTTATAGTCTTGAGGTGCTCTATTTCAATCCATTTGCTGGTGGCATCGACTAGGACGAACCAGTAGCATCCTTGATACGGTCCAGCAAAGTCCACATGCACTCTTGACCATGGCTCAGCTGGTATTGTCCACGAGTAAAGGGGCATTTCTGGGTGATTCGGACGCCCTTGCTGGCAAGGCTTACAGATGTTCACAAAATCCTCTATCTGTCGGTCTATGTTGGGCCACCAGACGTGGAACCTAGCTAGTGACTGCATGGCGCTTATACCCGGGTGGCCTTCATGTAGAATGTCCAGAATCGCTGTTCTCAATGTGGTAGGAACCACAATTCTACCTTTCCAAGTGACTATGTCTTCTTCGCATGCCAGTTCCTCTCTTTTTTCATAATATGGACGAAGCTCTGGTGGTACTTGGGATTTGTCAGGCCAGTGTGGTTGAGATAAATACTTTTTTATCAATCTTGTGCAAGGGTCGGTTGCAGTTTCCTTGATGAGCCTCTTTTTAGAAACTTGCAGGTCCTCTAGCCTGAGGTGTAATATTCTAGATCCATAGCCACTGTCTTGTTTCATTGGTTCGCCTACAGGGAGTCTAGATAAAATATCCGCTGGCCCGTTATCCTTGCCTTGTTGGTACTCGATATTATAATCGTAGGCCCCGAGGAGTATGCCCCATCTGGTTAAGCGGCTGTTGGCAACTTTTGGAATTTCCTTGGGTCGATCTAATACTTGCTCCAGTAGGGCCAGGTGCTCCTCTGCACTCTCCCCACCAACAATGATATCGTCCAGCAACCATGCAACCTTAGGAATTCCTTGAAGTATGCTGCCCATTGTCCTTTGAAAAATAGGAGGTGCTGTCTTAACGCCAAATGGCAACCTCTTGTAGCGGAAATAACCGATGTGAGTCACAATTGTGAGGTAGTTTTGAGAATCCCTAGCTACCGGCATTTGGAGGTATGCATCCTTTAAGTCCAAAACTGTAAACAATTTTCCACCGTTTAATTGAGCTAATATGTCTTCAAAAGTTGGCAGTGGGTAATTATCATCCGAAATAAATGGATTATTCGTCACTTTAAAGTCGGCACATATTTTTATATTCCCGTTAGGCTTGACCGTTACGACAATAGGCGATGCCCAAGACACGGGGTTTACCGCTGGGTCCACAGCTTCCAGAACCCCTTCCTTAACTAACCTTTGCAGTTCTGCCTCTACAGGTGCCTTCAGGGCAAATGGAACCGGCCTAGATTTAAACTTTTTGGCCACCGCATTATCTGTTAGTTTAATAGTTGCTTCATGACCAGTCAAAGGACCCCTGCCTTCAGAAAATACAGCTTCAAAGCGATCTATAAGACTTGACCCCTTTACAGAAACAGGCTGGTCAGCAGTAATGGTACAAATACGTGCACCCGAAGGTAGGGGACAATCAAATGATAAAGCCCAATTAAGGCCAAAGAGAGGCACGTCCTCTGTTGCCGTGACGATAACTGGGAGCTCTAGCCTCTTATTGAAAGCTTTAACTTGTACCATAGCTTCACCTAGGGTTGGCACTGTAACTCCCAAGTAGGCCACGAGGTTGTGTATTGGTCTGAGTTTAGGAGTGCCTATTTTCTCCCACAAAGATTGACTAATGACAGAATCACTTGCTCCGGAGTCGTACAACATTTCGACCCGATGTCTGCCGAGGTGTACTCCCAGACGTATGATCTTTTTCCCAGACGTATGTATCGTATAAACCCGATCATGTGAGGAAACGGAAACCGAGTCTCCAGAGCTACTACTATTAGCTGACTGAAGGCGATTCGTCCGCCGCCTAATACCCTTGATTACAGCTGCACCCGTTTTTAAACATGCTCGGGATAAGTGGTTTGAACCCTTACATCTATGACAAGTTTTACCATCCGCTGGACAGAACTCCTGGGCTCGATGTCGAGAATTGGCACACCTAAAACAATGCTCTCGGGCCAAAACAGTAGATGACTTTATAGGTTGTGAGCTGTTACCTTTGATAGCTAAAGCTTGCCGAGAGGTGTCTTCGCCACGATTGTCTGATGAAGCCTCATTAAGTCTCTTCTGCTCCATGTCAGCTAGTTCCGCCTGAAGTGCTGTCTTCTCCACTGCCTTGAAGTCTGAAGTCACCGACGGGTGATCCTTCAGCAGTTGTCGCTGCCAAGCCACATTGTTGATACCTATGATCAGTTGATCCCTCAGTCGTTCTTCAAGAGAAGCCCCGAAATCACACCGTGCGGCAATACTCTGTAATGCATTGACGTATTGGTAGACAGACTCGCCCCCATATCGATGACGTTGAGTAAACTTAACTCTTTCGCTTAGTGGGCAATAGCTTTTCCCGAAAAATTTGTTTAGCACGTCTATGATTTCCCCGAACCCGACTGTCTCTACCGCTCGGAGCCGAAAATGATCAACTAGGATTTTAAAGGATGGTTTGCCCACTCTTACAAGCAAAAGATCGCGCTTTTCTTTGTCCTCAGTAATTCGGTGGAGCTTCAGTTGTATTTGAAATCGTTATATAAAATATTCCCAGTCCTCATTCTCTGGCTGAAAAGATTCAAACTTGAATGAATGTAAAGCTGGTGCTCTGACTTCTTCGTTAAATTCTTCTTCATAATTTTGACCCTTTTTCCCTCTTTTTTCCTTTGGCATGATCCTGTCCGCAGCGCCAATGTAATAACACGGGCAAAAGAAGTGAAAATACTTTTTATTAGATAAACAAAGAAAACATTGCCAAACGTCAACACAAGACAAAACTAAAACAAATCAGGTTTCTGTTTACAGTCAAAAACAATATTAAACATATGGTAGGTAAATAATGCAAATAGAAAAAGCAACTAAGTAATAGATTTATGATGACATGACAGTAATATTTGTTAAATTTTAAAATTTTGAGGTATGAGGGGCCTAATATAACTATTCAACTGAACACTTACCAAGTTTAAAGAAAATCGATTGAAAACCGGTGTCTGAACCAGGGAAATAAAATACCATGTTTTGCATTAAAAGCCGTATGGTTAACATTGCCGACTGCGCAACAATGGGCTACTGACCCAATGGTGAAGATGACTCTTAATATTGAATGTTATTATTCCCTATGAGCGTTCAATGTTGCACTCCTGGAGCGTTACGCATATTTTACGGTTTGTATACTTCTAATAAAAATTTGTAAAAAATATATACTATGACCTTGTACTAAATGTATATATTATATGAAATGAGATAAAATGGACTATTTAAAAATGCAAAAAAATTCTACCCTTTCTTTTTTATCAAAATTAAAGGTTATAAATAAAAAAAGTACAAGGAAAATATTTTATGTAAATTTGCTCTCCCCTAAAATAATTTTAGATAAACATTATCAAAATTCCAAGATATACATTTTGTTTAGAATTTTATGGAGAACAAGAAAATATATAATTAATATAGGCAAGAAGCATATGAAAAAGATTTATGAGGAATGAAATAAAATATGTCCTACGGTACCATTGAATACAGAGTCTTATAAGAAGAACAGGCCTTATGGCTTTAATTCTGCCAAGCGCGATAATTGGGCATCTCACCACCAGGCTGCGTGCGCTGTACTCCTGTGGTATTCCATTATGTGAACTCCCCCCCTTCAACCTAGCATCTACGGCGAAATCAGCGTTATAGTAAGGATAGCGCGAGCCGCCGTTTACACGCCCCTGGACATAACCAAACTGGTTGAAATTCTATAAAACGTATATAATCGGTTTCTGTATAAAATGCAGAATCTAACAATATGAATATCTTTTAATTTGTAAAATATATGTAATTTACTAGTTAGAAACTTTTTTTAAAGGTTTATTTAGTCTGACATTAAAAAGTTACTAAGCGAGGAATTTTTTTATTTTTGGGACAGAAACAAACTTTCAGCGGGAAAGTTGTTGACATTTAGATGAATTTTATCTTGCAATTGAGTAATTTACGATTAAATGTTTTGGTCGTTGGCAATTGAATTAATAGTGCCTTGATTCACTTTGAGTCTTGCGCTCTCTTACTTCATCGTTCGGTCTATGATTTCATAAGAATGACATGTTGTATTGACTATCTAGTTTTTACTTAATATTTGTTAAGACATAGTGGTGCAAATCTTATAATATTTACATTCTATTTAATGAAACATAACCATTTTTTCGTCCAGCAATGCTGAAGTATTCTATGGTGCTTGTTTTTGTAAACAAGATATGTTATTTTAAATCATGATTAAATAAATAATGTAATTCTAAATATTTTAAAATTGAACATTGATTTCTTAACCTATATACTGTAAACACTATTTGGTTTGCTGCTACGGGAGTGTTTAAGTACTATATAGTTTATCTCTGCCTTTTGAACGGAGGCTTCATACTAAAATTAACTAGGTACTGTAATAGGTAGGTAACTGGGAAAAACATGACGGATCATAGCATCTTTGGGTATAATGTATACATTATTACCCAAAGTTTATTTTCTCCAAAGTGAATAAGTGTAGAATTATCACACATTAACCATTAAAACAAAATTACAAAAATTTCAACTAAAAATAAATGATATAATGATTAGGAGATGATTTTTTGTTTTGTTAATCCAGCGACCCTGGAATATAGTGTTTATTGTGTTGGAATATACTTGACTAATAGAAAATGTTAATGTTTCTTAAAAATGCAGAATTGTATGATATTAAATTGCACATAGGCTAATGTATAAAATTTTACAACTATGTACGGCTCATTGGAATATTAGTTAATAAATTAAATAACAAATACGGTGTTAGCTCCTAGGCAAGACAAAACTTTCTGATAAATAAGATACGAGAGTGTTATGTTTTATGAATTACCGACCGACCTGGAAAGAATATCTACCTTTTATTAAAACAAAATTTCTAACATGAACGAGATTTCTTAGGTTAAAATATAAATACCTTCCGTCAACAGTTCCAAATTAATCCATGTTCTAACATGTTTCGGCTTATCGCCATCTTCAGACTAGTGCAGGAGATGTATCCACAATTAAGCTTCGTCAGTTATTAAAAAACAACACAAAACACATACAGTTTACCGACACGGACACATTTTACGAATAAATTTACACGATAGGCCTATCACTTTTTGCGGCGACATTCCGCGGTCACAGGCAGGAACGGACTGTCGGACAGCTCAAGTCGATGTTATCTTTTCCTGGCGTTATCAGCGCACAGCTGATTGAAGTGTCTTCCTCCTGGGAGAAGGGCAATGTGCCACCACACGTGCTCGCGAATGATGTGTGCCTTGTGCCGCTATTGTCCTACTGTCGTCTACCGTTCTCACGAAAAAGTTCTGTATTCATTTTACTGCAGGTATCTGTTCTGAGGAATGTGTATTTTTTAATGAAATATCCAAATATGCAGTATCAAAAACTACCATCTCTTGCCCCTTCCAATAAAACTCCTTTTATAGCTAATACTAGGTTATAAGAAATAAGTGGCCGAGTGCATTGAAATGAAATTGTTATCAACTGAAAATTAATTTTATAACGTGTACGATGGTGAACCTATAATAGCCTATACGTACGGGCGAAGGATATTTCCCTATGATATTGTGCAATAAAAACCATTGTGTAATCGTTGATATGCAAAAATAACTTTGTATCGGTTTATATGGTTTACAAAGACAAGAAATATCGGAATTAAATTTGACAACCAAAACCCCTGCGTACGAAGTAAACACAGGAGGTAGGACGAGCGAAAGTCTACGCCCGCGACCGCGAGCAACTATGTGACATTGGTTCGCCAGACCATTAACAGGAAAAGGGTGGCACGGAAAACTCAGCGCAGCCGTGTGTAGTGAATAAATTATTGACTTTTATTTTTAACTTTAAGTAGGCGTTCTTGAATAATTTTATACTTAATGAAAGTAGCCAAAAAATTATTTGCTAAACATTTTTTTTTTTAAGATTGAAACTCCAATTTTTAAATTTTTTATTTCCTCAAATTTTGCCGCCCCTTAAAATTTGCCGCCCTAGGCGCGCGCCTAGTCCGCCTATTCGGAAATATATCCCTGCCTTGGAGTCAATCAATCAATCAATCAAAATAACTTTATTCATTTTAAGCACAAAACATGTACAGAATGGTGTCATAAATCTAATAATAAAATAGTTAAAACTTAGGTACAGTCTCTTTTGTTAAACTATTATACATAATATAGATTACTTCTAAAATTCATCTAGATCATAAAGAGGTTTGTTTATCAAGAATAACTTAACCTCTTTTTTGAACAACCTGTAGTCACCTATTTCTCTAATATGTTCAGGCAAATTATTTAAAAACTGTATTCCTTTATATGAGGGTTTTTTTGTGTAGATACTTAAGTTATGCCTATTGTATGCCAGTTGGTTACCATTCCTTGTTTTATAATTGTGGTAAGAATTTAAAGTTGGAAGTTGATTTAAATTTGACTTTATATGCATTACTAATTGATTGATAAATAAACTGTAAACTGTCATAATTTCTGCTTTAGGGAATTTTTCTTTAACAGATTCTCTAAATTCCAGTTTAAACATTATTCTAAGTGCTTTCTTTTGCATCACAAGAATACGATTTAGATTTGCGTTCGATGTGCATCCGTAAAGACATAACCCGAAAGCAATGTGCGATTCAATGAGAGCATGATATATTATCTTTAAGGTTTCAAAGCTACTACAATTTAGACATTTGCCGCAACGCATAGAGCCCCAGCGAGAGAGAGTGGCGCAGCGTTCTCATTACATAGGCTATTTTTCAAACCTTCTTATCGCCATTTTATTTCCGAATTCCTTTCCCTTTACACTCTCTCCCGCACACCTAAAGCATGCGCAGTGATCAATGCTAGTTTTTCATGGTCACTAATTCCGTCCAGCGCTAGCGCTATGCGACGTACATGCACTCTTACTCAAAATCGGAGGGCGGCGTGTAGCCGGTGGTGGCGTTGTAAAAAAATATCTTTATGTTACATGATACATGTTAATCATTATCCGAGTTAATCGTGGGAAGGACAGTCACGGATAACTTAAAACCACATTAAACCATAATATAAACAAGGAAAGCAGCTGAATGTCAACTAATACCACCTTTCCCTCCCCCATCCATTTCCTCCCTGGCAAGGACAGGAAATCAGGAAATTAATATAAAGGCCACTAAAACATTTATTGACTTATGATGGTGGACAAGTTAAAAAAAACCCTGAAAAATAATACAAAAACATGATTGCATTGGGTATAGTAAGGATATACACAAAACAATTAATTATTTTTAAAATCCAACAGGTTACTGTCCAAATCTACAACCAACTAATAACAAAGCAAGAGATACACTGCTATTAGGCTTTGTGTCATTTGACTTGACAGCATTGCAAAGTGGAGAAAGAAAAGGATTAACGCACGAAAATTGCAAATTTATCAGAGAATTAATTGCTTTGTTGACATTGTGTTACGTATTGCACCACAGAGAATACTATACATTACTTCTCTGTGATTGCATGCACATCTTGAATTACGCAGACACCGAAAACAGAAGCCGTTTATTTCCAATAACAACAGGCGTCTTGGCGTCGGCCGGTATAGAGTGTTTGTTTTTCTTCCTATCGCCCCTTCTTCCTTCCCATTGTACTCGCCCCCCCCCCTCCCTCCTTCCCTTCTACACCTTGTGTGCGTCTGTGCATTGTTTCTTCCTCTCTTTCTCCTCCGTTGTACTCCTCGCCCAGTAGATGCGCAGTGTCTAGTGCGCATCGCATGGCTCGTTGTCATGGTTACGTGGTGTCCGTCCACGCGCCTTCTTACGCACTGCACATGTTTCCTGCATCAACTTCAGAATCAGAAAGCCGCGCAAGGAAATACACGACACGAATGAATGCGTGGGCCAACAGTATCATTGATTGACCGCTATTTTGCACTGGACTGCGTCTTCACTTTGTTAGTGGCCCTCTTATTCAAACTACAAATATTTCATTATTAGTCAAATAAGAGTACGATTTAGTTCGTGTTTACTGAAGAGAGGTGCATTTACTAAATTTTAGTTTTTTGTCATATGCACACTCTGTAAATGTCTATAATAATGAATAAAACTAAAATGATCAACAATTTTGAGAACATCCTCACGTTATCCAAATTGAATCTTTTCTGTATTTGATTAGCGCAGGAGCCTTGAATTTTGACTGTTTTTGCCGGGAGGACCGGGAAAGATGCTTGAATTTTTCTGAGGCCATTTGCTGGCAAAACTGGGTAGCATTCATGGCTGTGTTTCTGTCATTCCCTATAAAGTTGCGTCATGTGTCTAAATGTCGAAAAATCGTTGCAAACGCACGAAGGTCAAAAAGCTGGCCGAAAAATCGACACTTGGTGTTTGGAGGGACAAATAATTTTTGATTTAACTATTTTTATTGCTTTATTTAGAAAATTCAACAATTTTAACTTAAACCATTTAAAAGAATTAAAAAAAACAAACAATCTAGTATTTTGAATTTTTTACCTAGCTTAAATAGTTATGGAGAAAATCCAAAAAGTATGTTTTCCATGTTATTCTTATGGGAAATCAACAAAACCTCCTATCTTGCTTATTTATTGACATATTTTGATAATATTTGGTATGTATATTCATTAGGAAGCGTTTAACTTATATTTGCTTAGAAAACCCATATGGCGGCAAACCTACGTACTCACCCCTACATGGTTTATAGGGAAAATAAAAAGAACACCATAATCTGATAAAATTTGGTATGTAAAATCACTAGGTAGGGATTAACTTATATTTACCAACAAAACCCATATGGCGGCAAACCTACTTACTCTCATTCCCATGGATTTTATGGGGAAATAGAAAATATACCAAAATTCCATTGGAAATTCGCTGAGTACGCAGGTCTTCTGCGACGAGGGTATTCCCTATAGGGAAATTCGCCAAAAAAAGATTGTTGATAAGTGATCAATGGATAGAATTACACCTTTTTTATTTAACCATGATGCATAACATAATCTCATAAATATACCAGTTTTAAAGTAGTGTTAAGAGTTTACCTTACAACTTACCATTTAAAGAAAAATTATAGTGGCTGAAAACAGCCAATTTTTTTCTGAACTATGTTTCCTTGTTCACTCACTGCCTTAATGGCTTTGAGGTGTAATGGAAACAAACATCAGTGTGTCTTTATCCATGAAAATGCTTTTTTATATCTAAGTATTTTCACAGAAATACACTACATTCAAGCCTTTAAAATGGAAAGTAATTTTATCCTAATAATTAAGGAGTTGGGGCAAATAAATAATGGAGGAGGGGTGTTAAATTTGGATACCCAGAATTGTAATAAATTGGATAATCTTGAAGATAAGTTGGATAGATTAAATAAATTGGAGGCCAGCAATAAGGGCGTAGCTACAATTTTATTTTTGGAGGTTTTGAAATAGGCTAACCAGCAAAGCAGCAAAACTAAGGTATTTTAAGGAGGTCATTTTGGAGAACTTCGAAAGAGTGCTTAAGTATTCAAACTTTCAAAAATCTTAAGGCTTTACGTTCATATAAATTCTAATCATACTGATCAACCAAAAGTTTCCTTTATTTGTAATTTTGTAGATGATTGTAAGTTACTTTATTATAATCTTTTAAATTGCAAAAAAAGAAAAAAATGATTAAGTTAAAGCCACTGTCAGTTTATAGTGCTCACATCATATTCTTAAATTGCCAGTTCAGTCCCCGCCAGAGGTGATTCTGGACGCAGTTGTGATTGGTTGCCATTTTTCATGATGCCATCCAACAACAATTTGAAGTAAAATAGTAACAATAAGTTTGGACTGTTCTCGATCAAAATATGAAAAAGCCTTAGGTGTTGAAAAGTACAAAAACAAATTTGCCTCTGGTCTTAAGTGTCCCTATATGAGGTATACAGTATTACGGTGATAGTGTTGTTGAGTGGCGGATTGTTTGTGTTGCAGGACTCGTCGACGTACGGAGGAGGCCGCAGCTACGCGGGCCCAGACTCGGCCCAGGGCTCAGGAGGTGGGTACTCCAAGCAGTACGATTGTCTAAAGGAATGGCCGTCCTCTTGATTGGTGACTGAACGCCAACGTTTTATCGGTTAATGATCAGTGAGATTAGGGAGTAATTAGTGGACTGTGCAAAAGTGTCTTTTTAATCGCTTAGTTTTTATTAAACCATCGACTGATTGTAAATACAGGTAATAGGAAATTTCTTAAGTAAAACAAAGTTAAATTTAAGTGTCTAGTTAAACATAAACGTTACTTGAACTTGTCCCTTCGATGTGATGTTAAAAGAAAAACTTCCCCCTCGATAGCCCTTACTATTTTATAATATGTAATGAAAAACAGTCATTAATTTTAAGAAGAGAGTTGTTTTTTTACGAAGCAATAAGTAATTTTATCTAGAATTTAGTGGACTTTGTTATATATTTACTGCAGGAATGTACAAATCTCGACTTAGGATACATTAAATTTAAATGAAACGGTAAAATAGATTACGATTAATTAAAACATATTTAAAGATAAATAGGTTAATTCAGGCGTAAGGTTTAACTTTAGGTTTAGATCTAACTATTAATTCTGACTGGACAAGAAAGTACAATTTTAGAGAATTTCCAAGTTTTTGGAAGCGACCTTTGTAATTATCCGCTCGCTCTTATATTAATATTATTATTATTATTAATTATTATATAATTATACGATTGTTTGTTTTTATTTTACTTTCTCAGAGTTTATTTTGTAACTTTTCTATAGTAGTACTTGTGGTTTTAAAGATCCACGTTTTGACGCTTTTTAAAATAAGAAAATTCCTATTAGACGTTGTATTATGTATTAACTGTGACGCAATATTATCAACCAATATTATATGGCGATGAGAACACATTCAGTTGTCTGATTGGAGCCCTGGCCCACTCCTCTGCAACATTGCAAGCACTCATCTAAGGACAAGTTGAAGTAACTCGTTTTCATTTTATTTCTGTATTATTTTCTTTTGTCGAATCAGTCTCATTAATTTTTCACTAAAGTGTTTTTTTCCAAATCAGTACTTTTGCGTTGTTTTCAGTCAAGGGGACGCTTTTTGTTGTACTTGCAGTGTTGCCATATCCTTGTCACATTGCTCGTATTCCTCACACTCCTCCTCTTAGCTTTTATCAGGTAAATTTGTTGTTTTATTTGTTGTTTTGGGGTCTACAAAAATTGGTATATGCACACCCTTACGAAAACTGTCTAACAAAACAAGGTGCGAGTATTCTTGTTTTTTGGGTCATTAATTTTATTGTCGCGTTTGAAATAGGAGAGCATTTGAAATAACATCAGCTTTGTATCATACCTGATAAGAGCTAAAATATTTCCCATACTCTATTTATCTAGATTGTACTTCATGTGAATGCTCTTAGTCTATATTGAGCATGAAAATTTGAGATGACGAGTTAAGAAAAACACAGGAGATTAACTGTTCTTGAAAAAAATCACTGAAAGAGTAGTTGATTTCAAAGTGACAACAACTGGAAATTTGATGACATTGACAGCAAAATATCTTTCAATACAGAACAAAAACAAGAAAAGAGGAAGAATTAAATTGTTTAATTCATGCTAAAGAAATTGAACTAGTTAGAAATTATGATGATACCTAAATGGTATAAGTAAATTCAAATGGCATATACAATATACTAAAGATCAACAATTCAACTTCCATAATTTATTGTGAAACTTAAAAGTAACCAGCACAAGACATGAATCGATGCTTTTTTGTGTTAATTTAAATGCCGATTGATAATGTAGCTTAAATATACCAAAGCCTTCTGTAGTCTACAAAATTTGGCAAATCATATCAAGAAAGAACCTTTTTCAACACTTGAAAATAATAACATAGTACATGTGACGATTCTGAAAAGTGTTGTATGGTACTTGGGATCGGGAATGCACAGTTTGAGAACGAAGCACCGGTCGCTCAAGTGTTGAAAGCAGTGTTGTGTGTATTCCAGGATATTACCCTACAGAACCTGCAGTTCCTGGGAAAGGTAAGCTTTTTAGCTGCTACTCTATTAAGTGATGATTTGTCAGAAATTACCAAGAATTCAATATTTTCTCACTAGAAAGAAATCATCAAATAGTTTGGGTTTTTTAAAGAGCTTAGTTGAGACAGTTAAATTTTAAAACATATCAAAACATGTTTTCTGTGGTTAATACAATCAAGTCATTAGGCATACAGAAGGAAAAAGTTTGCATTCCAATTTGAATATATAGTCAGTTATCCAATGTGTCTCTCTATTCCGACAATTCTGATCACGTCGAGATGCAAGTCGAAATTTGAAGCAAAACAAAAATTGAATTTCTCTAAATAGCCTGAATTTTAACTTACTACTGTATAAACTAAAACCAAGAACCCACTCAAATATAACCAACAATCTTTATCAAGTCTTAAAATACAAATTAAAAAACAGTAGACTCCATTTTAACTGGCCCTCCGAGGGACCAGACTGAGGCTTGATAAACCGATGAGCATCATGTCTTGGAACAAGAGTCTACGTGACCCCCCCCCCCCCCCCACTTCAAGAAACACTTAAAAAAGTTAATACATTCGGTTTATTCCTGTAATTCTATTGAAAAACAAAATTAAGGTAAATTTAAGAAGAGGCTATTTAATACACTTTTCAGAGACGACCCTGAGTTATAATTGGATTGTTCTGCATGCCCCCCCCCCCTCCCAATAAAAAACAAAATCATTAGCCGTGCAAAAAAAAAATTATATATTTTTTGTTGGTTTCAATGTCATAGACCGTATAGATTTAAAATTGTGCATATACAGGGTGATTGATGTATGTGTGCCAGCTGTTTTACATGGAAACTGTAAGAGCTATTGAAAAAAGTTAAATAGTAACCCCCCTGGAAATTTATTTTTTATTTTACTGATTGGTTTCGGAGATATGGACAGATAAAGTTTGTCCCATGTTATTCTTATGGAACTAAAAATTAACTTTAATTACCTGTAGCTCCATAACCGTTAGGTTTATCAAAAAAAATGCCAAGAATAAAAATGTCTTGAAATTTTATGGTCTATCAGAAAAACACATAAAAATATGGGGTTTCCATTTGAAATTTTACAGTTGGCCGCCATATTGGAAAAATGGCCGACTTAAAAAAAAATTCATTATCATTATAAAAAATGAGACTTAATTTCCAGGGGGGTTACTATTTAACTTTTTTCGATAGCTCTTACAGTTTCCATGTAAAACAGCTGGCACACTTATATCAATCACCCTGTATACTTTACATTTAAATTGGTTAGCCTTCAATTTCAGCCAAGGTTTTTTGGTTGATGAAATACCAGGGTGTCTCCTGATACTGGAAGTACTCGATTATACTGGAATTTCAAAAAAGATTCTGAAATAATTGAATTTTACTAAAATTTTTTCAAATGCATAAAATATAGATTTTGTCATTTGATCCATAAATTCCGATGTAAAAATGTTTCACATGTTATTATTGTTGTTCAAGTATGTTTGCAAACCAAAATCAGAAAACTTGTAGTTCTGTTCAAATAATTATCCAAGCAATTAAGAAATTAAACATTTTGTGTAAAGATTAAGCTTAAAAAATGTTAAATTTTGTAGTTGTAGTTTTTTTTTTCTTAAATTTCATTCTTGTGAGTATTTGTTTTACTTTAGTATTATTCTATTTCATTAATTTTTTGCAGTTAATTGTACTAGTACTTTTTCATTATTTTTGTACAGTATGAAAAAATACAAGTGGGCGGTAAAAAATACAAAACAAATACCGATCACGATATTTGGATCGTGATCCTGGATCACGATACGAATTGAATGTGTAAAGTCAAATATTGATGAGTGATCCATGAATCATACATCAATATTTGACTTTACACACTCAATTCGCATCATGATCCAATTGCTATCCTTATTGACCGTGTAAGATCCGGCAATGAAGTGAGTATATGACTATATACTAAGACTAAATATATTTATATAGACTCTGTTAAAACTATATATCTAATGGTGGATCTTACACACTCAATATGGATTTAAAGAATAAAAAAGGCATTAATGTTACATAAAACTCAATATTGGAAAAAAACAAATACAGTTTTATAATAAAGCAAATAAAAATAGTCTAAAATAGGCATTTATAAATTAAAAATGTTTATTATGCAAAGAAGTTTGTGAGACGGCTGACCGTGTAAGGTAGCGGAATTCTACCCCCATGAAAAAACGCTAAGTCATTTTGACGTCACGAGGGGCGGAACATTATAGCAAACCAAACACCAGCCGGATTCCTACCCCCGGAATATTACCCCCAAAGGACTAGACCCGGAAAACTATCCCCGGAATTCTACCCCCAGCAAAACTACCCCCGGAATTCTACCAACAGCAAAACTACCCCCAATGGACTACACCGGGAATCCTACACCCAGAAAAGTACTCTCACGTACACAATTTCTTAAGTATTTAACAATTGTTATTTTATGTATGTGTACCTGGTATTTAAAACACTAGTATACGTGTTGCTCGAAATCGAGCAATTTATTAATACAAAACAAATTTTACTTTTAGCTGTAAATCAATGACATCCGACCAATCCAATATTGTGAATCTCTTTAATCACCAAAACTACACGTATTTAAAGCTGATTATTAACATATGTTTTAAATGCTTTGTTCAATCCCAATGTTATTTAAATGGGAAATTTTGAGATTTCAATGTTGGATGGTGCCTTTATTTTCAGTCCGATTCACATCAGTTTTTGGCGGAAACAACTACAGACAAAGCCCTATCCAACGACACCAAAAACTTGAAAATCGGTTAAAAATTGTAGGAGGAGTTCTCAAGACAAAAAAACCCTTAGCGTATTAAATAAGTATAGATTTCTATTAAATAATAATATGTTAAGATATTAATACAAACTTGCCGTTCGCGTGATCTCGTTCACTACCCTCACTCGCCTCAGGTTCTACAAGCTTTAGTTTAATATTACGAAACTTCCCTTAAACCTTTACAGGCTTTTAGCTGTGTGTTTTTATTGACATCAAATAAAATATATACATTACTGTACCATGATGTACTTTGATATTTTTTTATAATTTTCAGTACTTGGGGGCCAAGCCTTTGCTTGGTAAACTTTTACCGTAGTATATTTGTAAGTAATATTTTTTATAGTAATATCATTTACAGACAGTGCGCTAAAAATCCCAGTGCAAAAAGGCTTTGTCTGTTCAAGACGACCTCGTTCGCTTCGCTCTTTTTAGCTTCCTTTTTCTGTGCTTTCAGACTGTTTGTAGGCCTACGGGTGCTGCATTCTTGTGTATATTTGTTAAAACACATGTTGAATTACCGCCTTTCAAACCCTAAATTAGGCATAAGGAGCTTCACTCTATTGGTCGTTTTTTTAAACTTGATCCTTCTCGAGAATATTGGGGTGAGGGAGAGATTTATACAAAAATTTAAACTCGTGACAAACATGTACGAGATTCAGATTTCCTTAAATAACGTTTTTAATAAATTATAGTGTCTTTCAGTAACTCTTATCAGCTGTTATATTTCTAAGCCAACCCTATGCCTTGTTAAAAAGTAACAGTTCTAAAGTAAACTGATTAAATAACAACTGTTACCAATAATATTGTAAAACTGATATACAACAAAAAAATATTGGAAGGAAATAAGTCTTTTGCACTGGTCTTTTTAGCGCACTGTCTGTAAATGATATTACTATAAAAAATATTACTGTTTAAGTTGACCGATCTAATGCTCAGTCCCCAGGTAGGCTACTGAAAATTACAAACCTGAAATCAAAGTATATCATGGTACAGTAATGTATATATTTTATTTGAAGTCTGTAAAAACACACAGCTAAAGGATTGAGGGAAGATTGGTAATATAAAACTAAAGAATATTATAGAACCTGACGGCAAGTGAGGGTATTGAACGAGATCACCCGAAGGGCAAGTTTGTATTAATATAAACTTAACGTATCATTATTTTATAATAGGAATTTTTTTAATACCAGAACACGTACATAAAATAGCAATTGTTAAATACTTAAGAAATTGTGTATGTGAAAGTACTTTTCCTGGAGTAGGATTCCTGGTCTAATCCATTGGGGGTAGTTTTGCTGGGGGTAGTATTCCGGGGGTAGTATTCCGCAGGTAGTTTTGCTGGGGGTAGTTTTCCACCCCTAGTAAACTTACAAAACATGGCTTAAATTGTTCATTATTGAAATAAATTATACAAATACGTAACCATCGAACGAAGTAGAGTATAATGTATTCACTTCAAAAGTTTGCGGCCAGAAAACTACCCCCAAACCTGTGACGTCAAAATGACGTAACGTTTTTTCATGGGGGTACTTTTCCTGGGGGTAGAATTCCGGCGCCCCGGAGCGTAAGCTTTCAACAAAGGTTCAAAGAACATTTGTATGCTTAAACAATAAAACTTAAATCACATTATGTTTTGGATGAAAATCGTGAATTTGGGAAAATCGAAGAATCTTCTAAATTAACCCTAGAAAGGTATCGTTTTTCAGTATGACGCTAAAGGTATCGATACGCAAATTTGACGTATTTATAGTTTTATTTTTTTTTTAGCCATATAATTACAAAATAAAATGTTTTAGGAATAAAGTTTGCTTATTTCAATTTTATTTAAAATGTCTTAGGGTTTAGTTTGCTAATATACATATATATTACTTTGATTAAAAAAAATATATATATACACATATCAAAATTTAGCGTTTCTTGACTAATTGTTGAGGATGGCAACTGATAATTTGCAAAAAAATAAACCATTGTGTTTATAGGCTAGTTTTTTTTATATTCTGTGCTATATATATATTATGTGTGTTTATATAAATATATATTCATATATACATGTTTATATATATACATATATAATATATATAAATGCATTATGAGGGATTGTTTTTTTATTCAAGGGCAAGAATAAGGCAATTAAAAGAAAATAATTAGAGGAAAAAGTTTAATTGTCATATGTTATACATATAAAATAATTTGGGAACTTGAATCATTCAATAGCATCAAAAACAAACTTAACTTCTGCTTTTAGTTAATGTTTGTATTTTTTTTGCTCTTCTTCTTTTTGTTCTTAAATAATCCTCCATTGTTCAATAAACTCAAAATTTACACAAATTACACTTTTATTTCAATATTGTTAACATATATTACAAAGCACTTGCATACCTCATAAAGGTATTGACACGTAATTTTGACGTACACGTTCCAAGAAACTGACCAGCAAGAACTCAAAGAAACGCACTACGATCTTAACCATGGCAGTCATCCTACGGCAATCGACTGCCGAGAGCACTGCTGGAAGGAGGGGAACCTCGGTGGAGGGGGTAACGAGTGGGGCAACAAAAACAACCGGTTATACGTCAATTTTGCGTACGATACCTTTCTAGGGTTAATGGATAAAGTAGGAAACATGATTTATTTGAAAATCTCCAGTTATAGAGAGGAAAGGGAAGAAACTACATAATTGATCTTTTGATCTTTAAACAGACATGTTGTGAACTGATAAACCCTCTTTTATTAACATGATACATGTTGTTTGCTATTAGAAATGAAAAACAAACGTGTCTAACACACGTTTACACTTATAATGCAAAGATTACAGATGGTAAATATATGAAAAGATGGAAAATGACTATCTATTTCGACTGGACAAACCGATCATCATTAGGCCCAATGAGAGAATCAGGCTTGATTCCCTCTTTGTGCCTGATAATGATCAGTGTGTCTGGTTGAAATTGATTGCCACATATTTTACAGACTGTAATCTTGGCAGTATAAGCATAAATATATTTTTGAGTGTTGTAAATGTTTGTTTTCATTTCTGTGAACTGATACTAAAAATTAATTTATTATAAATTTTAAAAAATGGAACAAGATTCTAATCCTTACTATGATTTAGAAAGTTCATATTCCCTTAGGCCCTGACTCAAGAACCAAAAACGCGCATTCCATCAATCCATCCAAAATTCTTCAAAGAGTTTCAAGACCCTCTGTTCTGAAGGTTCCAGAATACATTCCTTTATGTAAGACATAACCCGGACATTTGTGTAGTAGCAGTGACAATGGCAAGCTGCTGAAATCGCTTCAGCGACTCCAGAAAGAAGTGCAGCGCGACGGACAGCAAACTTCCCAAAAACAACGGTCCACAGACCCTGAAGACAATAGACATAATTCTTTATTTACACAATCATTGAGAATGGTATTCGCGTAAAAAATTATAACATGAAAGAAAAAAACTAATCAAAATACTAAAATGGAAGCTTGCAGGAAAAAAATTGACTTTTGATTACAAGTTGAAATTGTAGTCCCTTAATTTCTTCATTCTATGAATTCTTTTTCAATGTAGAAAGGGTGGTCTTTGAGCCATTTCAGGAGTTTTTTCTTGAAAGTTCTTCCAGTATCTTGTTTAAGGTGATCAGACAGGTTGTTAAAGTAGAGTGTTCCTTTGTATGTTGGTTTCTTCTCAGTGAGGCTGAGATTGGGTATCAGAAGTGAGAAATTTGAAACATTTCTTATATTGCACTGGTGACAGTCTCAAAGCTTTGATTTATTTGTTGAGATTGCAAGTAGAATTGCCTCACTACTGTACAGTGCTGGTACTGTAAGTATTTTGTGTTCTTGAAATGCTTGCATGCAGCTGTCTAGATATTTTAGCTTTGCAAGAATTCTTATTGCTCTCATCTAGTGCAAGAGGATTCTCCCCATGTCAAAGTTCGTTGTTCCACCTCATGCCAAGATGCTATATCTTACATGGGCTTTCAAAGAGTGAGAAATATGCAATTCTTGCTGAAGACATGTTGTAAAATTCAATCTCAGAAATCTTACTTTACACCTTGTTTTGTTACTGTTTTATGCCACTGGTTTAATATGTTGTATTTATATTATTGTTAAAATATTAAAAATAATGTCATAAATATCCCACCGCTCGCAGGAGCAGCAGCTCATCGGTAGAGCTCTGGCCTCACAAGCCAGTCTCTTCGGTTCGATCCTGGGTGTCAACATTACAAGTACAATGAGCGGTCACCTCTGGCTTTCCTTTGTAACTAATGCCGTACTAATAATTTTCAAACATGAAATTTAATAAAAACGGAACTAAATAAAATGAAATTTTTGTTACAGTGGAATCTTGATATCGAACCTCAATGTACGGAACTCCTCGATATAGTTCAGTTTACCCTTACTGCTTGAACCAACCTACCAACCTTTCATTTCTATTTCCATATATCGAAGGATTAGCTAGGATAACCTCATTATTGCAAACTTTTGTACCACCGATGCAAGAACTAAGAACCTCTTCATATAAAAGTTTTGACTGCAAAACCTTTATTTGGTATTGAGTGAGGGAATATTTTAATATTTTTAATTCACAACAGTTGACATAAAAATTTATATGGTATAGAACAGCAAAAAATAGGGTTTTCCAAATCAGCCCCCACAAAAAAAAATCCTATCAGTATCTGAGCTAAGTAGCCTAAATAAGACAAATGTTGAACTAAAATTAGAGGGTATGCTAATAGCTCATCTTTCTTACAGAATTTGTTACCTTGTTACAGTAGAATCCCCCTAAATCGAAAATTCGCTAAATTCAAACACGTCCTGGCAGAAAAATGCCAATTTTTCCCTTGAAATTTCCAAGAGGAAAATAAAAAAAGTGGTCTTTATTGTTAAAAAACTGTGGTTTTTTGGGTAATTTACTCTAATTTAAAGCAAAAACAAACTATAAATTAACAAGGACTTCATTTATTGAACATTGTTAATGTTGATCTGTTGTCAGCTGTTGTACACAAACACAAATTAAACTATGGGTAGTTTATTTGTACAGCCAACACTCAAGACATAATAATAAATCGGCGCCAACAGTTCTTAAAACTAACAAAATTGAACTCGCGATCCTGGCTTCTCCAAGATACTGATTGTCAAAGTCCAATTACTCATAATTGGAATAAGTAAAAGAGAGAGATGATAGGTATGGGGTGCAAGGGAGGTCTATTTTTATAGCACTGTCTTCAAGTCAGTGGTCAATGGTCCGGCCATCTGTGCACCTGTTCACAGAACAATACTGAAGAGCTGAGAAGAGCATTAGCAGATGTCTCCACGTGAATGTTTTGTTTCCTGTTTGTACATTTCAAAAACTTTATTAACACGTTGAGTGCGGAAAATCCATATATGGGGTCATAAAAAATGCGAAAAATTTTTTTTTGTTTAATCACTAGGTAATTGCTTGTATGTTGCTAAAAAGTCGTCAGAAGTTGTCTATTCATCTATTTTCTGTCAAATATCATGACGTCATTTCCGGTACGTAAACTAACGTAGTCCGCCAGTGGTGCCGGGGATCGTCACTTAAAACTCATCAAAGCGATTTTTATCATCAGAATACACGTTCTCCACCGATTAGTCTTAATTACCTGCTAAACTGCGCAAATAACACAAAAAGTAACAATATAAAACACTGTGAAGCCCAATCACTTCGTTCACGACGCGCCCCGGGGGAACCGGCAAACGATCGTCTGCGAACCGGGAAAATGGACTGCACCAATAAACGGCGAGCACTTATAACCTCTCCCGGCAGTGGCTAAAGCCCAAACTAAACAAATGAACCAATGTTACACGATTCGAGAGTGCTACGTAATATTACGCAGGCCACTGCAAGTGCCACTGCTCTCCCCACCCAACCCAAAATGGCGGACCGGAAAACGAACTACGCCGTTGTGAGCACAGGGACTGGCACAACAGGCGGTGAGCGAATCAGCCTCTTCCAGCATTCCAGCAATGGCTAAGCCCACAGTGAACCAATATGTTTCGGGTAGGAGCGCTACGTAAATTAACGTAGGCCGCCCGCGCCACTGTGGAACTACGTTAATTAACGTAGCCCGCACTCAAAGTGTTAAGTAATAAAAAAGTCAACAAAATATTCCCTAAACTATATGATTTGATTAGTTTTACGTTTAATATAAAGAATTTACGCATCTGTTTAACATAGTATCCGCTTAATTTGAAAATTCACTAAACCGAACAAGATCTGGTCCTAAGTAGTTCGGATTAGCGGGACTATACTGTATAACAAACCATCATTAAGCCCAAATGCTAGTTTGGATAGTGACTGGTGACAATATTATACCAGTCAAAAATCCCCTAGTATCCCTAGTTAAAAATGGTCTCCTTCCTTGCTACTTTGACCATCCTTCTCCTTACCTGGTCCTTTTCTCCTTTCAGATGCCAGTCCCATCCTGAATGTGAAGGCTGCTTACCTGACAGCTCTGTCCGCCGTTCCAGATACTGCATATTCCGGAGCTCCAGGACCACAGAGAGGAAACAGCTACACACCGGGTACTCCTAGCTTCCACCCCTACAGGCGCTAGACAACGTCATCACGACCATATTGACACGACAACAATTCATCTTCATGTATTTGTAGTTGTATCACACAGAATTTGTTGTGAATTATTTTGTACATTTAAATACCATTCCATAGTCAGAGTTTTTAATGTTTTTACTGTTGAGATTCGGTTTGATATATCTTTTAAATCTTACCATGACAGATGAGGAGCTCATTTTTTCAGTAGCTCGATGAAGGATAAAGTATTGTAAGGTATTTTGCCCAAAATCTATGTACATCTGAAAGGTCTGTAAAAATTGTTCAAACAGCAATTTATACATGAATGACTCAGATTTTTTATTTGAGCGAGTTTTTAAACTAATTGGACAGTTTCTTATTTTCAGTTAAGGACCAAGTACTATTCACTTTTTGTTGAGAAACTGTACCTGTTTTTATTTAGGATCATTTGTGTTTTGATAATTGATTATAATTCTATGTGAATTATTACCCAGCTTGTATTTGTCTAATAAAACATGTAAAATTTATTTGTAGAACTTATTATCCTGAATTGACTTCTTTCAATTTTTATATTTTATTTCTTCTACTAGAAAAAGTATGAAATTTCTCACCAGTTATGAAATGATTGGTGTGAAGGAGAGTGAGTTTGATAGTATGAAACCAGGAATGAGTTTTGCTTAGTCAGTGCAGGAAAGTTCCTAAAGAAACTGTTCCAAGATTTTGAAGAAATGTCATGTTTTGGAAATATTTTAGAAAAGCCCCAAATATCCTCTTCAGTAGAGAGGGTTTTTATATGTCTGGGTGCAGACAGTGTCAAGATTAATTTTCTTGTTTTTTTATTAAATTTTATTTTTATGGTACTGCTCATTGTAACAGACCTTCAAACTCATCTTAATTCAAATAGAACTTTTTCTTTTTGTTTGATTAACAAAAACTTCCTTAAAAGGATGAAATTAGATATAATTATGATAAACTAGATACAATAATAATCAGCCCATCAGAATGTGTAATCCTCACAATTATTTTTCCTTCACCTACTATCTAAAGCCGTATTTTACTCCTTAGAATAGAGAAATAAAGTACTAGTTTCTATCCCGTGTGACTTGAATACTTAATTTTTCTACCTAGGGAAAACTCAACTTTTTTTTGTACCACGGGGCTAAAGTTAGATACATAAGAATAACATTGAAAGAGAGATTATAGTAAGATGCACGAAAATAGTCCGATGAGAGTCAATACATTGTTGCCAAATTTGTTACGAAACACATTTTTATACTGTATTACACATGGTAAACATAACTATAAATGGCAACATTGCAGGGCGAGAGGGGGTGAGGGGGGACACAGCTGTTAAAATTTCCATCGGACTATTTTCGTGCATCTTACTATAATAAACGGTATCAGTTAACTGACACATACTTTCTCCCAACAATATGAAAATACCCCCGTCGCAGCAGACCTGCGTACTCAGCGAATTTCCAAACGATCTTGAGATATCGTATTTTCCCCATAAACACCATAGGAATGGGTATGTAGGTTTGCTGCCATGGGATGTTGGTAGAAAATGTTAGTTTTGTTAGGAAATGTAATAGTTACGTAAGGCAAATATCAAACTGAATAAATATTCAGCACTTTTTAATTTTCCCCATAAACCCCATGGGGGTGAGTATGTAGGTTTGCCGCCATATGGGTGTTGTGAGCAAATATCAGTAAAACCCCACCTAGTGAATGTACATACCAAATATTATCAAGTTATGGTGGTTTTTAATTTTCCCCATAAACCCCATAGGGGTGAGTACGTAGGTTTGCCGCCATGTGGGTGTTGTAAGCAATTTTTAGTTGAACCCTACCAAGTGAATGAACATATCAAATTTTATCAAGTTATTCCAATAAATAAGCGAGATAAAGGGTTTTGTTGATTTCCCATAAGATTAACATGGAAAACCTATTTTTGGCCTTTCTCCGTAACCTGTTCAGCCAAGTTAAAAATTCAAAATACTAAATTGTTTGTTTTTTTAAGCTCTTTTAAATGGTTTTAGTTAAAATTGTTGAATTTTGAAAATTATGCTCGAAAAATGCCAAAAACCCATTTTTAACCCCTTTGAAACCCCATAAAACCCCGTTCCCATTACCCGATCATGCTGGTTCGCGAACTCATGAAAATAGACCTGGTCTTATACCTTCATACCAAATTTGATCAAAATCGGAGGTCCCCTTCAAAAGTTATCGGTACCACGGACACACATATATATATAGATAGATATATAGATATATATATATATATATATACATATATATGAAAATGAACGAACAGTGTTTTTGGCTTCTGGAGACCTCAAAATGAAAAAATAACAAGGTCCCGGGCTTAGGTCTTACCATGGCTACTACCGTAATAGCGTATTCCCTATAGGGAAATTCGCTAAAAGGTGTTAAAAGCTTCAAACATTAATGTCTTGATGACTCAGTTGGATAGCTACCAGTTGAGCAGCGCTCATTTGACCCTACGCGCGTCTGTGGCTTTTAACAACGTACTGCGTTTACCACTAAACGAAAAATTAAATTTTCTCCGCAACCACTTAATGTAGAGCAATAATTTAAAATCCTGGATTATTTAGTTTTTTGAGCTTGATTTAATGGTCATGAATAAAATTTAATTCAAGGTAACAGCTATTTTGAAAATAAAAAAAATTGATTTTTGAAACACTTTTTACTCTATAAATTTTGAACGCGCATTTTCTCGGTGATGCGGTTGGTATCATTTTATTCAGCATTTTAAACTTAATAAACCACAAAATTTTTATCAAAATCGTTAGAGCCGTTTTTGAGCATATTTGAATTTTTTGTGTTTTTTGAGGGTTTTGGGGGGTAAACTACCCTTAAAAATTAAAAATTAAACAAAAATGAAAAAAAAAACGCCTGGAATCATAGTGGGTTTGGACCTACATACCAAATTTCATCGAAATCGGACCTTTGGGGCATTCTCTAGCTCTGTTTACATCCTGACACACACAGACATCACTCGGAAAACCCCTTTTTTGGAACCAGGGGGCACCAAAACGGATAAATCCACCAACTCAAATTCCAAAATTTTGACGAAAACAATACTTTCTCCATATACTATGGTATAGGGGGGAGAAAGTAAAAGGGAGCAAGCCATTTGGCCGAAAAGGCGCATGGTACCCAGTAGCCTCAAGCACACGCCCAACCAATCAGAGACGAGTAGCAATTGACCCCCTGGTCAAGACTACAGCCCAACGTTAAACACTAGTGACAAAAACACGAATCAACTCAATGCAATCTTTATTTTATCTTATCTATTGATGTTTTACTTTTACTCTTAGGGCCATTTGCACAAATAAATGATAAACCGGATTAAATATAATCTAGATTAATTAAGTTAAAATTAGCTGGAGGTGTAAGTTTAAACTATGAATGTGCAACTGACTTTTAGGTTAAACTTAGGTTTAAACTGAAGATCAGGTTTAAACTACATTGGTGCAAACGGCCCTTAGTTCTTTATCTGTTAGTAATATTTACCTAGATACCAATATTATTATAATTTCATCCTCTTATTAAGCTAATTATTGTGTGCTCCTTATGAATAGAAAGATGAAAGGTCTTGATAGCTTGATCATACAATTAAAAATATTTCTAAAGCCGAATTTACACTGAAGTTACAAACATTTAGTCTGCAATTCTTCGTCTGCAACATTTTGAAAACAAAAATTTAGTTGCAGACACCCCAAACCTGTCTGCAATGTGTAATGTTGCAGAAAAAATTGGAGATATGTTTTCATCTACGCAATAAAAATTTGCAATATTATGCTGTCGGTAGAAAGTTACATCAATCCTAAAATACGTTTGACATAGTCTATTATGGTTTCAAATAATCACAGAAAAAATGTTTTGTTGAGGGAACCAAATAAATTGGTCAAACCAACAAAACCAATGGTTTGGATCAACAAAATGGTTTTGGTTATGAAATTTGGTATTTCCAACAAAATGTTTTGTTAACCCACATAGCGCAGAATATTGATTTTACGTCAAATAAATGTTCAAAATGTCAACTTATACTGTATCAAATAAAAAATTATATACGGTATTTATTGAACACTAGTGGATTGTAGGGGCAAAGGCCCCTAAAAATCAAAATGTTTGTCTCTTGACAAATAAGTTCCTCAAATTTGTTCAAAAAAATGTTCACAAGTAAGTATCACCTCCTTGCACTATTATTGTATTTTTCTCAAGCCATAGTGTGAATTTCCACATTTGAATTTTTAAATAAAATATTTCCTAATCTTGACAAAACTTTGTGGAGGTACTAGATCAGTAATTTACCAAAATTTTCTCATCTATTAAAATACAGTAGTCTATTTTGTGGAAAAAAAGAAAAATTATTGCACTATTATACTACCGGATACGGTAAAAATAGTTTTAACCTTAAACATGTTCATAATGAGTTTGTGGCTCAAGTAAATAAAATAGTTCAAACAACATATAAGCCCATTAATACTGTACACTCCTTACCCTGGACTCCTGTGCCCATATTCCCCACACTCACCGGGACCCCATGCCTCTCTGTGTCCAAGAGTCTCCCCTGAGGAAACCTCGCCGTTTCCTGTACCCTCTATACCCCTGGGGCCCGAGTACCCCCCATGCCCAGGTACAGCCTTGGCCCCCCGAATCCCTTGCCCCAATGACATTACTTATTCTCCCGTGCCAAAATGCCAAATCTTCCCCGTGGATCACGTGCCCTCTATGTTCCTTATTCCTCCTCGTGCCCAACCACCTTCCGTGCCACCGACGTCTCTAGTACCCCTTGTGCTCCCATTGTCATGCCCTCATACCCCCGTGCCCCCATGGCCAATGCCCACCATTCCTCCCAGTACCCCCTATCACCATGGATCCACTTTGGCTCCCATGCCCCCTAACTCCCAATATCCCCCAACCACAATGCCCCCCTAACCCAAATGCCCCAGACAACCCTCGTGTCCTTATTTATGCCCAACGTTCTCCGCCTGGTACCCATGACTTTAATGTCTCCCAAGCCTCCCCCGACCCCCCATGCCCATCTGCCCATGGTCTCGTGCCGCCATCCCCGCCGTCCCTCCTCGTATCTCCGTGCCCTCCTGTGCCCCCCGCCGTGCCCCCTATTTTTCCATGTCTCCCCCGTGCCCCCATGCCCCCTATACCCTCCTCTCCACTGGCGTCCCACGTGCTTCGATTGAAGTCTATTTTGTCTGTTCGTCAATGAAGTAGAACATTGATTGATATATTGTTAGTTTTCGCTTACCTTGTTTATTTACATGAAAAGCTCCCCGTCTTTATGGATAAACGGGCGTTGATTGTTTCCCTACGACCTACATAAAGGAAAAAGCAGAGAATGGATGAAACCAAATTAAAATATTCCTCATACGGAGGTTATTCAATGTTAGTAGTTTATATATAGATTCAGTCGAAAATAAACAAACATTCAACAAAACGATTTAACTCTTCAACTCCATCTACTAAATAGCCAATATATATAACAGTAACGTAATAACTAAACGACATTAACTGAGTAAAGACAATTAACTTATTATATCAACCATGCCACGTCTAAGCCAATTTTAAATTTGGTAAATTCAGCATAAAAAATCATTCCACTCCTGTTTTCTTATTGAAATATATGGGGTCACGAAGATGTAATCTCTTGTGGATCCGTTACCTGTTCATGACTATTAGTGATCTCCTTTTTTATAGTGCATTGCCAATTTAAAAAAGTTATAACCAAGCGGTTATCTTAACTCAAAATATCTACTCAATAACCAGCTGAGTTTATATGATAAAACACTGGAACATCTGCTTAAACACACGTGTAGATATAAAAATCATCTTCCCATTAGATTAACATTGGAACTTCAAGGTCCATTAGGGCGAAGCCCAGGTAACTTTTGGGAATCCTGGTATTTTTCATTGCGTCCTTGGCCCTCAAGCTTTAAAATGAGCCATCATACGTTACCCTATCTTTCTTCTAACTCGAGATATTTCTTGGGGACCGATTCTCTTACGGAATTATATATATAGATTTACTTTGTGGCTATCACAAGTTTGCTAACAGACTGTTTCTTATTATCTGTCAATTTAATTAATCAACACGTTTAATGTTATTGTTTATTTTTGTCTTCTTAGTTTTGATTATTCTGTCTTCAATACAACTTTATTCTAATCTCTGACTTATTATTATGTTTAACTTAACTTGTAAGTGGCTATTATTTTAGTACATTGGTGACCCCATAAGCATCTTATTTTGAATCGTATATTTTTACTGCTGAAATTTTTTTTGTGGAAATAAAATAATGAGTACTCAAGAAGAATCTCTACCTGGTACATCAGACAAGACTAATATATCGCCTGTTTCATTGAAAATACCACCATTTTGGGCTAAAAACGTTTTGTTATGGTTTCACCAAATTGAATGCCAATTTTCTCTACATGGAATTTCCAAAGAAACTACGAAATACAATTATGTAATGGACTCACTAGACATTGAAGTAGCAAGTAAACTTACAGACTTTATCGCCAAACCTTTATCTTTGACTCCCTACGCTGACTTAAAGAAGAAGATATTTGCCGAATATGAGATCTCGGAACACATCAAACTGAAACAACTGACAACTGAAGTTTGCCTCGGAGATAACAAACCATCGACTCTCCTGCGTGAGATGAGGACATTGGCAGGCACTCAGGTAACTGACAATTTCTTCAAAGTGATTTTTTTGCAACGTTTACCTAACCACATTCGTACTGCATTGGCAGCATCTCAAACCGTTTCACTAGATGATTTAGCCAAGATTGGAGACCAAATAGCTGAAGTTTCAACTGCTGATACTTATGTTTGTGCTCAAGGAGCTGGTGCTTAATCACCTGACCGCATAGAACTCTTAGAAAAACAGGTAAATGATCCAGCTTAATCAATTGATGGTCTGATTAAGTTCAGCAAACGGAAGGTACCTGCAACACCAAAACGAGGGAATCTTTCAAAAGGGAAGGTGCCTAATCAAAGTGAAATGTGCTGGTATCACTACAAATTTGGCAACAATGCAAAGAAATGTATTCAACCATGTTTGTTCTCGCCAAACAGGCATTACCAACAGGAAAATCTCCTGCCCCGTCATTGAATGCGGCTAATGATGACAGGGGCTTTAAATCCTGCCGCCTTTTTGTCACCAACTTGCTTTGTGTGCGAGGTTCCTAGTGGATTCAGGTGCAGACATCCGTCCTACCTCCAGCTACCAAAGATAAACTCACCGTAAGAAATAGACAGTTATATGCAGCGAATGGCTCTGTAATTAAAACATACGGGGAACGTAATATTAAACTTGATCTGGGATTAAAAAGGAAATTTTCCTGGTCTTTCGTAATTGCTAATGTGACCCAGCTGATAATTGGGGCAGACTTTTTATCACATTTTGGTTTACTGGTTGATATTAAAAGCCAAAGTTAATAGATACTAGGACTCAAATGTCTGTTGTAGGATTTCAAAACCACTCATCCCAACAATCTGTTTTAGTTCTTGATCCAAACAAGAAATATTCCAAACTGATCTCTCAATATCCTAATTTACTTAAAGAAACCCCTGACTTCCATATCTCTCAGGACACAGTCTTTCACTCAATCCAGACAACAGGCCAACCTGTGACCTCAAGAGCTAGGCGTTAATCTTCTGAAAAACTTGCATTAGCAAAGGCCGAATTTCAAAAAATGGTTGATTTAGGTATTTGTAGGCCTTCAAAAAGCTGTTGGTCTAGTCCACTTCACATGTACCAAAAAGTGATGGTTCATGGAGACCGTGTGGAGATTACCGTGCCCTTAATGCCAAATCAGTTCCTGACAGATATCCGATTCCTTATTTGCAAGATTATAATGGCCAATTAAATGGGAAAACTATATTTTCTAAAATTGATCTTGTACGGGCAAGATCACATTCCTATAGCTCATGAAGACATACAAAAAACCGCTGTCATAACACCGTTTGGTTTATTTGAATTTCTCAAAATGCCATTTGGGTTAAGAAATGCTGCCCAAACCTTTTAACGGTACATTAACTCCCTTCTGCAAGATTTGGATTTCACATTTTGCTACTTGGATGATGTTCTGGTTGCATCTTCCTCAGGGGGTGAGCACATTACTCACTTGAAAAGGGTTTTTGTCAAGCTCAATGAACATCATATCAATATCAATACTGCAAAAAGTGTATTTGGAATGAGTGAAATTCCATTCCATGGTTATTTGGTTTCACAAATGGAATATTGTCCCTACCTGACAAGGTAGATGCTATTGTAAGCTATAAACTCCATGAAACTGTTCTTGAACTTTGCCGATTACTAGGTCTCATGAATTTTTACAGGCGATCACTTCCCAATGCTGCCGCTACTCAACAAAAACTTTTTGATTTGTGCAAAGGTACTATTAAACGCGACAGACGTAAATTGAACTGGACTCCTGAATGCAAAAAAGCTTTTCAGGATGCTAAGGATCAGCTGATAAATGCAACGCTCCTGGCGCACCCATCTCCTGATGCTCCTCTAGCTCTCATGGTCGATGCCTCTGATTTCGCTGTTGGATCTTCCCTTCATCAGATTTGTAATATGGTAATCTCGAAACACTTGGTTTTTTCTCTAAATCTCTTACTCCAACTGAAAAGAAATACAGTACATACGACAGAGAACTCCTTGCTGCTTACCTCTCTGTAAAACATTTCCGATATCTTGTTGAGGGAAGAAATTTTGTAATATATACGGATCACAAGCCTCTACCTTTTGCCTTCACAAAACCGTCTGAAGCATGTAGCCCAAGGCAGTTACGCCACTTTCATCGGTCAATTTACAACCGACCTGCGGTATCTTCCAGGGAAACAGAATATTCCAGCGGATTTTATGTCAAGACTAAATGCAATTGATTTATCTTCAACTGTTTCATTTAAAGCAATTGCTAAAATGCAATCTCAAGATATTGAGCTCAAGAATCTTAAAACGTCTAACACAACTTCACTAAAGTTTCAAAGTATGTTACTACCTGACGGGTTGTACCTTGTGATATCAGTAATGGGAGACTAAGACCGTTTATACCTCAACAGTTACGAAGACAATTATTCAATTCTATCCACAACCTTGCACATCCTGGAATCAAAGGTACACTGGATCTTATTAAAAGACAACTTGTTTGGCCCTCCATCAATAAAGATGTCAGGCTCTGGGCTAAAACATGTGTAGCTTCACAAAATTCAACAAGAATATACATCGACAAGAATATACATTCAACGAGAATAATACATCGCCCTGGAAGTTTTATGAAATAAGTATAGGATTTAAATAGTTAACCAAATGTAAAGCACAATTAGTTTAGTTGTAAATAAATAATTAATTGTAATCATGAGTGATTCTAACACTGGCGAGGCGATAGGCCTACCGCTTCAATGATGGCATCTGCCGCTTCTACAACAGGCCTAGCCTACTGCGGCTATGTAGCCTACGCCTGCCAAAAATAGTTTTTGAGTTCGGCTTTGAATTTCTTTTTAATCAAGTTAAAAATTAGCAGAGAGCATAAAAAATAAACTAAAAAACCTCGTCAAAAAGTAAAAACACTAAATCGGGCAATTTAACTTCATAACATAAACCATTCTGTATGTGTAGTTTGGGAGGGGGGGGGGGGGGTAGCGGGGCCTTGGGATTTGACCCTACCTCAAATCTGGGTCAGGTGTACCGTTCCGCCACTAAAAAAATTGCCATGACACCACTGCTAGCCTTATTCACTAACAAGACTACAAGATCACGCCACAATCATCCTACACTCATCTCTTATTCTTTTTCAGGTTAAACTACCCACTATGTGAGGTCCCTGTCTCAGAATAGTGATATAGTGTAGGCTATACTTTTGTTGTTGTTTAGATACCAATATGGCAACCAAGGAGACCTTTGTTTAAAATAACTTCAATTTTCAAATCTGTTTTTAAACAAGAGAGGATTTTTTTCTGGGGTTGAGGCTGTTAGTAAAACAGGATGTCTACCGTACTGATATCTGATTTTGGAATTCCAGTATATTTCCAGTACCTTTTTCCAAAAAATTCCAGTATCACTCGCTAACTATATTCATCTGAATATGGAGTAACAATAACAAAATTTTATACATATAAACAAATTTAATATAGATTTTTGTACTAAGAGATAGCCACTGGTCAAAATTCAAACAAATATTCACCTGATTTGGACTCTAATTTATTTAATAAATTACCCTTCTTCCGTAAGATTAACATCAAAACTTTGAAAGCCTGTAGGGCATACCCCTAGGGGCTGATGGGAACTATAATGGCATTCTGTTCATCTACAGGAAGAAAAATTCTAACAGTATGTGTGGATTTTTCTTAAGATACATAAAAGTTGAGAAAGAAGGAGGAAAATAAACATAGCTGTCTATTAATATATAGATACTTATGATTGTGATTAATACGTAATTACTTTTTCAATGATAACACTTTTTAATATTATTTTTTATTAGACCATTTAAACCTCCCTTATATAGCCCTCCATACTGCCCACTTTATTTTAATTTTTTCAATACAAATAACATAAAGTATAGTTAACTGAAAAAATTAATGAAATAGAATAATACTAACAGTAAAATAAATACTCATATCATATAAAATATAATTTAAGAAAGAAAACAAAATTTTTAATACAAAATCTAACATTTTCTAAGCCCAGTCTTTACGCAAATGTTTATACTTCTTAATTGCTGAATTATTTATTCGAACAGAACAACAAGTTTTCTGATTTTGGTTTGCAAACAAACTTGATAACCATGCTATATTTTTACATCGGAATGTACGGATCAAATGACAAAATCTATATTTATGCATTTTAAAAACAAAAATTCCCGGTTTTTAATCAAATTTAATTATTCCAGTATCTCTTTTGAAATTCCAGTATAATTCCAGTATTTCCAGTATGGAAATAAAATTCCAGTATAATTCCAGTATTTCCAAGAATTCCAGTATCAGTAGACACCCTGTAAAATTTATTTTTGTGCCTGAATACACAAAATCCTAAGTTTAAGCTAAATCTACCCCCTACATGTGCAACGGTACCTACCATAGACACTCCTCATATAATATTATGGAACGGTGTTGACATTTCAGACAATTTCTTCTATTCATATTTTAACATGTGTTGTCTGCTGTACTATCAGCTGCTGTTTTATTTAGAAATCCAATGAAAATTATTGCCCATGTTAATCTTATGGCAAAACACAAACTTTTGGGCCTTCCCGTGCCCCTCAGAGTATAAATCTACAAAATCTAAAGCCTTATTGCAAAACTACGAACTGAGATGAATCTTATGACTCTCAAACGTTGAATTTCTTCCAGAAATAGGGAGGAGTAATAGTGTTTACAAAAAACAGCTTCGCATGGCGTAGCAGTCGCGTGCAGCGTGCCGCCGCGTAGCAGATGCGCCACTTCAATGTGTAACAGGCCTAATGAGTATAACCATTGACTAAGGATACAAATAGACGAACCCAGAGCCGTCCTTAGAAAATGCGGGGCCTGGAGCAAAACATTTTTGCGAGGCCTTTTTTAACTACGGATACTGGGGGGGGACGACCCACTCTAAAAGGAACCCATTTCAGGTTGGTATGTTTCAAGTAATTTAGTTTCAGGTTTCAGGTTAAAAAAAAAAAAAAAAAAAAAAAAACAATAGGAATCTCAGAAAAATGAGCTAGAAAAATCAAAACAAAGTTTATTCTTCAAGTAATGCTTAAACAGTGCTTGTTAATGTTTAACATCGTAATTAAACAATAAATTAGTATAATTTATAACATAGTAATTAAACATTAATTAACATTAACATTATTAACATAGTAACTAAACATTAAACAATAAATTCATTAGAAAAAACGAAATGTCTTCTTTCTTGCTTTTTATTAAATCAAATACTGTAGCAAATTATAATAAACATATACATTATTGTAAATACTTATTTAATATAGACATCCCATCTCTTTTTAGATGTTCATATCTTGTTTATTATATTCTTCCATCGTTCCATTGTTAATGTAGGTTTATAATTTTCACATCACATCTGTAAAATAATAAAACACATTATAGCCTACAATAGAGGCCTGTTAAAATATGAGTTATAAGATAAAATAACTTAATAAAACAGTTAGTTCCAGCTAAACCGATGTAAAATAATACTGTAAATGCAATCGTTCATTGTTAGATAGATAAACTATATTTAAAATTGAGTTGCTGTATTATCAACTTTTACTCACCTTATGTGAACCGTACTTTACTCGCTTTCATTCCAGCGAAGTCGTCAATAATCTCATCAAGTCTCATGGGTTTCAAGTCCTCTGCCAATATGTGCCCAATCACTGTAACCTTCACCAGCCAATTGAGACCCAGTGTTGTTACCAAATAATTTACAGCAAAAACAAAATGCCTTGTCACTAGTTTTACTGTACACAAGCCACTGCCTATGCACCTCTTCTCCGTTGCTCATAATTCTTTTGTAATATTTAGCCGAAAAAGGTCTTTTCTCTGAATTTCGAGGAAAACTAAAATTAATTACTTGCAAAGGACCTTTTTGTATGATTTCATCAAATTTAGCAGTTGAAAACGAATCAGGCCAAGCACCCGGATCGTTAATGTCAAAAACAGACCCTTCAGCTTCTGTAAAAATTGAGAGGTTTTGAGGATCAGGTTCAAAGATTCAAAGATTCAAAGATTTTTATTGCCATTAAATACAATAATGTACAATAGGCATTGTCATATACTTAATGGTAGAAATACATAAATGTACATTTCATTTCAACAACAACTAAAATAATGATACTTACTGCCAGTAAGGTAAAACAGAAAAAAGAAAAGAAAGAGAGAGTAAAAAAAAAAAAAGTTGTTACCTGGTTAAAGCAGAGACGGTTAGAGCTGGTTAGTATACGGATTAGTAGGCTATGGATTTTAAGTTGGCGGTATTAAATTCGTTAATATTGTAGAAAGGGTTAAGGGAGAGCCATTTCTTCATGGAGCGGATGAATTTAGGGAGGGGCAGGTTCCTTATTACCACTGGCAGTTTGTTGAAAAAATGAATACCTGCAACACGAAAACTTAATTTAGACTTCTCTAATCTAACTCTAGGAACAAATAACATTCCGCTGGACCTAGTTTCATGAGAGTGTACATTGTCGACAGATATGAATGATGTGAGGTTTCGCTTTACGGCAGTGATACATTGTAAAATATACAAGTTATATACAGTGAGAACACCATGTTCAACGAAGAGAGGCTTACAGTGATCAAGCCAGCCTGCACCAGAGATGGCTCGGATCGCCTTCTTTTGAACTAAAAGTAACTTTTGAGTGTGTGAGGAATGACCCCAGAGAATTGTGCCATAGGCCACGTGGCACTGAAAAAATGCAAAATACGCTTGCCTTACAAAGCTGGCTGGCAGGTCACCAGTAAGCCTCCTTAACAGGTAAACTACCCTGCTCAACTTTATACACAATTGTTCAATATGAGCTTCCCAAGACAATTTGGAATCCATAGTGAAACCTAATAACTTGACAGGGTTACAAACATCAGTGTTGTTACACAGACTAAAGATGATTTCCTGAGTTTTGGTGTTGTTCAGAGATAATTTATTGTTCAAAAACCAGTTAGAGGCTCCAATGAATAGCTCTCTGGTTGCAGCTGTGGCCTCATTGATATTGGCATGGCTAGAGAACAAAGTTGTGTCGTCTGCAAATAGCAGGACACCACCATTAACATCATAATAAAGATCATTAATAGAGGTCAAGAACAGAAGGGGTCCCAAGACGGATCCCTGTGGGACACCATGTTTTACATGTACAGCATTTGAGGTTGACCCATTCCAGCTTACCACCTGAAGGCGATTTACAAGGTAGGACCTAACCATTTGGAGTGTGCCACCCTCTAGACCATACCTCTTAAGCTTCTCAAGCAGTATTGTGTGCTGAACACAATCGAATGCTCGAGATAAGTCACACAATGTAGCAGACGTAGATTGCTTACTTTCAAAAGCACCCATTATATGACTGACCAGTTCTTCCACAGCAAGTACTGTGGTCTTAGACCTGCGGAAACCAAATTGGGCAGGGACTAGAAGGTGCCACCGCTCCAGATAACCATAAAGTTGACAAAACATAACAGATTCAAATACTTTGGCTATGACAGGAATTTATATGTAACATAAAGGTTCTAAAGGAACGTTTACATCAATACTTAACCCTCCCGCAGAAATTGAAAGGTTTTGAGTATCAGATGCTGAAGGATTACCAGGCGGCAAAAAATCGCTTAATTCATTAAAACTACTTGTACTTGGAAAAGTTTTAGGCCTATCTACGGGTGTTTCAGTTTTCCTACTCACGATACTTAAGTTCTCAACAGCAGCTGATCCACCATCTTGAAGTTCAGCTCCATCTTGTTTTAAAAACTTAACTAGCGCACCCTGTTGTGATTTAACAAACTTTTCGCGTTTTTCCTTCTTCTTCTGTTTTTCATAGCCACTTAAATATTTCCTAAATTTGTCTCTTTCTCTAGACATGATTAAAATCTGTGTCATACATTAAAACATAATCAAAAAACGATTGAACAGAAAGACGCTCCTACGAGCGCGATGCAAATAACAAGAACGTTACTACGTACTGAACTGATGGGTCAGTTGTATGCAGGTTGTAACATGACTGTTGGGCGGGGGAGGTAGGGGAGGGGAGGGGAGGTCTATCGGCGTGAGTATGACTCACCGGCGCGGACGAGCGCGAGGCAAGGGTTCGGTAATTTTGCCGCCGCGCTGCTATCAAACGATGTTTTGCATTGCTTTCTTTGAGTCACTAATATCTTGTTCGTTTTTGTTTTATCTATCCAATAATTGAAAATATTGCGCGTATAATCAGACTTTATATTTTAGGCATGTTTATCTTCACTCTGCACACTATTTCAATTCAACCAAAACTTTTACTTATTGTGTTTAAGCGAGAGTAAGGCCTCGCGGCGCGGGGCCTTCCCCAGCGCGGGGCCTGGAGCGGCCGCTCCACTCGCTCCACCCTAAGGACGGCACTGGACGAACCAAGCTTATGACGAATTTGTGCCTGTTCGTGAAATTAGTTCATGTTCGTCACGCTAGAGAGAGCTGGTTTGTTTACATTTGTACTTGATCGCCGCCATATTAGAACTAACCTCATTTAGTCATTTAATAATTGAACATATTATTATTATTGTACAGCAGCATACAAGACATAAGTTATAATTTTACTTTTCACCCCCTTGAATTACTTTTGTCTTTATATAATCCCACATTACAATTTATTTACTTCAGATATATTATTGAAATGAACTTCAATCACTAATTACTCTTTTATAAGTTAATCAAGGCATAGGCTTAGCTTAGGCTTTAGATTGAGTTTTGGAGCAAACCTGTAACAGCTTAGCTTTCAGGCTAATTAATAAAATATGTTGTGGTGACTCAAGCAGTAACAAATATTTGTTGTAAATTTCTGCCTGGAAGGAAACGTTCAATAGCTGTGCTATGGCAGAGCCTGATCCAAGATGCAACAAACTTCAAGGTGAGTTGATAGTCCATTGATAGTCCTTACTTTCTATTGTGAAAGTCTTATACATTATTTTATAGCTTGTATTACCTCTTATTGAACACTAGCCTATTACTATAACACTATTTACTTTAGAATACGGTAATGTTGTGTGTAGGATAGTAGGGCCTAAACTTACGGAACTTAAGTTTCATATAGGCTACACACCGGTACATAGTACATCCTGCCTCACCTAGATTAACAACAAATTCAGCGGCTTAAGACCATTACTAAAAATTGTAGTTTTCCAGCCCATTCAATAGTGGATTAATTCTAATCCTATAGCCTAGTTGGATGATGACAATGTCCAGTGCATGATTGTAATACTTCACGACAATAAATATTGCTTACTAGTGCGGTGGTTGTCTTGGGATAAAGTAGCACACAAAGTGGTAGGCCGATTTAAACAAAAGTCATGCTGATTGGTTTTAATACGGTTATTTGATGTGGTTTGATTCCTACTTGTTTGGTGAGGTTAGGCCTCCTGGTTCGCAAATAGGATGGAAGCTGCCAAAAGCTTCAAGTAATAGGCCTAAATAAAATTTTAATTCCATTTTGGGTTTATTTACATTGCAAGGATTTTGAGCTAGTTTAACTAGGAGCTTGAGGTTAAGCTTAATATATTCTGGTTTGTTCTCAAAGAGCTTTAAATCGTGTAAGCTAGAGGGATTAATTTATGTGTCTGTAGTAGCCTATATGAATGCTGATGAATCTTGGGGTAGAGTTTCATATAGCGCCTACCTTTCTACCGAATGAAAATATCGATCGATACGATCGATATATCGCATCGGATCAATCAATGCGATTGATATATCGCATCGGATCGATCGATACTATAGATATATCGCATCGGGTCAAAATTTCTATAGGCCTACATCTAATCTTATAGGTAACTATGTTTGCACATCAAAATTCACAATTTGGTATATTGTTGCTAAAAAGTACAATAGTTATAATGTTGATCAAAATCTAAACCTAAATCTCTCAAAAAACTTATTAGTCAATGTAAGTTATAACTTATAATGGTTGATTTTTTTTTTAACATGAAAACTGAACACTAACACTACTACTGTAACTTATATCTTTTTTCATTTTCATCCCCTCACCAGTGCACCACACTGCTCACACAACATTTTCTTTGGTACGGTATGAGTTCATTATCTTGTAAAAATCACATTGCTCATTTCTATGACCCAACTATCTAGTATAAACTTTCTATTATAAATAGGTTAATAGAAGGTTCTCTGAAACTTATGAGACTAATCAAAATAACTAAACTATCCATACTGAATATGAAATCACCTAGTAAAATCTTGGTTTTGTTAGATATAAAACAAACAATAATATTTAGTAAATAAATATAAACAATTCTCAAAAAACATATGTTTAAAATAAGTTATTTCTTGCGATATTTCATCCGATGCGATATATCGATATTTCATCCGATGTGGTGTATCGATATTTTATCCGATGCGATATATCGATCGTATCGATCGATATTTTCATTCGGTAGAAAGGTAGGCGCTATATGAAACTCTACCCCTGTACGGTAGCTTTTTTAGAATAGAATAAATGTTGTTAAGCTAAATTTTGTATTTCACAGTAATTTTTTATCCCATTCAATCGAAATATCGATACATACTTTTATTCGACAGTTGTGTAGGCGCTAAGATATATGAAACTGTAGGCTACCTGAATTGATAACAATAATGATTACGAATGTACAAACGACTAGATAGGCTATGTGATGCGGTTGAATTGATTAAAGAATGAGACTGGACATGAGATCATGAAAAAATTCTATGTGACAAATTAAATACAAACAGATAATCTATGATCATTTGCGAGAAAATTTTGAAAGGCTTGGTACGGTACCGTACTGTAAAGATTGTTAATTTTGTAACGAGAAAAACAAGAATTTGAAGGATAACGTTTAGTCGAACACTTTTAGGCCTATACTATTTTATAAAACGATCCTATTTAGCCTAGCCTATATGGATTCCCCTGACTTTCTTGATTTAATGCCAATATCTCTGACTTCTGTGTAGTAGACCAAATGCATTTTATTTTGCAATTCTTGTGAAAGATAGGCCTACATATGGAAGGAATTTACATGCCGTTGTTTATTAAGTTTTTATTGCAGCCTTTTCTAATCATTTTGTCTTTTGGAAAATTATAAAATTTGTTGTCAAACGGTGTAAAACAACACTGTAAAGATATGCTCTTTCTTGATTGGGCTATATTGTCAATGTGGTAGATGAATTCAATTTGAAAAATGGCGTTACACAGTTACAAGAAGTAGGCCTACCGAGAACGCAAATTAGAAAACAGGCAGAACTAGTTTATTCCCATCCCATGTAAACCCGCCTGATAGCTTACTGGCAGTCGAGACTCGGCACCCGTCATGAGCGCTCACATTTTAATAAGAGTAGGCCTACAGTTTTTATTCGTCCGTGTTAGTTGTCTGTGTTAGTGTTATGTGTATCTTTTAAACTGTGACGTGACCATCATAACGATGTGTTGAAACCAAGTTTTTGTGTGACCAGAAGATGATGTAATTTAAAATCGAAACGCGTAGTCCAGTCTTGGAGTAAGAGGATCACTGGCTGTATCAGGTATTTTAACCTTTTAGCAATATAAGTCAACGTGATTCAGAATAAACAACACACAATGAAACTACAATAATGATTTATTGGTTCTTATATGAATTACAGCTTTACTTATTTTTTCAGCGGCAGGGAGCCTACCTTTAAAGAGACCAACAAAGGATGCTCAGAAGCAAAGAATTAGCTGAGACATATCATGAAGTTCTCTTGTGGCAAAAGGTCAGTAAAGCAAAGTTTCATTCTCTTTTCATTTCACACTAATTTTCTATACAGGAGGATTTTGGAGTTGTATTTCGTTGTAAAAAAGATTGTTTAAGTTTTATTTAGTGAATTTTCCTATAGGGAATAGGCCTATGCTATTATGGTAGAAGTCGTGGTAAGACCTAAGCCCGGCAATAATGCAGGTACTTAGTAAAAATAAAAATATAATGTAGTTCTTTGTAAGCATAATTCATAACAAATAACTGTTGGGCCTAAAGTATGTTAATCGGATTAATGGTTTGCCCTATAGGCCGTATTGTTGTACCAATGTTTAACAAACTGATTATTTTCCAAATTCGCAACCCCCATATTTTCCCCAGAATCACTTATAAACTGTATGTGAGGTGGAAAACCAGAAGGTGTCACCTCTTGTTGGCCCTGTGTTTGAAGGTTGATAATAGTTAATAATTGATAATAAAATTTTTCCGAAAAAGTTTACGGGGTGTAAATCTCCAAAATCCTTCCGGTTAAAAAAAAGAATAATCCTGAAGCCATGTTAAGCTACAGTTCTAGCTACAGGCCTAGAAATATCCGTCATTCCTAATTATTATTCTGGGGCTATACAAAATGAATTTTAATTCCTATTTTTGCAAATTTTACGAGACCCACGTGAAGAACTAGATTTTTGGGTACTTTGAAAGCAAGGGACTGTTCTTTGAGGCCCAGCATGGGTTTGGAGGGGGAAGAGAGGGGGAGGAGATTTTCTCTGTGTACGCCCTATCTCGCGAGTATGCTCAGTGCGGAGCTTATTTCCCCATGAAACTTTCTTTGTTATAGGTTATAGTATGTGTGTATAAGTATGGTTTATGTATATTTGATTTATAATTATTATCAAATACATTTTGTCTGCATTGATTTTTAATTATACTAGCTTACCCGGCATACTTCGCAGTGCCAACTTGAGAAATTTGTTGCCGTTCAGGTAAGGTCGTTCGTTGCGCTCACTCCCCATCAGGCTTAGTTCGTTTGCTACGCTCACTCGCCGCAAGTCTATAATATCGTCTGGTTTTTTATTGCCAATCTTCCCTCAATAATATAAATGAGAAGAGCTGTTTATTAAATTAATGATCGCCAAAAATTAGTAATCATATGTTATAATACAAAAATGTTGCTTCAATAAGAATAACATGATAACTTTGAGGAGATCTAGGGCGTTGCCCATTGTAAATATTAATATGACAATAGTTAGACTTTCCTATTTTAAGCCTAAAGAATGAGTATACCAAATTTCAGCACTCTCTAGTCGGGAAGTTGGAGAATTAGTGATGAGTGAGTCAGTGGGTGAGTAATTGAGGGTTTTCTCTTTTATATTTTTAGATTAATGCAAAGAAAAATTCCTCATAATCCCTCTCATGTAACACAGTGATTTTAACTATTTTATATTATAAAATTACTTACAATGTTTGGTTGAAATATTAAACCTATTAAGTTAAACAATTAATGGTTCTAATGATGAAATGTGGTTCCTGATGAAGTTAGTCAACATTTAAATACAATATTTCGTCATAAAACACGTAAAATGGATTTAATTTGTGCAATTTACTGTTGCAGAGTAAAACTCCGCATGCACTCTCTGCCGTTTTACTGGTGAAGCGGCTGCTTGAGGGTTAACAGTATTTCTTAATTTATTGTAAACTATTTTTTATATCATGATTGCCCAAGCTGAACAATTTTGTCGAAAGTTTTAATTTATCACTTCACATTTTAAGGGAACGGCTTACTGATGACGTATTGATTCTTATACCTAAGCATATAGCTACCGGTATGTCAATAGTACATTGGCCTTAGTAAAGACATAGTTAGATCCACAAACCCACCTTAAATAACCACCTTTAAATAACCAAGTCAAATTGCTATCAAGCTTTGCATTTTAGGCTTCAAATAATGTTCTTGAAAAATATTAATATGGGGAAAGAATGTTTTTTCTTTGTGTTGATACTAAATTGAATATCGTTTTCATATGAGGACCTTTTCTAAAATTTCAGTGCTAGAAAAATACCACCCAACTTTTGAAAAGTCCTGGGTTATTATCCATATATAACTTCCTGAAAGTGAAACTTTTTCCAAGCAGGTGGAGGAAAGAGCATGAGATAAAAATTTATAAATAATAAATTGTCGACAAAAAAGTGCTAGAGAGCGATATTTTGGATCTCAATCATATACAGAATCTAAGTAAATCATCGGTGTTTTAAAATAACAATCGAGACAACCGATATTCCCGATTAAGTCTGCCTTATTGACATCGGCGAGCCGATATATCGTTCCATCGCAATTTTTGGATGAAAAGCAAGTCACAATGTATCGATAATTAGTATTTTATGGGAAAACACGATAAATGATATGGTAGGCTATATAGCTCCATAGCATGAAAATGGTCAAGAACGGAACTTGTGAATTAGCCTATATTTATTTTGTGATTTTTTTCGTTGGCCTATTTATATCATACTTGTTTTTTTCCAGGATAAAAGAACAAGAAGAAGCTGATGATGTGTAAATCTTCGAATTGCAAATTTGTGTTTCAATCGGTGTTAGTGTCATATTTTCAACATTATTAAGCTGGTGTTTTTTGTTTGTATTATCTTATTCATTTTTGTAAAATTGTTTTTATTCTTACAATGAACAATTCAACCTTATATATAACCAAATATGTGGAAATATTACCTATTCAAAGTTTAAATAAAATTAAAGTGTGATGTGTTGAATATTTTTCATCTTTTCCTTAATTGCACTCGAGTAAGTTGAGGTTTTTTTAGATCACTCGTTTTTTTTTTCAGAATATTTTTGAACATTCATTTTATTGAATGATAAAGTAGAGTCCTTAAAACCTAGAATTCTTGATAACTTGGAAACAGGGTGTCTACAACCTTGAAAAAACCTTGAAAACGCCTTTAATTTGAATTGGCCTTGAAAATTCCTTGAGACTTGAAAATGCCAGTGTATCCTTGAATTTAGTTTGATTAAAAAAAACGCGTCGCAGCAGACCTGAGTACTCCGTCAATTTCCATTGGTTATTTATTTATTTTTTATATATAAAAAATTTATAATCAAAGATTTTCACAAAAAAATAAATATTTAATAGCATTATATTTTTAAGTTGATTATTTTATTGTTATTTAGAAATAAATTTTTTGCCAACAGTTATAAACTCTTTTGTTTTTATTGAATACTATTTTAGTAATGAAATTTCACCTGGCGTAAAGGAAATTTTCCTTAGAGACGGGGAAAGTAGAGAAGGCAAGTTGATGGCTGCACGTACTTGCCTGTTGCACTTATTGCAAACTAACCTTGTCTATAGAAGTACTTTTCTCCTTAATTTAGGAAAATAGACGTAATGGACAGTATACTTGCAGCCAACTTGCCTTCTCTAAGCAACAAGATTCCTTTGATCTAACTACATGAACTAAAAAGTTCATGTGAACATATATAGCACTAGCCACCATTTTCTTTATTACACCCAGTAATTTTTATTTCTGAAACTAATTGAAAATTTTTAGAATCTGACAACAAATTATTGTGATTTTTTTCTAATAAAATCACCTTAATTTTCAGGAAGTATAATTCAAAATCAATGTTTTCTGCAGTAAAATGGCAATAACTACGTTATTTGTTTTCAAATCCGTACAAATTTATATGGATAAAATTTCTTAACTGTTTGTGTCTTGTAAAATTCGATGAAATTTACAGGTTTAGAGATGTGTTCCATTGTAACTGAAATAACAAAAATTTAGATACACACAAAAAAAATAAAAAATCATACAAAATGGTTAGTAGACCAGAGACCAAATAATATTGCTTTGTAAAACTTTACCAAAATATGGTAGAACTTAAAGCAATGTTTATATTAAATTATGACATTCTTGCAATTAAAAGTTTCCATTATCCATAAATCCATTTAAGCCAGTCATAATTTTATTTTTTTTAACAAAAACAAATTGGCAAGATATAGTACTTTTTAAAAAAGAAGTTAGTAAACTGTTTAAAAAAAATAAAATTAGGTTCATAAAATTCAGGTAAAAATAAAATTCAGGTAAAAATAAAATTCAAATAAAATTCAGGTTTTTTTAATGTAAATTACTTGATTTTCTTATATCTTATATTTGAAAATGTAAAATATTTCGTGAATGTAACGTAAAACAAAGCAGACAATTTTTTAAGTGATGTGAATTTCGCAAGTAGCCTAAAAAATGTGAAAATTAAGTGAAAAGGTAAAATGTTGGTAATTTGAAAACGTGAATTTCACGTCTTTTTCACGTGAAATTAGCAACAAAAAAAAAATTGTAAAAATAATGCGAAATTCATGTGAAAATCGAGTAAAAAAGGGTGAAAATTCAGTGATAAATTTGCGATAGAGTGAAATTTTGGTGAAATTAAAATTTGAATTTCACGTTTTATTTTCACGGGTTTTTGACGCGAAATTCAGTGCAATTTTTATGTCATTTGCGAAAATAACTTGATTTCCTCCTTTTTTTAACGCGAAAATGTTCAAAATGAAGCGTTATTTTCACGTGAAAATAACGTTTTTGTGCTATCTGGGTAAGTGAAGAAGAACTTTGATATTCAAAGTTTTGTCAGGAAGAGTCAACAAACTTGCATTTGCACTATTGGTCACCCATATATATTTCCACATATATTTATAAAAAGAATAAGTTAATTGGACGTCACAAGGAAAATAAACAAGTATTCAGAAAAATAGACCCTATAATATTTAATATAACATACTGTAGTAAGAGAAAAAAGCAAACACTACACTGCTTTATGAGTGCATTAGGATAACATTTTAGAAGGATAATTTACGATTTTGAAAAAAGGTACTTAAATTAATAATACAAATTTACGGGCCACAACAATGACGCAACAATGCTGGCGCAACATGAGAGAGACAGACAAACTATCGATAAAAAGGACAAATAATAATGAAATGTCAAACAGTATGTTAATATAGGCTACTCTTGTCTGTTATGGAGAAAAGCAAAATAATAATTATTTACAGATCATTCTTTGTAATTTAGATTTTAAGACGATAAGCTATAATCATCTTATAAATATACATACAGTTTACATCAAAATTAATAAGCAAAAAATATATTCATTTACTCATAAGGACCAGAGAATACAAACATAAATAGTTAATAAAAATTTTCAATTTTAAATATCAACTAATAGTTGCAATTTTTTATGTAAAATCAAGATGGTTGTGTTTAATAGCACAATAATAATGATCAGCAACTAAGTGAATGAGAAACATAAGGCCTTTTCGCATCATGCAGACAGACACCATTATTACGTAGCCGGTCCGTTGTGGCACTCGTGCCAGTCCGCTCGCTGCGCCGCGCCGCGCCGCCGGCCGGCTCATCGGTAGCGGTGAGGTGGGGTGAGGAGAGGAGCATTGCCAAACCAAAATATATCTCGGCCGGGAAGCAGACGATGCCACGGCGCGCCGTTAGTTCCAGGGACGACCACGGAAGCAGCACTGCATTGGGAAAAAAACTCAGAGATTGGCTGAAAATCCAACAGGTTCGCTAGTCGCGCTCTCAAAAGCTTGGCTTCAACCCAGACAGCACGTAAGCTTAAACTAAGCTTGGTTTTAGAATATTTTTAGCTTATTAGACCAAGCTTAGTTTTTGGAGTTCATTCCAAACTTAAAATAAACTTGGTGTAATTAAATTGTGTTACTACACTAACCCCAAGCTTGGTCGGAGCTCATTTTAAAATTGGTTTACCAAGTTTGTTTTTAGTCCATAAACTAAGCTCACAACAAGCTCACGAAAGTGAGTTTAAAATAAGCTGCGTGATGACGTCAACATTTATTCTGGTCTGCGCATGCGCTCTGTCCCGGGTCATTGTTTTCAAACCCCCTCCAACGGTCTTCTCTCCTACACAACAGCTCGCCACTTTAACGACGACCGCCAAGCCATCTTGAAAAACACGTTTGTTGATGTGCAAGATTTTGTTCGACCTACAAATAATTCCGCGTTTGACTTTATAAGTTTGAATTATTTTTTTTTTTTTTTAGTTCTTGTTAAGGTAAGTTTCAAAAGTTTATTCATGTTAAAAGCCTCTATATTTCCAAATAAAGTAAACAAATCCGTATGAACTTGACCAACATTTGCCATTTCCATGCAATTTAAGTTCACAATTCCGAAGAGATATTGCTGAAGATTTTGATTGTAAATATTAATCTAAAATATCGTAAATAGCCAATAATGTATTGTTTGCTTTCACAACTAACAACTTGCTTGCAGGATTTTTTCAGATCGATCAGTAAGGTTATGCTATTGTTATTAATTCTGAAAACATCTCTACAATCTTATGCTGTAAGGTTTGATAACAATATAATTATTATGTTGAAATGTTAAGGGTATTTTGTTAATACAACGATTACCCTATACCTCATCATATACAAAATATAAACTTTTTAGTTCTTCTGCTCAACATCACACCCATTAAAATCATTATATATTTCAATCATAATTTATAAATCGATATGTAAAATAAATTGTAAAGTGGTGGAGGTGGCAAGCGTTGGTCCAGTTGATTCACTTTTTCCATTTGTTATTTGAAAATATTGGATTCATTCATAGGCTATGAATAAACTTTTGAGACTCATCTTTAGAAGAATTTTAAAACAGTACAAATGAAATACATGTCTAATAATACATTTCCTTTATTTTTGTACAAATACTCATCCCAATGGGTTTTTGACAAACTATATATATTATTTACTCAAGTTTGGAGCAACTATAAAATGAGCAAAAATAAACCTAAAACTAGTTCACTCACATATATCAAAACCAAGCCTAATGTGAGCCTAAACCAAGTTCACTCACCTAAGTTAAAACCAAGCCTGATGGGAGCTTAAAACAAGTTCCCACCAAACTTAATATGTGTTTAGTAACGCCCTGCTTTATGAAGCTTGGTTAGCCAAGTTTGGAACAAGTATAAAATGAGCTTAAAATGAGCCTAAAACCAGTTCACTCACCTAAGTTAAAACCAAGCCTGATGGGAGCTTAAAACAAACTCCCGCTAAACTTAATATGAGCATCTTTAATCAATGCAACTCTGGAACAAGTTAAAAATGAGTTCAGGACAAGCTTAGAGTGGGTTTGGTTATTTGAGTTTGGTGGGAGTTTGGTGTTTAAACTTGGAATGAGCTTGGGAGTGGGAGCTTGGAACAAGCTCATGAACTGCCAACTTCGATCTTTAAAACAACTCCAAACTAAGCCTATAGACTTGGCTTCCCAAGCTTAAACCAAGCTTGGTAGCTTGGCTTGTTGAACTTGGAACAAGTTTGGAACAAGCTCCCGGTGCTGTTGGGGAAATTAAAGCATTGCTTGGCTATTCTATTTAGATGTATATTCAATGGTATAACTGACACTGACACTCGAATGCTTCTTTTCATTCCAACCATTTTCTTCTAAAAATAAAATGGAACTTACTTTCTGCATAACTACTTTCTACCTCAAAGGTAGAAGAAATAAAAAAAAATTTAAATCTGAATTTCAATATGTCAGATTACAAGAAATCATATGCACAGAAAAATAAATTGAAAACAGATTTGTCAAAATCAAAATTTGAAATTTTGTAATATTTTGCGACATCTGTGGATGTCGCCACAGAGTTTTTGTTGGTTAAAAAGTGTTATAAAACCAACATTTTACTCTTTGTTACCTGCAAGTGTTGCCAAAAACAGGAAACAACAATCGTTCTCGTTTGCGTTTGGGGATGTTTGCGTTTTTGTTGTCTCAACTATTACTAAATAAGGAATTTCAAAGCAAACTAGGGTAGAATTTATGGTTTTACATTTATCTTTACAGCTAATTGTTAATTTGGTCATTACCTAATGGTTTGTCATTAACTAATAATCCGAATGTAAAATAGAGTAATATGGTGTCGTTACGATATCGTACCCATGGCAAGACTGCTTCAGTCTCTTTTTTCAATCAGCTGTGTAATGGTAAATATTATAACATAGCTTGACTTCCGTTATAATTTTGACGCTTCATATCCGGAACAAAAAAAATATGTATTCAGCTGACCTTAGGAAGAAGTTATGCTTTTTTCTCTACAGACCTTGGCTAATGGCCCCGACCAATCCACTAAGCAAATTATGTAAATACAGGGTGATTCAGACCACCCATGCACTATTTACAGCAGGAGAGAGGTTTGAGTTAAAATCATGAAATAAAGTTATTTACCACTATATTGCATATGAGCTTTCCAGCAAAAATATTTTTAGCAATGCCAGTATACAGAGTGTTCCAAAACTGGAGGTCACGGGTTCGAACCTAGTATTTTTTATGAATAAACATGCCGATTTTTACATAATTTTAAACGTATTATTTAAAGGAGCATTTTAGTGAACACAGAATGAATTTATCTTTTTCCATTTCAAAATGGCTGCCATTTTTGTAAAAAAATCAACATTTACGGAATACCCTGTAGTTCTTATATAATTTGTCATAAATGAGCTCATCTACAGAACGCCACCTTTCTATAAGTATGCTCAGTTTTCTCCTACCATGCTCACAAGCTTAGAAAAAAGTCAGGAGGGAAAGAAACATGCTTTCCTATTAATATACAGGGTGTCTCTGAACTCTCTACCGACCTTTTAAGGTATTATTCCTAGACTAAAGACAAGCCAAAATATCATATGCAAAATTTCCAAAACTTCATAGTTACCGTACAGCCGCCATTTTGTATTTTTTGAAGACAAATTTTTAATTTAAGAATGGATTTACGTAATAAGTTGAAATTTGGTACACAGATTTTTGAAGTAAAGACCTAGATAGAAAAAAATAATCAACTTTTTATCATTGATATTTTTAAAATGGCGGCTGTTTAAAATTTTTAACCTTGAATTTCATACAAACTACATAAGGTAGCAAAGTTCCCAATGTGTCTTTTGAAAAAATTTATTTGCAATCCATCGATGAAAGAATTATGAAAATCGGTTCATAATTAAGCGAAATAGAGCGATTTTCATACGAATAGTCACGCATCTGAGCGGCGAAAAGCGAGGTCGCGGTGCCAGCTCAACAATGGATGTCGCACCAAAACGCTCCCGGTGAAGCGGTACGACCGTGACTAGCCTCAGTTTAATCTCTCTATCTCGCTTATGTATGAACCGATTTTCATAATTTTTTCACCGATGGATTGCAAATAAAATTTTTCAAAAAACACATTGGGACATAAAATTTGCTACCTTATGTAGTTTTTATGAAATTTAAGGTTAAAAATTTTAAACAGCTGCCATTTTGAAGATATCAATGATAAAAAGTTGATTATTTTTTTCTATCTAGGTCTTTACTTCAAAAAGCTGTGTACTGAATTTTAACTTATTAGGTAGATTCATTCTTAAATTGAAAATGTTTCTTTAAAAAATACAAAATGGCGGCTGTACGGGTAACTATGGCATTTTAGAAATTTGACATATGATATTTTGGTTTGTCTTTGGTCCAAGAATAATACCTTAAAAGGTCGGTAGGGAGTTCAGAGACACCCTGTGTAGATGGAAGTTGGGTTTTGAATGTAGGATGCAACAAAGTTGCTTAAAGGGGCTTATAGACGGGGAAAGTAGAGAAGGCAAGTTGCTGGCTGCAAGTACTTGCCTGTTGCACTTACTGCAAACCTTGTCTATAGAGGTACTTTCCCCGTTTAGGAAACCGGGAAGTAAAATTTAGGAAAACAGACGGCAAGTGATGTAATGGACAGTATACCTGCAGCCAACTTGCCTTCTCTACTTTCTCCGTCTATAAGGTGCTTAATCATTCTCAGAAGCAAAAACCCTCACAACCAAATACTTGATGGAAAGCTCTTGACGTAAAAACTTCTGAAAAATTGACGATATCCTCCCCACCTCCATAGAGCTATGCCACAGATGCCTTCAAAATTACCATTTCATCTTAATGAAGCAACATTTAAGTGATGAACACATGATTACATTTAGAAATATTAATTTATAAACAGCTGTTCTCATTAAAAGTATCGTGTGATAAAAAACTAATGGATATTATAGGCTTTTAGGCGAGTGTGTAGTGAACGAGTTCACCTGAACTGTTTCATTTAAAGTATTGAGGGAAGATTAGTTTTAAAAACCTAATATGTAGTTTTTTTAACTTATTTATTTATTTATTTATTTATTTATTTCCAACGGCAGCAGCCATGTTTACACAAGTATACAATATGAATGATTGTGTGTTCAAAATACAATACAATACAATACAAGTAAGTAAAAATAAATACATGCAGAGGCTAGGCAGTTTTCAGCAACATATATAAAAAAAAAAAAGATTCATGTGGAACAATGCAAGAATGCTGTGAGTGCAAAATAAATAATTACATGCAAAATTTACCATGCAACATACCAAATTTACAATACATATACAAATTACCATTAAACATACAAAAATCAAAAAAAAAGTACATGCTAACAATGAATTTTTGCTTATGTGAATAATAAATAGTTGCAGAGTCCCATGCAATGTTCATTGTACAACTTCCTGGAGAAGAGCGGCAGCACGGCATCTTATGTGACTTAGGCTGTCGCAGAAGAGGTCGCAATCCAAGGCCATGCGGTTTCCAATCCGAACTAATCTGGCTAACGGAGTGTAGTAGTCAAAAACTGTGCTGTGGTGCCTGGGACTTAGAAGATCTTGGGATCTTGTAGTTCTTGTCGGAATTTTGAAATCAATCTCTGCTAGAAGTTCTGGACAGCAAAGATGACCATTAAGGATTTTGTATAGCAGAATAAAGTCAGCAACTTCTCTTCTTAGAGCGAGGGGTAGCAAATTGAGTTCGGCTGACAAAGCCTCCATAGGTACTTCAGTGTAATGGTAACCATTTCTGACCCCGACCAGGCGCGTGAAACGACGCTGCAGAGCCTCCAACCGGTCTTTGGCGCCGACATTGTAGGGAGACCAGATTGGGCTGGCATATTCCAAGATCTGCCTTACAAGGGAGTAGTAGAGTGTTCTTAGAGCTACAGGACTATTAATGCCACGTGTAACTCTTGTCACAAAGCCAAGCATTTGGTGAGATTTTTTGCATATACTGTCTATATGACCATGAAACGACAAATCATGACAAAACAAAACACCTAGATCCTTGATCTTCTCGACTCTGGGGATTTCATTGCCAAAGATGCTGTATGAAAAAAGAATAGGCGATTTGATGCGATGGTAAGTTACTAAGGAGCATTTACTAGGATTTATACACATGTTATTAACTTCACACCACTGCTTTATCATGTCCAGTCTCGCTTGCAAAGCCTTGCAGTCGTCCACAGTCGATATCTCAGCAAAAATCTTCAGATCATCGGCAAACAGCAATACATCTGATCCCGGTTCGCTCACAATGTCATTGATGAAGAAATTAAAGAGTATTGGACCCAGAATTGAGCCTTGGGGTACACCGGAGGACTGCACAAATTGGCGAGATTTTGCTGAACCAATCTTTACCACCAGTTTGCGGTCGGAAAGATAATCTGCAATCCAAGAGAGCAATGGATTTACAACCCCATATCCTTCCAGCTTAGACAGAAGAATACCATGATCAACCTTATCAAAGGCTTTTGCCATGTCAATATAAATCGTATCCACCTGATTATGTCTTCTAAAAGCTCCAAGAACAAGTTCTTGAAATAAAAGCAGATTCGAGACAGTGGATTTTCCAGGGACAAAGCCGTGTTGAGAGGGATGTATTAACCTGTAGAAATACGGTTTCAGTCTCTCCATTACAAGTCCTTCAAACACCTTACTAATAGCAGAAGTTATAGTGATAGGACGATAGTTCTTCACGTCACTTGGATCTCCAGATTTTGGCAATGGAATGATGTATCCATTCTTCAGTGATGGAGGAAAGACTCCTTCCTTCAAGGATTCATTAAACAATACCTGAAGAGGTTCAGCAAGAAGGTGTTGACAGTAACGGAGGACGGATGGAGGAATATTGTCAAGGCCGGCTCCTTTGTTCATGTCCAAGCTCTCTAACTTTAGTCTGACCTCTTCGGTGGAGACCCTCACAACTCCAATGCAATCAGTAGCAACAAATTCAAAATTGGGGACTGTGGGGACAGGAGTTGAAAATACTGAACTAAAGTGGGTGGAGAAAAGATCACACTTCCCATCGTTGTCGGAAGCGTGGATGCCATTTAGATTCAAACAGGGAGGCATTTCTGGTGACTTCTTTTGCGATTTTACTAGACCCCAAAAAGTACGTGGATTAGTCGAAATATTGGCTTCAACGTTTGAACTTGATCCTTTTTGCAAATATTGGGGTGGGGGAGAGATTTAAACTTAACTGTAAACAAAAAATTTAAACTGTGACAAACATGTTAGAGTACGGTAGGTACCAGATTCCCTTCAATAACTTTTTATATAACTTATAATGTCTTTCAGTGACTCCTAGTAAGCGCTTAGTCAAACCTATGCCTGGTTAAAAAGTAACAGTTCTAAAGTAAACTGATTAAAAAACAACTGTTGCCAATAATATTGTAAAACTGATACACAATATGCTGTAATGTGAAATTACCAGCTGGTATGCAACAGTTAAATAAAACAAATACAACAAAAAAATACCCCCGTCGCAGCAGACCTCTGTACTCAGCGAATTTCCAATGGAATTTTGGTATATTTTCTATTTCCCCATAAAATCCATGGGAATGAGAGTAAGTAGGTTTGCCGCCATATGGATTTGTTGGTAAATATAAGTTAATCCCTACCTAGTGATTGTACATACCAATTATAAGGTTATGGTGTTCTTTTTATTTTCCCCATAAACCCGATAGGGGTGAGTACGTAGGTTTGCCGCCATGTGGGTTTTCTAAGCAAATATAAGTTAAATGCTTCATAATGAATGTGCATACCAAATTTTATCAAGATATGTCAATAAATAAGCAAGATAGAAGGTTTTGTTGATTTCCCATAAGAATAACATGGAAAACATAGTTTTTGGATTTTCTCTATAACCATTTAAGCTAGGTAAAAAATTCAAAATACTAGATTGTTTGTTTTCTTAAGCTCTTTTAAATGGTTTAAGTTAAAATTGTTGAATTTTATAAATAAAATTTAAAAAAGCCAAAAACCCATTTTTAACTTTTTTGAAACCCCATAAAACTCTGTTCCCATGGTCCGATCATTCTGGTTCGCGAACTCAACCTATTAAATGCTAGCTTACACCCTTGTACCAAATTTCATCAAAATCGGAGGTTCCATTCAAAAGTTATCGTGTTCACGGACACCTACATATATACATATATATGTACATATATATCAATTTGAACGAACGGTGGTTTTGGCTTCTAGGGACCTCAAAACGAAAAAGTATGATGGTCCTGGGCTTAGGTCTTACCGTGACTACTACCGTAATAGCGTATTCCCTATAGGGAAATTCACTAAAAAACAAAAGGCTTCAGCCAATGGGATATTAGCAAGGATAAACAAACCCCCTCCACCATCTCTCCCTCCAATTATCAAGTTTTAACAAACAGGCTATATTTATATTTTGCAAACTTGAGACGAGTGAGCGCAGCGAACGAGCTAAACCTGATGCCGAGTGAGCATAGCAGACAAAACTAAACCTACAAATGACGAAAGGATTACAGGGTATTCCGTAAAATGGAATTTTGACCACAAAAATTGACACCATTTTTAAACGTATGGAGTTAACAGAATTCTGTTTACACCACAGTGTTCTATTAAATAGACCTTTTAAGTAATTATTATGCTTGTATTTGAAATTTCTAAGATTTGGACCTGTACCCCAAGTTTTTTTTAACACCCTGTTCCGTATTCATAAAATATTAAGAATATTTTAAAATTGTTTCATGGCATCAATTTAGGGGCCAACTGAAGAATGGTGTAATAACCCTGTATAATTTTAATTTTAAATTAACTTTCTTCAAAATATCCAATAAATTAAAAATAATTAAAAATTTTTTAATTTATTGGATATTTTGAAGAAAGTTAATTTAAAATTAATAACGTTCCAATAAGAAGAGCTTCTTAAAATGAACCTGTATAATAAGTTTTAGTTAAGAAAAAAATAGTAAATCTCATCGGCTACAAACTTTTTGTCAACATATTTTCTCATCTTTCATTTATGGAATCGTGTCATAGTAAAATAAGCTTTAGCTCTTGGTTCCCTGGGTTTCCCTTCCCAGATTTCAATTCCCAGACATTCCCTGACCTTTCACTGACTTCCTATGACCTTAGAAACCTTGATAGGGCTTGGTCTGTAGTTGTTTCCGCCAAAAATTGAAGATAATAGGCCCCCAGGGATACAACTTACAGACTTTAAGTTTCAATATTAGTCTAATGGTAGAAGGACGATCGATTGAACCATAAGACAGCTGGTTGTATACAAAATGCTAACAGATCAGGAGGATTGGAGATTCCAGTTAACACTTTGGGTAAAGACAGTCCATATTAAGTGAAATTTCGGTTGAATTTTGACCAGGAGGCAATTTGAGTATGTACACAATGCCCCACCTCATCCCCCCCGGGCAAATCACATCACCCAAGAATCTACAGGCCTATAATGTATCAAAGAAAATTCTTAGTATACTTTACTGATATAATGTATTTTTTACATTTATTTCTATTAAATCGTTTTTTATTAGTGCATATTTTCCTATCAAAGAAAATGATGTTATGAAAAATGTAACATCCAGAATATTTTCATACTTTACTTACCTTTATAATTATTACTTGCTACACAATTTAATAATTGTTTCTAACAAAGAAAAGATATTATATATTTTGTAAAACTGTAATACTTCTTTCTATAAGCAAAAATCAAACGGACATCCAATAAAGCATCGCCCCAAACCCTTTGTTATAATGTGAAAACATTATCAATATCTTTATTGTAACAAAATTCTTCCAGTTTGATTAATCTTAAAACTAAATAAATTTTTATAAATAAACTTGTCAGAAAGAGAACTTTAAACAAACATAATACATCTATACAAGTGATCCAATCTGGATCACGCTTTGTTATAGTTTTTACACTAGCTATCTTAAAGGTAAATGAAGGTTGATTTTCATGATGGAAGCCAACCATGCTCTATGTTTCTCAGCGTAACTGGCCTGTCTGTCCTTTTCAACCCGACATTTGCTATAGAGAACTGTCTCAAACCGAACAACTCGCTGGACCAAACTTTCCACGACACTCTCCACTCGTTTAGACTTCTCCAACGAAACACCATTGTTGTCTTTATGTTCCTCTTCTCCCAGCTTGAGACTGTTCATACACTCTCGTAGTACATGTAGTAAAAACCTCCGATGATACCAAATAGCTTCATGGCCAGGAAACACGACAATTAGATCTGTATTAAAAAGTAACTCGGATAGTACTAAGCCGAGTGGTATAGATTCTACCTTCTCACATTTATTTACTGATGATTCAAAAAGGATTATTTTGGTAGTTTCCGTTAAAAAATCACTCTTATTGTTTTCTAATGAGGTTAGGAACATCTGCAAAGAAGAAGTAGAGGATTGTTCAATATCACTGGTACATTTACGAACTGTGTTGTAACCGACTGGAGACAGATTTACAAACTTCTTCAGTAAATGTTGGCGATACTGAAATCCACTATGGTCAGAAACATGGGTAGACACCCACTTGTGAGTGAGCATCCACTCGGACACCAGGAAGGACACGTAGGAGCCTGAGTCTGAGGGTAACTGATCGAGGCACCAGATGCGGTGATTCCACGCATAGTAGTTGTTAGGATACAGTTCTGCTGCCAACTGGCATGCATGTACTTCTGAGGTTATCAGAGCTGGGTCACATGGTGATACTGAAACAGTTGTGCAACAATTACTAACCAGGAAAGAATAAAATATATGTTTGAAAAACAGTTTTTAAAATGCCTAACTAGCTATAAGAAAACTAAAAGAAAACTATGACATACAAGGTTGCCACAGAATTTTTGAGACCATTTTTCCTGACTTTTTCTGACTTTTACTGACCAATCTGAGAGACTTTTCCTGACTTTTTCAACCGCGGGGTTTTACAAATAAAGACTCATTTTTTGTTTTTAGTGAACTTCCTTTGAAATATTTTTTAATGCAATCTCCTACATTCTTTTAGTTGCCCATCGCTAAAATTTTTATTGAAATCCCCTGTCACAGTGAAATACTCAGCAAATTTCCAATGGTTTAGTTAATTAACTAAAGAAAATGAAAAATTTTATTTACATATAGCATTCATTAAGCTTATTAAGATTTTTATTGGAAAATGTTAAAAAATAAGCAATATACCAAGTTTTATTGGTTACCCATAAAAAATAAAATGGGAAACTTTTTTTTTTATTTTCTACGTATCCAGTGAAGCTAAGTAAAATGATTCAGAATACTAAATTATTATTATTTTTTTAAGTTCTTTTGAATGGTCTCTTTGAAAATTTATGAATTAAAATTTTTAGGGTGAAAAATACCAAAAACAGTTATTTTGATCTTTTTGAAATCCCATAAAACCCTGTTCGGACTGTCCGATCAACCTGGTTTTTGAACTTAACCTGAAAAACGCTGTCTTACACATTACCAAATTTCATCGAAATAAAAGGTGTCTTTCAACATTGATTGTGTAGACGGGTACACATATATATATACATATAGGCCCATATATGGATTTGAACAAACGGTGTTTTGGCTCCTATGGACCTTAAAACTAAAAAGTAATACGGTCCCGGCCTTAGGTCTTATCATGAGTATTATCATAATAGCGTATTCCCTATAGGGAAATTCGCTAATATTCCCTGTAGAGAAATTGGCTGAAAATAAAACAAAGTGTTCCAATAATAATGTAAAAACTAACATTATAACAATGAAAAACATAATAGAAATATACATTACTAATAGGTAAATAATGTATAAAATTAATACATTTTACCCACTACTTAGTAATTCTGATTTATGAAAACGATCAAAAATCGAGAAGGTCGGATTGTGCCACTGCAAATTTTCCTGACTTTTGGCACTTTTTCCCTATTTTTTCCTGACTTTCGGCATTTTTTCAAACTTTTTCCCTATTTTTTCCTGACTTTCAGCATTTTTTCAAACTTTTTCCTGACTTTTCCTGACCAAACCCCAAAAATCCTGACTATTCCTGACTTTTAATGTCTGTGGCAACCCTGGACATAAGAATTCTGATAGAGAAAGCCAGGATTGTCCTGAGAGTATAGTATTGTATGGATTTTTTACACAAAAAAAGAGCATGGAAGAGTTGCATAACGGCTGAAATGTCCGAGTCAGTACATGTTGAATTTACTTCCTAGTGTCTGAGCTACTGTGCTCACAGTTTCTTTGTCTTTTCAGAAACATTGTAATTTATTCCCTGCAAATTTTTACCATCCATCTGTAGTGTCTTTAATTTATTTTGCGAACTATTAAAATTTTACAATGAGCTTTTGGGATCTGGTTTTGGACTCATTTATAGTTCAATATAGTTTTTACAAATTATTATTACGTTTCGCCTTGGTGAGGAGCTATTTAACACTCGTCATTTACAGGTATAAATAAACTGAATTTTCCTGGAATGTTTCTAAAATAAGGATAAAATCATAATTTTTCAAAATCATAAATTGCAAAAAAAATCATATTTCATAATATTTACATAACACGGTTTTCTTAAGATGGGGTTAAAGGGATAAAGTGATTATATTGCTACGTGAACTGGCTGAATATGGTTTGCATTGTTCCACAACCATTCATAGGTCTCACACGTCAAAAATTAATTGTGCAGTGCTTCACCTGCTCCCATTTTACGTCCTATAAAAGTGTGAGAGGTTTTACATAAAAGATAAAAATGGGCTATTTAGTTGACTCACTTTTTGAAATTTAGCGAACTTCCCTAAGGGGAATACGCTATTACGGTAGTGGCCATGGTAAGACCTAAGCCCAGGACCATGTTACTTTTTAATTTTGAGGTCCTCAGGAGCCGAAAACACCTTTAGTTTATTTCATATGTGTGTGTGAGTGTGTGTCCGTGGTACTGATAACAACTTAATACACCACTGATAACATGGTGAGTTAATCAAAATAAAAAATTACGTTGTATTTTTTTCATGAGGAAAATACAAAATCTTAAATTTCTTTTGAAATTTGCTGAGTATGCAGGTCTGCTTCAACGGGGGTATTAAATATATTGGGAGCACTGCTGAATTATCATATTTTCAATAATGTCTTTCATGGTAGTTGCTGCAACAACACCGTTAATCTCATGGGATCACCCTAACCTTCTCATAATAAACTTGCACATACATACCATTCATTTGCTTTTTGATTAGCCATTTCCTGTAGTTGAACACTTCAGCACTCTTGGGTTTTCTGGTAAGAACGACTGATGTGAAGTGAAATTCAAATTGAGGATCAAGACTGGGCATTTCTCGACGCATGTTCCACATGACAGTGACTTCGGGATTGAGCAGCAGCGCACCCATCAGCAGCTGGTTCACAAATTCTGCATCTGCGTAAAACAACACACTCTTGGTACTCATTTTGTTATAATACAATGACAATTAATCCAAAAAAACCTCATAAGGTTGAGTCTATTTTGGCAATTTAAAGCTTCGTGCATATACTTATAAAGATCTAATCAGCTGATTCATGATGAAAATTTCATTAGTTAAAACCCTTTTGATACAGCGCGTTGAGTGACATGCGTCATCAAGAGACCAATTAACATCAACCAATGAAAAACTCCTTTATTTCCATAAACTTTAAGTAATACACATTGGATTGCCACACAAATCTATATTAGATCGTTGCCAGGATGACAACTGACTTCAGGCTCGTTGTTGTCGGGGAGAAAGGGATAAGAGGAGTGTCGAGATACCTTTCCCGTGCTTACCCCTGGCTGCCTACAACACTGAGTGAAAACGATTATATTTGCCTACCCGTGGTTGGCTATTATCCATATTTTCCGATAATCGGTTGGTAAAGCATAATAACCGGTCAAAGTGATTAATATTAAAACAAATTTGTTATAACTAAACTGCACTGGAGATTATAAATAATGATCGGTTAAAGTGCAGTTCACCGGCAAACTTGGTTAATATGCTTAGTAACTGGTCATCTCATATATAAATGCGAAATTCCGATCAACGCACAGGCAAAACCATAGCACCTAGAAGCATGAGATTTTGCATACATATTCCTCTCATAGCGTAGGTAGACAATAAGAAGCGATTTTACAAAATTCCCAATGGTCTCCGCACCACAGAAGGTCAAAGCATGGAGTTTGTATAGGAAGAATAATTTGTTTTGGGGTTTTGTTTACATTTTCGCAGATGAGAACTATTTGAAATTACAGTACTTGTCTGCAATTTATTTAATCATAAACATCTGTTCTCATTTTAAGTATTAAGGGAAGATTAGTAATAAACAACTAAAGAATATTATAGACTTAAAGTGAGCGAGCGTAGCGAACGAACTAAACGTGATAGCGAGTGAACGCAGCGAACAAGCTCATCTGAAGTGTAAAAATTCCTCAGGTTGGCATTGCTATTTGAGCAGATTACCGTTCTACCATTGCAAAGCACGGGTAAGTCAGCTAGTTATGTATATAATGACCCGTACCATACATACATATACAGGGTGGAAATAAAGTCTGGAAACGGGATAACATCTTTAAAATTATTTAATTAACAGCACTGAAACTTTGAAACCTAATTTTGAGTCTCAAAGTCTCCTTCCTTAAGTACTTCTTCACCTTGAAAGTCCAAGGGGGGGGGGGGGGGCGGGGCGGTCCAAAAGAAGTCGAAAGAAAATCTTAAATGTTAGCATATGGCAATATATACATTGAATTGAAGGTCTAGATGAATAGAGAACAATGCCGCAAACCCAACCTCTAAAGGACAACCAAGTCAAAAATGGCAGGAGATAAAACTTTTGCTTTAAAATTGTATTGCCAAAAACAAAAAATGCATGCAATAACTCCCGATACACTCGACCTTTCGAGGGAGAAAAAATAATTGCCTGTATTTTTTTGGTAGAGATTTTTCCTGTAATAATATTGAGGTTTTCTTTCATAAAGTTTAAGATTATGCTGCTCTGAAAAATTATTTTTAAATCTAGTATTGTTATGATGAGTTGAATTTACATACTCAGGAAGAAAAGTTTTTACATAAACTGCAATTTCAAAAATATGAAGTCGAGGAACTGTCAAAATCTCCAATGAGATAAAATGCTCCCTACAACGTTCCCTTGGATATAGTTTGAGCATTGTTCTTAAAGCTTTTTTTAAACATATGAAAATTCGTTTGAGATTGCTCTCAAAAGCATCCCAGAGCGCGATGGAGTACAAGATGTGAAACTCAAGTAAGCAGTGGTAAACACCCTTCAACAGGCTCAGGTTCTCCAATGTCCTGAGACTTCTCAAGACAAAGGTCCCCTTTGCCATTTTTGATCTTCACCAAATGCTCACTCCAGCTCAAACCATTGACCAACACCACTCCCAGAAAGTTTGCTGATTTTGCCTGACTTAACTCTGTATCAAATTTTGAAAGCCGCTTTTGATCTGTTTGAATACAGAGATAGTTGGTTTTGTCTGGGTTCAGTTTCAATCGGTTTTCTTCAAAGAACTGGGCGAGTTAATTTATTTTGGAAAACAATTCTTGTTCTCGAGTATCCACATCTCTATTTTTGGTGATCAGGATTGTTTAATCGGCAAAACGAAAAGATTTTCTCAAGTGTTTTTTGTGTGACGTCGTTTATATAAATGAGAAATAACAGGGGCCCAAGTATCAATCCTTGTGGCACTCCTGCTATGATTTGTTTTTCGGGGGTGTTACTGAAATTATTCTACTTCTTATTTCATGAAAATTTCTGTGACTTGTATTCTGTTCCCCATGTATGATTCAACCCAATTTATTGCTAGACTACTGATCCCCAGGCTCATCAGTTTCCTAAGCAATATGTCTGCATCAACACAATCAAATGCTTTGGATAGGTCAGCAAAGCAGCATATGACTGACTCTCCAACATCCATTGCGTCGATCCAGTCGTTTAGAAAATAAATTTAAAAGAGCTTAAAAAAATAAACAATTTAGTCTTTTGAATTTTTTACTTGGCTTAACAGGTTACAGAGCAAATCCAAAAATAGGTTTTCCATATTACTCTTATGGTAAATCAACAAAACCATGTATCTTGCTTATCTATCTATATATTAATACACAAGCATGTTTCGTTTCCTCCTTTTTTCTCAGCTCCTGTGCATCGTAGGAGAAATCCGCGCATACCGTTAGAAAGGTATAGTCCTGTAGATGAGCAGAATCCCATTCTAATTCACTTCGGATAATAGGGCTACGCCCCACAGGCTTTCAAAGTTCCAACGTTAATCTTATGGAGGAAGGATAATTGATTGAATCATCAGACAGCTGTTATATAAACAACTGCTATAAAAACAGGAAGAACACATGTTTCAGCTATAAAATGTTTTAAACTTCTTAGGATCAGATCAACTGAAATTTTGATCGAATTTCGATCAGGAGGCGATCTCTAGTACTTATTTAATACGCTAAGGGTTTTTTTTGTCTTGAGAACTCCTCCTACAATTAATTCTCAACCGATTTTCAAGTTTTTGGTGTCGTTGGATAGGGCTTAGTCTGAAGTTGTTTCCGCCAATAATTGATGAAAATCGGACTTATAATAAGAGCGCTATACACAAATTAAATTTGAAATGTTCCCATTAGAATAACATTGAGATTGGTTTGAGCATTTTAAACATCTGTTAACGTACAGCTGTAGTTTTTGGTGATCACTGATATTCACAATATTGGATTGGTTGGATTTCATTGATCTAGAACTAAATGTAACTTTTGTATTGTATGATACACCCCGTCGCAGCAGACCTGCGTACTCAGCGAATTTCCTAATCAGTAATATTAATTTTGACCAGATAAACCTGTAAACCAAATTTCATCACATGCTCATAAATAGGGAAATAAATGTCTAGTCTCCTTATGATAAAATAGAAAAGTGTATGCAGGTATGCTGCCATGGGGAACACCAAAAGTAGGTTTTTAGCATAAAAACAATTTTTTTCAACCATATAAAGCCATATTACTAAGTTTCATCAATATCTGTCCATAAATAAAAGAGTTTGCCTATTCTCCATATGATTAACATGGGAACAGAGTATGCAGGTTTGCTGCCATGATAAGTAAAAAAAACCAAGATTTTTACCTTAAATGGATGAATCTCAACCAAATGAAGCTAAATACTAAGTTTCATCCAAAAATATAGGTTAATAAGTGAAATATTAACACATCCTTATTCTCCATAAGATTAATATTGGAGCCCCAAAAGACAATGTACTGTCTTTAGACTTTGTAATATCTCGGTAACCAATGGAGATAGAGCAAAGCTTCAAAATACTAAATTGTGTGTTTTTTTGACCTAAATCCAATGGTCAAAATAAAAATTAAAAATTTTTTAACTTTACATATGAAAAATGCAAAAAACCCATTTTTGGGGTACAAAACCCCCCAAAACTACCCCTTCCGGTAGGTCGATATGTCTGGTTTTCGAACTCATCCGAATAAACGTAGGATTACACATCTCTACCAAATTTGGTGTCGATCGGACCATTTTTACGAGAGTTATCGTGTCTAGGGACATTTACATATATATATATATATATATATATATATATATATATATATATATATAAAATTTTTAATGACTTATTTTTGGTCTCTGGGCACCTCAAAACAAAAAAGTAACATGGTCCCGGGCTTAGGTCTTTCCATGAGACCTACGGTAATAGCTTATTCCCTATGGGAAATTCGCTAAAAATAAATTGCTCGATGTTGAGCAACACGTGAACTAGTTTATTGAAATAACTTGATAAAATTTTGTATGTACAATGTACATTTACTATGTATAGTTTAACTTATGTTTACTATCAATAACCATATGGCGGCAAACCTATATACTCACCCCACAGGGTTATGGGAAAAATTAAAAATATAAGAATTTGATGCAATTTAGTACGTACATGCATTGGTAATGTTATATATATATTTTAAGTATTGTTAATGAATTACTCCATGTTTGGTCTCTCTCTATTTTGTCTTCCTACTGTATCTAAGATGATGTATTGATGTCACGATGACTGTACTTTGTGTGCTTTTGTTAGTAGCTTTGTGCTCAAGATTTTATCTTAATAAATCCTAATTAATTTAACTTGTGTAGTGGTTATTTAAAGACCCACTAATATGGTGTCAGAGTCGGAACTTTATTTGACTAGTGGTGCGTGAAAGTTATAACTAGTTTGGAAAATTCTTAGTGAATACCGGTTTAACCTTAAAGTCACGATGGCCACGTTTCAAGCGCCGCAACCATTAGACCTTAGTGGTAATGTTTGTGAAAACTGGAAGCGTTTTAAACAACGGTTTTTGCTATACTTAGAAGCCTTAGGCTCTGATAAGATGTCAGAAAAGCGAAAAATAGCGATTTTACTGACCACCATTGGCGATGCAGCAATAGAGGTATACAACACGTTTTCGTTTGAGGAGTCCAATCCTAAGATGGAAGATGTATTGGAAGAGTTCGAAAAATACTGTCAGCCTCTGAAGAACATAATATTTGAACGGTTCAAGTTTCATTCGCTAGGACAGAAAGAAGGTCAGACTGTGGATTCCTATGTTACAGAACTGAAGAAAGCAGCATCTAGTTGTGAGTTCAAAGATGAAGAAGATATGATCAGAGACAGGTTAGTGCTAGGTATAAGGGACAAAGTGATTCAAGAACACCTGCTTCGAGATACAAATCTTACTCTTAAGAAAGCCGTTGAATTCTGCCGAGCTTGTGAAACAAGTCAAAACCAGGTCAGAGAGCTTCAAAATACAGTGGAGTCTATTAAAATCACAGGTAGGCCTAGGTCTAGTAACAATACTTCTATGTTATCGCTCAAGGTAGGCTCAAAGCAGCACAATGAATTCTTTTTATGTAAGAAGTGTGGAAGCACCCATAAACCCCGAAACTGTCCTGCCTACAATAAGAACTGTGCTTTGTGCAAGGACAAACACCATTTTGCGAAGTGCTGCCCTAATAAAGATAGACTTAAGTTTCACAGCAAGTCTAGTGGTAAACCAAAAAAGAAAATCTATGAAGTCGCAACGGACAGTCCCGACACACCTGTTGATGATAAAAATGCTGTAGACTTGTATGATGCACTATCTAATTCCTAAATCTGAGGAAATTTTGAGTAAGCTGCACAATAAGAAAGTTTTTTCAGTGCTAGACATGAAAGAAGGTTTTTGGCATCTTAGACTGAGTGAAAAAAGTGCATTGTTAACAACATTTCATACTCCCTTTGGTAGGTACTATTTTAATGTTTTGCCTTATGGCCTTTGTTCAGCACCAGAAATCTTTCAAAAGCACTGTAAGGAAGTGTTTGGTGATATTTCAGGATGTGAAATATATTTTGATGATCTCATTATATTTGCTAAAAATGAAAAGGAACATGACATAATCTTGAAAAAAGTGCTAGATAGAGCTAGGGAAAAAAATGTAAAGTTTAATTTGTCTAAGTTCCAGTACAAAGTTCCTGAAGTTAAGTTTTTAGGTCAAATAGTCTCAAATAAAGGCATTAAGCCTAACCCAGAACATGTAAGAGCCATTGTTGAGATGGAAAGACCAAAAAACAAAAAAGAATTGTTAAGATTTTTAGGTATGACTAAGTATTTGTCTCAATACATTCCTAATCTCTCAACTTTGTCAGCACCGTTGCGTAATCTAACAAAAAATGATGTCGATTGGCAATGGTATCCAGAACATGAGAAATCATTTTGTGATTTGAAGAGTAAGTTAGTTTCTGCTCCCGCGTTAGCTATTTTTGATAGTTCTAAAGCAGTAACTCTTCAAGTTGATGCATCAAAAGACGGCCTCGGAGCGTGCTTGCTTCAAAATGGTCACCCTGTAGGTTTTGCATCAAGATCGTTGACTGATACAGAGACTCGTTATGCTCAAATTGAAAAAGAGCTTCTTGCTATAGTCTTTGGGTTTGAGCGTTTTCACCAGTTAACTTATGGTAGGCAAGTTATTGTACAAACTGATCACAAACCATTAGTTTCTGTTGTTGAAAAAGACTTATGTAAAGTGTCAGCTAGATTACAGCGTTTATTGCTAAGACTTTTAAAGTATCAATTTAAACTCATATATGTACCCGGTAAATTGATGGTCATGGCCGATACATTGTCACAGTCTTATTTGAAAGATCCTGTAACTGATGATCCAGAAGTTTCTTTTGTTGTTTATACTATTAGTAAATATGTTGCAATGTCTGAACAAAGAAAACATGAGTTTATTAGAGCTATTGATGAAGATGAAACTATGACAGTGTTGAAAAAGTACCACTTGTTAGGTTGGCCCAAATTTAAAAATATGTGTCCTGAAGATGTAAAGTTTTATTTCAATCTTAAACATGATATTAACTTTGAAGGTGGGTTATTGTTTCTTAATGATAAAGTAATAGTGCCAACTAAACTTAGACTAAGCTTGTTGAACAAAATTCATGAAAGTCACTTAGGTATAGAAAAGTGTAAACTTCTTGCAAGGCAAGTTTTGTACTGGCCTAACATGTCTAAAGATATAGAAGATTTTATTCTGAAGTGTAAAACTTGTGAAAAATTTAGGAGAAGTAACTTTAAGGAACCTATGCTAAGTCACCCAGTCCCATCTAGGCCATGGGAAAGAATCAGTGCCGATATTTTACAATATGGTACTAACAATTACTTGGTTGTCGCAGACTCGTTCAGTAGATGGTTTGAATTATGCTTGTTAAATGGGAAAACTGCAAAAAATGTAATAGATGTACTTAAACCAATTTTTGCTAGATTTGGCTCACCAGATGTATTTGTGTCTGATAATATGCCCTTTGGAAGTGTTGAATTTAGAGAATTTGCAGATAAATGGAACTTTAAGCTTGTTACTACAAGTCCCTTACATTCCCAGTCAAATGGCCTCGCTGAAAAGTTTGTCTCAGTAGCTAAAAATATCTTAAGAAAATGTAATGAATCTAAGAAGGACTTAAATGTAGCTCTCATGTTGTATAGGAATACACCTTTAAAGGATACAAAACTGTCACCTGCTCAAATAATGTTAGGTAGGGTAATTAAAACAACATTACCAACTGCTAGTTCTGTACTTAAACCTACCCGAGTTGACAACAAACAAGTTAAGTCAAAGTTAGAAAATCACAAAAATGTTGTAAAGATGTATTATGATAGAGGTTCTTACAATTTGCCTCCCTTACAGGAAGGAGATAATGTCATGGTTAAGTCTGGCAAAGTATGGGAACCAGGTTTAGTTTTAAGAAAACATCAGGCACCAAGATCTTATATTGTGAAATCCAATAATGGTAATGAGTTGAGAAGAAATAGGGTATTTTTGAGAAAGTCTTTAAACAAATTCCCGTTAGTTTCAGGTGAAGATAGTATGTCTCAGTTGTATAACGGTATTGATAGGCCTAATACTCCACCTAGGTCAACTGTTGCAACACCCAGGCCTAATGTCCCATCTAATCTAACTCCTGTCACAACACCCAACCATGATCCGCCCTCAACGCCCGATCAAGGTCCTGTCACAACCCCTAACCCATCTCAATCTCGAACAAGATTTGGTAGAGTTATTAAAAGACCGAGAAGGTTTGAAGATTAATTATGTTTACCGTACAATTGTTCACACATATTATAATGCTACTTTTTAGGGGGAAGATGTTATATATATATTTTAAGTATTGTTAATGAATTACTCCATGTTTGGTCTCTCTCTATTTTGTCTTCCTACTGTATCTAAGATGATGTATTGATGTCACGATGACTGTACTTTGTGTGCTTTTGTTAGTAGCTTTGTGCTCAAGATTTTATCTTAATAAATCCTAATTAATTTAACTTGTGTAGTGGTTATTTAAAGACCCACTAATAGGTAAGGTATTATCCTATATTTACTTAGTACCCCATAGTAGCTAACCTACATCCTCATTCCCATGGTGTTTGGAAAAAAAAATACCTTGTTTTGTTAGAAATTCACAGAGTACGCAGGTCTGCGGGGACGGGGGTACCTATTTTTTTATAAAATAATTGTATAATGTAGATTTGTAACGCAATCCAACGTGTATTACTTTAAGTTTATGAAAATAAAGGAGTTTTTGATTGGTTGCCCGTATACTTTAAATTCTTTTATGTTGTATTTTTCTATGTATTACGGGTTGGTATTAATATAATACCATTTTTTGTACTCTTCTCAGCCAATACATTTCATTTGACAACGAAATTTGGAAGGTTCATGTTTGCTATTCTGGAGGCTTTGCAATCGATATCTATACTTATTTAATACGATAAGGGTTTTTTGTATTTTCGTTTTTTTTTGTTTTTTTTTTGTGTCTATCTACGCCAGAGGCATTTTTAACGTTTTGACGGGTCCAAACCCGCTAGGGCTTGATGTGTAGTTGTGTCCGCCAAAAACTGATGGGAATCGGACTGAAAATAAAGGCGCTATCCACCATTGAAATCTCGAAGTTTCCCATTTAAATAACATTGCGAAATAAAGCATTTTAAACATCTGTTAATATAGTCAGCTGTAAATACGTGTAGCTTTGGTGATTAAAGAGATTCATTATATTGAATTGGTCAGATGTCATTGATTTAGAACTAAAAGTAACATTTGTATTGTATTAAAATAAATTGCTCAATTTAGAGCAACACGTATACTAGTTTTAATTATTCAGCTGGATTTACAATGATAAAAAACACATTATCACAATATACACAAAACGCTCAGTTATAAAATGTTATATCCTTATTTAAGAAGAGTGGTAGCACTGATTTACCTATCATGAGCCACTTGTGCTTCATGTTCACCAAGGAAAATCGCACCAGCGTACAGTGGTTTTAAACATGTGTACACGCCATCTAATGAAGAAATTCTTTCGTTGTTCTTTTCTAGTTGGAACTATGGTGTTCGACAAGTTAACTTGAGGCAGAACCAGCCAACTGAAATAATTGGCTCTTTTCAACCAACCAGCCATAACATTCCGCGCCTGAAGTGTGACACGCTACTTACTTCCAGTAAGAAAAAGTTAGATGTTTTATTTGTATTATTAACTCAGAAATGTTTCATTTGAAACCAAATTTGACTTAATTCTGACAACATGGAAACTGTACATTCGGCACAAAAGTGGAGCAGTGAGAAGTCCAACCTTGTTACAAAACCTGAATTAAGTAGGAATTAAATCAAATTTTATATCAAATTTAGTAAATCAATTCGTTTCTTAAACTGGTGCTCATTCTGAATTAATAATACAAATAAAACATTTAACATTTGCCTACTCGAGGTAAGTCATATGTCACTCTAGGCGAGGACAGTTTTATAGTCGGCCAGTGGGATAGCAGTTGAAAAGAGCCGATTATTTTTGTCGGCTGGTTCTGCCTTATGTTAACTTGTCAAGGACTATCGTTCCAAAAAAAGCATTCAAAGACAGATACATTGCAGTAGACTCCCTTTTAACCGGCCACCTCGGGACCAGGTTGCGGCCGGATAATGAATTGGCCGCTTAAACCGATGTAGGCTACATTCAAAAAAGGCCAACTACAATTTTATATGGCCTAACGGCAATTATGACTTGAAAACAACTCTAAATATATTACTGTACTATATGTAATTTACAGCTAACATCCGTCACCCATGAAATCCACGACTAAACTAAACTGATAATAATTTGTTTATTTACTTTGGCCTACTTGTAAAATAGTAAAAAATGTTAAAAGTAAAAATGAGACAGGAGATTTTATAGCCACAACATATGAAACAACTTGTGTTCAACAACACAAGTTGAACACAAGTTGGTCATCTATATAAACAACATATGAACTTTCACATGTGTTCAATGTATAACTTATAACTCAATTATTGGCTAAGAGAATAAATTCGGTGTAGGTGCTTCTCCAATTGATCTATTAAGGGTATAGATCTCTGGAGAAGTAAACCAATTCATAAAGAAAACTCTACAATTCTTTCCCTGATAAACTTAATAATCATTTTGTTAATGTACCCAATAAGCTTTGTAATAACTTTAACCTAGATGATGATACCTATGTTAGGATGTTAAACAAATGTTCTTGGCCTGAAATTATCTTAGAAAATGAATTTTAATAGAACTTAATTGATGGTAAACAGGTGTGATGGCACTCAGCTCTTCAAAAAGTGAGGACCCACGTTTAAATGGCCTATGTAATTTCATCCTCAAGAATATTTTAATATAATTGAGTTGCCTGTCACTCATATCGTAAACTTGACTTTAGCTGCAGGTGTTTTTCCAGACTCGCTTAAATATTGTAAAGTAACTCCAGTATTTAAGAAAGGACAAAAGGAGTCGAGTGAAAGCTATCTGCCTATTACATTAATACCTATAATTAGTAAAATAATTAAATCATGTATATTTAATTAATTATATGAATATTTTTATATCAATAATTTATTATATAACAGTTTGGCTTTTGGCCATGTCACTCAACTTCTATGGCTATTGAATGTATTGTTGAAGAGATTCTGATTGGCTAAGAGAATAAATTCGGTGTAGGTGCTTCTCCAATTGATCTATTAAGGGTATAGATCTCTGGAGAAGTAAACCAATTCATAAAATAACATCTTAGATTGGTCTAAATAAGGTTTAATTGCCATTTTGGAGTTATAAGGCATTTTATCAGTGACTACAGTACATATTTTTAATTTTTCCTATCATTTAGCGGCCATAAGAAATCCTTTGACACCGAAATGGCTACGATCCATTCATTAGTTTTATCTAAATGATGAGTCTAATTTCACTGCACAAGTTAGTGTGTGGCGAGGTAGATGATATTGCTAGCCTGGTGGTCCTGTCGTTTTGCGTGCCAAATTTCAACAGCAGAACCAAGTTGCTTTTCTCTCCTCCATACTCCCGAATGTCGGTGCATGCGTCATCGCCCCTTTACTGGGTGATGAGGTCTTATAACTCAATTATTGCTAAGGACTCTAACATCGACATTTTTTTTTTTTTTTGACACTAAAAGTGTATTTAAAGCCAAATGTCTGGCAATACTGCAGGAACGATGATGACTTTTAAGTAATTTAATCTAGTTAGGTTTATTTATTAAATAAGTTATTGTTATTGTTATTATGTTATAAATTACTATGATATTCTGTAATTTTATTGTTGTTCTCTTTGTTAACTAAAGTATTTTTTAATGTTCCATTGTATTTCACAATATTTATTATAAAAAAAATTATTTAGTCTGTAGAATATAATTTATTGAAGAATGAAGTGAAAGAAGAAAACCGGTTTAACTTACTCAATGGACTTATTAATAGTATATGAACTGCTTCAATGTAAATAGTATTCTTTACTGTATTGGAGCATATAAATAAAATAAAATCTCTAGAGACTCAAATAAACTATTTCGGAATATAGGATAACTAAACCGAGGTTATCCTAAATAACCCTAATAATGTAAAAAAATGTCACTGGGGAGAAATTTATATAAATACATAAAATTAAAAAAGTGTGTCAAATATCGAGTATATAATCAAATTTTGCAATAACATACCTTCCCTTCTACGCTTCTGTTGTCTGATATCCATCAGGAGGTTATAGGCATAGCAATACACATGTGGCACACACCATGACTCTAATCCAAGGCAGTGGTTTACATGGTGAACTGGGGAGCGGTTTTCATTTAAAGTTACTGGTAAAATTTGAAACTCCTTCCTAGAACAATAAAATCTGCTGTAATTTATCAAGAACATTAGGACTGACCCATTGAAGTATATTTACGAGGGTGGGAACTTAGAGGAATATGTCAAAAAATTGACAGTGTTTATTTTTCAAATTTACAGTTATATTTCATTTTAAGGACTAATTAAGACTATATTGAAGCAATATTAACCCCAGGTTGAGATATGTTAGGTAAAGAACAGCAAACAAATATCATTTAACTTGTATAAAATACAATAAAAAACCTTAAAATTCAGTCACAATCCATTTAAGGTAATATTTTTAGCTTTGTTTCAATTAGGTTAACAATTGTTTAGGTTAACAATAGATTAGATGAGATCTATTATGGGTGGTTAGGGGTCATGTGAGTGGGCCCCATTGGTAACAGCCAATGATCTTAATTTAATTAATCTACTCTTTGCATACAGATACTTTGATTCATAAATACAATACAGTACATTGTCTGTAGTAAAGGTTGGATCTGGAAGTTAAAGTCCCTAAATTGACTCTAACTCTGGAACCCTAATCGCAGACATAAGCCTGGTTAGCATTACCAACCTGTAACCCAACAATGTGTGAAGCCCATGGTACGTGGTGGCGGCGGCAGCTATAGCAGATGGCGGGAGAGAGAGTTAGCTCCCAGCCAGGAGGGTTTTGATATTAACACATTGAACCCTGAGCATTTAACATTGCTTACATGTTTGAATCAGTACCGCATTGCTCACTAGGCCCAGGTCTAGGGTGCAAAATTGTAGGGCGCGCAAAATTTTGAGGGGTTAAAAGAGGAAATTCACGCTTATTCACTCGCGTAATTAGCCTATTGCAGTTTAGTTTGTAAATGCCTCCGAAATAGGGTGACGCAACGCAAGCCTCTTGTAGACCTTTCTGCGGTGCTTTGCGGCTGCGGCCAAACGAAAAAAATCGTAGGCGCACTCCACGGACAGTAAACTCCATCCGTGTTATCGGTGTTATTTTATACACCATCCGAATACAATATTGACAATACCAACAATTATCCTATACTATAATACAAGCACTGTCTGAAAGGATGTATTTTCCACAATCTCATAATCTAGCGGGTAGATTTTTCTAACTTTGCATTTAATAGTGTTTTGGCCCAAAAATAAGTTAAGAAACAGCATCAACCCAAAAAAAAATCGAATTTCGTTTTAACTTAGTTTCAGAATTGTAATTTTTTACATTTTTCTTGCAAATATCATTTGTCTTACGGGTTGCCATTAAGACAAAAAAACAACGAAAGGTAAACAAAAATAAAATAATACTACTTTCAAGCATTTGTTTGGAATAGCCGTCACCTATGTGACAAGGTATAGTTGGCGTAAACTTCAAAGCCTGATTATCATCCATGATACTATTTAACAAAAATCAATTTAAACCAACCAGCAAGGCTTGGTTAACCCGGTACGTATTGATTTCAAACCGATGGGTACATATTTCTTTTTTTTATACAATATAGTATTGTAAATGTTCTACTTCTTCGTCTATTGACCTAGTACAAGCACCCTCAAGGACAAGCGGCAAGACATTTTCTTCTTGTCTACCCAGCTCCCAATGGCAAATTTACTTGTAGTTGTTAAAACGACTTAACAAGGATGTATGTATTAAAGGTGATAGTTCTAATGGGTACAAAAGTGCAATAAGTTGAACATTATGAGATATTCCAAGTACATTAACACTAAAATTATATAATAAGTTGAACATAATGAGACATCCCAAGTTCATTAATATATAGTCAAGAATAATATAGATATATTATTTTATCTTATTTTTCTATCCTAATATTTTATTTTTAATCCTAATATGAGACTGGGACGGTGGCAACGTCCTGTAATCCAGCTACTTGGAGGTCACGAATTGTGGATAGTTATAAGCGATGGCTTGTGGATGCGATATTCCCTGGTGGAGATTAACGTCCACACTAGTGAATACCAGTTCATCCGTAAGACCATCCTCATAAATAGACTACCGGTAATTCTTTTATAAGAGGTCAAAATTGTGGTTCGGATCCCACGTTAAACTGTAGGTCCCTAGATACCATTAGCTGTTGAGCTATGAATTAACAGTCCTGTCTAAGGAGAATGTCGGCCTTAGTCAGTAACAAGACTGCAAGATTGCGCCACAATCATCCTACACTCATCTCTCATTCAAACTTGGCTTTAAACTACCTATTGAGTTAGGTCGCCATTTCAATAAGAGGTATTAAAGGTATTTCTATTAAAAATGAAACTTATCATCATTAATTCCTCAGCCATGTGCATTTGCATATTATTTAACCGACTCTCATTAAATAATGATCTCTCTGGGCGGAAGGTGAAGATGCCTGCTAGTACGCACTTCCTTTCCGCTCTAAAAACTGCGGGCCATGCCGTGCCGCCGTAGTGCTCGCGTAGCTTTTAACTCCGTTATTTTTTATTATATCTGAACGAACTTGGTATAGTTAGCTAGTTAAATTAATAAAATTGTCAACTTTTTTGTCTCATGTAAAATGTTGAAAAAATTTATCGGTATTTAAGATATCTGAGTGTACAAATTTTAAATGACCGTCATTTTAAAAATATACTTCAGAAAAATAATCCTGACATTATTTACATTTTGTAACCGGTGACCGGAAGGGAGGTCACAATTTTTTTGTACGCTTAGGGGCGCCGTTTGGCTAAATGCGGCCCTGGCTAGAATAGTGGGCGTTTTTGCATAAATTAAAAAAATTATTACTTCTTTATTTTTAAAGAAAAGAGCATAAACTATATAAAAGGGAAATCAAGCTGTTAAAAAAATATTATGTGTAACAGGGCAATAAAATTTTTTTATAAAAAACAACGTATGTGAGGAAGAAAGGACAAAGGGACCTCTTTCGCGGCAAAGTAAATATTTCAATATGGGCAGTTTTATCGGTAATTATGCAGTTTAGGTGACACCTCTTAAAAATTGAATTTTTTTGTTCTAAACTGTCCAAAATTACTTCCTGATTTTGAAAATGATAATTTTTTTCCGCGGAAAAAGTCGGAAAATGCCGGAAAATCGGAAAAACCGGAAAAACATTTTTCTAGTAAAATGGGGTAAGTGGGTATTCAAAATGACCGGAAAATCGAGCTAAACACAATCGTTCAAGAAATATCAAAATCCGTCCATAAATAACAAAGTTATCGCCGGAAAAGCGGTGGAAATTCGAAAACTGGTTAGTGACAATTTTATTCAAAAATATGTCAAGTGGGTACTCAAATTAACTGGGATGTTAAGCTGATCACAAATATGTAAAAATTATTTCGATCCGATTTTTAATAAACCGGAAATTGCAGGAAAAGTGTTGGAAAAGCCATCAGATGAACTTTTTTTTATGCAGTACTTAAAGTATGCCATGTGGGTACTCAAATGACGCAGAATTTCATGTAGAATACGAACATGTATAATATATTACTTGAATACAACAATTTAGTAGGGAATAAAGAAAAAAACATTTAGAAATCACCCTGAAACTCATATGCTTCAAACTTAGCGAACTAACTTTGTTAACAGTGGTTATTGATGTAGCCTAAAGTGCTATAGGCCTAGTTAGCCTTAGGCCTATAGGGAGTACTATAGGCATATTTAAAAACTTATATTTACATATTCAAATTCAAATTCAAATTCTTTATTTCCCGTAGACAATACAAATACAAAGTAATTGATTGTATAGGACACGTCAAGGTACATGTTACTTAGGTCTAAAAACATAAAAACATAGAAAATTCAAATACAACAGTTTGTAAAACATCACTTATAACATACATTAAATAAATATACAGTTGATTGTGTAAGAAATACAAGATTAAATGTACTAAAAGTTATAGCTGAAATACTCCTTTAAATCATAAAAACAGGCAAGAGTAAGAGTTTTTTTAACTTCTATTTTAAATTTAGCCAGATTTAATTCTCTAATAGAAAAAGGAAGGTGATTAAAAATATTAATGGCAGTACAATGGAAACTCTTCAATGTTTTAGAATAAGTACATTGAGACTTACTAAGATCATACCTATGTCTAGTGTTATAGTGGTGATTATCTGAGTTTAACCTAAAATTATTTATGTTCTTTTTAACAAACAAGAGACACTGAAATATATATATACATGGAAGTGACATTATTTTGGAATCAATAAAATATTGCTTACAGTGACTTCTAGGATAGGCTTGCCATACGTCCCGGTTTGACCGGGACAGTCCCGGTTTTTAGCTCTTGTCCCGGTGTCCCGGCCGGTTTTGCTTTTGTCCCGGTTTTTTGTCAAAATTGATCAAACAGTAAATTATTAATAAAAAATATCATATTTGTTTGTTTTATTTATTAAAATAAGTATTATTTTTAAAAATTTTAGCAATAAAAAGTACTACAGTGTTATTAAATTAGCATGACGATTCAATTTTTAGAAGACAATCGAATTTAAAGGTAAAATTAAATTTTACGACCATAAGGTAGGCTGGGCAATTCTAGTGCACTTGTGCCGTAGAAGAAATAGATATACTACTGACAATGTATATTCCAGTCAAATATCAATGACAAGAAGAGGTGATTTATTCTTGTTGCAATAATATATTATTTTGATTCGTTCAAGAAGGTGTAGGCTCTATCTTTTGAGTATACGTGTTAGGCCAACAAAAAACATAAGGCGGCTTTCATTTTATATTTTACTTTTAATTAATTAGTCATTCGTACACAATATAAACATTAAAAATTTTCCAGACTAAAATTAAATATTGTGCTATGTATTAGCTATTTTATCTAAAATATTTTAAGTCTAAGATGAAATTTTGCATAATTGAGAACATCGATTCGTTCTCTATTTACGCCTGTAAATGGGGGATAGAACTATAAACATATAGTTTAAAGTTCTATGGGGGGGGGGGGGGGGGGGTTCATACTGGGCGTCCCAGTTTGGTCCTATAAAATTATGGCAAGCCTATTCTAGGAGGAAGCTTAAACAAAGCCCTAAGCGCTCTTTTCTGTGATGAAAATAAACAATTGGCATATGAGCTGTTTCCCCACAAAACAGTACCATACGTTAGATGCGAATGTACATAACCATAGTAAACATTAAGTAACACCTCATATGAAACAATATTACTAAGTTTTCTTATTAGAAATACACCCCTATTTACCTTAGGTGTGACATATTCAATATGGGAACGCCAATCCAAATCACTCTGAATGACTATACCCAAAAATTTAACTGGCTCAGAATTTGCAGTTTTATGGTCATAAGAAATAATAAGCTCTTGTGTTTTATCTAAATTAAGAGAGAGAGAATTTGCGTTGCACCATTCCTTTAGAATATCCGATGAAAACACAGGACTAGTATCTTTTGACAAGTAGCTAACACATAAATCATCAGCATAGAGATAACAAGTTATAGAGTTAGTTTCAATAGTCATGGGCAGGTCATTGACATAAATAATGAACAAAAGAGGACCTAAAATAGATCCTTGTGGCACTCCATTACTGACAGTATGAAAATTAGAAAAAGAGTTATTGACAAACACTGATTGTTTTCTATTAAAAAGATATGATTTCATAAGGGCCGTAGCAGTCGAGGAGAAACCTATAGAATTGAGCTTTAAAATAAGAGTATCATGACAAACAGTGTCAAATGCTTTTGACAGATCAAAAAATTTAGCACCTACTTTAAAATTACCTTCTTTACCATCAAGACAATTCTGTATGAACTTCATGACTGCTTCACAAGTTGAGTGGTTACTACTAAATCCATACTGATTTTTGAAAAGTAAATTGTTTTCATTTAAATATTTGTTGACTTGATTACTGATAAGTTTTTCAAATACTTTTGACAAAGTAGGGATCAATGATATAGGTCTATAATTACTGAATGTCCCTTTATCACCCTTTTTATGAACAGGAATGACCTTGGATACCTTAAGTTTGTCAGGAAAGTAGCCTACATTAAAACATTCATTTATAATATGACACAACACATCTGATATAAAATTACTACTTTGCTTAAGAAATAAAGAGTTAACATTATATATGTCTAGACAAGAGCTATTACTTAATGACATTATTGCAGAGTGGACATCTTCAACAGTCACATGAGTAAAGGAAAAACCCGTAACATTTAATGTACTACAAGCATCTTGTACATAGTGCACTGGTGGATTTTGACTTTGAGGTATATTTTTTATAACATCCTCAACACTACTTATAAAAAAATCATTAAACCCATTGGATGAGAGTGATGGGGGAATTGCCTCAGAAACTTTGCTACCTGCTGTTGAATTTTCCTTAATTATTTTCCATATCTGTTTTGGTTTGTTTGTTGCTTGAGAGACTAAATTGTTGTTAAAAGTTAACTTGGCTTTACGAATCTCATATCTGTACTTATACTTTAATTTTTTGTAGTCATCTTTAATTTTAGGACATACTGAGTTAATAGTGAGAAAATACTGTTTATCAAGCTGTTGCTTTAATTTACTTAAAGCAGGAGTGTACCATTTGTTAACTGACCCATACCTAGGCTTATTGCCATTATTCACCTTTTTGAGGGGAAAACTAGAGTTTACTGCCCACAAAAACAAGTCAAAAAACATTAAAAACTTATCATAAACATTATTTAAACAATATACAGGATACCAATCAATACTTTTCAAACACTGAGCAAAGGCAGATAAATTCAAATCATTAATAGAACGGATGGATTTAAAACTTAAATCTAGGCCTACATTGACATTTGTATCAAACTTAAAATTAATATTCATATTAACAGCATAATGATCAGAATAGCAAGTTTTAATTACATTTCCATTAGTTGTTAATGGATGAAAAGTTGTAATTATATTATCAATACATTTACCGGATTTTTTATTACCAGGTCTTGTAATGACATTTTTTAATAATATGTTCATTCCAAAACTTTCGATAAGATTACACAAGTCAATAGTCGATACACTTTTTGAATTATTAAAATCTAAATTAAAATCTCCTGAGATAGTAACTTCTACGTTCATAAGTAGCACAATTCTAAGTAGGCTACTTAACCTTTCAAAAAAATATTGCAGATTATTTACATCAGGAACTCTATAAAAGCATATAATTAAAGTTTGAAAATCCTCAATAAAACAAGATGAAAGTTCAAAAACCTCCTCTAAAGCTAATTTGTTAATTTCTGGCATTTCTCTGCAAACAAGATTGTTTCTTACAAATATAACAGATCCACCGTGACTTTTATGAATTCTACTAAAACAAGAAGCTACCTTAAAGTCATTAAAACAAGACAATTCAAGTACCTCTGCATTTAACCAATGTTCCGCAATGCACAATACATCAAAACTATTTTTCCATATCTCAATCTCAATGAGGTCAAATTTACCAAACAAACTCTGTACATTGTGAAAATATAAGCTAAATGCATGCCTAGAGTTATTATTAGAGTTAGTTATACTCACTGGGAAAGGCCTATCTATTTTAAATACTGGCTCTACTGACAGATTAGAACTTGGTTCTATATACCCCTGCACATGTTCTCTAAAAAATTTTCATCTTTTTGATACAGAGGAATGGGATCAGATTCTTTAATTTGATTTGCAATGCCGCTAACTATTTCAAGTATTTTCCTACTGATGTACTTTTTACCAAGATTGTTGAAATGTAACCATTGCTAGTGTGAAATTTCCTTCCTATACTACTTACATCAATCCAAGTCACATTATGAAAACGTTTACATATTCTAAAAATGTCCTCATTTGTCTTGATTACTTCTTTATTCACAATGGACCAATCTGGAAGATCATGTCTGTGAGGAACAGAAAACACCAATACATTTCCCGAAGTACGGAGATCAGCAAGTTTTTTCCGCAGTGATGACAGCAAGTCTTGCCTCTCATTTCTTGCCACATCAATCGTACCGGCCAAGAGCACAGTAACATCTTTAGGATCCGGGTTGCACGTATTGACTACATCTCGAAACTTTGCTCCCGGTTTGACTGTAGTTGTAATACTATGGGCATTTTGTCTTAGAAAGTCCCTGTAGACGCCTCTCCCTGGCTGTCAGAGTAGAGATGAACTTTCAATGGCCTAGACCTAGGTCTAACTAGGCTTTCTTCATTAATGACTATATCTTCAGTCTCATTAGGGCTTTCTGTAGCCACATCAGACTCCCCATCAGTGACAGTGGAGAGAAGACTAAACCTATTTGAGAGGGGAGGGAAATCCAGGTTATCCCTAGTAACAACGGGAATAGGCCTAGCAAGTCTATGTTTAGGCACCGACTCCCACCTTCTAGGATTCACTTCATTGCAAGTGAGGGCTGTGGAACCTCACTTTTCACTTGTTCCTTTAGCTTAGGTTTTCTTCCAGCAGAGATTTTACATCATTTTGTAACAACAGAATAATCTTTTGTAATGATTTATAACACTTATCATCATCATCATCTGGGGTCAAAAGTTTGTCTTCAGCCACAGAAGTATCATTACAAGCCGAAACACAGTTAGGACACTTCCAATCCTCATTATCATTAGGCAATTTGTCATCAGATACTTGGCACATCGAAAGTGATGCCACCGGTCACATACGTCACAAAGTATGCCATTTCTTACATTTCTGTTGCATTTCAGACATTTAATATTCAAAACAACTCTGTCCCTAGGCTGAATACTAACTTTAGCATCAAGGCCTAACCCTGTATCAGGCATACTTACTGCCATTGAGGGTATATCGAGTCCAAACAGCACAAAACATTTACCAATTGTGTAGGCTAATTGTAACCTGGGTTGACGAAATGACGATGCACCTTCCTCTCAGTCTAAAATGGCGACGGCAGGCCTAGTTGATCCACTTCGAGAATTCATTTAAATATTTCTCCTATTTTCTACGGTTAAAACTGTGATTTGATGGGATTAAAATTATTCCTGTTACTTGATTAAACTAAAAAACTGTGTTCACTAAGTAAAAAACCTATTTTAATGATTAAGATTACGATGAAATACGGAGCACCAAACACTTCTATCTTTGCTGTCGGCCATCTTGAAGGTAAAAGATGGCCTATTATAAAATATAGCCTTATAAAATATAAAAATATATATAGCATTATAAAATATGGCCATATTATAGCCTAGTATAAAATGTGTTATTATAGGTAACATAACCTAACTAACCTAACCTAACCAAGGTCTGACGATCATATGAGTCCTATTGTGCAAAGTTTTATGTAAAATACGAACATATACCTAATATGGAATAAAACATACCAAGTTAGTACTCACATGGTTAGGTTATGTTAAGTTAGGTTAGGTTAAGTTAAGTTCGGTTAGGTTAGGTTAGGTTAGGTTAGGTTAAGTTAAGTTAAGTTAAGTTAAGTTAAGTTAAGTTAGGTTAGGTTAGGTTAGTTATGTTACCTATAACATAATATTTTATAATATTTTATAACATAATAATTATAATATTTTATTATGGCTTTTCCAACACTTTTCCTGCAATTTCCGGTTTATTAAAAATCGGATCGAAATAATTTTTACATATTTGTGATCAGCTTAACATCCCAGTTAATTTGAGTACCCACTTGACGTATTTTTGAATAAAATTGTCACTAACCAGTTTTCGAATTTCCACCGCTTTTCCGGCGATAACTTTGTTATTTATGGACGGATTTTGATATTTCTTGAACGATTGTGTTTAGCTCGATTTTCCAGTCATTTTGAATACCCACTTACCCCATTTTACTAGAAAAATGTTTTTCCGGTTTTTCCGATTTTCCGGCATTTTCCGCGGAAAAAAATTATCATTTTCAAAATCAGGAAGTAATTTTGGACAGTTTAGAACAAAAAAATTCAATTTTTAAGAGGTGTCACCTAAACTGCATAATTACCTATAAAGAAGTTAGTTTTTATTTTTTTCTTCCAGGAAATTAAAACATTTTGTGAAACCGACCCATATTCTCTCTGATGTTTTGACCCTATTTATTAAGAACGATCTTAATTAAAATTTTTGTATAGGCCTAAGTTAATAAGAAGTTTTTAACTGGGGTCCTTTACTAACCCATCATCAAAGTTCCACTGTAGGTCCATCAAATAATAATTAGGCCTTATACTATAATTTTTACACCCAACTCCCCCCACCCCCCCCCCCTCAAAACCACAGTAGGGAATATCACTAGGAATAATTGATGAGTAATTTTTGTTGATGAGGATCGGTAGGCCTATTGCCAGATTCTGGAAGAAAATTCCCTACAATATCCCCGGAAATACCCCACCCTAATTCAAGGGCCTTTTGAATAGTAATGTTAAACCTTACGGGAAAAGAATCAGCATTCTTCGGATGAGTTCAGGTCCTGATCGAGTTGTATTTGAACCAATTGCATATCAGAGTGGAGTCAATGTAGCCTAGCCTCAAACCATAAAGGGGACAAGCCAGTTCCAGTACAATTTCAGACATATGTTCAGTCCTGACTTGAGTTGAGAAAGAAGTGAACTCTAAACAATAACTTACATAACTGAAATTGACTCCACTCCACTCCAACTTCATTTTAAATAGGCTACAATTTTAAGAAAAAGTCCTATTAACTAGGTTTGGCTATCTACAAATCACTTCACTTGCACAACATTCATGGATAAGCCTACTTGAGTATAAGTCCAAGATGATATGCAATTTCAAATAAAATTTCTCATAGAATAACCTATAAACATACAGAATATGAGTATAATGAGCTTCATGGATATTTCGACTTACAGTTTGGAATCTTTTCTTAAAATCATTCCAATATCATGTATTATTCTTTCGGCTGCAGGGAAGACGTTATCATCCATGACTAATATTTGTCGATACTAAAAACAAACAACAACACTAGAACATATTAAAAAATTTCACTGTCATTGGTCATTTCCACAGTTTAATAGGTAAGGTATTTGGGTATTTCTTGGGTTCTTTCTTGGGACAGTTGGGAGAGTTCGAGAGTTGAGACAATGGACCCGTTCTCGTTCATCCACCGAAAGAGGTTTGTTTACGTTTTGCCAATCACGTGACTAATTCCAGACATTTTATTTGTGGGATTTGTCACATGATAGGCAAAAGCGTAAACAAACCGCCTTGCAGTGGATGCTTGTGAATGGACCCATTGAGTAAATATGGACGTAATTTCATAACGTATAGAGTGGGCAAGCCATTGACTAAGGATACAAAGATGTATATTCAATGTATGTATATTCAATGTATTAGATGTATATTCAATGGTCAAGCAATGTTAAAACCATTGACTATTGATATAGTATCTAAAGTCAATGATGGAAGGTCAATGCCATCGTGGGGTCTCATAATAGCTACGCTCATAGCAACTACAATTTGAATGTTGACATAGGTACTAAAATGGCAGTGTGAATTAGCGCCTACACTTGTAGGCGCTGGTAGAACATTTCAATTTTGTGTAGGCGTTAACGAGAATATGACCTATACTTTTTAGAACATTGATTTTGATTGTTAGATTTGTATTATATATTTAAATTGTAGTAACAAAAGTGTAAAAAGCTTGTAGGTCCGACAAATTTCTGTATATCTCGATTAGCAACTACTCTACATAGCCACTAAAATTGAATTTGTAACACACCACCTACAGAGTCGTTCGGAGTGAACAGCTCTTTTACAGAGCAGCTCTTTTGAACTTTGAACGACTTCCCTGCCATGACATCTGCAACCAGCAGGGTTGCCAAGAGATGGGGGTTTCCCTTAATAACCCCCTTTCTAATTAGTAAAATCTCCAACACCCAGAAACATTCCCTATTATTTGGTAGAAATCTTCCACAACTGGCAACACTCAGTGAGCTGTTGCTCTCTAGAAGGAATGTAAAGATAATGAACGAACCATTAAAGATTCGTTCTTTTACCTACCGTTCATTATTGTAGGCGTATCGAGAAACTGAGGTGTTCGGTGCTATCGAGAATTCAAGAAATCTAACAACAACTACGTAAAAACTAAATAGTCTACTAGCAACTACACTTTAGCGGCTGCGATATCGTAGGCACTAACGAGAAATTTTAATAATTTCGTAGGCGCTAATCGAATGTTTAAATTTTCATTTTTCCCGCCTTTTTGTAGTTGTTATGAGAACATTCAGTTTTAGTTGCTACGTTTATTTTTACTTTGTAGTTGCTACGTGCGTAGCTACTATGATACCCCGTCAATGCCATGATGTAATGGATTTGGATTTCACATCATGCTTGATGTTTGATGATGTTAATGATTATACCATTCTATCATTGACTATAACTAAAGATCAATTAATTCAATGTGGCAACTATGCATGTTTGATGTGGAATACAGTGGATAATAATAAGGCAAAGACAGTCAAAAGGCTTAAACTTAAAGCTGATATAGTAAAAATGTCGGAAGTTGAAGCCAGAGGAGAGGTGAAGTGTAGTTTTTAATTCGACACTCTATTTATCTACTTCTTTCATGAGATTCGTTTAGGTAAGAAAGTAGACATTTATTAATGGGTGCTTAACAATATGGTGTAGGTCAATGTGGAAAATTTTAACAAGCCATTGTGTCAGTGAGAAATATCGGCCTCTATAAGGCCCAAAACATTTATGAGATGACGATTGTGTTTTTGGAACTGAACGATAAGTTTTAAGCATTGTTTAAAGGCAAACATGTAAATTTATTTCAAACATTAAACGTCACATCTACACTAATTGGGCATACTTCTAGATGTGAGTGTTGAAACTATTTGATATGTGGCTAGTGCCAATTCAAGTCCAATGAATAGGCCAGGCCTATCTTGGTTTAGGCCTCAACACAATTAAGGCTTCAATTTAGATGTTTTAGTTCTATATAAATTTTCTCTCGGCTAGAAATAATGAAGAATGTACCTAGGTATGTATCGCAAAATCCTTAAGTGTTAATTACTTTCTGGTTGTTTCCTAGGTTTACAGAAAACATGGCCTCTTCTGTAAAACCCTTATTCCCTAGGCCTATATTAAACCTCTCGGTGTTCAATGTTAGACCCACCTTATGTTGTGCTTGGTTTCGAAATCTCGCCGACTTAAACCGTTTCTGTAACAATTTAGCTTGTAGGCCCCTATAGGTATGTTCATTGTCTTTTTTCTCAGAAACGCTAGGCCTAACGCTAAATATGTCTCTCCTTTGATCCGAAAAGTGGGAAGCAACGATATATCATCCTGCCGCCGATATTAATACGGCAGACAACGGGAATATTGGTTGTCTCGATTGTTATTCTGAAACACCGATGAATTCATTTGATTCTCCATAATATGATCGAGATACTAAATATTGTTGTATAGCACTTTTGGATCGAATTTTTTTTAAATTTTTATCTTACAACGCGCTCGCTTTTGCCCCTTTGGCCACCCTAGAGGCACTTTTCAGGATAGGCCTTTCACTAAGCCAAGGGCCCGCCAAATTATTAAATTAAAATAGGCTAATTAAGGTAAAACTGCCAAATACCGTGACATTAGCAGTAGGCACTGTCAGTATTTGACAAAAAAATTATACTCTCAAGTGGTTAGATAGAATTGATTGTTATTATATGTTTGGCCAGACCATGGTGGTGGTTTTTATATTGGAAATAATGTTATACAATCATTATAAACAATAAAAATGTCATAATTAAAGTGGGCGAAACTTCGTTATCCGTCTCCACCGTTATTATCGATGTGGAAATTTCGATATTGCGACAATATTGCTATAACATCGATGATACAATTACACGATACGATTACGATTTTAAATAAACCTTTTCACAATAAAGCAAATACCGTATATATTCAAACAAGTAACTGAAAAAAGTAAAAAATTGTACTTAATGTAACCTGTAACAAAGAACAACACAAAATAAACTAACCAAGTTTGTTGTGTTGTTGTGTAGCTGTATCTAAATTCGAATTGTGAGAAGAAGCAGACTTCGAGACTTTGTTAGATCTAAAATGGCGTTAGATCTAAAATGGCGTCACACAAATGCTGCCAAATACAAATCAGAAAGGTTTTTTTTTGCTATTGTATTGAGGGAATATGCATTTTAAATGTTTCAAAACACCATTGATTTTGTTGTTTTAAACGTCGCTGTCAATTAAAGTGACGTAGGTTTACGGTTACACTGTTAGGTTAGATTGTTATTATGATACATATCTTTTCTCAGTATCGATGTTGATTCGATTGTTTTCATCGCTCAATTTCAATCGCAATATCGAAATTTCCACATCGATAATAACGGTGGAGACGGATAACGAAGTTTCGCCTTAAAGTGTTGTCATTTGGATCACCTGATTTCCTAACTCCGTGACGATTAATCAAAACTCCGTGATTTGTTGTCCCAAGTCCGTGACCTGTACGATGAGCTGAAAGTGAACAACTTTTAGATAAAATAAACTAAATTAAGTGAAGACAGATGTTATCGCGGATACACCTTTAAATAAATAAATTGCCTAACAACTTTATACAAATACTTTAATGTCAAAATTGTGACTAAATTACTTACTCAAGCAGAATTTTGAGTTACGAAGTACGGGTAATCAAAAAAATGAGACAGAGTTAACAACTGAGACTCTTTATTTCAGCTGAACAAACACTCAAAGACCTTCGAAAACAAATCCTTTGAAACTTAAAAACACAGAGAAAATAATTGTATTTCAGAAAGAACTATAATGTATTCAGAAAGAACTACTGAACATATAACGTTTGAAAAAGACGTGTCATAAAATCAACAGCAATAAAATTCTTAAACACACAAACAGTATTTAAAAGATTTATATCATATAAAACAAAAAATTAGGAACGTTTAACCATTTTCAAATGAAGTTTGCATAACATAACAAAGCTCAACGTACGAAAAAGTCCATTTATGAATAGATCAAATACAAAGGCGTACGAAAAGAACCCTGGACTTTTAAAGCAAAGATCAACTTTGCCTACAAGAAAATGAAACATACATATAATACAACTTACAAACAGCATTAAAATTCTTGAACACAAAAACATAATTTAAAAGATTTATATCATACCTAACGAAAAATTAGGAACGTTAAACCATTTTCAAATAAAGTTTGCATAACATAACAAAAATCAACGTACGAAAAAAGTCCATTTATGAATAGATAAAATACAAAGACATACAAAAAGAACCCTGGACTTTTCAAGCAAAGACCAACTTTGCCTACAAGAAAATGAAACATACATATAATACAACTTACAAACAGCATTAAAATTCTTGAACACAAAAACATAATTTAAAAGATTTATATCATACATAACGAAAAACTAGGAACGTTAAACCATTTTCAAATAAAGTTTGCATAACATAACAAAACTCAACGTACGAAAAAGTCCATTTATGAATAGATAAAATACAAAGACGTACGAAAAGAACCCTGGACTTTTAAAGCCAAGATCAACTTTGCCTACAAGAAAATTAAACATACATATAATACAACTTACAAACAGCATTAAAATTCTTAAACACAAAAACATAATTTAAAAGATTTATATCATATGTAACGAAAAATTAGGAACGTTAAACCATTTTCAAATAAAGTTTGCATAACATAACAAAACTCAACGTACGAAAAAGTCCATTTATGAATATAGATAAAATACAAAGTCATACGAAAAGAACCCTAGACTTTTAAAGCCAAGATCAACTATGCCTACAAGAAAATGAAACATACATATAATACAACTTAAAAGAAGGCGTCATAAAATCAAAGAGACTGAAATGCTTAAACATACCAGCAATAAGTTATTTACAAGAATATTTACATAGTAAAAAGTTAAAACTTAGAAGAAAAGTTCAACCTAAAAGCATTAACTTAAAGCTGAAGATCTTCGAAAGAAAGGTAGCCCCATCTGTCAAATGTTGGTTCTCTGAGAATTTGAACAATTTCAGAAAACGAAACGTTGTCGATATCGTCTTTTTTTGGCCACATAAACTTTTCTGATTCCAACTTCTTTGCCAGGAATTTGACGTCGGCTGTTTTTTCATCGTGATCAACGCTCAAGATCTGGCCAACGTACATCTTCTTATCATAACCTACAGCATACGGCACAACCACCCATTGACTCGGCCCAAGATTATCAGTGTTCAGCTGTAGAGGTGCTGGTGGAAGTGGAGCTACCCCTATATCATCGTTTATTTCTCTCTCGTCATTTCCATTTTCATTTTCTTCTTCAGAGTCTTCCAACTTCCTCTTCGTTGTTTTCTGAGTCTTTTCCTTCTTTATTCTTGCATTTGCTTCTCTCAATAGCTTTTTCCTTTCCTTTTCAATTTCAGCCGCTTTCTTTTCTTCTTCTTTTTTCATGTAATACGCTTTCCATTCATCAGAAGTAATGGCACTTGGAAGCTTAATTTCTTTGCTGCTTTCTTGGGGTTTTTATTTTCTACTGGCCAGAAGAGAGCTTTTTTGAACGGGGAAGGTACTTTAGACTGTAATTCAATAGGTGTCAAAATGGTTTTTTTTTGGAGGAGTATTGTTTTTTGATATTATAATTGCTTCTGTAGTAGGTGTTGATGTTGATGTAGGTGGAGTTGGGTTTGATGTAGGTTTAGCAGCTGAAGGCGTCTGAACCACGGCATCTTTGGTTGGCGATGTAGTATTTTGTTGCTCGGTAGGCGTTGATGATGCAATAATTACAGGCGAACATGATTGGCGTTCTTCTAGAGTTGGAGTTTTTGGTGTTTCGTTCAAGTTTAAGCCAAGATCTGAAATGCTTATGTCCGTTATTACAGGCAAGTCAAGTTCAAGAGGAAATTCACTTAAGTTTAATTGAGACAAATTTAGAAGGGCACCGTCAACATTTTCTTCGTCATTGTTTTCTGCAGGCAATGTTTCAGAAATGGCCACGATTTCCACACCACTGATGACATTGGTTCTATGGGAAGGAACGTTATTTTCTCTTTCAGAAACTGAATTTGCTTCAATTCCTTTGTTGCTTGTCTGGGCCTTTTTACTTTCCATTTCATCTAGGGCTTCTCTATATTTTGCCACATCATTTTTAGTCTCAACCCAAAGAGCGTATAGGCTTTCATCTCGCCTCTGGATATCATGTGCTTTGAACATTGCCAGTTTGTGCCTTCACCGATCTTTGTTTCAATATAGTCTAAGTGGCTGCGTAGTGCCAACCATTGACTGTGGGAATATGGTCTTTTTTCCTCACAGTGAGTTTTCGACTTAATAATTTTTGAAAAGTCCACATCGTCAGGGTTGAGGCTGCTAAGGCCAGTTGATGAAAATCCATTTTGCAGCGTTTTTTCTTTGACACTTATTTCCAGCACTTGCTTAAGAAGTGGGGCAAAATCTTCTTTTTTTATCTTGGCAGCCCCGTTCTCATATCGCCACTTCTGAACCACTTTCCTCCAGCATGCTTTTAGAGGGTGGAACAAAGCAACATCGAGCGGCTGGAGGACGTGCGTTGAGTTTGGATATAGAGCAATCAGTTCAATCTTGTTTGCGGTGCAAAATTCACTCAAGTGGTATGTTATATGTGACGAGTGTCCATCAACAAAAAGTACAACAGGCCGCTGAATGTTGTTCTTATCTAGCCAAGGAGTGAAAACATTGGCCACATATTCATAGAACGACTCGGAGGTCATCCAACCATTTTCGGATTTCCCGAGCCCCCAGCCCTTTGGAAATTTTGCTACGACGTTGTTGGGGAATCGCTCATAACTGAAAACGACCATTGGGGGAGCTAATTGCCCACTAGCACTAGCCGTAATCAGGGTGGTCAGGCATTCTTTTTCATCATTACCTGTGATGGAATAGACGTTCCGCTCACCACGCTTCACCAAAACTTTTTTGTCCTTTGGACATAAAAAAAATGCCGTCTCGTCACAGTTGAAAATCCGTGACGGATTTTCAAATACCCCCTTGAGTTTCTGCGCTTCAACATACTCCTTCACTTCAGAAAACCAGTTCCTGATATCAGTTTCACTGACGTTTGCTCGTGATGTAGTCAGAGCCTGGCTCATCCGAGAGGCAATTTCCGGGTGACGTTTCAGGAAAAGATGGTACCATTTTTCCCCTGGTACAGAGTCTGTAAATGGCGTTTGTAGTGATGTAAAACGCCCTGGCGTTTAAATCTCAGGGCAAATGCCCAGGGCATTTGCCCAAATAACCGCCCAAAATCCATAAGTGCCGGGCGTTTATCCAGTTTAAGGCTAATAAACCTGATTAATGGAAATTAAAATGAACACTACTCTTCTAGTAAACTTTTTAAACCTCTACATTAGATATTTACATAATAGCCTATATTCAAAAAAAATAATTACTTGTATAATTTTAATTAGGCTATATTGGTAGGAAGTCATCACTAGAGAGTCAACACTTTTCTTTTGTCAACAAGAAGAAATAATTTAGACTGAAAATAACTTCATAGGTTTATTTTTATTTAAAAAATCTGGCTAATGTAATAGAATTAATTTACATTTGTTTATTACTCACAATGAATCAGTCTTAACTTAACGGTTGTGAGGTTGTAATTTGGTTCCGGTTGGGTTTGTGGCAAATTGCTTAGAACCTAGTGGAGGTCGTCAGGAAAACTGCAATAGGCTACGTCATATGATACATCATTTTAAAGTACATTGCATTCTGAGCAATTTGCCACAAACCCGACCTCAAAAGGTAGAGTGGATTGGGAGTTATTGCATTTTTTTGTTTTCAGCAATATGATTTTAATACAAAGTTTGACACCTGCTATTTTTTACTCGGTCATTCTTTTGAGATCGGGTTTGCGGCTTGTTCTCCAGTCCCAAAGACCTTTAATTTGATGTACATATTGACATATGCTTACATTTAAGATTTTCTTCTTACTCCTTGTGGACCGTCCCCCCTTCAAGATCCAAGGACACTAAGTACAGTACACTCTCGTTCATCGGACTCGGCGACATCAGAACTCCGCTTCATGGGAACTGAAAATCTGGATATCATTATTTTTTTTTCTTACAAAATAAATAATTTTTTCCGTTTTAGCGCCTTCAATTTCCATTCGTTCTATCCGCACAACAGTGAAGTATCATATTTTGCATCAAACGTCAGCAGGCGTTTTCCATAATCTGTACCCATCGATGTGATTTACGAGGCCGTCGAGTATTCGCACAAAAATAGAAAGAGGAAGGGGGCCGGAAGTGAACATCCGTTTCGACCGCTTCCCAAACTCAAACTGTCATTCAGTCTGTCACGCGTCGCGACTGCACCTGTGTTACGTGGAAGTCAGTTGACTGCTAGAATATGGGTAGAATATGAATATGGAATATGAGAATAAAGATTTTGGATCTTTATTTCCTACGTTGTTTTTATTCCTATAGGTTCATTGTTACCATGTTCAAAGTTTGACTGCCTTATTTTCATAAAATCTCTTGTGTTATCTTAAAAACAAAAGTTAATACAATCACGATAGGTCACCGTACGGGCGGAAATGATGACTCACGACGGACTCCGCTTCATCGGAATTTTTTGACATCCGAACCGGCCGTCCGCCACATTAGTTCCGATGAACGAGAGTGTACTGTACTTTAGGAAGTAGTCTTAGTCACTCAAAATCAATATGCAACGTTTTAGTTTTGTTACTTAAATACTTTTAAAAATATTAAATCGTCTCCAGACTTTTTTCCACCCTGTATATGAATAAAAATAATTTTATAGGTGCCTTTTTATGTTAGGAAATTTACATAGTGGTTAAAAAGCACTTGTTTTACTAACAAAACCTTAATACTTAACTTTAAATTTAATTAATTAGTCATTATAAATTTATCTTATGCACATATTTATGAATTACAGAGTAGAAACCTGCTTAATCAGTAAATAAGATTTTATATAACAATTTAGAAAAATATTTATTTAAAATACCACACTGAAAATATTACAGGTTTTATTGTATTGCGCCTTAAACTGAACTTTTTATAAACGCCCAGTTTTTGGGCGCTTAAAATCGCTTTGGGCAAATGCCCGGGCAAATGCCCATTTATAAACGACCCGCCCACTGGGCATTTGCCCGGCCCACATCACTAGGCGTTTGTCGCTGCAGGTTCTCAGCTAGTTTTTTCACGCTCATCAAAAGAGCGTCCTTTGTTATGGGAAAACCTGCCCTGCCTGTGGATATGATCCAGTCCACTAGGATTTTTTCTTCATTTGGACTGAACACCGACGGACGCCCCATAGCACACCCCAAAGCATATTTTCCACTTAACTTGTCCTTAAGGGTCTGACGTGGTATACCATAGTTATTTGCAGCAGCTGTCACTGTCATTCCTCCCTTCACCGCTTCGATCGCTTCCAGCATTACTTCTTGGGAGTAGGCCCTCCTTGCAACTTTCACAGGCTTAGGTGTTGTCGACATTCTGAAAAAAAAACGAATTTGGCTAGTATTTAATTTTCTAAAGATAATAAAAAGAAATAAATTGTTAATATATTAGAAATGAAACACATTTTTGTTAAAGGTTCATAATAATTCAAGAAGTTCGGCTCATTTTTTACAATGCTTGTGTCGTAATTCCAAGCATTTAACCTGCACGGATATAGGCAGGTGATATTACATGAAATGGCCGAACCATTTATTCAGTTTAGATTGAAATAAAATGTAAAACCAATTAAATATCAACGTTATTTTAAGAGATCTGCTATTTCCTAAATCCGTCATTCTAAATACGGATTTAGGTGAAGTCGTCCGTTTTCAATACCCAATACCGTGATGCATTTTTAAAATTGTTTACAATAAAATGCATATTTTAAACGTATTTTCTTTGCAGATTATATGATTATTGATATGAAATCACGCTTTTCAGTTCATTATTCTACAAAATAAATTAAAACAAATGTAAATGGAAATGCGGGTTAACAGATTCACGACGATTCCCGAAGTTCTGGCGATCGTTATGTTATTTCCGCTGTAATTCTAATATGTTTACCTCCACGGATATACGCAGATGATATTAGATCAAACGGCCGAAACATTTATTCACTTAACTTTTAAATAAATATTAAAACAAATTAATATGAACGTCATTTTGAAACATCTGCTCACTCCCAACTCCATGAACCGAATCACGGACATGTGGAAGTCGTCTGTTTTCAATACCCAATACCGTGATGCAGTTTTAAAATTGTTTACAGTTAAATACATGTGTTAAACATATTTGTCTTTAAAGTTTATGCTATTATCAATCCAGAAAAAAAAACTTTTTACACGTTATTACAGTAAATAAATTAACTGTGGCTTATTGAACTTACCTGTTTTCTAAGCACGGAGCAGAGCTGACTAACGATGTGAGCGACAGCAGCTGTACCAGTCAACTAACCAACTCTGTGGATGATTCTGTTTCCCTCCAGTTTAACCGCGAAATCGATATATCGCATCGAACATTATACAAAGGCATTTAAACACGATTTTGAGTGTTTTTGACCATAGAGTATCTTATTTTTCGATGTTATAGTGACGAATCACGGTAATAGGTATGTTCACGGTAATCGGCCGTTTTACCTTAACTGAGAAATATAATTATGCCATTTAACATGTTAAATTTCCCTATAAAGATTATTAATTATATAGGCCCTAACCACAAAGTTTTTTGATGATGAAACAAAAATATCTATTGAAATTCGCTGAGTATGCAGGTCTGATACGATGAGGGTATTTGTTTATTTGCTCAACAGTGTACTTTTGACTAAATTTTTGGTACAGTAGGCGTACTTTTTTGTTACACAGATGCAACTAGGCATAGGCCTAGTTTAAAGCCCGCTGTGGCGGTTATGTTATAGGGGTTCAGTTGTCCCACATTTCTTTCTAAAAAGTAGGAAAGTATGAATTGTCCTACTTTACGGAAATGGGTCATACTTTCCTAGGCCCTACTTTTTCAGGTCGGGTGCAGTTTCTTAACTGGGCTACCCTACAACCGAATGAAAAATATCAATCGATGCGATTGATATATCGCATCGGATAAAATATCGATATGCCTCATCGGATGAAAATTTGATATATCGCATCGGATAAAATATCGATACGCCTCATCGGATGAAAATTTGATATATCGCATCGGATGAAATATTTTAAACATATATTTTTTGAGAATTATTTATATTTATTTACTAAATATTATTGTTTGTTTATATAACATTTTAACCAAGATTTTACTAGGTGATTTCATATTCAGTATGGATAGTTTAGTTATTTTGATTAGTCTCATGAGTTTCAGAAAACTTTCTATTATTTATAGCCTAATAGAAAGTTTATACTAGATAGGCGGGTCATAGATATGAGCAATGTGATAGATTTGTACAAGATAATGAACTGATACCTACCAAAGAAAATGTTGTGTGAGCAGTGTGGTGCACTGGTGGGGGGATTTTTTTTTTTTTTTTTTTTTTTTTTTTTTTTTTTTTTTTTTTTTTTTTTTTTTTTTTGAGGGAGAGGCGGAAAAATGCATTACGCACACAGGTGGCCAGCCTGTAGTGTGGGGCTCCCCTAAAAACGTGTTTACCCACTAAAAAACCTCCTCTACTCTTTAGGAATCTAACCTGGAATTGTTTGTCACATTACGTCAGGCTAGGCCTAAATTTGGCTTACGCCCGTGGGGCTCGCTCCTTATCCAGCCGCTCGATCAAGGGATCTGGGCCACTTCGCGGTCCAGATCGGTTTTCTTTTCCAGGAGGATGCCCCGGACGAACTGTGACAAACAATCCCAGTTGCCCTCATCCTCCAAAATCTTTTGGCAGACCGAGTCCACCGAAAATGCACCAAAGATTTGTGTGGCCTCCAGGCGGGGCCCTTCCCAACGGGGACAGCGGAAGAATGTGTGTTCCGCATCGTCGGGAACACCCGGGCAATAAATGCAGTCGGGTGAACCGGTCTTTCCCATCCGGTTCAGGTACGACCGAAAATAGCCGTGACCTGTCAAAAATTGGGTCAGGTAGTAGTCCACCTCCCCATGCCGCCGTTCCAACCATGGTTGGACCTGCTTGATAAGTCGCGCATTCCATCGTCCTCGGGTGTCGTGCTCCCAGCTGTGTTGCCACTGCTGGAAGGTTCGGGAGCGCTCTTCTGTTCTTGCCGTGTCCTTGCCGATCTCGCCTTGTCTCTGATAAATCGCTTTCCTCTCCCCTGCCAAGAGCTTGACAGGGATGACTCCGGCGACCACCAGGACAACAGGCTCGGACACTGTCCGGTAGGCGGAACCACAGAGTAAGGAACCTTTACAGAGTGCTCGCTGCGCTGCGTTTTCGCGTCAGTCATGACGCGCCTCGTAGTGGCGCTACTGACGCGGTGACGCAAAATGGCGCGGACTGACGCGGAGTTGCCAATTCGGACACCGCACCGCACCGCACAGCACCGTGCCTCGCGTCACCGCGCCGCGCCCCACCTTTACTTTACTCCCGATTCCCGAGCGCGATTATTTGGCCAAGTTGCAATGGTGGTCATTTATACAATGTTAGATATTTGACAATAACTAGCAGACTAAAACTGAAATTCCATTATTTGAAAACAAGCTCAAATTAACGATAAAGAAATGTGTGTACTAACAATAAAAATCAGCTAACATTTTAGCAAAATATTTAATCAGTACCGTATTAAATTACCCAAGGAAATACAAATAATGTAATAAACAATTATATACAAGATTTTTATCACACATGATTATACTACACAATAAGTATTAAAAAGCTCTATACAAAAATTATACAACTAGCATACTGTACAGTACAACATTGAAAGAATTTAATCAAATTTGTTTTCTTTTATTAAATTTGTTTGTTTGCAAAATTATGCATCCAATCGAATATTCCATATGGTCTACCAGTCTGTGGGACTTCATTAAAGGATTAATCCAGCAGAAGAATGCAATAAGAATAATGCTCACATTGAAAAAAAAATTAATAAGTAAAGAAGTATATTCCTGAACTAGAAATTTAAACAGTTTACGGACTCAATAAAATACATAAAACAGCACTACTATTCTAAAATTAACAGTAGGCCTACTCAGATTTATGACACAAGATAAAATCAAATCACTACAAGAAGTCATCACAATTTAAATTTTTACAGTGAAACAACAACGTACATGGGCCTACGGTTAATACAAATATTACCTAAATGTACGGTAAATTTAGATTAAACCCGTAGTTCATTTTACAAGAAATTCAAATTACATTTTTTAAGTACTATAGACAATTTTATCATCGGATATCCTAAATAAAAAGAAGTACTTCTTTTATGTGGGGTTTAAATTTTGGCCGCCATCTTGGATCCGCAATATTGGAATAACCGGTTTTTTTTAAACTTAAAGGTGGGGTTGTGACACATCACTTCAAAGTCAGTTGCTTTATGCGTTGAACACGATTCCGGAATCCGTTTTTAATTGTCAGTTTTCGTCCTCAAAATATTTTTAATTTTACAGAAAATTTTAAAAATATCAAAATTTTTATTATCAAATTAAATAGTTTTTTTTGGGAGTTGCAGATGGATTTCGAAATTTGAAATTTTAGCTGCCATCTTGAATTGTAATGCTTGTTTTAAGTTTAATGTGGTGATACATGATTATGTAAACAAGCATCACTATCCAATGTGGCACACCCAAGATGACAGTTAAAAGTTTTAATTACAAAAAAAGTTTGGCACCTACCAAAGTGTGATATCTGATTATAAAAAGTGAAAATAAAAAAAAGGAAAAAACAAGGAATTAAATTTTTTTTTCAAAACGGTTAATGTCTCGAGAATGAAAACGGTAATTATAAACCAATTAATTGCGGCATCGTGTTCAATGAAAAAAAAACAAACTTTAAAATGATGGGTAACAGCCCTACATTTACATTTAAATATAAAAAATCATTCCAATGTGGCGGATTAGAGATGTCGACCAAAAAATGTAAACCACATCAAAAAGAAGTTTGAGATAATCAATTATGTTCGGTGGTGTTTGGGAGTCGATTTATTAAGAAATGCACAAAAATTAGAGAGGGGCATTTAAAAGTTGCCTTATACAGGGTGTTTCAGAACTCCCTGGCAATATTTTAGGACATTGTTCCTGGGTCAGAAAAATATCTAAATATCATATTTAAATTGTCCGGAAGTCATTATTTACTCCACAGCCGCCATTTTGGTTTTTTTATTAAATAATTGTTATTTCCTTAACGGATGGTTGTATTCGGTTCATATTTGGTATAAATCTTTATGATACCAATGTACATTTCGACGAAAAAAAATAATTTATTGCAATGTATATAGTCAAAATGGCGGCCATTTAAAATTTTCAAACTAAAATATCTCAAAATCGGTAAATTTTATAAAAATTTTACTAGACACAAAAAGTTGACAAATTAAATTATCTAACCAATGGTACCAAGTTTATAAAGATCTGACCACAAACAACGGAGTTATTGGAATTTTTCTTCATAAAAACATTGATTTTGCTGTTAGAATGGCCTTATCTTATCTTATACTCTAAAACAAGCTATGTTTGTACGGGCAAAGTTTTTTTTTCGCTCAAAGGATTTTTGATTGAATATAAGGGTTTTGGCCACCAGAAATCGATTGGAGTTGGTCCCATGTCTGGGAAAATCCTGTTTTCGCGCTAGAGCCCTTCAAAATTTCTATGTTATCCTTATGTTGAGGTTTTTTTTTATCGTTTATTTGGCTACATGACAAATATGTCCATGGCTTGCCATAACTATATACAATTTGGAGGAACATTAACAATTATACATTATTGTTGAATTAAAATCAAAAGAGTATTGGCACTCGCGGTGCTTCGGCAGTGTTCGGCAACACTCGGGTAAACCCGATGATTTAATCAGCTGGTAATGGAAAATTCGGCTCATCTGTTTAATTGATTCATTTGAATCGATCTTTTACACGAATAGAATGTTGAACCTATTCTTTTGTCCGTATGATACAGCTGTTTTTCCACACATGTCTTAATGCGATAAAATCGAATTTCATCGATTAATTGACGTTAATATTCTGTGACGTACTTTTGGGTCACTTGAATATTTAATTAATTTTAAGTTTGTACGTAACAGTAAAAAAAGAGTTAAGTTAACAGATATACACTCAGTTTGAAAGCGAGGTTAATTACAGGGTTCGCGCGACGTAAATGCCTATAACCTCTTAAGACAATTGAATTACGAATGATGAATTATACCATTTGATTTTGTACGTTGGTTTCTCACTCATGTGATGTATTGATTGAATAATTAGGCAGTGGATGAAAGCTAATAAATTTAGTTACGGTATATTGTTTCTTTGGTCTATTTTAAAGGTTAGATAGCTTAGGCACGGTCTACAGGATTGTCCGCCGCATGTGCGCGGCGCTTGGTCTGTGGCTGGGACGATCACTGACGTTCCTGGCCAGTTGGAAACACCTGTGGACAGATTCTATTGATTTTATTCGTGGTATGTGGAGTAAGACACTGCCACTAGGGCCAGTATACAGAAAGTCAATGATTTTGTTGGTGGGCTGAGGGAGTAGCCTGAATGCCGCATATATGCGGCGGCTGGTAGCGAACGTGGTAACCTATATGGTCAAACCGGCCCTGATTTTAGTGCTCACCATCACCAATACCGTGTCGGGGTCGTGCATTTGTTGTGTCGTCAAATGTAAAGGCGTCAACTGAGGGTTTAAATTTCTATTTATAGTTTCGTGGCCATTTTAATAAGCCTCATTCACAATTGTCTATCATAGATGAAATAGCTTGACAAATAAAAACAACTCTACAAGGTTATAAGCAATTATCTTCATTTTTTATATTTATGTAACGAAATAGAGAATAAATAAGTTAGTATGAAGTGGGAATTATATAGGCGTAGGTACTTGTGAGATCCATCAAATAACGCTAACCTTTGTATGATAAAAAGGATATGAAACCTTGTAAACAAAACCTATGAAACATCTGCCTGGTTCTCAGATCGCGATCGAAACAAAGTTATCATTTTACAAACGATACGAATCGGCGAACAAAGAATTCTCTGTGGTCGCTGATTCAAATGACTCTTAGAAAATGACATATGATTCATTCAATTCACTTGATTGATTCGTTCATTTGAACAACTCCGTAGTTGTTTACTTACAGGAGCCGACTAGTCCCGAACGTACTCGAACACTGCCGAAGCACCGAGAGTCCCAATACTCTTTTGATTTTAATTCAACTATAGTAATGGTTGAGTTTGTTAATTGAACAAAAATCAGCTGATAACTGTAGATATAAACCAATGTGTTACAGCTTTAACCTGTAGTTTAAGAAAATTATAACCAAGACCAAAGAGCAGCACCCTACAGCCTGGCGAGTGAGCGAAGCAAACGAGCTCGTCTTAAAAATGGAAGAGGGAAGTGAGAGGAGCGAACGAGCTTTGTGATGTGAGAACGAAAGTAATAATTTTACCGAGCTTAAGCTCGATCCCCCTGGTAATTTGCATTAATTTCAATGCAAAATCAATGTTTTTACGAAGAAAAATCACAATAACTCTGTTACTTTGTTGTCATATCTTTATAAACTTGGTACCATTGGTTTTACCGATTTTGAGATATTTTAGTTTGAAATTTTAAATGGCCGCCATTTTGAAAATATCCAGTGAAAAAAATTAATTTTTTTCCTCGAAATGTACATTGGTATAATAAAGATTCATACCAAATATGAACCGAATACAACCATCCGTTATGGAAATAAAAATTATTTAGCGAAAAAGACAAAATGGCAGCTGTGTGAGTAACTAAAGACTTCCGGACAATTTAAATATGATATTTAGATATGTTTCTAACCCAGGAACAATGCCCTAAAATATTGTCAGGGAGTTCTGAAACACCCTGTATATTATTCACTGACAAATTACATTAGAGATGTCCCCTTAAGGAAGTCTTGAGAAAAAATTAACCTACTACATAATTTGATATACTTTTTTAAATGTCTTAGTATTCTGAGAAATGTTCCCCAAACCCAACCTTAAAAGTTATAGCTTACCGTATATCGAAAGTTTTTGATTTTTATGTTTTTTAATATGAATTCAATGCAAAGTTTGATCATCTGCCATTGTTTACTCGGTTATCCTTTTTAAAGGTCAGATTCCACGTCACTGTTCTTTATTAGCCTGTAATCATGACCTTAAAATTTATTTTCATTTTGTCCTGTACTAATACTTAAGATTTTCTTATTAACTATTGACTGTCCCCATGGAGAGTAAAAAAATACTATACTTGTATAAAAAAGATTTCAAATTCATTATGTCCACTAAATTATTTAAAAAATTACTAAGACGTACAGGGACTTTTTAACACAGTGTGTGGGTATATAATTATTTATAATTTGAAATACTTTGCGTATTTAGTTTTCCAAACGGGTAGGGCCTAAATAACTTTCCTATCCTTCTAAAATATAAATATATTTTGTAACTATTTTGTTTGTATTAAAATAAATTGCTCGATTTCGAGATATACGTATATTATAGGCCGTTTTTAAAACCTGATCCTTTGAGGGAGAGATGGTGGAGGGGATTTGTTTATCCTGCCATCATCCCATTGGCTGGAGGCTTTTGGTTTTTTGTTGTTTTTGTTTTATTTCACTGTTGCATACCAGCTGATAATGTCACATAACAACATATTGTGCATCAGTTTTACAATATTATTAGCAACAGTTGTTTTTTTATCAGTTTACTTTAGAACTGTTACTTTATAACAAAGTATACATTTTGCTTTAAAACATAACAGCTGACTAGGAGTTACTGAAATGTATTATAAGTTATAAAAAAAGTTATTGAAATAAATCAGCTACTCGAACATCTTTGTCACGAGTTTAAATGTATTGTTTACCGTTTATAATTTTTTTACAATTTAAATCTTTCCCCCACCCCAATTTTCTCGAGAAGGATCAGGTTTAAAAAACGGACTATAGTAAGTATATGATTCGTCAATTAAATAACTATAAATTTCAATTCTATTCAAATAACAAAATTAAAAAACTGTTATAATTTATAGAACAATCGTAATTTGTTATATTATTCGGCAAGGTAACATTAGTGCCACATTGTGTTAAAGCAAGACAGTTCTTCCAGTTAATCTATACTAGTCCACTTGTTGCTCAAAATGAGCAATTTATTTTAATACAATACAAAAGTAACATTTAAATATAAATCAATGACATCCGACCAATCCAATCTATCTTCTTATTTCTATAAGGGTTTCGTCTGTTACGTCCCTTTTTCTCTCGACCTACTGAGCCGATTTTTAAGATTGAGGTATCATTTTAAAGCTTAGGATATACCGCAGTGACGAATCGTAATTAAAAAGGTCATATTGTTTTGGGCTTCGCTCCCCTCGCCTTTGATTTATTTCTAGAGGACGCTTTAAAATGTTGACCAACTTTTAATGCAAGTTCTTTAATGTGAATTGTAATTTAACAGCTGATTACCTTCAGATGACTTTGTAAAAGCCAGATAGTAAACAAAAATAGATCTCAGTCACTTCATAATAAACATTCACGTACTATAGGTGAGTTTCACTCATACAGAATTATAAAATGCGCAATTTGCGCACGGGTCACCTCGTATTAAAAATATCAGTAATCAAAAAAAAAAAAAAAAAAACTTTACAGCTCTACATTAACAGATGTTTAAAATGTTCAACCCAAACCCAATGTTATTCTAATGGGAAAATTTCAAATTTAGCTTGTGTATAGCCATTGTTTTATGTCCGATTTTCATCAATTTTGGCGGAAACAACTACGTACCAAGCTCTATCCATCGCCATCAAAAACTTGAATAACGGTTGAAAATTGTAGGAGGAGTTCCCAACACAAGAAAAACCCTTAGCGTATGAAATAAGTATCTATATATATAATACGTGATGCCCTTTTTTTGTTAACACTACTCCTCCCTTATTTCTGGACCAATTTAAAAGTTTGAGGTGTCAAAAGAATGGTCTCAGTTCGTAGTTTTGCAATAAGGTTTTAGATTTTTGATATTTTAATTCTGAAGCTCACGGGAAGCGCTCAAAGTTCAATTTTTGTCCATAAGATTAACATGGGAAACAATTTATCTTGAATTGCTAAATAAAACAGCTGTTGATACAGTACACTCTCGTTCATCGGAACTAATGTGGCGGACGGCCGGTTCGGATGTCAAAAAATTCCGATAAAGCGGAGTCCGTCGTGAGTCATCATTTTCGCCCGTACGGTGACCTATCGTGATTGTATTCACTCTTGTTTTTAAGATAACACAAAAGATTTTATGAAAATAAGGCTCTCAAACTTTCAAAATGGTAACAATGAACCTATAGGAATAAAAACAACGTAGGAAATAAAGATCCAAAATCTTTATTCTCATATTCCATATTCATATTCCAGCAGTCAACTGACTTCCACGTAACACAGGTGCAGTCGCGACGCGAGACAGAGTGAATGACAGTTTGGGAAGCGGTCGACACTGATGTTCACTTCCTGCCCCCTTCCTCTTTTATTTTTGTGCGAATCCACGGCCTCGTAAATCACATCGATGGGTACAGATTACGGAAAACGCCTGATGACTTTTGATGCAAAATGTGATACTTCACTGTTGTGCGGATAGAACGAATGGAAATTGAAGGCGCTAAAACGAAAAAATTATTTATTTCGTAAGAAAAAAAAAAAAAATAATATCCAGATTTTCAGTTCCGATGAAGCGGAGTTCGGATATCGCCGAGTCCGATGAACGAGAGTGTACTGTATTTAAAGTTACGAACACATATGTTAAAAGCTGAATAGAAGCAAATTGAACTGGTACTGAAATATCAACACAATTTCATACTTTAATACAAGGAGTGTCTAATCTGAGGTTTTAACCTTTTCTCAAAATTTAGCCCGTAGACTTTGTTTGAACGTTTTATTTACGTGTAGGGCTATATGGGCACAAAAATAAGATTAGTAACTTAACCCTAGAATATTTAATTTTTCTGTACGAACCAATTTTGGAAATTTAAATTTTTTATCTGGGTGGGTTGTCCGATTAGTACATGAAACAATAACGGAAGGTGACAAATATTAAAATAGAACTAAATTTGTGTGCAGGTTTTCAAACTGCTGTGAACTATATAATTTACAGGAAAATTAAGGAAAAGGGATGGTTGGTTGCAAGAAATCTAGATATTCTAGGTACTGTGGTTGGTTGTAGGCGTAATAATCTGTTTGTTTACTACAAAAAAATTTAATGCAGAATGCTACACATATTAAAACACCTATTTAAAAGAGACATTTTAAAGTTTTTTACCTCCACTATATAAAAAAAATCTTTTTACAAAAATGGTTTGTATAAAGAGAAATTTTAACCAAAATTTTAATGCACATAAAACTAAAACGGACCACACCAACAAAGATGGTTGGTCCACCACTTAAGATTTCCTTAATTTTTATGATTTCTTAATTTAAATTTTGTAATGCCATAGACAGTTAAGTTCAAGAGGATTTAGTTCTTTATAAATAGTAATGTGGACTCATTCACTATTTTGACGACTAGGTACCTCATACAGTACTACAAAACAGCCGTAGTGGAGTGCTGCACAACTCATAGGACCGGGGAGTTGTAATGAAATGTTGATTTTTATTCTGTTGTCATTTACGTTTTATGTTTTGATGAACTATGTAGATCCAACATCTGTGAATTTATTCTAAATTTTATAGGAGTGTTTAGACAGAGGCCCTAAGACATATCGGCAAAAGAACAACTATGTAATCTTAGCTAATTTAGATCTAAAAGAACAACCACCAAATCTCAACACTAACACATTGATAAGTTAGAAAATTAGTAATGAAGATCGATTGATGAAACAACAATAATTTTTAATCTGATTTTCACTATAATTTGATTTGTATTCAAAGTAACTCTGTTCATCATCATTTAATTAATGATGCTTTCTAACAACTGGTCGATGTTAGATAGTAGGCCTAACAAGACTGGGGTTTGGACCGTTTCCTGTCAAAACGTTAAAAAATGCCACTGGCGTATATATACTAGAAAAATTAACATGGAGTTATGTTTGATCACCAGGTATACTCTAAGAAATGCAGCGCATTGCGCTGCCCGGGTAGATTTATAAAAGAAGAGAATGTTTTTACGGTATCTATATTTGTGTATATATATATATATATATATATATATATATATATATATGTATATATGTATATTTATAATCGATAAACTCGGAGACCAATGAACCGTTTGCCATGAAACTCGGTACGTGTTATGGACATTTCAAGAAGATTTGTATAAGTCACACCACATAAGTTGACGAATAGCCAAAAACAGCTGGGTAGGGCGAGGGAGGAGAGGGGGTACTTTTCCAAAAACATCGAGCTTACGTTACATGCAATTTTTTTATAGAACAGCTGATTATCCAATCATTTTAACGGAATAGTAGTGAAAATTCATTCGTCAAGTTACGTGGCGAGGGTTATAAGCCTTTTTTATAGCCCTCAGGGCTTATCCCCAGGACCGTCATAAACGTGCCTATTTCAGCGTTTAATTTTTTCAGCTGTGGTCATGGAAACAATCAAACCAATTTTTAAACCGATTTACACTTACTCAAAATATTGATCCAAAAATAAACTGCCCCTGATATTAATAGAACGTCAAACTGCACAATCGTTTAAAAGAAATATTAAAAATACATCCTGCAAAAAGCTGTTTACCCATATGATGAGTTTTTTGTTATATTAACCCTATATCTGGCATGTACTGATTTCTCTCAGTGGCAGAGATTTTTCGTGCACTTGGTAGTGGTAACGCATTATCCACAACAAAAGATTATTTCTGAATATAATTATATATGTATGGATATTTTCTTTTTCAGAAAAAACTGTACAATACAATGATGTAAAAACTTTATTTTTGTTACCAAAGCAATTGGGTGCAGTATCAAAAGGTTTGTGAATTTTTAGTTTAGGCAAATGACAATTTTTTTAAGCAATCCGCAATAAAGCTAAAAAATTCCTACACATTTTATTGAAATGTGAAAAATGTAGACAATTTATTCCTCTACATGGAAATGTCAAAAACAATTTGAAATCCTCCAAAAAAATGTAAAAGTTAGACCTTTTTTCCTAAAACCTTAAACTTTCCCTGAAAATGCAGCTTTTTTCCTCGAAATACCTAAAGATATAAACATGTTCCAGATATAAACAAACATGATACTTTCTAAAAGTAAATTACATTTTCTTTCATAAAATATATATTTTTCTTCCAAATATTAGTCTTCTTCCAAATCCACTGAGCTATCAACGTCAGAAAATGAAACTAAAAATCGTTGTTAATGAGAAGATAATCTTTTGGCCATTTTAAAAAATGCATAAAATTTTTATTAGGTAAATAGGCCTATCCTATAAAAATTCCAAGATATACAAATTCATAGAATTTTATTGTAGTTTTCAAAAAAGTGCCAGAGATCTATTTTTGTTTACTATCTGGCTTTTAAAATTCATCTGAAGGTAATCAGCTGTTACATTACGATTCACATTAAAGAACTTGCAATAAAAGTTGGTCAACATTTTAAGTCTCTAGAAATAAATAAAAGGCGAGGGGGGCGAAGACCGAAACGATATGACCTTTTTAATTATGATTCGCCACTGCGCTATATCCTAAGCTTTAATATGACACCTCCATCTAAAAAATCGGTTCAGTAGGTCGAGAGAAAAAGGAGCGTAACAGACAAAACCCTTATAGAAATAAGAAGATAGATAGCAGAAAATATACAACAAAAAAGTTTTACAAGTGAATATACGATAAAGCGTACTGATTTCACGGACCCGACAACAGGGGCATCATAGGCCTAGGCACTTTTTCACAATAATATTATTACTATTTTGGTGTCTTGTACCAATACAGTACTTTTAAATAGTATCAACATTACAATAAAATAAAACTTTCAAAATAACTTAATTGTAACTTACAACAGTATCAAAGTGAAAAGGCCAATGGGATCGGTGTTGATCACAAAATCTGGGCTGAATTCAAAAGCTTCGCAAAACTAAATTTTCCATCACACAGGATAGCAGCTGCAACTGAGTTGCAGAAGAATTCTTCTTCTTTCTTTTGGTATAAATATTACCCGGAGAAACATAATTTATACAGAAAAAATTTTATTTTCTGTTGGTCCTTCCCAGGACCATTCGTCACAATAGAAAACGACATTAAGTCACAAAACATACATTTATGTGAAACGAATTCCCGAAATGTGATCACCAGAAAACTTTCATGAAATTCCGGTTGGTAAAGCTGGCATTTCTGTAGGATTCTTAGTTATTTTTCTATTAGTCGACAAAACCCCTCAATTCTGTCTCGCGCCAGAACATGAGTTCAAATTATTTGTTTTTATAATACTGTGCGTGATGAATAATAGTCGCTAGATAATGTTTTATGTATGAAAATAAATCCTCCGAATCTCTCGAATGAGTATTGTAGCACTTACGGCCGTTTTCTGCCTTAAATCTGTAAATGAAGGAGACATGTCAAAGAGGTCCGTGCACGGACCATGCCATTTCGCAGTTGAAAAGTAGTGGTCCGTACAAAGACCTTTGCCAGATAGAGGGTTAAAAAGGTTGGTATAAAGTCTATTTTTTATTGTTGAAAAAGATTTAATTTTGTGTTTATTTTATATTTTGTGATACTATGTTTTAAAAAGCACAAAAAACATTGACGTTTTAATTGATTACAGCTGTAATAATGTGCACTAAATAAGGAAATTTAAAAATTCAAAGAATTTGTAAAAATTAATGCGCGAGAACTCGTGCAGCCACTACAACGGTCATACGACGGCGCAACGGAGCCAGCGACAGCGAGCTAGCATGATGTGGCCCGTGCGCGTGCGAGCGGGGCCAACGTTACGGGCCGGCAGGCTTCCCCGCGCCGCCGCTGTGACGTCACCATCGGAGGCCGGCTGTTCCGTCCTGAACCCTGCTAGCAGCCTGATCTCCGTACATTGTACTCTCGAGTCGCCCCCCTTCCGTTCAGTGACAGCTGTGTTTGACTTAATTTTTAATGCGTTTACACGTTTTAACAGTATTTTTACTTAAGGTAATCGGTGTTGTAGAGGTAATAAGAATAATTATTAAATCCTGTGTCATAAATGCAACGGACGTTTTGTGTACGGAACTGTAAATCTAATTACGATGGAACAGGAACAGTGCATAAATATGTTTTAGGCTTCCGTCAGACGTACATGTAGCTTTAAGAGATAAGTGAGATAAATGTAATCACGGGGAAAATTTTGAACTAACAAAGAATTTAGTTATTTTAGAAGACCATTTTGTTGAGACAGACGTACCGGTAATAAAAAAAAAACAACTAAATCTAAGAAAAAAAATACTAACATCTAAAACAAACTAAATCTTTCTCAAAATATATAATCCCATAACTAACAGTTTTGTATGGTATATATTTTTTAATTGTCTAACTATAATAATTTTTGCGTAGTATTAATTTTATGAAAGAACGACAATATCGTGTGAATGTTTTAACTAACATTGTATTAAATCGGGTGTCCATAATGTCTTGCCCTGATAAAAAAAAAAAAACCAATAGTAATCCTATGAAAAAAATTGTGGTAAGATGAAGTTTTATTTTTCAGTTTTTACAAGTGACTTCTTATGTTTTTTACAGCTACACTCAAACCCTTCTAAACTCAAATAAACTTCTGAGTGTTTGCCTTGGGTAACCTGTAAATCTTTTAAGCAACTTTTTATTTAATTTTTTTCAATAAAAATTTCCTAATTAATGGACGTTTATTTAATTATCGTTTTGCCTTTTAGACTTTCACAATTAAAAACTGAGAAAGAATAAACCTAATCTTTGACAAATCAGAGAACATTAAGAAATGCAGAGAGGTCAAGCTTGGTGAACGAGGTGGCAATTTAATATGGTAATCACGATTGTGTTTTGTAGGGCACATCATAAGTAAACTGCATTGCTGTCATTCCGCAGAGTTTAGGTGTTAATGAATTAACGGAAAACTAGATTGCATTCCTTTGAAAAAAAATATATATATATAAAGATGCGTGTGCCTTTGAAATCAGGGAAAGACCTTATTTATGACACCACACATAAATACGGTAGACCCTACTTATAAATTGACAGGTGGTTATTAGGGGCCTCTATTAAGGCCGCCATCAAGAGTTTATAACCAAATAAAAATTTTTAAGAGAAGCAAACAATTCATTAAACTATTTAATAAACTCACAAAGAAAGAAATTTAACGCTATATAATTATTTAACTGTCAGACCTTATTTTAGCAAGATTAAAAAATTAAGCATCTGTTTGCAAAAACTAATACATTGGCTAAAAAAAAAACTCGTAAGATAATTTTCCTCGACCTCATGGTGAAAAAGGTTACCCAAAAAATTAAACCTCATAATATAACTTTCCGAGATATTCAATAAAAAATAAATAAATACCGGTAAAGAATGTCGCTCAATGTTGTGTTCGTCTGAATTCCTTGTAAAATTCCTAACTTAGTAATAGTGAAGAAATGTGTAAATGTGTAATTTTCGGTAGTATCCTCTTGATCAATTATTTGAAGAACATTAGTGATAATCTGAATAACAATCAAAAAGGAAATCGTAAAGTAAATAAGTTGTCATCACAGTAGGCCCAATACACTGAGTGAAATGTAAGTTTAATTCTTCGAATACTTTTGTTGCGCACAATATAATATTATTTAATTTGCGCCTTTCGATTCCCTTTTTAATTCTCTTTAAAATGATATATAATTTGTAAATATCAAATACAATTTGCGCCAGTTAGAGCAGATTATAGTGCTCGACGTCGGGCGCGCGCAATGCTTTGCAATGTAATATCGCTCGGCCGGTCAGCCTCCGCCTGTGACGTCACAGTCACAGCCTGCAGGCCCGTAGTTTACGTCGGCCCCGGTGCGAGGCGGGCGATGCAGAGTGGCAACACTGGATCGTGGCGGGGACGGGAAATGCCGAATCCAGCCCGCTCGAGACTGCCGCGCCAGCTAGCGGCATTCTGGTGGAACTAAGGGCGAACACTCTGTAAAGCTTTGTACTCTGTGGCGGAACACACCCGGAGCGCAGCTTGACGCTGAACCCGGGCGAGTCGCAACCTGTAGCACTCCTTATCTAGAGCGCCTGCCCACACCTCTGCCCCGTAAAGAAGCACGGACTGGACCGCGGACATCAACAGACGTCTTCTGCTGGATCGGGGACCCCCGACATTGGCCAGCAGCCTACTAAGGTAAGTCACTACCTTAGCGGCCTTGTCCGCCGTACGGAAGATCTGATCCCTCCAGCTTAACTTGGTGTCCACCATAACCCCGAGGTATTTGGCGGCACGAGTTGATGTGACCACCTCCCTTCCCACTCGAAACGGGACGACGGTGTCGATCCTCTTCTTCGTAAGAATCACGATCTCCGTCTTACTGAGAGCAAGTGAGAGACCGTGATCGGACATCCAGTTGTTGACCACCCGCATAACTCGGTTCAACTTCAGTTGGGCCAGCTCAACGTTGCGTGCAGCAATGAGAGCTGCGACGTCATCGGCGTACCCAACCAAAGTGGTTTCCTCAGGCATCTCGGACCTCAGGAGGCTGTCATAGGCAACGTTCCAGAGATCCGGGCCGAGTATTGAACCTTGTGCGGCACCAGAAGTGACTTCCATCGTCCGCGTTCCGTCCCTTGTGTCATAAATCAGGCTTCGAGAGCGTAGATAATCCTCGATGAGCCGCAACAGATATGCAGGAATACGAAAGGTGTTGCGAAGCGCATCCAACATATCGACCCACCTCGCCGAGTTGAAGGCATTCTTGACATCAAGCGTAACAAGAAGCACTACTCGGCGGGAGAAATGGTTGTGGCTCTCGGCTCTCTCCACAGCTCTCTGAACTTCGGTGACAGCGTCGATCGTTGACCGTCCCTTTCTGAAGCCGTACTGATGGGGGCATAAGTCCCCGGCAGCTTCCACGGCAGAAGTCAGGCGGGAACGGATCAGCTTCTCGAACAGCTTCCCAGCCGTGTCCAACATGCAGAGAGGCCTGTGGGACGACGGCAGCTCGGGATCACCTTTGCCCTTGCTGATCAGTACAAGCCTGGCTGTTTTCCAGGGAGCCGGAAACACCCCTTCTACCAAACAGGCATTGTACATTCTCAACAACAAGTCAGCGTTGATTGAAAATACTTTCCTTAAAGCCTCACTGGGAATCCCATCCGGGCCAGGAGCCTTGTTGCTCTTCAGGGAGAGAACGGAGGTTTCCAGCTCCTCGAAAGTGAAAAGTGGAACGTCCTCTACCCGTCCGAAGTCAACCGGCGGTCGCTGTGGATGTTCAGGAAACAACGCAGCGACGATCCTTCCCATGGTGGCGCCCTCCATGATGGAAGGTGGAGAGCGGGCGCCGAGTTTCTGTGTTACAAGTTTGTAACCCAGGCCCCACGGGTCGGAATCAACGTCGTCACGAAGTCTCCTCCAGCTATTCGCCTTGCTCCTGTTGATCGCCTGGTGGAGAGATTTTCTCGCAGCTTTATAGGCCTCCGACTTACGAACTCTGTCTGCGGGAATTCTCGCTCTAGTGGCGGCTCGTCTAGTTCTTAAACATGTTCTTCTGAGTTCCGCAATCTCTTCAGTCCACCAGTAAACGGGTTGTTTGTCGCGTCGGGGTTTCCTTCGCGGCATAGACTGGTCGCAGGCCGAGACGATAAGTTCCATCGTGGATGTTACTAGTGCCTCGGCTCCAGCCTCACCAGGATTCCCCTGCGCTCCCCGAGAGATGACTTCGGTGAACTTGACCACGTCCAGTTTCTTGGTGTTCCACCGGCGTGGCCCTTCCCGAGATGCGGAAACTCGACGATTTGCCTGATCATGCAGGTCAAACACGATCATAATCTGGATACTGGTGGGGGGATGAAAATGAAAATAGATATAGTAATGTAAGTGTTCAGTTTTCATGTTAAAAAAGAAAAATCAACCATTATATGTTATAACTTACATTGACTAATAAATTTTTGAGAGATTTAGGTTTAGATTTTGATCAACATTTTAACTATCATACTTTTTAGCAACAATATACCAAATTGTGAATTTTGATGTGCAAACATAGTTATCTATATGATTAGATATACATACATAGAAATTTTGACCCGATGCGATATATCAATCGTATCGATCGATCCGATGCGATAGATATATCAATCGTATCGATCGATCCGATGCGATAGATATATCAATCGTATCGATCGATCCGATGCGATATATCAATCACATTGATTAATCCGATGCGATATATCGATCACATCGATCGATATTTTTCATTCGGTTGTAGGGTAGCCCAGTTAAGAAACTGCACCCTCATTGAGGTTATAATTTTTTTTACTTAGGCTTGTTTAGCCCCTTTTCGCCATTGTGTATACCCATAATTCTTTTTGGCAGACTATTGTAATAGATTGTTGTATACTAAGCTCTAGTTTGTAATGGAGAATCATAATACAATTGTCCACTTCAAGACATGTAGAAGTTTTTAAAAAGGTGGCTTTTTTAAAGACTCTTAATTATAAACTTGAAAAATTTTATCTCAATTTATAAAACTAAAAAAAAACCCAAATACAATCGTACAATACCAACACAATTTACCAATACAATATATCATACAATATACCGATATTGCAAACACCCTAAAAAACTAAATAGAATTTTTCTTTAAAAAATGTTAATTTTACATGGGTGTAAAAATTTGTTTTCTTTAAAAAAATTATTTACTAAGCTTTTTTGTTACATGGGCTTTTAAAGCAATTGTGGGACCTTTTGAAACAACTTAACATTACTAACCGCGAATTACAGTATTTTCTTATCGCCTTTTGGTACTTATAGCTTTGTTGTAATAATCTAGTTAAATAATTAATTTTGATAGCAAGACCTTGGTGAAACATTTATTAATGTGAGCGCTCGCACAAAAGGCTTCAGTTGAACAAGGTGCATCAAAAAAGATTTTTAAAATTTTAGATTCGGCCCTATTAATTATTTAGGTTTGGACCGTTCATTATCAAAACGTAAAAAAATTCCACTGGTGTGGATACACCCAAATAAATAAAAATAAAAATTATCACGAATAAATATTAGTGCTAACAGTTAAGTTGCTTGCTATATGTTTTGTTTGCCTATTACAGTACCAAGCAAAAATAGGCCTCTGCGCATCACTAATAAACTTACTAGTTTGTTCAGCTCTATAGATAGGCCAATGCCCTAAGTACTTAGGCCTAACCTAGCTTGTTTTCCCAAATTTGTGTTTCTCTGAATAGTAATGGGAAGTTAGGCATACTATCTACCTTATTTAAATCTATTTAAAAACTTTTAAGATAAATAGTTGAGCTATTAATTGCTTCTAGCAACTCTAATAGCAAACAATTAAGTTATAACAAATTTAGGCCTACCCCAAGTAATACAAAAGTTATTTGAAAAACGCAAAAATTCAATGTATTTATATACTAGGTTTTTATAGTTCAGCAGCACAATTTACATAATTAATCACGTATTTTATCGTTTTTTTAAATAACGTTTCAGACAGGTTATTATTTATGTAATTATTCTAAATATTATAATAGGATAAATAGAGAGAGAAAGAGAGAGCATTCACATGAGAAAGTGATTTAAGCAGTGAGCAGACGACGGAGCCGAATCAATGACGATACTCTGACATTAGGTTCGATACTCTACAACGACTACCGAATGACTTGCTGGCATGCAGTGAAGCCAACACTATCTTACTAGTTCACCCCGCTCCCGTTCTCCGTTCTGGATCCAATAATTTCGACTTTGGACTGGACTGGAATTGAGTCGGTCAATAGACCAATCAGAATGTCTCAGTCTTGATTGTTAAAGGTGTTGCCAAAATGTAAACAAAGAACCGACGACTAAAAATGTCTCCAATGCATTTCTTATGGGAAAAATCAAGAAATTACATTTTAGGTTTATTTATCCAACCAAATTTTTTCAAACATCGAACCTTAAAAATTGCATAAAGAATATTCGACTGAAATTTGAGACTGATCTGTGACTTCTATCGAGAGTAATCGTCGGACATTACATTTGCAATGAGTCACTCTAGAGCATATTATTCAAATAAACAATTATAGTTTCTTAAAGGTCTTGATTTTCTCTTTAAAATTATGTACAGTTTGTGGTGTTTTTGGTAAAAATAAAAATGTAATGATTTTTTTGTATTGATTCAAAAACGCTGACAACAGATATATAACTTATCATTCTTTTGCATGGCAGTTTTGGATACCCTTGCACTTTTATTACTAATACAGTAGACTCCCTCTTAATCGGCCACCTCGGGACCAGGCCGTGGCCGGATAATGAATTGGCCTGTTAAATCGATGTAGGTACATTTTAAAACACCAACCTACAATTTTATATCCTAAATACAATTGACTCGAAAAAGGTCTTGAAATACATCACTACTGTATATGATTTACCGTTATAGCTAACATTCGACACACATGAAATCCACAACCATCCTAAACTAATAATCTTTTCTTTAATTTGGTCTACTGGATAGTAGGTTCAATCGCATTCATTTCAGTAGGCATTCACTTCCGTCCAGGACAGTACATTTTAATTGGTTCAAGAACGTTAACATGGTATAAGTTAATGTTGAATTGAATGATATAGGCTAATAGATAAGAAAACTATGTTTCCGGTGAAATACGGCCGGTTTAAGTGACAATAAGATAAAAAATGACCTGTTAAAAAGATGTTGTTTTTCTTGTCAGGGTAGACCGGTTAAAGAAAACTACGTTTCAGGTGAAATACAGCCGGTTTAAGCGATGATAAAATAAAATACCCCCGTCGCAGCAGACCTGCGTACTCAGCGAATTTCCTATGGAATTTCAGATTATTTACTTTCCCCATAAAAACACCATAGGATTGAGTATGTAGGTTTTCTACCATTGGGTGTTGTTAGAAAATCTAAGTTAATCAATAATTGGTGAATGTAAACACAAAATTGTATCAAACTCTGGCAATTTTTTATTTTCTCCATAAACCCCATGGGGGTGAGTATGTAGGTTTGCCGTCATATGGGTTTTGTAAGCAAGTATAAGTTAAACCTTATATAGATAATGTACATACAAAATTTGATTAAGTTATGTCAATAAATAAGCAAGATATTGGGTTTTCTTGATTTCCCATAAGAATAACATGGAAAACACATTTTTGGATTTTCCCCGTAACCAGTTATGCTATGATAAAAATTCAAAATACCAAATTGTTTGTTTTTTTAAGCTCTTTTAAATGGTTTCAGTTAAAATTTATGAATTAAAACAATTAATTTCCAAAAATGCCAAAAACCCATTTTTGACCCCTTTGAAACCCCATAAAACCCCGTTCCCATAACCCGACAATGCTGGTTCGCAAACTCATGCAAATAGACCTGGTCTTACACCTCCATACCAAATTTCATCAAAATCTGAGGTCCCCTTCAAAAGTTATCAGTACCACGGACACATATATATATATATAGATAGATAGATAGATAGATATGTATATATATATACATATATATGAAAATGAACGAATGGTATTTTTGGCTTCTGGGGACCTCAAAATGAAAAAGTAAAGTGGTCCTGGGCTTAGGTCTTACCATGGCTACTACCGTAATAGCGTATTCCCTATAGGGAAATTCGCTAAAATGACCTGATTAAAAGATGTTGTTTTTTCCTGTCAGGGTAGGCCGGTTATAGTGGGGACCGGTTAAAAGGTGGCTGATTAAGAGGGAGTCTACTGTATTACAATATCTTAAATATTAATATTTCATTGATTAAATTAAAATAATTAACTGATAAATATAATGCTAGTTAACGTATATTTCCTTGAAGGATTATTAATTATATAACCACAAAGTTTTTTGATTGTGAAACAAAAATATCTTTAGAAATTCGCTGAGTAGGCAGTCTGCTGCAACGGATTGATTGAATTTCCAGAAAAACTGTCAATGAAGTAAATTTTACTTTAATTTTGTTGTCAAAGCCAATGGCATTTTTGTTAATGATAGACGCTTTTAGGGAAAGCGTGCAAACTCTTCAAAGTCTTAGGGCACTCCAGGTATTAAACTGTGACTTATTGAACTGAATTCCTATATGCAAACTATTAGGTTCTTGCTAGATATCCAGGTTTTTTTGCTTTTCACAATTAAAACAATCACACCATATGTAAAATAGTTTGAGAGAATCTATACCTAAACCTATTTAAAACGCTATAGTATATTTCGTCACAAGGGCCGAAAGTGGCGTTTTGCTGGCCCCGAGATCGTGTTTCAAGATCGAGACGAAGTCGAGAACTAGAAACGATCGAGGGTTGGCAAAATGCTTTCGGCCCGAGTTATGAACGATATTTTTCATCACACTACACAATTCCATAAATTCTAAACAAGTGAAAAATTACTTTTTCGTTCATAACAAACAAAACATAACCTGAACTTCAACTAACCTAGCGAGATGTACTGCTTGAGTATTTGGTTGCTAGGCAACCACAACCACTTCACATCAGCTAAGGCCACCAAAACTAATACTCTAACGGTAAGTGACTACTGCTGATTCCAAGGGAAAAGCACTATTTTCCCATCTACGTCATACACATTTAACAGTTGCTATCAGCTGAACTACTAACTACGTCACTGATTTGTTATTTGTTGTTGTTGTTGTTAAATACCTTCTAATATTCTAGATTTCTCTGCTAACGTTTCCATTACCGCCCTAGGCCGGCAAAGCAGGTGTTTCGTTGGTAGAAGTGAGGGTCGAAAACAGGTGATATCGATGTAGTGTGATGAAAAGTTTTTTTTTGTGTTGAGAACTCCTCCTCCAATTTTCAACCGATATTAAAGATCTTGGTGTCATTGGATAGGGCTTTTTTTCATTTGGTGGGGCCAGGTAGTAATACCTTTTTCTAACTCGGCCTGAAAGGCCTATTGTAGCACCCCTTATGTTTATCAATATGTCAGATGAAGGCTCTTCGCGAAGCCTAACAGCCGGTTTATCTCCATCTCCCTTATTTCCTCTGGCTTTAATGCAACCTTTCCTAGGAATTTCAACCTTCTCTGAGAGATGGCCGGACAGTCCAGCCATAGGTGTTCGGCGGATTCTACCTCCATTGTACAGAATCTGCATCCATCGGATTGACTAAGTCCGATTGTCTTGAGATGTTTTTTCAGTGGCCCATGACTAGTTAGCATCCCTATTAGAAGACTGATTTCCCTTTTGTTTAAGCTAAGCAGCTCCTTCCACTTCTTGTTAAAAGGGTCAATCAGTATTTTTGATTGTCTCCCTCCTGGGAAGTTGTTCCAGGCTTCCTGTTTTTGACCTTTCTCCCGGGATAGGATTTTGTTTTGTCCTATGCACAGGGAGACACCACAGAAGGGCTCCGGTCCTATTAGTTGTTCGTCTGAGCCCTTTCTTGCCAGAGCATCGGCCCTTTCATTGCCTTCATGCCCGGAGTGTCCCGGTATCCAGCCTAGCTGTACCTGATTGTGCTCCGCCAGCGCTTTTAGAGCGCTCTTGCAGCCTTGCACTGTCCGTGAGTCTATCACGAACGAGTCTAGTGCTTTTAAAGCAGCTTGACTATCTGAGAGGATAAGTATTTTGCCTCTCCTTAGCCCTCTTGCCAGAATGTTCCAAGCACAGCATTCAATCGCTAGGACCTCTGATTGAAATACCGTTGCCGTGCAGCCTAGGGCCTGTGAGATGCTGGTTCTATTGCCATACACTCCTAGCCCTGATTTGTTGTCCTTCCGGCTGCCATCTGTATAAAATACAAGGCGTGCTCCGCCCATGTTGAGGTTGTCCTTTTGCCAGTCCGCTCTCTCACCCACAGTGACCTGGTAAGGTTTCTCAAAGTCATATTTCTTGACCATCTGATCTGGGATTCGCAGTTCCATGTCCAGGTTGGGAAATTCCTTTAATATAGACATGTGGCCCGTATCCCTTTGGGGCTTAATTTCGTTTCTGCTGCCCATTTTGAGGGCTGAGATAGCTGCCCTTCTCTTAATCTCTGCTCCGAGTGGAAGCATATCTAGAACTGCTTCTAGCACTACAGTTGGACAGGATTTTGTCGCTCCACATACCCCTGTGCAGGCCAGTCTTTGCAGCTGTTGCAGTCTTTTTGTTACAACCGTCTGTTCAACTTTAGGCCACCACACGAAGGATGCGTATGTTACTGTTGGTTTGACTATGGCCTCGTAAGTCCAATATATTAGCCGGGGGCTTAGGCCCCAGTTTTTTCCAAAGGTCCTTCTGCAGGCACCCATAGCTCCTGTACCCTTGGCAAGTGCGTAATCTAAGTGTTTGGACCAGTGTTAAATACCTTCTAATATTCTAGATTTCTCTGCTACCGTTTCCATTACCGCCCTAGGCCGGAAAATTTTGCCGGCCTAGGCCGGCAAAACAGGTGTTTCGTTGGTAGAAGTGAGGGTCGAAAACAGGTGATATCAATGTAGTGTGATGAAAAGTTTTTTTTGTGTTGAGAACTCCTCCTACAATTTTCAACCGATATTAAAGATTTTGGTGTCATTGGATAGGGCTTAGTCTGTCGTTGTTTATGCCAAAAATTTATTAAAATCGGACATGAAATAAAGTTGTTGGGATACACAAATTAAATTTGAAATTTTCCCATTAGATTAATATTGGATTTGGGTTGATGATTCTAAACATCTGTTGTACAGCTGTAAATACGTGTAGTTTTTTTCTGATTACTTCACAATATTGGATTGGTCGGATGTCGCTGATTTAGAACCAAATATTACTTTCGTACTGTATAAAAAAAAATTGCTCGATTTCGAGCAACAAGTAGACAAAGTAAATTCTATACAGTAGAGCCAATGGATTAATGAAGACCAAACGGTGTTCGAGTTTATGATTATTCTACTCTAGGTTGTCGGGAAAAAATTGAACTTAAGAAACAAAGGAATAGTTTATGCTATTCCTAAAAAACATGTACACATTGAATAATATACATATATAATACCGTAAAACCAGCTAATTCCGGACAGGGGTAGTAACCTCGGACACTATGTACACTTCTCATAAAAAATTATTTCTAAACTAACCTGCTCGACTAATCAGATGTTCTTTGTAACTTCACATAGAGAAAAGAAAACACCTGTTTAGGTTGGACGTAAATAGGAGAGAATTTAATATGTTATTTTACAAGTTCACCAACTTTGCACTTTTTGCATAAAATGAAAGTATGTCTAACTAAGACATGTAATTTTTTTAACCAATTTTTTTGGGGGGTAGTATATATTTATGAAGAATTTAATCACGCTTGAAATGGCGTAATTTAAACAGTAATTTTATTTCTACAAAAAAATTACATTTTATATAGTACATACATAGTAATGTTGGACACTGATCTGGCCAGCCAGGACTGCTGAAGCTTCATGGGAACTTTGTTTTTGTGAATTTGTTGTAGTTTTACATGGAGTTATAAATCTTACCTTACGTATAAATTTTTAAAATTTACAGTGTATTTTTTTGTATTTCATCTGTTATGTTGTAATATACGGTACACAACATGTAATATTTTATGAGTATTCATTTCTCCTCCCCACTTTCCTTTACACTACAGTAAACTTCCTCTAATCCGGCACGTCCGGGACTTGACGTGTGCCGGATTACGGAATATGCCGGATTACGGAAGTAGTAAACGTTTTAATTCAATTCAATTCAAATTCAATTCAAAACATCTTTATTCAATTTATATACATATACAGCAGTATAAATGAATGGTGTCAAAAGTTGTCTTACTTCTAAATAAAAATAAAAGAGGAAATGAAGGTTCTATACAGTTATGGTTAATAATAAATAATTAAGAACTGCCTTTAATCAAATTCTTCAAAGGAATATAAGGCCTTGCTGACAAGAAATTTTTTTAATTTTTTCTTAAACTCAGATTGGCTATTTGCAGATTGTATATCTTTTGGAATTTTATTGTAAAATTTTGAACCAATATGTGTGGGTTTTTTTGTATATAGTTCTAGCCTGTGGGATTCAAGAGCTATTTCTCCTCTGTTTCTAGTGTTATAGTTGTGGTTGTCCCCAACAAATTTTAGATCATTTGATATTTTTCCCAGTGATAAAATGGTTTCAAATATATAAATTCCATATACGGTCATTAAATTTAGAGACACAAAATGTTCCTTTACCGAAATTCTTGGTTTAAGATTTAAAATTATACGAATGGCTTTCTTCTGTAGTTTTAAAATTGTGTCAAGGTTATTTTTAGATGTGGATCCATATAATGATATTCCGAAACAAATTATTGAATGGATGTATGCAAAGTAGACGTTTTTCAAAGAATCGAGATCCAGGAATTTTTTAAATCTAGACAATGCAAATATTCCGGAAGATATTTTAGAGATCACTGTTTCAGCATGTGAATTCCAAGACAGGTTTTTATCAATTTCCAACCCTAAAAACTTGATATGATCCACTACACTTATAACTTTCTTGTTGATTACAATCTTTGGATTAATGTGCATTTTAGTTTGCCGTGTCTCGAATGTAATGAATTTGGTTTTAACTGGATTAAGTAAAAGTTGCTTATCATTAAAATAATTGGTTAATAAATCCAAATCAGTTTTAGAATTGGTTTCTAACTCATTTTCTGAGTATCCAGAGAGTTTTAAATTAACATCGTCTGCATAAATATAAAGTTGGCTATTATTAGACAGTTTTGGAAAATTACCTGTATAGCAAATATTTACTACTTGGATTCCCTAAACAATGTAAATATTAAATCAGCAGAGACTATTGTCGGAAATATATAAAAACATGGAAATTTTTCAAAAAACCCTGTTTTTGAAACATTGACTTGCCCTCAACAAATTAATGGCGTAGACTGTGGCATTTACTTAATGTTATTTATTGACCACTTAGTCAGCTGGATTGAAAAGGGAAACGGCCGAATGAATATTGAAGCTTTCATTAGGAATATTGAAATCCCTGAAAATGAGCTGTTCACAAAAAGAGCCACTCTCGCTTACCTCTTATGTAACGATCAACACCTGAGAATAACTGCAGGAATAATAGCTAAGATGATTTGCAATACACAATCAAGAAATGTAGTTAGCCCCTGTCAAGCATCTCTAAATTGTCAACACTCTGAAACACAAGTAAAGGACAATACAAGAAAAAAGGCTGTCAAGAATTCATGGAGTACGATCGATTCAAAAAGTAAACAAAAGGCAACAAAACTCCGCCAGGATAACAATCCTACACATAATGTTTATAGCATACCAACAACAAATAGATTTGAATCATTGGTTAAGACCTCAGCTCCTCAAGTGGCACGATGTAAAACGCCCTGGCGTTTAAATCTCAGGGCAAATGCCCAGGGCATTTGCCCAAATAACCGCCCAAAATCCATAAGTGCCGGGCGTTTATCCAGTTAAAGGCTAATAAACCTAATTAATGGAAATTAAATTGAACACTACTCTTCTAGTCAACTTTTTAAACCTCTACATTAGATATTTACATAATACCCTATATTAAAAAAAATAATTAGGGGCCTACTTGTATAATTTTAATTATATTGCTAGGAAGTCAGTACTACAGAGTCAACACTTTTCTTTTGTCAACAAGAGGAAATAACTTAGACTGAAAATAACTTCATAGGTTTATTTTTATTTAAAATATCTGGCTAATGTAATAGAATTAATTTACATTTGTTTTTTACACACAATGAATCAGTCTTAACGGTTGTAAGGTTGTAATTTGGTTCTGGTTGGGTTTCTGGCAAATCGCTCAGAATGCAAAGCCCTTTAAAATGATGTATCATATGACGTAGGCCAATGCAGTTTCCCACAAGACTTCCTTTAGAGACGTCCCTAGCGGAGGTCGTCAGGTAAACTGCATAGGCTACGTCATATGATACATCATTTTAAAGTACATTGCATTCTGAGCAATTTGCCACAAACCCAACCTCAAAAGGTAGAGTGGATTGGGAGTTATTGCATTTTTTGTTTTCAGCAATATGATTTTAATACAAAGTTTGATCGCCTGCTATTTTTTACTCGGTCATTCTTTTGAGATCGGGTTTGCGGCATTGTTCTCCAGTCTCAAAGACCTTTAATTTGATGTACATATTGACATATGCTTACATTTAAGATTTTCTTCTTACTCCTTGTGGACCGTCCCCCCTTCGAGATCCAAGGACAATAAGTACTTTAGGAAGTAGTCTTAGTCACTCAAAATCAATATGCAACGATTTAGTTTTGTTACTTAAATACTTTAAAAAATATTAAATCGTCTCCAGACTTTTTTCCACCCTGTATATGAATCAAATAATTTTATAGGTGCCTTTTTATATTAGGAAATTCACATTGTGGTTAAAAAGCACTTGTTTTACTAACAAAACCTTAGTACTTAACTTTAAATTTAATTAATTAGACATTATAAATTTATCTTATGCACATATTTATGAATTACAGAGTAGAAACCTGCTTAACCAGTAAATAAGATTTTATAACAATTTAGAAAAATATTTATTTAAAATACCACACTGAAAATATTAGGCCTACAGGTTTTATTGTATTGCGCCTTAAACTGAACGTTTTATAAACGCCCAGTTTTTGGGCGCTTAAAATCGCTTTGGGCAAATGCCCGGGCAAATGCCCATTTATAAATGACCCGCCCACTGGGCATTTGCCCGGCCCACATCACTAAGTGGCACAAGTAAAGCAAATCACACACAAGGTAAATACTCAGGTGAATACTAAGTCACTTAGGCCTATTTCACTCCCTTACAATATAAACCCTCAAGAACTAAAGACCGAAACCAAAACTAAAATATCTTTGGTGGGTGACAGTCACACAAGAGGATTAGCTAATGTTCTAAATACTCGATATGGAGAGATGGTAAATGCATTTGGAATTACAAAGCCAAATGCAATTTGTAGTAATCTACATGATGATATTAAGAAAGCTGGTATTGACACGGATAAAATACTAGTTGTATGTGTTGGGGCAAATGATGCATATAACAGAAATCTTCAGCAACTTTATAATAATTTTGAGAATTTACTGTTACAGACTAGAAGCAAAAATGTCTACATCATTAGTGTACCATTCAGACGAGATGTGCCTCTAGAGAGTGAAATAAACTGGAACATTTTAAGCTTAAACATATTCGTAAATGACATCTCTTCATCAAACGAAAGAATTGAGTTTATTGATGTTAGCGTTTATCCAGAAAATTTCTTTTCTAGGGACGGTGTACACTTGAATATAAGAGGGAAGAAAAATTTGTGCAAATTGATAATTTCTAAAATGAACCTTGATTTTGACCTAATGACACCGAAACTGAAAGCTGATTTCCTCCCATCATCTACTGATAACAACTTTAATGTACTAGAAACTGACATGTCGTTTATAATTGACAAAAATCGAGATGACAAAAGTGTTGCTTTTGCTCACTCGATATCAGCTGATTTGGATCACCCAAGAAACATGACTGCGGGAGTCGTAGTAACCTTTCGTAAAAAGTTTGGAAGACCCTCAGATTCACATTGCAAAATAAGTTTTTGGCTATTCAAAACTCAGAAGTTGGTGCTACAGTATATGAACTTATCACAAAAGAAGTATACTCAGGGAAGCCTTCAACTGATACTTATGATTTAGCTTTCAAATCCTTAGTGGAAGATTTACAAGGCAGAAATATCAAAAAATTATTTTGTTCAGCAATTGGTTGTATAAGAGACGTAGTTTCCACTGATCAGTTTGCTTCAAATATTGTGAATCTGCAGAAACACACAAGAATTCAAGTTTACATTGTTACTCATGATCAGAAAACTGCTCGCAGAACCCTTCGGAGCGGCCTATCACAACCAGACTTCATTAAAAAATTACAACTTTCTATTGTAAAATCATGGCATAGCATCGAAAATCATTCATTTGTCACCACTTCAACAACCGACTCTCAGACCACAATTGCGCCAGATACTACGGAGCTTTCACCTCAACTTCAGCAATGTCCCTCCAAAACAACGGAAGCGGCAAACCTACCTTCTGTATCATGCTTTTCAAATATCAGTGGCTGTGTAAGTGAAAGTGAAAGTGAATACTGTGTTCCCGTTTCCCCAGACCTATGTTCCCCCCTAACCATAAGTAGTAATCAGTCACCTTGTAAAGAGGATTCAACCTCTCTAGCAGATAAGGGCAAGCAATTATCTCATTTTTTAGGAGACCTGACCCAATTCCCACCAATAATAAAAAAACAACAATAAATATTCATAACAACGATAAAGATGAACCTTGGTTTCTACACCTCAATATTCAAGGATTTTGTTGTAATATAAATGATTTAGAGTTTTTGCTAAGAGAATGTAATAAAAATATTAAAGTTATTTCATTGAATGAACATTGGTTAAACAAATCACACTTCAAACAATTAAACAGGCTTGATAATTTCAAATTGGGTGATTATTTTTGCAGGGAAAATAAAATTAGAGGGGGGTCTGCTCTTTTAGTTTCAAATGAAATTAATTTTAAAGTCAGATGTGATCTTAAATTTTTAAATGAAGAAAATAATTTTGAGTGTAGTTTTGTAGAAGTTAGTCAATGGAATACATTATTTATTTCAATTTATCGAATTCCCAATCTAGAAATTGATAAACCGTTTCTAGAAAAACTTGACCGTCTTTTGGCTAAACTTTCAAATGAATCTAAAAATAAATACCCCCCGTCGCAGCAGACCTGCGTACTCAGCGAATTTCCAAACGATCTTGAGATATTGTATTTTCCCCATAAACACCATAGGAATAGGTATGTTGGTTTGCTGCCTTGGGATGTTGTTAGAAAATGTTAGTTTTGTTAGGAAATGTAATAGTTACGTTAGGTAAATGTCAAACTGTATCAATATTCGGCACTTTTTCATTTTCCCCATAAACCCTTGGGGGTGAGTATGTAGGTTTGCCGCCATATGGGTGTTGTAAGCAAATATCAGTTAAATCCTACCTAGTGAATGTACATACCAAATATTATCAAGTTATGGTGTTCTTTTAATTTTCCCCATAAACCCCATAGGGGTGAGTGAGTACGTAGGTTTGCCGCCATGTGGGTGTTGTAAGCAAATATCAGTTGAACCCTACCAAGTGAATTTACATACCAAATTTTATCAAGTTATTCCAATAAATAAACGAGATACAGGGTTTCGTTGATTTCCCATAAGATTAACATGGAAAACCTATTTTTGGCTTTTCTCCATAACCTGTTAAGCCAAGTTAAAAATTCAAAATACTAAATTGTTTGTTTTTTTAAGCTCTTTTATATGGCTTTAGTTAAAATTGTTAAATTTTGAAAATTATGCTCCAAAAATGCAAAAAACCCAATTTTGACCCTTTTGAAACCCCATAAAACCCCGTTCCCATAACCCGATCATGCTGGTTCGTGAACTCATGAAAATAGACCTAGTCTTACACCTTCATACCAAATTTCATCAAAATCGGAGGTCCCCTTCAAAAGTTATCAGTACCACGGACATATATATATATATATATATATATATATATATATATATATATATATGTATATATATATAATATATATATATAGATATATATATGTAAGTATTAAAAAACAACCTGTGTACTTAATACTTACATATTTAATTGTAGCCCTACTTTGTGAACTAAAATATACTACAGATATATATATATATATATATATATATATATATATATATATATATATATATATACATATATACATATATATGAAAATGAACAAACGGTGTTTTTGGCTTCTGGGCCAACCTCAAAATGAAAAAGTAACATGGTCCCGGGCTTAGGTCTTACCATGGCTACTACCGTAATAGCGTATTCCCTATAGGGAAATTCGCTAAAACATTTTAATAGCAACTGACCACAATATGGATTTTATTTAAAATGACAAAAGATCATAAAGTTTACATTTCCTTTGTAAGCAACATGGTTTTAAACATCACTTCTCTTGCCCCACAAGAATAACACCTACTTCCAAAACTTGCATTGATAACATATTTTCAAATATGAAATCTGTGTCAAGTACAGCAGAAACTTTAGTGGTAAGTTTGGGTGCGCCCGACCATGAAGCAATATTGTTATCTTTAGCTGATCTCAAACCCACTATAGTAGCTTCCAGTAAGCCTAATGTATCATTTAAAAGAATTTTCAATGAAACAAATTTAGATTATTTTAGATGTAGTCTCATAGAATTACCATGGCTATTCCTACCACATTTAGATGTAAATACTAATTACAATAGTTTTTTAGAATATATTTTACAGCTTTTCAATCAAGCTTTCCCTCTTAAGCCTTCTAAGTCTAGGACTCAAAATCTTAAACAAAAAAACTGGATTTCTTCTGGAATCAAAACATCCGCTGAGAAGAAGCGACTTTTACGTGCAGAATCAAAATGGAATAAGTAAAAAAGTTTCCAAGACTATTTCAAAAAATACCCCCGTCGCAGCAGACCTGCGTACTCAGCGAATTTCCAAACGATCTTGAGATATTGTATTTTCCCCATAAACACCATAGGAATGGGTATGTAGGTTTGCTGCCTTGGGATGTTGTTAGAAAATGTTAGTTTTGTTAGAAAATGTCATACGTTACGTTAGAAATGTCAAACTGTATCAATATTTGGCACTTTTTAATTTTCCCCATAAACCCCATGGGGGTGAGTATGTAGGTTTGCCGCCATATGGGTGTTGTAAGCAAATATCAGTTAAATCCTACCTAGTGAATGTACATACCAAATATTATCAAGTTATGGTGTTCTTTTCATTTTCCCCATAAACCCCATAGGGGTGAGTACGTAGGTTTGCCGCTATGTGGGTGATGCAAGCAAATATCAGTTGAACCCTACCAAGTGAATGTACATACCAAATTTTATCAAGTTATTCCAATAAATAAGCGAGATACAGGGTTGCGTCGATTTCCCATAAGATTAACATGGAAAACATATTTTTGGCTTTTCTCCATAACCTGTTAAGTCAACTTAAAAATTCAAGATACTAAATTGTTTGTTTTTTTAAGCTCTTTTAAATGGTTTTAGTTAAAATTGTTGAATTTTGAAAATTATGTTCCAAAAATGCAAAAACCCATTTTTGACCCTTTTGAAACCCCATAAAACCCCGTTCCCATAACCCGATCATGCTGGTTCGCGAACTCATGAAAATAGACCTAGTCTTACACTTTCATACCAAATTTCATCAAAATCGGAGGTCCCCTTCAAAAGTTATCAGTACCACGGACACATAGATATATATATATATATATATATATATATATATATATATATATATATATATATATATATATATATATATATATATATATATATATATATACCCCCGTCGCAGCAGACCTGCGTACTCAGCGAATTTCCAAACGATCTTGAGATATTGTATTTTTCCCATAAACACATAGGAATGGGAATGTAGGTTTGCTGCCTTGGTATGTTGTTATAAAATGTTAGTTTTGTTAGGAAATGTAATAGTTACGTTAGGTAAATGTCAAACTGTATCAATATTCGGCACTTTTTAATTTTCCCCATAAACCTCATATGGGGGTGAAGTATGTAGGTTTGGCGCCATATGGGTGTTGTAAGCAAATATCAGTTAAATCCTACCTAGTGAATGTACATACCAAATATTATCAAGTTATGGTGTCCTTTTTATTTTCCCCATAAACCCCATAGGGGTGAGTACGTAGGTTTGCCGCCATATGGGTGTTGTAAGCAAATATCAGTTGAACCCTACCAAGTGAATGTATATACCAAATTTTATCAAGTTATTCCAATAAATAAGCGAGATACAGGGTTTTGTTGATTTCCCATAAGATTAACATGGAAAACCTATTTTTGGCTTTTCTCCGTAACGTGTTAAGCTAAGTTAAAAATTCAAAATACTACATTGTTTGTTTTTTTAAGCTCTTTTAAATGGTTTCAGTTAAAATTGTTGAATTTTGAAAATTATGCTCCAAAAATGCAAAAAACCCATTTTTGACCCCTTTGAAACCCCATAAAACCCTGTTCCCATAACCCGATCATGCTGGTTCGCGAACTCATGAAAATAGATCTAGTCTTACACCTTCATACCAAATTTCATCAAAATCGGAGGTCCTCTTCAAAAGTTATCAGTACCACGGACACATAGATATATATATAGATATATATATAGATATATATATACATATATATGAAAATGAACGAACGGTGTTTTTGGCCTCTGGGGACCTCAAAATGAAAAAGTAACATGGTCCCGGGCTTAGGTCTTACCATGGCTACTACCGTAATAGCGTATTCCCTATAGCGAAATTCGCTAATACATATACAGGGTGTCCAGAAAAAACCTTTACAAACTTTTCCAGGTTATTGCGCACGTCAAAATAAGCAAAAAAGTTCCTGTAAACATATGTCCTAAAATGCTTCGTTAACCCGCTATCCGCCATTTTGTTTTTTACACTAAATAATTTTTATTTCCGTAACGGATCATTGTATTAAGTTAATATTTGGCATGAACCTTCACTATAACAATACCCATTTTCAGTAAAAAAATTATTTTTTTCCAATGTGTATTTTCAAAATGGCGGCCATTTTAAAATTTTTAACTCAAATATCTCAAAAACAATAAATTTTATAAAAATGTTACAAGAGACAAAAAAGTTGACGAATTAAATTATCTAAATATTGATACCAAGTTTGTAAGGATCCAACAACAAATAACGGAGTTATTGTGGTTTTCCTGCAGAAAAACACTGATTTTGCTCTATGATTAATGCGAATTTAGGTTACTTTAAGAGAAAAATCTCAATTACTCCGTTATTTGTTGTCGGATCCTTACAAACTTGGTATCAATATTTAGATAATTTAATTCGTCAACTTTTTTGTCTCTTGAAACATTTTTATAAAACTGACCGTTTTTGAGATATTTGAGTTTAAAATTTTAAAATGGCCGCCATTTTGAAAATACACATTGGAAAAAAATAATTTTTTTACTGAAAATGGGTATTGTTATAATGAAGGTTCATGTCAAATATTAACTTAATACAATGATCCGTTACGGAAATAAAAATTATTTAGTGTAAAAAACAAAATGGCGGCTAGCGGGTTAACGAAGAATTTTAGGACATATGTTTATAGGAACTTTTTTGCTTATTTTGACGTGCGCAATAACCTGGAAAAGTGTGTAAAGGTTTTTTTTGGACACCCTGTACATGAAAATGAACGAACGGTGTTTTTGGCTTCTGGGGACCTCAAAATGAAAAAGTAACATGGTCCCGGGCTTAGGTCTTACCATGGCTACTACCGTAATAGCGTATTCCCTAAAGGGAAATTCGCTAATATAGAAAAATATTTAAAAGTACTCTCAATCTTGCAAAAAGGAAATACAATGAAAGTTGTTAAATTAAATCTTCAAACAAGATCACAGCAACTTGGAAGGTTATAGAGAGAGAGCTTGGTTTTCATAAAAAAGAAAGAGATATACCGTTTCCAGTAGAAAATAATTCTTTGAAAATACAATCTCTAGCAAATTTATTTAATGATCATTTTTCACTAGCTCACAAAATAGTACAGTCATCTCCAGATGAAAAAGAAGCTCTCAATTTTTTAAACACGCATATCCAAATTTTAAAACCCCATGAAAGTGTTTTCAAGTTTACTAAAATCAGACCTACTGATGTAAAAAATATTGTTTTTTCTCTAAACAATACTAAAGCTGTAGGTTGGGATGAGTTACCATTGTTTGTAATTAAAAATGCAATAGATATAATTCAATTGGCACTTTGTAATATAATAAACCAGTCTCTGGAGCAAGGCATTTTCCCAGATAAATTGAAATTTTCAGAAATTTTACCATTATTTAAGAAGAAAGATGAAAGTAATTTAGAAAATTACCGTCCGATAGCTATTCTCTCAATTATATCTAAAATATTTGAAAAAACAGTAGAACGCCAACTGCGACAATTCTTAGAAGTAAACAATATTTTTAATAACTCTCAGTTTGGTTTTAGAACTGGATTAAATGCACAATTATCAATGTCAAATTTGGTGAATAGTATTGCGGAAGCTTTGGATGGGTCACAGAGGACTACAGGTGTTCTCTGTGACCTTCCAGGGCATTTGAATGTGTTCACCATGACATATTAATCAATAAATTGGAAAAATATGGAATAAAAAATGTTGAGCTAAATTGGTTTTCTTCTTATTTAAGTGGTAGATATCAGAGGACAAAAATTACTAAATATGGACTAAAAACAAATTCTTTATGGAATAAAGTCAAAGTTGGTGTGCCCCAGGGCTCCATTTTGGGCCCATGTCTATTCATAATTTATGTAAATGACCTACCAAGTGCCACAAGCATGGAAATGTTTCAGTTTGCTGATGATACTGTGTTGCTTCGTAAGGACCCCAATATTGTATCTTTACAGCACACAGTTGATAGAGAGGTGTCATCTCTTTGGCACTGGTTTAGGGTAAATGGACTTTCCATGAACATGGACAAGACCCAGCTAATAAATTTCAAGGCAGATTATAAATATAGTCCTCAACAAATAACTCTTTCAAGCTCCAAGTTGATGTCTGAGGAGACAGTTAATTTCTTGGGTATTCTTGTAAACCAAAACCTTAACTGGCTTCCTCACATCAACAAACTAAGTAAAAAACTATCTTCAGCTGTTTTTTCTCTTCGGGTGATGGCTCAAGTGACAGATTTGAAAACTCAATTACCTGTTTATCACTCCTTCTTTTCATCTTTAATGTCATATGGTATTCTCGTGTGGGGTAACTCCAGTCATTCTAAAAAAATCTTCAAAATTCAATAGAAAGCCATTCGAGTAATTGCTAAAATAACCAAAACAACTTCTTGTAGACATGATTTCAAAGACTTTCAAATTTTAACTCTTTATGACCAATACCTATTGGAAATAGCATTTTGGGTTAAAAGAAACTTGACCATGTTCATGGAAAGTCAAACCAAACACGTATATAATACTAGAAGTAAGGATACTATTAGGCCAGTAAGTCATCGACTTGTTTTATATGAAACCTCTCCTCAGTATATAGGTCCAAAAATTTTTAATAAACTACCAAAAGAACTTAAAGATATACAATTTAGAATCACCCATACATCATCACCCATACAATTTAGAAAACATACAAAAAAATGGCTATTAACAAAGAACTTTTATTGTCTTGATGAGTATTTTAACTGTTAACGTGGAATTGGGTCAGTTAGTTATTTATTATTATTTTGCTTTTTTATTGGATAAATAACAAGTTTATATATTTTTATTTAATATGCTTAGTTATAAGAATATTTTGACAACTGTCCTGTCATTAATATGATGTTATGGCATTCTGACAATAAATAAATAAATATGCCGGATTACAGGATGAATATCAGGAAAAATGTAAATTAAACAAAAAATGACTATAAAACACTTACTTTATTATAAAACAGCTTTCAGAGAATAAAACCATTGAATAACATACTCCACTGTAATGAAAAATACAGTACAGTATATTATTATAAAACATAAAAGAGTACAGTAGACGCCCGATTATCGGAATACTGTTCTGCGAACAGGTGCACAGGACGGCCGGAAGGAAGTTCATTGTCCGCCGACCACTGACTCGAAGATCGAGTTATAAAAATAGACCCTCCCCCCGCACCCCATACCTTTCGTCTCTCCCTTTCCTTATTTTAAATATGAGTCATTGGATCATTGCACATTGGACTTAGCACTGTATGCTGACGATCAGTGTTTTGGATCAGGCCATTATCGCAGAATTAAATTTTTAAGACGTGCCGGCAAGCGATTTATACAATTAGCCAATGTCGGCCGAAGACTACTCATCTCCCGCCATGCATGCCAATATGAAATACGCTTTGTACAACACAGTGTTGCTCCGCGGCGACTTCCGATCCCAAACAAATTCGAACGCTCAATTGTTATCGTTGTTTCTGTAAATACAATAATTTTTCTGAAAGTCGTGCCGGATTATCGAGCGTGCCGGACCATAGGATGCCGGATTAGAGGAAGTTTACTGTACTTTGAAAACAATTTTTGACTCTGAGTGCTGCAAAGACATTTGTAGATGTAAAACTCTGTCCATACGTGGACAGATAAGGTTATGTCATGAGTTTTAATGCTATTTCAATGTGTATCCGACATTGCAACCCTCTGGAGGGTAATCCCAGACACTTTTATTTATTTTAAACGAATTTTCCATAGCGAAGAAGCTATTACCTTAGGTCTCATGGTAAGACCTAAGCCCGGCACCATATTAATTTTTTGTTTTGAGGTGCCCAGCACAAAAATAATAGTCATTAAAATTTATATATAAATATGTATATGTATAAGTCCCTAGAACTCTTGTAAAAATGGTGATCGAGACGAAATTTTGTAGAGATGTGTGATTCATTTATTTATGAACGGCAATTGCCATATTTACAGATGATGCACAAAACAGTTATATTACAAGATAGATTACAAAATTAACAGTGTATAGTGCCAAGCAAATATTAAGAATTATTATCATCTGGGAATATTAATTCTAGCTTTATTTGGGTGAGTTCTTAAACCAGATATATCAACCTATCGGAAGGGGTAATTTTGGGGCGTTTTGTACCCCCAAAAACAGGTTTTTTTACTTTCTCCCCCTATACCATAGTATATGGAGAAAGTATTGTTTTCGTAAAACACTTCGCATTAGTTTGATGATGTATATATCCATTTTGGAGCCCCCTTTCCCCCTATAAATGTATATATTGAGAAAGTATTGGTTTAGTCAAAATTAAAAAATTTGGGTTGTTGGGAAATTTATCCGTTTTGGTGCCCTCTGAGTCCAAAAAAGTGCTTTTCGAGTGATGTCTGTGTGTGTGTGTGTGTGTGTGTGTGTGTGTCAGGATGTAAACAGAGCTAGAGGATGCCCTAATGGTCCGATTTTGGTGAAATTTGGTATGTAGGTCCAAACGCACGATAATTCCAGGCGTTTTTTTCATTTTTTTGAATTTTTGATTTTTAAGGGTATTTTACCCCCAAAAACCCTCAAAAATCGTGAAAAATTCAAATTTCTCAAAAACGGCTCTAACGATTTTGATTAAAATTTTGTGGTTTATTAAGCTTAAAATGGTGAATAAAATGACACCACCCGCATCTCCGAGAAAATGCTCTTTCAAAAGTTATGGCGTAATAAGTGTTTCAAAAACCAATTTTTTGGATTTTCAAAATAGCTGTTATTTTGAAATAAATTTTACTTATCCCCATTAAATCAAGGTCAAAAAACTAAATAATCCAGTATTTTAAATTTTTGCTCTATGTCAAGTGGTTGCGGAGAAAATTCAATTTTTCGTTTAGCGGTAAACGCAGTACGTTGTTAAAAGTCACAGACGCGCGTAGGGTCAAACTCACGCTGCTCAGCTGGTAGCTATCAGACTGAGTCATCAAGACATTAATATTTGAAGCTTTTAACACCTTTTTTTATATTGTTGGGAGAAAGTATGTGTCAGTTAACTGATACCGTTTATTGCATTTTTCATAAGTAATTTTTTTTTTTTAATTTTCACCACTGGATTTAGCTAAAAAACACACAATTTAGTATTTTGAAGCTTTGCTCTATCTCCATTGGTTACCGAGATATTAAAATGTTTAAAGACAGTACTTTGTATTTTGGGGTTCCAATGTTAGTTAATCTTATGGAGAATAAGGAAGTGTTAATATTTCACTTATTAACCAACTAGCAAACAGCCCGTCAAAAATGACGGGTAATTTTCAGCATGATTATTCATGAATTTGATGTTCACTTAAAAATGGTCACAGAATTTATTAATACACAGACAACATAGAATTAAAACTAAAATTTTTCCATTTCTTTAGCAATGTTATCTATATATTAATAGGCAGCAAGCATGTTCCTTTTCCTCCTTTTTCTCAGCTTGTGAGCAACGTAAAAGAAACCCGCACATACCGTTAGAAAGGTATTGTCTTGTAGATGAGCAGAATGGTATTTAGATTCACATCGGCCTCCGAGGCTACGCCCTACAGGCTTTGAAAGTTTCAATGTTAATCTTATGGGAGAAGGATAATTGATTGATCATGAAACAGCTGTTGTAATAACAAATTATAGCAAATCAGAAAGAAAAGTTTGTTTTGTCTATAAAATTTTATAAAACTAATTAGCTCAAGATAAACTAAGTATTTGGTCGAATTTCGACCAGTGGGCGATTTTTTAGTCTTTTATAATAGGCAAGCATGTTTTTTCCTACTTTTTGCTCAGCTCATGTGCATATCGTAGGAGAAATCCCTGCATACGGTTAGAAAGGTATAGTCCTGTAGATGAGCAGATTCCTATTCTATTTCACATTGGACTCCAGGGCTACACCCCACAGGCTTTCAAAGTTTAATTTTAATCTTTTGGAGGAAGGAGAATTCACTGAATCATAGACAGCTATTGTAAAACAACTGCTAAAAACAGGAAGAACAGATGTTTCAGTTATAAAATGTTTTTAAACTTTTTGGGTGCAGATCAACAAAAGTTTTGGTCTAATTTCGATCAGGAGGTCAAATTATTAATAGCTAATAAGTTAAAATAGCTTGTAATACTTACTATCATATGGTTTTACAATATAATAGGCCTATGGACTTAACAAAAAAAAGATAACGATTAAATGTTGTTTGACCGTATTTCCATTTATTCCATTCCAGTTGAATGGCCAACTAACTTATTGGTATAATTTCGCTGATTCAGAGTCAATTTAATTTGCCCGAATTCAGAATTTATATCTTATTTGTTAAACACTCGTGATTTACCAATCTGATTAAGTGTGTCTTTAACCTCTGGCATTTTTGCCTTCTAACGTTCTTGTTTAATTTTTTTTAATCCACGCAGAGTCTAACGTCCCCGTTAGGTTTTGGTATCACCACTATCGCTAAGCACCATTCTTTGGGCTCTTTCACAGTGTATATGAATCTAATCGAACCTTGCTTTCAAGTTCTGACTTGAATTTTTAACGCAATGTTATAGAAGTGCATTCCTGGGTGTATTAAGTGTCAAAGCATTATCCTCTAAGTCAATCGTATAGTAGGTTTTACCTTCACTAAAACACTATTCAAATGTTTTTTCTCTGTCTTTTGTTTATACTTTATTTCCATCTCATTTTCTTATTCGTGGTATTTCTTCTTTTATATTTCGAGATTTATTTCTTCCAGTTCATAGTTCTACATTTTCACATTTTTGTACTCCATTGTTTATATCAGTGGAAACAACAAACCAACTGTTAAACATGTAACATCATAAGCCTACACGACCTTAAAAGGATGAAAAATAAGAATATAAGGACGTTATATGGATGAGTTATAAAAAAATTAATGAATTAAAATACGGTGGGGAGAGTTTTAGAATCAAAAGATTATGTTTATATATTTAAAAACATAAAGCTCATTAGTTGATAGTTATAAAAACATATATATAAATAACTCGTAACTTTAAATGAATAAATTCAATCATCTATATTAAATAAAGTCTCATTATAGTATAGCAACCAAAATTTTATTAAAACATCAGCTGTTAAATTATTATTTTACTGCTTTAAAAACCACTGCAACATTATGTGTCCTTGATTTAATTTGTATGTGTCAATTACCATAGAATTGAAAAGTTGTCTGTTTTGTTTACAAAAACACTTAGTAAAGCAGCAGTGGTATCAAAATTCCAATGTAAGATATGGCTCACCTGGAGGGTCGGTCCATGTCAAATCAACACAGTTTTTATAAAATTTTTATCTCACCATCTCAGATTTGGTTGAAATTTGGCATACTTGTAGACTCTGTAGAAACTAAGAAAAATACAGAATTTCATTGAAAAATATTTATCCGTTTAGGATTTAGAGCTATGTAAAGTTCCCAAAAAACGCCATAAAAAGCTCGGCCGACTATATTTTAAACTGCAATTTCAGCTCTCCTAGTTGACTTAGAGAGATGGGAGTGGTGTCATTTTGTTGCATTTTGTATGCCCTTTCATATGATATACATCACAATATATGTTAAGATAAAAAGTTTTTTTTCAAAATCAAATTCAAAATTTTAATTTGAAATTTTGAAAAATGCGTACTTTTAAAAATTTTCAAAAAAATATATGTTTTTCACTATGTTTTTATTAGTCGATTCCCAAAGTATTATAATGGGATTCCAATGGGTTCACTTGCATTTAAATTTTATAGTGATCACAGTTTTGACGAAAATGCGCAGTCTATTGGGTTTTATTCAAAATATGCAAACTATTTTCATAAAGCTAATTGGAAAAACGTTAAAAATCATTTTTAATATGTTTTTAATAATAAAGCCTCTATAAAGAAAATAATTATAATGTTAAGAATATTTAATTAAGTTTATATACAAATCATTTATTTGTTGATAAAATACACGATATTAACAACCTCATATTGTTTCTTTGCTTCCTCAATACTTATGCACTAAATTGTATGGATTAATTTGGATCTAGATGGCTTGAAAAATTACAGGAAAAAATGTTTTAGTATTGACTAATTTGCCTTTAATAAAATGACAGTTACCTTGTTTATGTGAGCTGACAATTACCTTGTTTACGTGAGCTAGACAAATAAAACTTATTAGTCTAATTGCTTCAGTGCTTCATTTGATTTTGCAGTGTCCTCCCCAGAAAGTTTGTATATTCTTCCTGTGGGTGAAGTAGGGTCAACCGTGAACAAAATATCATTTAAAGATGTCCACAAAATGTCAGGTTTTCCACTTGGGTATGAAAAAGATGGGGAAGGACCAGCTGGATGTAGAAATGTGACTTTTACTTCGTCTTCACTTTCATTTTTATCAAGCACATAAAGCTAGTGACCATTTACCATCATACTTAACAGTTACATAACTGTTAACATTTGCCATTGACACTTTCCCAATTAGTTTTGTGGTAATCACTGTGCTGTAATTTGTGTCATGTAAGAAAAAGCTTTGACTTTGATTTTGATCAAGTTTCTTTTAATGGGCAAATAAGCATGGAACTATTGAGTTCCTTTTATGGTCTGTGCTTTCTCAAACCTTGCACTCAAAAATGTTTCAGTATCTGTATACTCTTCTTGCTTGAAAAATTCAAAGTTAACACTTTTAATATTTTGGATCGGCCAATCAAAAAGTTGTTGAGGCGTTAGTATTTGATTTTTATAAGGTCTCTGAAGGCTTGCCCTAGTAGCCAACCTTTTTACCGTCCCACACCACCATCACATGCTCCCTGACCATGAGCTGTAGCCGAAAAGTGCCACTCTGCCTCTATTCCAAAATCTTGGAAATGGAAACACAGATTAGAACAATTCTATTTATTTTTGTATTGCACTGCACTTCTGTCGGAAAAGTAATACATTTTCTCAAAATTCAAACTGAAAGTAACTTTTCTAAAACTAAATGAGCTTTTTTGAAAGCAGTAGACAGCTGTTGTATTGTGCTCGAAACATTCAGATGTAGTAACATAGCTGACACGTTTTACTTTGTCGTCTTGTTTATAATAGCCTAAATTACAAACGGGTGTATTGTTAAATAGTCACTTGACCAGTGGTAACTCTGGGCTTCATTATGAGCAACAAAAGCATAGTTTTCTGAGAAATCGAGTGTGACTACGCACTCATTTTCTTTCAATGTGTCTTTTACTTCATTCATGAAAGAGCTTTGTTGTTTAGCTACAAAATCATGGCGAACTAAATGACCGAGTTTTCGCAAAACATCTCAAGGAATTCCGTTGGGCTTTTTGTGGATTATCTCAAGATTGCATTGGTCCACTACCCATACATTTTCTATCATAGAAAATCGGTTATGCAAAAACTTGGTCAGTTAATTCGCCATGATTTTATAGCTAAAAAACAAAGCTCTTTCATGAACGAAGTAAAATAAAAACATTGAAAGAAAATGAATGTGTAGTCACACTTGATTTCTCAGAAAACTATGCTGTTGTTCAGGTCGAAGCCCAGAGTTACCACTGGTCAAGTGACTATGTAACAATACACCCGTTTGTAATTTATTATGAAAAAGACGACAAAGTAAAACATGTCAGCTATGTTATTATATCTGAATGTCTCGAGCACAATACAACAGCTGTCTACTGCTTTCAAAAAAAGCTCATTCAGTTTTTGAAAAGTTACTTTCAGTTTGATATTGAGCAAATGTATTACTTTTCCGACGGAAGTGCAGAGCAATACAAAAATAAAAATAATTGTTTTAATCTGTGTTTCCATTTCCAAGATTTTGGAATAGAGGCAGAGTGGCACTTTTCGGCTACAGCTCATGGTAAAGGAGCATGTGATGGTGTGGGTGGGTCTTTTTCAAGCCATCTAGATCCAAATTAATCCATACAATTTAGTGCATAAGTATTGAGGAAGCAAAGAAACAATATGAGGTTGTTAATATCGTGTATTTTATCAACAAATAAATGATTTGTGTATATCAACTTAATTAAATATTCTTAACATTATAATTATTTTCTTTATAGAGGCTTTATTATTAAAAACATATTAAAAATGATTTTTAACGTTTTTCCAATTAGCTTTATGAAAATGGTTTGCATATTTTGAGTAAAACCCAATAGACTGTGCATTTTCGTCAAAACTGTGATCACTATAAAATTTAAATGCAAGTGAACCCATTGGAATCCCATTATTATACTTTGGGAATCGACTAATAAAAACATAGTGAAAAACATATATTTTTTTGAAAATTTTTAAAAGTATGCATTTTTCAAAATTTCAAATTAAAATTTTGAATTTGATTTTGAAAAAAAACTTTTTATCTTAACATATATTGTGATGTATATCATATGAAAGGGCATACAAAATGCAACAAAATGACACCACTCCCATCTCTCTAAGTCAACTAGGAGAGCTGAAATTGCAGTTTAAAATATAGTCGGCCGAGCTTTTTATGGCGTTTTTTGGGAACTTTACATAGCTCTAAATCCTAAACGGATAAATATTTTTCAATGAAATTCTGTATTTTTCTTAGTTTCTACAGAGTCTACAAGTATGCCAAATTTCAACCAAATCTGAGATGGTGAAGAAAATCCTTGTGTTGATTTGACATGGACTGACCCTGGAGCAGTAAACAAATCGACAAAATCACGTCTTAGATTGGTCTAAATAAGGTCTAATTTTCATTTTCCAGCTTTATAAGGCATTTTCCGAGAAATACCATATTTTTCCTATCATCTAGGGGTCATAAGAAATCCATTGACACCAAAACGGCCTCGATCCGTTTAGTAGTTCTCTCCCTAGACCCTTAAATGCACTCTTTTATTATATAAGATATTTTTGGATTAAACTTGGTATTTAGCTTCATTTGATTGAGATTCATCCGTTTATAGTAAAAAAGTTTGGTTTTGTACTTGTCATGGCAGCAAACCAGCATACTCTTTTCCCGCATTAATCATATAGAGAATAGGCAAACTCATTTATTTATGGACAGATATATTGATAAAACTTAGTATATGGCTTCATATGGTTGAAATATTTTTTTATGCTAAAAACCTACTTTCAGTGTTCCCCATGGCAGCATACCTGCATACTCTTTCCGTATATTTATCATAAGGAGAATAGACATCTATTTCCCTATTTATGAGCACGCGTTTAAATTTTGTTTACAGTTTCATCTGGTCATTACTAATTTGGAAATTCGCTGAGTATGCAGGTCTGCTGTGATGGGGGGTATTTATTAATTTTATTTTGAAACAATTAAATAAGAGGTGCAGCAATATAATAAATAACACACAATATTTACGATGGTAAAGTTTTTTTTAGTGAAATTCACGTAGGGAAGGGGAACTTCTAAATTGTTGACCAGAAGAAAAACATGTTGACCGGGTACTTCAAAGAGTCGTATTTGCACCAAATTTGGTATGCAAATTCTATTAATGGTCATAAACAACCTGTATAAATTTCATAGAAATAAATTTTTACTAAGGTGTTTGTATACAAAAAAATCTTGTTGACCAGCATAAAAACATGTTGACCGGGTACTTTAAAAAGTTGGATTTGCACCAAATTCGGTATGAACATTCTAATAATGGTACTACACAACATATAAAAATTTCATAAAAATAAATTTTTATTAAGGGTGTTTGTATACAAAAAACCTTGTTGACCAGCATAAAAACATGTTGACCGGGTACTTTAAAAATACTGATTTGCACCAAATTTGGTAAGAACATTAATAATGGTCCTACACAATCTATATAAATTTCATAACAATAATTTTTTATTAAGGCTGTATGTATACAAAAAAGGTCAACGTGTTTTTATGCTGGTCAACAAGGTTTTTTTTTTGTAGGTATACAAACACCCTTAATAAAAATTTATTTTGATGAAATTTGTATAGGTTGTGTAGGACCATTATTAGAATGTTCATACCAAATTTGGTGCAGATCAGACTTTTTAAAGTCCCCGGTCAACATGTTTTTATGCTGGTCAACAATGTTTTTATGCTGGTCAACAAGGTTTTATTGTACACAAACACCCTTAATCAAAATTTATTTTTAGGAAATTTTTATAGGTTGTGTAGGACCATTATTAGAATGTTCATACCGAATTTGGTGCAAATCCGACTTTTTAAAGTACCCGGTCAACATGTTTTTATGCTGTTCAACATTTTAGGTAGACCCGTAGGGAAGGAGCTATAACCTTAATGTAGGTAAAAAGTGTCTGGAATTAGCCGGTTTAAGATGTATAAACTAAAAACTTAAATCTCATTTGTTCAAACAAACTAAAAACACCATGTCATGCTCTGGCCATTGCCATATTGCGCTTAACAACTTGGAACCCAGAATTCCGGATTTGCGGGATTCTACTGTACTACTGTAAATGCAGTACGTTGTCAAAAGTCAGAACCACTCATGTGGAGTCGCACTCATGTTGCTTTTCAATGTGAAGGGCGGTGGCCCTCAACTCGTCACACACCAAGTGATTAAGACATTGTTGTCGAGTGGTGATAAATATGAATTTTCCCATTCATTGCTATGGCAATGTTTGTGTCAGTTATCTGGTACCATTGATTTAATTTTAGCTGATGTGCCTGTTTAGAAGTTGTAGAGGCCTGTGATGACTTTACCACAGAAGTGTCGAATATCATATTTATTATTATCATATGTTTTCTGTTTATTATGTTCTAAAATACACTTCTATATTGTTTTTCACAAGTTCAAATATGTGTGTAATTATTTCTATTTTATTAATTTTAGAGTCACTTTAATTGGCGACGAGTGTAAAACTCAAGTTGCCTTTGTTCGATTTTACCATTTTGAAGTTATACACAAAGAGTTTTACATTAATTAATTTCATTCAAAGTAAAACAACATGGATGAACAACAATTTGCCATGCTGCTTGCCACATTTAGTGAAAAACAAACAGAACTTGTCCGGGAGATGTCTTCCATGTTTCAAACCCAGATTCAAGCAATTATTGCAGCAACCGGAAGATTTCAAGAAACTAGTCAATCATCAAGCATGTCAAATGTAGCCTTATTCGAGCAGTTCGATGCCAGACGGGAGAAGTTTTCAAGTTACTTAGAACGCTTTGAAAACTATTATGCCATGAAAGGATTGACCGATGAAAAGCAAATTGCGCAACTGCTATGTGCATCTGTAGGTAGTGAACACTATAACAGCCTCTCTGCGTTTTTGGGTCCAGAAAAACCACTCAAATCACTCGACTACCATAATCTCGTGAATTACTTCAAGAAACTGTTGATTCCAAAGAAAAGTGTTGTTGTTGCTCAACATTATTTCTTAAATGTTTTTCAAAAAGAAAATCAGTCAATTTCCGAATTTGTGGCCGTCCTCAAACGTGATCTCCTGGATTGTGAATTCAGTGTTGAATGTTCGAACGATAAATGTAAACAATCGATATCAATTGCTGATGTTTTCTTACGTGCACAATTTTTAAGGGGATTAAGAGACAACTGGCTTAGAGAACAACTTTTACAATCGGAATGTACAAAGTTTGACGACATACTCGAAAAAGCCATTGCTCTTGAGGCGTCACGTATCGAAAGTAAAGAACTTCATCAAAATGCATGTTCCAGTAACACTAATATAGAGCCTGCTGGTGTTAACAAGATCACCAAGTCTTCCACTCGGGATCGTCGGCTTTCAAACAGTCGCTCTCCTGCAGGTACATCAAACTCTCGTCACCCTAAGCCACGGTCAAGTAAAGAAGTACCTGATTTCTACGCTCTCGGAATTGAAGGCCTATGTTTGAGATGTGGAAAGGGAAATCATATAGCTGCAAGCTGCCGCATAAAAAAGTCAAAACTTCAATGTGATGATTGTTCAAGACGTGGACATGTTTCAAAGGTGTGCATAGCTACGTTAATGTCAAAGCATAGTAAACTTAGATCTGGCAAAACTAGTTCTACCAACGCTCTGGATGCCCTATCTGACTGTGACGAGTATTCTAGCGATGTTTCCTCTGATTACGGTGTGCACAAAATTACATCGGTCAAACGAAACTTCAATATTGTTGATCTGTTCGAGGTAGGAGGCGAATCAGACAAGTACATAGTGTCTGTGAGTATAAATGGGAAACCTCAGAGTTTTGAAGTGGACAGTGGAGCAAAATTTTCGCTTCTTGCCAAAGACGACTACGACCGTCTAAATTTGAACATTCCTGTTGAACAATCAAATTTAGCTTTTCGTTCATACTCAGGTGATATAATCACACCAGAAGGGAAAGTTACTGTCTCCATCGCATACAAAGGGAGACGATTCAAGGGCGAGCTCCACATTGTCCCTGCAGGTCATGATGCACTTCTTGGACGACAATGGATCCGTGGTCTGGGCATAGAATTGTGTGAGGTTGATGCAGAAATGAACCGACCTGATATTGATCATTCAATTCAACAAGTGAATTCGGTTGAAGAACTTTTTGAGAAGTACGCCACGATTTTCGAACCAAAAATAGGATGTGTTCCAAATTTTACAGTGTCGTTACATCTTCGATCTGGAGCAAAGCCTATTTTTAATCGAGAACGGAACGTCCCTCACGCTCTTATTGACAAGGTCAACAAGGAGTTGGACATGCTTGAAAGTGACGGAATCATCACCCCAGTTTCATCCAGTGATTGGGGATCACCTCTGGTCGTGATTCCAAAAGCAGATGGTGGAGTTAGACTCTGTGTCGACTACAAATGCGGAGTGAATGAGCGAATCATTCAGTCTAACCATCCAATTCGGAAAATTGATGATGTACTCGACAGCTTACGGGGATCTCGTTACTTTTGCAAACTTGACCTCTACAAAGCCTACTTGCACCTGAAGGTCGATGAAGACTCAAGCATTATCCAGACAATCTCAACTCATCGAGGTACATATCGTGTTAACCGATTGAGTTTCGGAATCAAGACAGCCCCCTCTGAATTCAATAAAATTCTTACACAAATCTTGAAAGGCCTACCAAAAACCGAAGCTTACTTCGATGACATAATTTGCCATGGTTCTACGATGGAAGAGTGCAGAAGAAACCTCCAAGCTTGCCTTCAACGTCTCTCCGACTTCAATTTACATGTAAACAAGCAGAAGTGTTCGTTCTTCAAAGAAAAAATTGAGTACTTAGGACGAGTTGTGGAATTCAACAAAATAAGGAAATCTCCAGTCAAGATCCAAGCTATCAAAGAAATGTCCCGTCCATCGAATGTTGAAGAAGTACGACGCTTCTTGGGAATGGTTTCCTACTACTCTCGCTTCTTTCCAGATGCATCCACCGTCACCTCGCCCCTGCGACGCCTATTACGCAAAAACAAGAAGTGGGCGTGGACGCCAGAATGTGAAAAATCTTTTCAATAAATCAAAACTGAACTGTGCAGCGACAGGGTACTCGTGCCTTTCAACCCGGAATTACCAATAGTTCTCACCACGGATGCCTCACCGACCGGACTAGCTGCTGTTCTCAGTCATTCTATTAATGGAACCGAGAGACCGATCGCCTACGCCTCACGTTCGCTCACTGCTGCTGAATGCAATTACAGTCAACTGGACCGAGAAGCCTTGGCCATCATTTTTGGAGTCTCACATTTTTACTACTACATATTCGGAACTCAATTTCAACTTGTTACAGACAATCAACCCATTTCTCGTATCTTCAGACATGACAAGGCCCTACCTCAAATGACTTCTGCTCGCTTACTTCGCTATGCCTCATACCTGTCAGGTTTTAATTACAAGTTGGTGTTCAAGAAAGGCATAGAGAACAAAAATGTGGATTGTCTTTCAAGAGCTCCTCTTAAACACACTCATTCATCTACAGATAAGGGAATTGGAGTAGAGGTTAACCGGATTTGTGCTCAAGTGATTTTTCAAATTTCAAGTTATGATATCACAGCTGCGAACATCAAGAGAGAAACAGAAAATGATCCAGTGCTCTCAAAGATCCTACATGATCTCCTCACGAACTCAACAGATAGTGAATTTACGTTAGTCGAAGGATTAATTTTTCGTGGAGAAAGGATTTACATTCCAGCAGTCCTCCGAAGCAAGGTCCTCGCCGAACTCCATGAAACTCATCTTGGAATAACGAAGATGAAGCAGCTCGCACGTCGTTATGTGTATTGGCCACAGATTGATAGTGATATTGAGCGTCTCGTGAGAGGATGTGAAAATTGTGCTATAACCCGGTCAAATCCATCCAAGGCTCCCATTCACCCATGGGAAACTCCAAAAGAAAATTGGGAAAGAGTGCACATAGATTACGCAGGACCTTTTCAAGGCTTCAACTTCCTTGTGTGCATCGATGCTAAATCTAAATGGGTGGAAATAAAACCAATCAAAAATGCACCGTCCAGTTCAAACACTATCGCCTTGCTCGAACAAATCTTTGCAACTCACGGATATCCTAATGTCTTAGTGTCGGACAATGCTTCAATTTTTCAAAGCGATATCTTTCATTCCTATTGCAAAACACACGGCATTTTTCAAAAATTTATAGCTCCAGGCCATCCGGCAACAAACGCATTGGCAGAACGTTCAGTCCAAACATTGAAAACCCGTTTAAAAGCTGCTTCCACAGACAACGTGCCAATAACAGAGAAACTTCAGCAGATTTTATTGAGGTACCGGGCCACCCCTCTCGCATGTGGCAAGTCACCGGCAGAACTTTACCTCAACCGTAAACTAAGAATTCGTATTGATGCTATTTTTCCTTATGTGCCAAAAACTTCTTCAACAAAGGCCCCATCTGCACGTTCTCTTCACGAGGGGGAGAGGGTACAAGTACGTCTGTTCGTTGATAACAAAAATGTTTGGGAATTCGGGGAGATAAAAAAGAAAATCGGGACCAGGCATTATTTAGTTTCTTTGGACAAATCAGGGCGCATTTTAAAGCGACACATAGATCAACTACAGTCAACTTTGGTTGCGAAACCCAAAAATGTAACATTTGGGCGTACTCAAGTATTTGAAGTTCCGATGGCATCAAAACATAAAGTCCCCCAGAACAACGACGAACCGCTCGCCAGGCCAGCAGTTGAGCCAGTTCAGCCACCAGTTCCTAATGAAAATGATGCTCAAGCTCCTGAATCTCAAGGGAGACCACAACGTCAAAGGCGTCTACCTTCCCGCCTTAGAGATTTTGTGCTAACCTGACCTCTCGAAGCTCAAAAATAGTGGGGGAGACTGTGATGACTTTACCACAGAAGTGTCGAATATCATATTTATTATTATCATATGTTTTCTGTTTATTATGTTCTAAAATACACTTCTATATTGTTTTTCACAAGTTCAAATATGTGTGTAATTATTTCTATTTTATTAATTTTAGAGTCACTTTAAGGCCTATGAGAGGTGACTCCCTTGCTGACCCAATTTTGTTATTGCAGATATGGTGACAGCATTATAAGATGTGTGACCAAACGGAAGTGCAGTATTCTCCTGGAGATGTTGTGTGGGTCAAGCTGGGCCCAGTGTGGTGGCCTGGCCAGGTGCAGGACTACGACAAACTCCCAGAGGAAATCACACATGATCTTCGCAAGAAGCCGATAGCAGTAGTGAAATTCTTTCAAGAAGACTCCTAGTAAGTAGCAAAATTTGTGTGTCCCATTCATACGCATCTTCTTTTATTTTTCCATGTTTGGATGTAGGCATACATTTTTAACAAATTTATCCATTAGAAGTTATATTACGTTAACCTTAACAGTAAGACCTAAGCCCTGAAACATTACCAACACGCTTGCCTCCTAAACCCGTTGATTCCCTACATTAAGTTGGAATTGATAAGCCTACTTAGTAGTTAGTAGAGGTGTGCGGATAGTGAAATTTGACTTCGGATCGGATTCGGATCGGATAGTAAGGGGTTCGGATCGAATGTTATTCGGATTCGGATACTCGCACGGACAGAGTGAACTGTTATATTACTCAGAATTAAAATACAAATTAATTAACAGTAAAATCTTAGCACTTTATTCCTAGGAATGCATGAAAAATGTAAATTTTATTTTTGTTTAATATAGAAATGTAGGCATTTATTGATTTTTTTGTTAAGTATTTGTTCACAACTAGAATTATAATTTACATTTTGGACAAATACTTTACAATGACGTATAAAGAATTTTATTTTGTTTAGTGTGCATGTTTTATGTTGTCCTTGAGTTGTATATATTATGTTAAGTATGATACCATGTCATATTTGTATGATTTTGTTTATTATAGGTTTATTATAATATATTATAGCCTATATAATATAGTTTCATGTATTCTACTGTAGGTCTCATCCAAAATAAATTCACTACAAGGCTATCGGTATCCAACCAAGTTTTAACTTAAGGTAGGCCTATTGTTTAGCTCTAAAGTCAGTCAATCAATAGGCTACATTTGTAACTATTTGTTTTTGGTGAGATAATCTTTTTTCGATATTTATTTACAAATTTGATTATAACCTAAATAAATTTTTCTCTCTCCTAATTAGGTAATTTTCACACTCATTTTTTGTTTGAATACTACATTGATTAGTAATATTTTGAGTAATAACTTAGGGGTACGACAAAAAAAGGTCTATTTCATTCATTAGGCCTAGGCTATATTTTATGCAAGTTTTGATATCTTTGAGTCACTGTGATGACATTACTGTTTAACAGTAGCCTAGGTCTAAACAATTGTGTAGGCTACAGTCTTGTTTGATGTTTAAAAGTACATTGCTAAGCTTACTTAATACAGTAACAATAATACAATAATAATACAGTAACATGTAATACTTTTAACAATTTAGGTTTTAAACTAGCATCCCAATTTATTTTAGGCCTATTACAATGAGCTCAGATAAAATAAAAACTTTCCTATCTCAAAGAATTTATGAAGTGGAAGCAAGTCACAAGTCTCTGTCTCAATCTTAGTAATAATAAAACTACATTATTTTATTTTTCTACTATTTGTCTTAGTTACCCTACCTTAGTTACCTTTAGAACCAGCTTGCACAATAAGTATTCCACCTGTTCTTGTTTTTCTCAAAAGATTTCCAAATCAAACTTTTTCTTTCTTGGTTCCATAACTGAGTAGTTAACAACTAGCCTATCCGATTCTAGAAAATTAAGTTGATCACATTAAAAGTTCGTAACTTCAATTCAAATTTTATCTCGTACGCTGTCGGCTGTAGCAGTATTCCCAGACTTCAAAACATCGTACCACACGATAATAAATTATTTCACTCCACAAAAATGTCTTGTCTATCAATGTAAAACTTAGTGATTGATGTCGGGAATGATTTGATTTTGTAATATTTTAGGCACGCAAAATCAATCATTTTCCAAAACTATCATTAATTATCTTGAAAAATGACGACAAATCTTTGGGAGGAAAATCAGTGTGACGTCGGAGAATGAGTACAATAACTTATTGGTAATATTCCGGGCGCCTCACCAGGGGTTACCGGTGACTAACCAAGACGATAATTGTCGTCTGCTAACAATTCAAATGCCTTGTTAGCAGACGACAATTATCGTCTTGGTTAGTCACCGGTAACCCCTGGTGAGGCGCCCGGAATACTACCATTATCGTGTACTTGGAAACTCTGTCGTCTACTGCGCAGGACAACAGAATCAAATAACCACAGACTAAAATCGTGACACTCGGTCAATTCCAAATCGTTGGCTGTGGAGTGCTAGCAAGGGTTCACTAGCGCGAGTTGTGATTGGAATCGGAACCTAACTCTACAGCCAATCACGACCACTGTTAGAATGGGTTGTTTTACTCCATCCGCTTGAGTCGCTAATATATCAGATTTGTTTTGACAACCATTGGCTTGAGTGCGCTATATCTTGGGGACACCCTAATGCCTGGAGTGTCAATACTAGTGTTGACTGACTGTCTTCAATATCCAGGTTTTCGAGAGAGTTAATAATTTATTCATTGAGTCGTGTTTTAATCCAACATTGTATTCATACCTAGAACGAACGCAATCGTCAGTATCATTCCAAATGTAGTTTTTGGGGGGTTTAAAGGTTTTTATGCTCATATACACTATCTATCCGAAAAAATCGGATATTTTTCGGATCGTATCCGACGCCTGTTGTACATTCAGATCGGATCGGATATCTGAATCCGATCCGAATCCGATCCGGTTTTTCGGATATCCGCACACCTCTAGTAGTTAGCTTTTCATTCTTAATTTCTCGGCTACTCTGAAAATGTAACAAATTCCAACATGTTATGAGTTGTATATGTATGCAACCAATAAAAAGTTGTAGTTTTCATCTTTCACAAAAACTGACAATGTTAGACGTGGACAGCAACAAAAACAAGACTAGCTTATAGGGTTGAACACGTTAGCTGCCGTTGTCAAAATACAGTGCAACCCTCATGAAGTGCCACATTAAACTGCTTGGCGTATCGTCAATATGTTATTATTTTCTCGTTATTTAGGGTCAGTACTTACTATTTCAACAAATATTATACATATATAACAAAAATAAAATTGTTGGTCCGATCGGACCACAATGCATATTTACGATACTTTTTTGTTTGATTTTGCGCACTATGGTATTACTATGACTGCTATTTTATGATAAAAACCACAAGATTAATTATTTTTTATGTAACTATTCACTTATTTGTTGTACTTGAAAATAAAAAAAAAAATACTGTTTTTAGGTTTTACTTATATGGTCAGCAACGTATTTCATCATGAGTCCTTTTTCACAGGGTATGTTTGTTTTGATCATTAGGCCCAATCCGAGATTCGAATTGGGCCTGATGATGACTGGTGTGACTGGTCGAAATCGATCGCCACTATAAGATCTTTTATATATATTTATTGTCTTGTAAACAATTACAGTATAAGTGTAAATATATCGAGTAGTGTTGGAAGACATTTTATTATTTCAACCTGAATATCAGTACCAGCACGTATAATGCTAATCAAAAAGTTATTTAGATAAATTTATGTGGGTGTGTGTAATAACAATGTGTTCATCATGATAATATGTAGCAACTATAAACGTAATTGTTAAATGACTATATTATGGTACCATACTTTTACTACTGTAGGTAGAACATGATAAAATGAAGAGAGGCTTTTTGATATGAAACTTTCTCGTCTGGAACCTCCGCTCCACAGTAACTTTTAGGTTATGTAAGGTTAGGTTAGTTTAGGCGATCAGTCACTACTTCGAAGAAGATTTTACCTGTGAGACGAAGTTTGAAATCCAGCAAGAAAAGTTACCTGACAAAAAGGACACCAAAATAAATATTTCTAGTTTTTGTTTTAAACGGCCAATCTCATAAAAACCAATCTATGAGTTGCCATCAACATATGGTGAAATATGTGGATCCTTTGTCAGATAACCGTTTGCATCTCGCCGTATTAAATTTTACTCCTGTTGTCAGATGTGTCCTAAGATATAAACTACTATTATTATAAAGCTAATAAAATTTCTAACAATTTTTTTTAAGATTAAATAATATGATTTTTTCAGTGAATATGTGAAGAATTTAAACCAGATTTATCACTACAATTGCCGGAAGAAAGAAGAATTCATCAAGAAGGGTCTTGGTAAATATTTATTACCTATTCTTCTACAAGTCTAATAGATAAGTAATTTACTAAAAAATGTTTTACTCTGATACTGTTGACAAAAAAAGGCATTTATTTTACATTTTACAGTAACTCTTGTCCCAATATATAACAAATTAAAAAAATTATTGTACCTATCATATTTTACACATATAATATTAGGATAAAATGGTATAAGGAAGCCTATGATTTTTATGAAGTCTTATAAAGTGTTCTAGGTTCATGCATGAACTTCACTGCAGTTTAAGATTCAGGCCGGGCATTGCAGGCAATGTGAATTGATCACTTTTACAGGAATCTTCAAATAAAATAAATCCTTAGGTTGAGACAATCTGCACAAGTCATACTATATTGCATAAATTGCATCAGAGATTTTAAGGGTTTTCACTTGGTGACATATTGCATGTGAATACTTACCGATGTGTAAGTTTAGGTGGTTTATAGGAGTTTATAAATACTGGAAGCTGATTACTCCAATGAAGAATTTTAGTACCCTTCTCAAAAACTGACATTTTAAATACTCAAATGTGCTTATTTTAATAATACCCCCCGTCGCAGCAGACCTGCGTACTCAGCGAATTTCCAAATTAGTAATATTAATTTTGACCAGCTAAACTTGTAAACAAAATTTCATCACGTGCTCATAAATAAGGAAATAAATGTCTATTCTCCTTAAGATAAATATAGGGAAAGAGTATGCAGGTATGCTGCCATGGGGGACACTAAAAGTAGGTTTTTAGCATAGAAAAAATGTATTTCGACCATTTAAAGCCATATAGTAAGTTTCATCAATATCTGTCCATAAATAAAAAAGTTTGCCTATTCTCCATATGATTAACATGGGAAAAGAGTATGCAGGTTTGCTGCCATGATAAGTACAAAAACCAAGATTTTTTATCTTAAATGGATGAATCTCAACCAAATGAAGCTAAATACCAAGTTTCATCCAAAAATATTGGTTAATAAGTGAAATATTAACACATCCTTATTCTCCATAAGATTAACATTGGAGCCCCAAAAGACAATGTACTGTATTTAGACTTTGTAATATCTCGGTAACCAATGAATGGAGATAGAGCAAAGCTTCAAAATACTAAATTGTGTGTTTTTTTGAGCTAAATCCAATAGTCAAAATAAAAATTTAAAATTTTTAAAATTTACATATGAAAAATGCAAAAAACCCATTTTTGGGGTACAAAACCCCCCAAAACTACCCCTTCCGGTAGGTCGATATGTCTGGTTTTCGAACTCATCCGAATAAACGTAGGATTACACATCTCTACCAAATTTGGTGTCGATCGGACCATTTTTACGAGAGTTATTGTGTCTAGGGACACATATATACATATATATACATATATATATATACATATATATACATATATATATATATATATATATATATATATACATATATATATATACATATATATATATATATATATATAAAAATTTTAATGACTATTATTTTTGGTCTCTGGGCACCTCAAAACGAAAAAGTAACATGGTCCCGGGCTTAGGTCTTACCATGAGACCTACGGTAATAGCTTATTCCCTATAGGAAATTCGCTAAAATTATAATATTTTAAATTTTTAGCTTTTTAGTTTTAATTTTTGAAAGAAGTACAGTACCGTAATTAATTGAGGTACGATAGTTTTGATTATAAACACAGGGTGTCCACGCAACGGGAGTTGCGGGAAAATCGTTAATTATACAGGAATTTTTATCGGTGTGAAAAATGCGGGAATTCTACGGGAATTCCCGAAAAATGCGTGATTTTTCATAATAATCAAAATTAAAAGACGCTAATGCCCGCCAAATGAAGACGTCCGTGTTCGCCGAACGGAGACGTCCGTGTTCGCCGAACGGAGACGTCCGTGTTCGCCGAACGGAGTTGTCCGTGTTTGCCGAACGGAGATGTTCGTGTTTGACGAACGAAGAGAGAGAGAGAATGAGAGAATTATCTTTATTTTAACAATCTTCAAGATTGTAATAGAATACATTTTTACATTCACTTGGAATATATTAAAAGTCTCTCCATTCGATGAACTCTTTGATGGTATAAAAAGGTTGACATACAAGCCATTTCTGGAGATTTTCCTTAAGGATGGTGGGGCAGATACCATCTCTTCTGGTATTGTATTAAAAAACGTGGTACCAATGTACAAAAATTTACTTTCATACATTTTTGTGTGGTGTGCCTGTAAATTAAAGTCTTGTACATTTCTTAAACTCAAACTCAAACTCAAACTCAAACCTTCTTTATTCATTGGATGAACGGATCGAAGAGGAGTGAATCCTCATACATGACTGTTGACAACCTCACTGTAGTGATAAATCCCGATTTCAATGTCCAACGATTACGTTCGCAGGAAGCCTCACATCGACTTCAAACTTTCACAGTAGATTTTAGGCGTAATTTGTAGATTCCCTCTCTTTTTTGAAGCTATTCTGTTAAGTAATAAACTAATGAGACGTAATTTAATTTCCTATAAGAAATGCATTGGAGGCCGTAATAAGCGGTGTTTAGGGTACGTTAAACGGTGGCATTGTTGTTTTGTTGTCAGACATAAAGAAAGTGTATAATACAATTTGTTATTTAAAAAATATTTTAAAATAGGTTATAAATACTGGAAAGATAAATTTGATGTTAACAAATAATAATAAAAAGAAAATTTTACTAAAAAAATAAAAGCGGTTAACAATTTAAACTCACACATAAAAAAACTAATAAAAAAACAAAAAAAAAAAAAAAACAGTGTGTGTCAGTCTGTCTGATAAATATGGAGATGGCAGCGGCTACACAACAGTCAAAACAAGAGTCAAGTTCAATTTATTTATTTACAGTCTGGTCGGTGTGGAAGTGTAGGTTAGTTATGTATCATCGTCAATTCGGCAGTTTGTATAAGTTTTTAACGATTGAATAAGTTGTAAATTCCCTTTGTACTATACGTAAATTGTTTAGGTCTCAATTTTCACTTAGGAGTGCAGAGTTCCATGCAAATTTTGTACTCATGGTAGGTCTAGAATTACCTCAGATTATTCTATGAATATGCCAAAGCATCAGTCAAATTACTCTCCAGTTTTCAAATAAATTCAATTTATTTCCCCACACGAAGTTGTGATTAGCACTATAGAGTAACTCTTCAAAATATCAATAGGCCTAGGCCCCTCCTGCTTTTCAAAAAGTCTTGTGATATAACTTAATATTAATTCATAGAGTGAGTAGGCTTTTAGGTAGGCTATATTTGTTGTATAGGGCATAATCGCTTAATTTATTGGTTGGCTTAGGCCTAGAAGTGTCTGATTATACTTGTCAAGGGCCCATTTCATCATCATCAATTACAGAATTATTACAACAGGACTGGCTATAACAGATAGGCCTATGCTACCTTAAGCCTAGACCAAAAGTTTGTCTCAAGAAATATGTAGGTAGGCCTACCTTAAAATGTGTTTAGCCCAGAGGTCGGTAGACAATCAAAAGATGTTAACTTTTGCCAAAGAACTAAAAAGAGTTGTTGACTTATGTAGGTAGCATATCTAGGGCTAGGCTATATGACTTAGGTCGACAACTTAGGTTGTCAACCTCTGGTGTTATCACACCTTTAAGCTGCACTTCTGTATACGCCCGGTGGAACTATCAAATGAAAATATATTCATTGCATCAAATCGGTATAAATATTGAATCAACTTAAAAACTGAAACTTCGTTAAGCTACTCCACCGTTATTACAGTTGTTAACATTTTGAGTTTGCGATTAAAATTTTGTGATGAAAACAATCGAATCAACAACGATATTGAGGTAGGTAAGAAGTATTTGAAAGTATTGTAATTATAATCAAACCTAACCGTAATAATAATCTAATCGTAAACCTCCGTCACTTTTATGGACAGCAATGTTTATCAAAATCAATGGTTTTTGAAAAATTTTAAAATGCATATTCCCTTAGTACAAAAGAGAAAAATACCTCTCTAATTAATTCATATTTGGCATCATTTGTGTGACACAATTTTAGGTCTAATGAAGTGTGCATCTTCCCACAATTAAGATACAAGGCTACAAAATAAACTTGGGTAAATAACTTAAGTTAGTGTATGTTTTATTGTTCTTTGATAATGTTAAAGGCTACATTAGTTCAAATTTGTACTTGTTTGCAATATATTTGTTTAATTGTCAAAAGGTATTTTTGATTATCTTAGAACAAAACTAAATCAGGTGATAAAATCACATTCGTATTGTGTAATATTGTATCATCGATAAAATAGCAATATTATTGAAAACTCGAAATTTTAACATCAATAATAACTGTGGAGTAGGATAACGAAGTTTTGCCCGTATAGTATCCAAAATTCTATCAAATGGATTGACCTCAACAAAATTTACACTAATCTAACCTATTGTAAAGATAAACTCCACTAAGAAGAACTATGTAGGCTTAAAGGAAAGTAAATGTGAGAATAGGCAACAAACAAAATTAAGTAGGCTATTATAGGCTAAAGGTATGGTATGGTTATTTTTTCCTTAGCCAATAGGGCAGGAACATTAACAAAAATATAAACTCTATACTGTACCGTAACTGTAAAAGTACTTTTATCATACTTCGCGACAAAATCGAACTACTCTTAAAGGAATGCTGCCATGTGTGTGGAAAGGCAGAAAAACTACCATACACGTAGACCCACACTACAAACGGTGCTTAACTACAATTTGATTCCGGAGGATGCTGAAATTACAAGGAGGTAAAATTTCTTATTATAAGTTCATAAATGGAAATTTTACTGTTTAGGCCTACCTGGTATCATTAACCTTCCAACATTGAGCCATATCTGACGCTTAGTCAGGTGGTCTACAGGGGCGGACTGGCCCGCCGGCCCGCCGGCCGAAGGGCCGATGCGCCTTCTTAATATTCCAATCTTTGCGCCTCGTTCAAAACAATATTTTCCTCCACCTACTATCTAAAGCCGTATTTTACTCCATGGAATAGAGTAATAAAGTACTAATTTCTATCCCATGTGACTTGAATACTTAATCTTTCTACCTAGGGAAAACTCGAGTTTTTTCGTACCACGGGGCTAAAGTTAGTTACATAAGAATAACATTAAAAGAGAGATTAAAAAGAACATGAGCCACAGTCAGCTGTTACTTGTATTTGTTTCGTTACTCATTGTTAACTAATAGCAGCTGTAGCTGCTGCTCACCCACTGCTGACCATTCAGTCAGCAGTGGGTGAGCAGCATCTCTAGTATTAGAGATGGCCGTGGCAGTGTTGGTGTTTGTTTACATTTTGCTTGGGTAGGCTATTAACCTATGAAGTCCAAAACATAAGTGTAAAACTTTTGACTAGGCTTAAATTATAATTTTGTTTTTTCGTGTTCTTCAAAATTGATATGGCCTACCTTGTGTGTTTTTTTATGTTGATGTGACAGATCCAGCTTGACGGAGCAAGGGATCATATGAAGGTAAAGTTAAATTATCTACGGTAGGCCTATTAGGCCTAAATTGTATTCGTGTAGGTGGAGGAAAAATGTTGTGTGCATCAAGGGACTAAAGTACTTTTCTCCCTCAGGGAAATTGTCGCCCTCGGCTTCGCCTTCGGGCGACAACACTTTCCCTTCAGGGAGAAAACATTGTACTTTAGTCCCTAGAAGCACAAATAACTATTGTTAAAAATCAAACAATGAGCCGAGACACATTTCTAGGAAGCAAGAGGAAAACTCAGAGTGAGAATTTCAGCAGTGAATAGCAAAACATAAAGTCGAGTGTGAGACCTGAATTTGACACTATCGACAACACTGAGCTCTATACAATGGTCGACAAGCGAGAGCAAAGCAGTTCTTCTCTCTCGTACGTGTGTGCCTACTTCCGATCGAGAAGAGTAGACGACACTTTACTCTGTGGTCTCTGGTCTGAGCGGCGTAAAACAGCTGTGCGCTTCCCACGTCATTTTACGCCGAACCGGAATAAACACTGCATCGGTGTCCATAACCTAAACTGTGATCGGTCGGTATTGGTGTCGTCTGTGGTAAATCGTTGTAACGAAAACGTTAAACTAGTGAAGAGTGTGAGCCAACGAGGTTAAATAGATATAGAGTGCTCACTAGATAAGGAAAAGTGTCCCTTTTTGACTGGCGCCATGTTACCCATGATTCCCGCCGTTTCCTTGGTAACCAAGTCCTTTGTTTACATTTTCCCAACAGTAATTTACCATTTAACCCACACATAACCGACGTTTCTATGGTAACCAATTTCAATAGCCTGCTCATATAGACCGTCAAATCAAACTAATTTTAAAACCAACAACAAATAAACATATGTTTTAAAATTATCATGAGTAATTTTGAAGCCTGTAGCGACCAATCTGAATAGCTAAAACTAGTAACCAAGGAAACGAGAGTTAAGTGTGGGATGGTTGCCAAGGAAACGGCGGGAATCATGCGTAAAATGGCGCAAATCAAAAAGGGACACAAAATTAACATGTGATGAGCACTCTATATCTATTTAACCTCGTTGGTGTGAGCACTGGCGCCAACTTCATGGGGCCCGCGGGGCTCGAGCCCCCCAACATTTTCCGTGGGGGGGGGGCTCAGCCCTCCAGACCAAAAGAAGTCAAATTAAAATTTACATTGGCTGAATTGACTTAGTGTATAAGTAAAGAGTTTTGTAAAACTGGTATTTTTATAAATTATAATACCACTTTGTACTTCAACACATTTTATTATAGAAAATGAAATAGTTGTAAATTAAAACCCTATTTAAAGTACATAATTACGGATATTACGGTATTTCCTTTGTATTGTTCGAGAATGAGTAAGCTGCCCGAGCGTTTTTTCCTATTCAATTTCTTTATTCCAAGTTTTGTTTTCACGGAATTCTCTTTGTCCCGATTATCATGGGTTGGCAGAAATTTGAAATTTTATCCTGCTGTTTCGGGGCTTCACTTCGGGCTTGCTTATCAATGTGACTAAATGTTACAATCAGTAAATGACATGTAAAATGCCGTAACGTGTAAATACTATTTTTAGTTGTAAAACGCATGGCAAGAAATTTAGTTTTATGCAAAGATTCTATAAGAATAAGCCTACTGCCTACGAATCGACAATCGTATTCGGCCACCTGATTTTGTCCTCATCTAAAAATTGGTCGCGTTCACGAGCACCCTAATTGGTGTGATCGGGATCGACCACCGATACCTTTTAAAGGATTTTTACACGCGATTTACTCCACGGTAGTCGCAAAAATACCACCGTTTCTCTTATGGGCTATAGCTCACCTATCGAGATGAAGATTCAACAACCAGTGGACCGAATTCCGATCTGATTACCACCGATTATTACAATAGTGAACGTGACCGTTGAGTGAGAACGAAGGTTAAGAAAGTTAAATTAATACAGTAAATTGTTTTTAACTAAGGTTATTATATAAAATTTTAAGACAGTGCAAAATGAAGACTGCTAGGCCTACTTTAAGTTCTCTCATTGACTATAAATACTGTACAAAATCAATCAACTTGATGTACAAAATCAATGGTTCCATCGTCCATCTGAAATCTGAAATCTCTGAAACCATGTTTTATGTCAGTATTTTTTCCTCATTATTTTATTTATAAGTTCAGTAGGCCTACCTTGAAATATGCCAGATATACTGTAACTGCGTTAACTTAATAAATGCAGCTAGAGCTGTTTGTATAAAAAATTGTTTCAATACCAGACTTTTATTTTATTACTGTAAGGAAAACTTCATAACATACTAAACCAAATCAAGAAAATAATAAAATTAAACTGATTTCTAAAATTCTCAAATTTTTTTGAAAATTTATCTTTGGCTTAGGAAGTTTAAGAAGCAAACTTTGGCAGATCTTAAAAAATGTAAACTGGGGACAGATTTCGTATTTTATTTATCATGTTGAGGTTTTAATTGTTCTAAATCCTCAACATGAAAAGTAACGTCGTTTTCTTTTTTCTAATGTAAATCTTTGGGCGTAAGCCTGTTTTGTAGTATTGAAATAAATAAATAGATAAATTGTACCAAAAACCTATCTGTTTGACGATTTCATTCAGCCATGTGATATGGTATAGGCTATCTGGCTTTTTGCTAAGCATGAAACTTTGAGTCAATTCATTTTATAAATAAAATTGTTCCTATGGACCGATGCTACAAGTCTACCAGACACCAATTTGAGTTTTATAATATAATTACTTAATTTTTTGTCTACCCTTCTTAGAACTTACAAAATTCAAAACATAATTTTTTAGGTTAACCTAGAAGGCATAACCCTTGACTATGTACACTTAAATGGCATTGGGTGCGGACAGAGTTACAAATAAAAAGTATTTGATTTTGGATGGAATGACGTACTGTACTAGGGTTATTATTAGCAAATAAGGGTTCGTTGTTAAAAAAACTGTTTTACAATAAGTTAAAACAAAGTTTATATGACCTTAAAATTATGTATTATCTATTATTAAGAACATTTTAATATGAGAATTATCAAATTTCTCCTAATTTCTTCGAGCCTTGATAACTTGATAAATTCACAAATGATAGTTTATTTCATTGTCTTAGCTGGCAGTTAGATCAAAATAATAAAACACCCTTTGAATAATTATTAGGCTTATAGTTTTGACTTAATTTCATTCTAAAACAGTTTAAGTAAATACAGTACACTCTCGTTCATCGGAACTAATGTGGCGGACGGCCGGTTCGGATGTCAAAAAATTCCGATAAAGCGGAGTCCGTCGTGAGTCATCATTTCCGCCCGTACGGTGACCTATCGTGATTGTATTCATTCTTGTTTTTAAGATAACACAAGAGATTTTATGAAAATAAGGCACTCAAACTTTGAACACGGTAACAATGAACCTATAGGAATAAAAACAACGCAGGAAATAAAGATCCAAAATCTTTACTCTCATATCCCAGCAGTCAACTGACTTCATGTTACACAGGTGCAGTCGCGACGCGAGACAGACTGAATGATAGTTTGGGAAGCGGTCAACGCGGATGTTCACTTCCTGCCGTGCCCCCTTCCTCTTTCTATTTTTGTGCGAATACTCCACGGCCTCGTAAATCACATTGATGGGTACAGATTATGGAAAACGCCTGATGACTTTTGATGCAAAATGTGATACTTCACTGTTGTGCGGATAGAACAAATGAAAATTGAAGGCGCTAAAACGGAAAAAAATTATTTATTTCGTAAGAAAAAAATAATAATATCCAGATTTTCAGTCCCGATGTCGCCTAGTCCGATGAACGAGAGTGTACTGTAATTGTTTTTTTGTTATCACATTGTATGCGTTGAATTATATTATAAAAATGGTGTGTAAATTCTGTTATTTACAGTGCCATTACATGCTGTTATTTTTTTGCCGGTTGTAAACAGGAAGCACAAGATTTATATTATTTGCATACAAGGGAAAATAGTGAAAATAAACAAATATAATACAAAAGAACCTAAGACAATAATTTGTATTTTGTTTGGATATATAATGTCAGAATAGCAACAAACCGTGTGTATAGGATGCCACTTCCATATTTTACCGGGGGGGGGGGGGGGGGGGGGGGCGACCCCCGGTGTGCGCCTTCAGGCTAGTCAAGGTTTACGCCCTAATGGGGTACCCAGTCCGCCCCTGGTGGTCTATATTTTATTTTGTTAAATTTTTTAGTTTATACTGTATGATTAGTAGCTTTTTAATTTTTTAAATTTAAGTCATGTTACATTATACTTGTTTTTGAATGTATAAATTTGAAAATAAAAAATATAAATAATAGGAAAAATTAGTTACTGCTAAGCCCACAGTGATTGTATTTGTACCAACAATCAACTCATATTATCGTAAACTTCTTGATAATGTGATGAAATTCACCTCACTACAACTTTCTCGCTGAAAGTTCATTTCTGACCCATTAATAAAAATGTTCCTACTTGTGTCATAGCATCAAATATGCTTATAAATTGACCTGTTTATAACTAAAACATCAGGTATAAGTGCATGAACCTATATTTAATGGAGAAAATCTAATTGTAAGTAGGCCTACGTTGTCAGGAAATTGTAAATGTTTTTAATTTCCACCTCTACGTTTATTTTATGGATGTAGCTATAGTTTGATTTTGGAGAATGTAGAAATAGGCAGAAAAGTCATAAGGATGTAAAATTCCTATATGAGAAGGTCATTTTAGCGAATTTCCCATAGGGAATAAGCTATTACCGTAGGTCTCATGGTAAGACCTAAGCCCGGGACCATGTTACTTTTTCGTTTTAAGGTGCCCAGAGACCAAAAATAATAGTCATTAAAATTTTTATATATATATATATGTATATATATATATATATATGTATATATATATATATGTATGTGTCCCTAGACACGATAACTCTCGTAAAAATGGTCCGATCGACACCAAATTTGGTAGAGATGTGTAATCCTACGTTTATTCGGATGAGTTCGAAAACCAGACATATCGACCTACCGGAAGGGGTAGTTTTGGGGGGTTTTGTACCCCAAAAATGGGTTTTTTGCATTTTTCATATGTAAATTTAAAAAATTTTAAACTTTTATCTTGACCATTGGATTTAGCTCAAAAAAACACACAATTTAGTATTTTGAAGCTTTGTTCTATCTCTATTGGTTACCGAGATATTACAAAGTCTAAAGACAGTACATTGTCTTTTGGGGCTGCAATGTTAATCTTATGGAGGATAATGATGTGTTAATATTTCACTTATTAACCAATATTTTTGGATGAAACTTGGTATTTAGCTTCATTTTGTTGAGATTCATCCATTTAAGGTAAAAAATCTCGGTTTTTTTACTTATCATGGCAGCAAACCTGCATACTCTTTTCCCATGTTAATCTTATGGAGCATAGGCAAACTCTTTTATTTATGGACAGATATTGATGAAACTTACTATATGGCTTTATATGGTCGAAATAAATTTTTTCTATGCTAAAAACCTTCTTTTAGTGTCCCCCATGACAGCATACCTGCATACTCTTTCCCTATAATTATCTTAAGGAGAATAGACATTAATTTATTTCCCTATTTATGAGCACGTGATGAAATTTTGTTTACATGTTTAGCTGGTCAAAATTAATATTACTAATTTGGAAATTCGCTGAGTACGCAGGTCTGCTGCGACGGGGGGTATTTAAGGATTTCGAGGAAAGCTGAAGCCCTATCAAAACTCCCGTCTTCCACCTTGCTACGCCTTTGCCAGTTAAATATCATGTATAAAAATGTATCGATAGGTGTAGTGTGACGTACATTTTTAGGGATTGAAGGGCATGAAGTACTATCAGTATTCAAGTTTTACCCCTTTTGCTAAAACTTTTCTAAAAGTTGAGGCACAACCCCCTTCCAACGCTACACCTATATGTAGAGGAACTATACCGGGTGTCCCAGACCACCCGTACACCCATTTTAAAATTAACCCAATTAATTATTCACAAAAACAAATTATACCATTAATGGTAAACTGGTTGCGCTCTATCCATTGATGATAATTTCAATGTACAGAGTGTACTAGAAGTAACCTACCCAGACTGGAAGACATTAATTTTAAATACGAACCCCCACTTTTTATGGTATTTTTTATTCTACACATAATTCTAAGACAACTTTACAACTCCTAATCCTAATTGTTCTTGGGAGATAATGGAGGTAGAATTTTTATTTTTTTCCATAATAATAACATGGGGCTAAATTTCTTATCCATTATCTCTGTAAATTTCCCGTTAAACTAAAAAGGCCTAGCGTAAGAATGCCTTAGTTTCTTCTTTTAAACACTTTAGCATCATAAATTATTAGTTTTGTCATAAATACTTCTATTTTTCCATAAATTTTTCAATATGGCGGAGATTACTTTAAAGGTATAGAAAATTAAAATTAACTACAGTACACTCTCGTTCATCGGACTCGGCGACATCGGAACTCCGCTTCATCGGAACTGAAAATCTGGATATAATTAATTTTTTTTCTCACGAAATAAATAATTTTTCCGTTTTAGCGCCTTCAATTTCCATTCGTTCTATCCGCACAACAGTGAAGTATAACATTTTGCATCAAACGTCATCAGGCGTTTTCCATCATCTGTATCATCGATGTGATTTACGAGGCCGTGGAGTACGTATTCGCACGAAAATAGAAAGAGGAAGGGAGCAGGAAGTGAACATCCGTTTCGACCGCTTCCCAAACTGTCATTCAATCATTCAGTCTGTCTCGCGTCACGGCTGCACCTGTGTTACGTGGAAGTCAGTTGACTGCTGGAATATGAGTGGTATATGAATATGGAATATGAGAATAACGATTTTGGATTTTATTTCCTGCGTTGTTTTATCTCTATAGGTTCATTGTTACCATGTTCAAAGTTTGAGGGCCTTATCTTCATAAAATCTCTTGTGTTATCTTAAAAACAAGAGTGAATACAATCACGATAGGTCACTGTACGGGCGGAAATGATGACTCACGGCGGACTCCGCTTCATCGGAATTTTTTGACATCCGAACCGGCCGTCCGCCACATTAGTTCCGATGAACGAGAGTGTACTGTATCTGATAATTGGTATTTCATGATGAAATATTATTTAAAACTAGAGATCGCCTACTGATCGAAATTCGATCAAAATTTCAGTTGATCTGGACCCAAGAAGCTTAAAAACATTTTAGAATCAAAACATTTATGTTTTTCCTGTTTTTCTAGCAGTTGCTTTTACAACAGATGTCTAATGATTTGCATTCAATTCTCCTTTCTCCATAAGATTAACATTGGAACTTTGAAAACCTGTGGGGCGTAGCCCTGGAGTCCAATGTGAATTAGAATGTGATTCTGCTCATCTACAGGACTATACCTTTCTAACGGTATGCGCGGATTTCTCCTAAGTTGCACACAAGCTGAGAATAAAGGAGGAAACGAAACATGCTTGCGTATTAATATATAGATGAGCTTATAAAATATCTTTATGTTTATACAGTTGTGTTAAATGTAAAAGTTTCAGTGTTAATGAATATGAAAATTTGCTCTATGTTATTCTAATGGGGAAAAACAAAACTTCCACTGCCATTATCTCCTAAACCGTTAGGATTACGGGTATACATTAAATCTAAATCACTAATTTGAGACAGGGACCTCACAAAGTAGTCTTAAAATTATGTCTAGAATCCAAAATATCATAAAAAGTGGGGGTTTGTATTTAAAATTAATGACCTCTGGTCTGAATAGATTACTTCTAGTACACGCTGTACATTGAAATTATTATCAATGGATAAAGCGCAACTGGTTTACCTACAATGGCACAATTTGTTTTAGTGAAAAATGAATTTTGTAGATTTTAAAAGGGGTGTACGGGTGGTCTGGACACCAGGTATACATAATAGGGCATTAATAGGTCCTATATATTAAATAATGTGTAATTTTTTGTACATATTAAGGCCGCTTTCACATTGGGTCGCTGCGACCAAGTGGCAGCTACCCGTCGGCCACTTGACCTGTTGAAAATGCATTGAGCCTTATGGAGCCTTTCACATTAGTGCGTCGCAGCGACCCACCTTGGTGGTAGCGACTCGGTCGCAAGAAAACTGCATCGCTGGGCGGTGGCAGCAACTCTGCTCTTTAGCGACTCAAGTCGCTAACAGGGCATTGAAACATACGGAGCCTTTCACACTCGGTGACTGCCACTCAACCTGCCACCACACTTTCGGGATGCACGCGCAGCTTGTTTACGTCATCTGCCTGCCTCCTTTCCTGTGTCTATCACTTTCGCAACTTGAGAACTTGGTCGCAGCCACCGTTTATGTGAAATGACAAGTGTGGCTGCCACTCGGTCCAAGCGACCCAATGTGAAAACGGCCTAACAGTCTATATGTGAATGTGGTATAAGCCTACACAGTATATCAATGAGTCATAAATGGAAATTTCGACTGTACAAGGCAAACCTATGTAAATTGTATTGAAGGTTGTTTAAAACTTATACTGGGTGTCTAGCTTCAACTGTCCCAAACTTTACCAGGTTATTCAGCAATCCAAAATGTACAAAAAAAGTTAATGTGAATATTTGTCCTAAAATGCTTTAAGCCGCTAGCACAATTTGTTTTTTACACTCATAATTTGAGCTAGGGATGGTTGTATTGGATTCATATTTGGCATGAAACAGAAGTTTTAAATTTCCTTTAGTTAAACTTTAATTTTACCAATGTTTACTTTAAACATGGCACCGATTTTAAAATATTTTTAACTCAAATTTTTCAAAACTGGAAAATTTTATCAAAACTTTACAATCAACAATACAACCGTCGCAGCAGACCTGCATACTTAGTTAATTTCCAATGGTTGTTATGTTTAATCAACAAAATATTTGGTTTTATGAGTGAGTGATGAAGTTAGTTATGTAAAAATACAACTTTTAATCCATACAATCAAATATAAAATATTCCATTTTATTCCAAATATTATTGCCATTTATTATACATAAGTTAATTAAGTATAATTACAGATATTATACAAAATAGATATAGTTTTAAGAACAATAAATATGCATAGCGAGAGCTAAAATTCACAAATATTGATCATAAATACCCCCCCGTCGCAGCAGACCTGCGTACTCAGCGAATTTCCAAATTAGTAATATTAATTTTGACCACATAAAACTGTAAACTAAATAAAATCACTTGCTCATAAATAGGGAAATAAACGTCTATTCTCCTTATGTTAAATATAGGGAGAGGATGCAGGTATGCTGCCATAGGGAACACTAAAAGTAGGTTTTTAACATAAAAAAAAAATTATTTCGACCATATGAAGCCATTTACTAAGTTTCATCAATATCTGTCCATTGCTAAAGAAGTTTGCCTATTCTCCATATGATTAACATGGGAAAAGAGTATGCAGGTTTGCTGCCATGATAAGCACAAAAACCAAGATTTTTTTACCATAAATGGATGAATCTCAATCAAATGAAGCTGAATTCCAAGTTTCATCGAAAAATATTGGTTTATAAGTGAAATATTAACATATCCCAATTCTCCATAAGATTAACATTGGAGCTCCAAAATACAATGTACTGTCTTTATACTTTGTAATATCTCGGTAACCAATGGAGATAGAGCAAAGCTTCAAAATACTAAATTGTGTGTTTTTTTGAGCTAAATCCAATGGTCAAAATAAAAATTTAAAATTTTTAAATTTTACATATGAAAAATGCAAAAAACCCTATTTTGGGGTACAAAACCCCCCAAAACTACCCCTTCCGGTAGGTCGATATGTCTGGTTTACGAACTCATCCGAATAAACGTAGGATTACACATCTCCACCAAATTTGGTCTCGATCGGACCATTTTTACGTGAGTTATCGTGTCTAGGGACACATACATATATACATATATATATACATATATATATTTATAAAATTTTTAATGACCATTATTTTTGGTCTCTGGGCACCTAAAAACGAATAAGTAACATGGTCCCGGGCTTAGGTCTTACCATGAGACCTACGGTAATAGCTTATTCCCTATGGGAAATTCGCTAAAACTTCCTGACATTTGGAAGTTTTCCTAAAGAATGTAAAATTCCTTACAATCGTATAAACAACAAGAAGATGTTAACATTTTCCAAGCGTACAATGGGGGTTGTACGCTAAATCCTCAAATGTAGCTTAAACATTAATATGACGAATCAACACCTGCTACTAGGTGGCATTAAACAAATGCTGAAAGTCAATTTATCAGCTGATTATGTTCAAACACTTCTCACTATTGTTTCTCCCACTATACAGTTATCTATCTTACTAATTCCGTAAGGAATTTCTTGTGAGCAGCAAAACTCCCTTATTTTTTAACCGATTTTGATGATTGAGGTGTCAAATTAAATGGAATTCTCTGTAGACGTCATTGAATAATTTTTGTCACCCTCAGTTAAATGTGCTTCGCCCCATTGGACTTTAAAATTTCCATGTATTTTAAATATAAGACAAAATTTAGTAAGTTTACCTATAACATATGGTTCATTTCATGAAACAAACAGCTGTCTTCATAAAAACAAACCTGTCTACCTTCTGTCAATTGAATTAATTTAGTTTTTCTGTTACTTTTCAGTTAACTTTCAAATTCAAATACAACAATGACTTACGAAATGGGATGGTGTTTATTAACATGCAGTTTTTATTCAGAGTTTCAGGGAGTGACAATTAGTTTATTTAATTAGGTGATTGTATGTTATTTTCAGTTTATACAAGTTTCATACCATCTGCCTAGCTTTAGACTGGAGATGTATTCGTCGAGTATCGACTGGCAACGACTCGTTTTCTATTAAAACGACATGGGATTTAATATGTATGTGTCTTTCCATGGGGGGTTTTGAGCAAATATTATTACTCACATCTAATAAAGTTATGTACAAAATTTTATTGAAAAATAATTTTAACCAGCGAATAATTTTAATTGCGAACCAGCGTTATCCGGTTAGGGGAACAGGGTTTTATGATGTTTCAAAAGGCTCAAAAATGGGTTTTTGGTATTTTTGGACATAAGTTTTAAAAATTCAAGAATTTTCACCAAAACTATTTAAAAGAGCCTAAAAAACAAACAATTTATTATTTTGAATTTTTAACATGGCTTAACAGGTTACGGAGAAAATCCAAAAATAGGTTTTCAATGTTATTCTTATGGAGAATTAACAAATCCTGTATCTTACTTATTTGTTGACATAACTTGATCAAATTTGAAATGTCCATTCACTAGGTAGGGTTTAACTATGTTCATAGTCTATGTTAATGACCTACCTCAAGTCTCAAATATGGAACTCTTTCAATATGCAGACGATACAATGGTGCTGTGTACAGGATTCAGTATTGACTCCCTGCAGCACACACTGGACAGGGAGGTACAAGCTCTCAAAGACTGGTTCCAGGCGAATGGGTTGGTTATGAATGAG